>CM042351.1:13580416-14200000 GCA_023558445.1 Drosophila pallidifrons
TTATAACATAATTCCTTTTGCAGCCCCAAACTTTCAAATGTTGTGAACACCTTTTCTAAGAAACTTTAATTTAAAATTATTGAGGCTGGTATTCTTCACCAGTTAAGGAACATTTCATAAAATAATACAATATGTATTACTTTCGAATAAAAAATAGTATTTAAAATAATAAAAAGAAATTTAGCATATAGAAATACAAAATTGAAAAAGTAGTATGTATTTATGAAGGAAATTTAATTTTTGCTCAGTTCATTTATTATTATAAATTCGAAGCATTCTTGGTTTGGTTAATAAGATATGTATTGGATTTTAATTGTTCATTACTTGAGCAAATTTTTAATAATAGTCAATTTTAGTAATAATATAGTTGGGGAACCAAAAAATAAATATAAAAATTCTCACAGAAACATAAAACCCAACTTTATCAATAAACCGACTTAATTGCAGATTAAGAAAATATATAAGTTAAGCAAGCCCGAAGATTTAAATTGTTTTATAATTTAACTATAAATAAATTAATAAAAGTGCATTTTGTCATTTCAAATGCATTTTCTTTGGAAAGAATTTATAAAAATACTGTTTATATAACTTTAATGCTTTTTACTTGTATCATTATAGAAATATTACATTTTGCTTTTGAATCTTCGTGATCATTGATCAGATCACGAGCATTTGAAATAACAGCCAATTAGCTTTGTACAAATTAGAAGCGTTTTTTTAAAGTAATCGCTTACATACACACACAAATTTATGGTGCACACATTAGATTTGTATTACAATTGACCAAATTATTTATTCTTATCAAGGGGAGGTGGAGGTGTGTGTCTAGCTTTTGTAATCAAAGTAGGTCGCTAAATTTGATACCCAAAATGTGACACCCTGTATTAGTGCACTTCAAGCTTTTCGATAGATAAGCCAAAGGTGGGGAGCACATAGAGAGAGAGGGAGAGAGAGGGGGGTAATAAACTAGAGATGCTGTGGTGAGGTGAGGTGAGGTGAGGTGAGTAATTAGCAAACTGTTCAAGCAGGAAATGCCATTTGCCATTTTGCATTTTGCACACACAAACAACAACAATTACAGCACATAAACAACACTCAACACACAACAATTGCAATACCGTTGGCCACAAAATCAGCGCGTTAACTGAATGAACGGATTTGTGAATATTTTTTTTAAATGCGCTTGCCAGGCAACTTCTCTGCTCGTTGAGCTTCGACTGCGGCTTTGGCTATGACTGTATGTGTGCATATATATATATATGTGTGTGTGTGTGTGGGAGTTACTTGTTGGTGTTAAGGTTGTTGCTTTTGCCGCTTTTGGTGCGAGTCGAAAAAGGCGCGCAACGTCATCTCTGGACTTACCATGATTATTGTTATGCTTTTTCTCTTTGCTGCTGCTGTTGCTGATGCTGTGGGAGCTAAACCTGAAGCTGCTCTAGTTTGTTGTGGGCGTCTCTTTCAATGCAATCCGTGTTGTTATCTCTTTCGCTCTAGCTTGCGTTGGGCGCAACAACAATGCGTGCGTGCGTGCGTACGTATCTAAGTCTGTGTGCGTATGCGTGTTCTGTGTGTCTAGGTCTATGCGTGTGTGTGTAATACTTTTTCGGCTGAATGTTTGTTGTGGCTGTTGCGTGATAAGCGTTTTCGAATTGGCAGCGTATCGATTTGAATTTGAACTATAACTCTGGTCTTATAAATATCTAAACATATTATAGACTAAATACAGCTGCGCCTTGCATTAATTATAGCTTTATTATTTGCTCTCTCGCTCGCTTTCACGCTGTCTCCGTCTCCGTCTCAGTCTCTCTCTCTTTCTGCCCGTCTGTCTTTCTGTCTGCCCGTCCCGCTGCCCAACTCTTCCTGCCTTTGCCTTTTTTTTTGCTGTGGGTCGCGCTTCAGTTGATTTTATGTTTAGTACTTCTTCCTCTTCTTCTTCGGCTGCTTCTTCTTTCACTTCAATCTCTTGCTGCTGTTATTATTATAAATAAATAATAGCTATGCTATACACATGGCTTTCTTGTTGTTGTTCGTAAAATGAAGCACATGAAACAACAGAAGCAAAATTAATTACACAAACACACTCAAAAAAAAAGAAAGAAAGAAATGAATTAACACCGTTCTATTACACACACTACAACAACACAATTCGAGCACAAGGCCAAGACGAAGACGACGACGGCAACGCGACGATGACTGACGGCTGGATGCAACAATGATTAGCAAAGTAGAATGCAGAATGCAGAACAAGAATTCGGACCCAGGCGAGCGACTAAATCAATGCGATTCTACTGGCTGGCTTGCTTGCTTTGCTTTGCGCGCGGGCGGGAGGGGCGGTTGGCGGTTAACGGCAGGCGGCAAAAGTAATGTTTGTGTGTCGTCTTCTTTTGTTATTGTTTTGCAGTTACAAGAATTCAATGTGGCTGTGTGCACCGAGTACTGAAACACTATCATACTAGAAAAATACCAAATACTTCTCAATGTATCCATTCATTTGACGACGATGCAAATTGATTAATGTGATTTATTTTTTCTTTTTTCTTGATTTGACTATTATGAATTAAATTTAAATAATTAATTAACAAACAAATAAATGCCAAACAATAATGCAGTGTAGCTGCAACTTCTAACGGTTAGAGGCAATAAACAGGGTGACCGTTTAACAAACAACATGAACATTGGTCACAATACGAAAAATACTATAACGTATTTTGCTCAAAATCGATGTAATGTACTTTGGCCATTAACTAACACTAAGTGAAACAGCTGTTTTAATTTATTCCTAAACAAATTTATGTTTACATCTGCTGTTCGAGCTGTTCGCAGTATATTAGCAGAGAGGAAATGGTATATTTTTCGAAATCGCGCATGGTATATTTCGAAATTCGAGCTGCGGTCAGCTGCTTTGGTTACGCAAGGTGATCAACAGGTTTTGTGATTGTAAATTAGATTCAGTTAACTTTTGATCTTAACACGTTGAGTGATCGTGCACCTCTAACTAATCCTGCAACATGTCCGCCAACCTGCTGAAAGCCACTACGCGCCAACTCTGCGCCCAGGCCCGTCGCTACAGCTCCAAGATCAACGATGTTGTTGTCGTCTCGGCTGCCCGGACACCGATCGGCAGTTTCCAGAGCCAATTGGCTCCACTGTCGGCCACCCAGCTGGGAGCAACGGCCATCGAGGCGGCCATTGAGCGTGCCGGCATTGCCAAGTCCGACGTCAACGAGGTGATCATGGGCAACGTGGTCTCTGCTGGCCTGGGACAGGCCCCCGCTCGTCAGGCGGCTATCTTTGCCGGCCTGCCCACTAACGTGTGCTGCACAACAGTGAACAAAGTGTGCTCGTCCGGCATGAAGGCGGTCATGCTGGGAGCCCAATCGCTGATGCTGGGTCAGGCTGATGTTGTTGTGGCCGGTGGCATGGAATCCATGTCCAATGTGCCCTACTATCTGAAGCGCGGGGCAACGCCCTATGGCGGCGTCAATCTTACCGATGGCATTGTCTGGGACGGTCTCTGGGATGTGTACAACAAGTTCCACATGGGTAATTGTGCCGAGAACACAGCCAAGAAGATGCAGATCAGTCGCAAGGATCAGGACGATTTTGCCATCGAGTCATACAAGCGTTCGGCCAAGGCTTGGAGTGAGAATGTCTTTGGCGACGAAATTGCCCCCGTCAAGATTCAGCTGAAGCGCAAGCCCGAACAGATCATTGCCAAGGATGAGGAATTCACACGCGTCAACTTTGATAAGTTTGGACAGCTGGCGACGGTTTTCCAACGTGAAAATGGCACAGTGACCGCTGGCAATGCGTCCACGTTGAACGATGGCGGCGCTGCCGTTGTACTGATGAGCGCCGAGGCCGCACAACGTGCTGGTCTTAAACCTCTGGCTCGCATCGTTTCGTTCCAAGATGCTGAAACGGATCCCATTGATTTCCCCATTGCTCCCGCCTTAGCGGTGCCCAAGCTGCTGGAGCGTGCCGGTGTGCGCAAGGAGGACGTCGCCATGTGGGAGATCAACGAGGCCTTCTCGCTGGTCGTGCTCGCGAACATCCGTAAGATGGATGTGGATCCCGCTAAGGTCAATGTCCATGGTGGCGCTGTTTCCTTGGGCCATCCCATTGGCATGTCCGGTGCTCGCCTGATTACACATCTGACTCATGCTTTGAAGGCTGGTGAGATCGGCTGTGCCTCCATTTGCAATGGCGGCGGCGGAGCTTCCTCCATTTTGCTGCAGAAGCTGTAGAGATATTGAGTTTGAACTTTGAACCAGAATTGCATTTAATGGTTAACGATTATCGGTTATTGGTTATCGATGTTGATCACAATTGAAACCCCTATTCGCCATCTCCTCCGTACTCGCGTGGAAGTGTTTTTATTTTTGTATAGCATTTAATTCAATTTCTTGTGATTTGCATAATAAAATTATGAAGCATTCGAAAAATACAACCATTGCATAATACACGCCAAGGGAATGAGAAGTGTTCAGTGAGATTTAATGGACGTTGATCTCGACAAAGCGAAAGCGCCATCTGTGAGCGCCATTTGGCAAATTGCAATGGCAACTTCTGCTGTACTTACAAACATGAGATGAAAGTTGTGGATAGTTATCACACAAATGTGATTATTATTGTAATAAGTTAAATAGTAATTTGCATTTTCGATGTGAATTCGAGAAATATAATATACAGATGTATTAGTTGTGTTCGCTATTGTGAGGATAGCACCATCTGTGCAATATTGCGCTTAACTGTAGTGCAATTGCTGGAGCAGTTAAATTTGAACCAGTTGAAAGTGTTTGTATACCATTTAGCTTATTTATATTTATTGATTCATACAATAAATGTAAATATGGCATGCAAGAAATATAAATATGCGGTATTAGCACCCATTTCGCCAATTAACAGTGGCGCCATCTGTGAAAATTGCAACAGTTTAAGTTACATTCCAATTAGATAAACAGGAAGCAGAATCCTGTGCTGCATTGCACGCACAGTCGATAACGACTGATATCGATAAAGACTCAAGTGTTTATTTTGACGGCATTTTTAATGCAATATTTTGTTAGTTATTAATTGGAACGGCGCCAACGCGCCAAAGCGAGCTCGACGAGAAAGACGAAAGTAGCCAGCACATAGAAGACACCACTAATGACGTAGATGGCCCAAAGATCAGGTTGACGCAGTCGTCGATCACTCAGCATGAAGGTGCTCCGAAAGTAACGCTCGCTGCCCAGCCGCCCGGCCCAATAGTTCATCAGGCCCACCGCCTGTATGGCCATGACGAGCTCATCGAACTGCTGCAACAGATGCGAATCCCGCTGCAAATAGATGGCCAACTGCTGGTCCAACACATGCTGAGGCAGCACATAATAGGCACCCGGCTTGTGCGTCTGCTCCACCACCTGCAGCAGCGTTTGTCGCGAGAGTACGCCAAAGATGCGCTCATGCGGTTGCTGGTCCAACTGCAGTTCCTGCTGCTGGACACGCAGCTCCATCTGCTCGAGGACATCGCGTTCCCACTCGCTGCCAATGACAAAGGTGCGCACGTTGTGGAACAACGACTGCAGGCTGTTCACCTCACGCACATCCATTGCAGTGATACGATTCATCACAGCTGTGTAATCGCCATCGCCAAGCTCCTGTAGAGTGCGCGGCAATCTCTGATGCACCTGCTGGCGCAGCAGATGGTAGAACAGGGCCGAGTACATGGCGCGGATGAGTAGCGTGAATCCCAGCCAGTTCACATAGAGCAGCTGTTGTGCGGGACGCGTGCTCGACGCTCCACTGGGCTGGCCATAGGCCACGGCTAGGATGGAGAGCAGAATGGTGGCGCAATCGCTGCGCCGGTGACTGCAGAGCATGAGGCCGGCGACACTGAGGAAGCTGGCGAGCACACAGAGCCAGGTGAGTGACTGAAAGGGAAAGCGCAGTATATCGAAGCTGTTCAAATTGTAGTTGCTCAACAGCAGGCAGCACTCCAGCCGGCTGGAGTAGTATGGAAAGACGGTGGACAGATTGCCCGAGTGCTGGACTCGCTTGCGCAGATAGCCAATGGCCAGGTGAGCACGCTGCTGCTGCAGCTGCAACGAGAAGTGCATCAATCAAATGTGTAATCCTCCATAGCTTTGTTCTCCTTCAGCTTACCAGCTGCAACACCTGCTGCTCCGTCTGATTATGCGGCTGCTCCCCAAGCAGATGAATGCTGAAATTCATGCGCCTGGCCAGCAGCTGCAGCAACCGATCCTCCAGCCCCAGGAACGGTGACGCCAGTCGTTGCGACACCTGCAGCGGACACTGATGCAAATTGTGCAGTTTGGCAGGGAAGTAGTTGGCATGCTGCCAGGCTTCGCCCATGAAACGATTGATTTGCCGCTGCACCACGGTGCTGCAGTGGTCCGCCTCGTAGGGGAAATAGGTGTGCATGATGACCTCGCCACGCGAACTCTGCGTCATCACGTTGCAGTTGATGAGCTGATGCTGCCAGCAATACTCGAAGACGCCCAGCATATCGGCTGGTATAAGCGCATCGCGTTGCTGCAGAAAAATGAAGTAATACCTGCTGGCATCGTGCTGCGTGGCATACGTGTGGATCTCGATGTCACTGCAGAACAGGAAAACAATGATTCAAGGATGAGACAGAGTCAAAGAACTTGGACGCAAACTTACAGCAATGCCTGCAGTGAGTCGACGAGCAGCAGATTGTGCAAACGCAAGCCGGCAACGCGCTGTGGCTGGCTGTGATTGTGATGCACCATCTGAAGGATCATGGTGTCCACGCTCTCGTACAGCAGCTGCATAATGTTGCGGTAGAAGTTCATGGGACTGGGACGACGGCACGAGATGATGAGCATAAACGATGGTGCGATGCGCTGATAGAAGTCCTCGATGAACACACGCAGCGAATTGGCCACGAACCGATTGATGATCATCGATTGCGTCTGGGCGCCATGATAATGCATCGACTCAAACTGCAGCAGGCTGCTGATGTTCATCTCTCGTTTGTTCGTTCGCTTGACTCTCTTCAGCTGCTGCCTAACTACTCAACTGGTTGTCAGCTGAACTGCAGTTGAAATGCTGGCTAAACTACATACACATATGCGGCATTCAAGCGGGCCACTATTTCCACACCGCATCGCTGACCTTAAACTGACATCCTTTGGAAAGTCTCTCATTAGTGACGACCGCACTTTGTATCTGCTGTATGCTCATTAATTTCTAATTGGTGCCCCAAAAGTCAACACAAAGTTATTGCGACGTCAGTCACAGTTGGCGCCACCGATGTAATCAATAAGTCAGTTCAGTTTTCTATATCAACGATACTAGACGAAGTTCACTTAAGCTCACCATAAGAATTTAATTTGTATATATAAAATATTAATATTTTATATGTAAAAACATTTTCTTATCTGCAGTTTCTCCTTTTTATATATTGGATACTTTTTATTTTTGAAAAACTTTGGCTTAACAAGTAATCACGTCTTCATATTGTACGTATTATTAATTCTAAGCTACAATTAATAATAATAATAATGTTTTGCACATATTTCTTCTGATTAGCAAGTATTTAAAAAGTCCGTTGACGGTAAATGAAAAATGAATTTAAATTCAGTTTGAGTGCTGCCCATTTGTATAAATGTAGAGCTGCCAACTCCTTCAACTTGTACATGATCAAAAGAGTTGCCTTTGGGGCTTGTGATACCAACTGTGGGACTAGATAAAGTAGCTGCTTTGGTAGTAAACAATAATGTAGAGCGAGGTACTTTTATGGCTAAAGTAGTTATGATATTAATTTTAGCGAAAGTAATGTCTTTAAGATATGTAGTATTTTAATCAAAACATTTATGCAAAAACTTAATTTTTGGATAATTTGCCTTTGTAGTGTGACCAGCTTTGTAAAATAGTATATTTGGTATTTAGATGCTTTACCAAATAATATATATTGAACGCAGTGGTGCGGTCACACTGGTGAAAATACCTAACAGACGGCGAACAAAAAAAAAACGCTAAGGTTTCGGACAAATCCAAACGGCGGTGAACAAGCGCGGACCGCAACAGTGAAAGGAGACACCAAGCAATCAAACGTAAATATTAAGGCAAATCTTTGTTTAATACGCGCGACGTTTACAACGCATCGTTGACATAAACTCAGTCACCATCCAAGACGAAGAAGACTTACCAACGCACTCCGCGTCGCGTCGCGTTGCGTTGCCCAAATCATTTGTTTGTGTTCTCAGCGGTGGTGCATCAGAAGCTAATATGAAATCAAAATTAACCGTTTTTACAGTGTTTTGCGCGTAAAGAAAAAATTCCAAACAATAACAAAATACAGCATCAAGTAAGTGTGCAATGAGTGTATGTACAGTGCACATTCGAAAATATTGTGCAAACTGTAGAACGTCGGCAGTAAATGACAGTTAAAATTCAGTTAAATACGTTTTCCGCTATTTTCTACTACTGTACATTGTACGCGAGAGCGAACGAGAGAGCAGAGGGAGCGTGCGTTTGTCTCCCCTGCCCTGCCTGCATATGCATATGCAATGCCATGTATGCGAGTGTTAGTGAGTTTGCTTGTATGCAGCTGGCCTTTTGCTCTCATCATATCTCTCTCCCGCTCTAACGGTGCGTGCGTTTCTAGCAGCATAGTGTGTGTCGGTGCACAATAGGAAACATAACAACAAAACGCAATTACTGCAAATTGCTAAATTAAATATTTAGTTATTGGCTACAAACACAACGAACGCAACAACAGCCGCTGCGACTATTGCTGCCTCGCTGTGCTTTTGGCCATTTGGAATCAAGCAAATGTCCTTGACATTATTTCGATTTCCGATATGCTTCTGCAGTTTTGGAGAGGGGGCACGCGCGTGCTTGTGTGTGTGTGTGTGTGAGTATCTATCGATTACTCGCTGCTCCTGTTGGCCTCTCGTTCTCTCGCGTGCTGTGCTCTATTATTCAATCGTTGACATTCGTTGCTTTGCTCTTCAATGGCTCAACAAAAAAGGGTTCTTTTCTAAGTTCACGTATCAGTGTTGTTGTTGTTGTGTTCTCAGCGCACATGTGGAATCGCTGCTGTTATTTTTGCTGGTGCGTGTCTTTATCTTGTTCCCACACATGAAAACTACGCTAGTTGGCTGGCTGATAAGGCAAAGCTAACCGCAACTTGTTCCTCTCTTGTTGAGGTGTGCGGTTAACCAATTCCGATAATATCCCCATGCATATAATCTACATATTTATTTACATAAATACATTATTGGTATGTGTGTATATGTATTATTTATATGTTTATTTTTAGCCCCGTCAAAGTTCAAGTGCAACGTCGTCTATCGCTGTGGGAGCCACAGCCCGGCAGCTGTTGCTTGCTTGACTGTCTCCACTTGGAACCGGGAGCATTATCTCAGTGTCTATAAATGTCGAGCAGCGACTTTTCTTGACCTTCGCTTCGCTTCGAAATTAAGCAGCAACCAGTCAGCGCCGCAGAACATATCATTTTCATTGTTCAACAAGTCCAAAAGCCTTCAGACCCCACCTCCCACCTCTCACCTCTCCTCTTTGTCTTTCCCCCAGTGCAAGTACAGTGAAGCAACGCTGGCAATGATAAATGCTGAAATCATTTGTCTTTTCCTTTTGTTGGCTAGAAATAGAACTAATCTCCATTAAATAAAACTATTTCGTATTTCTTCTATTATTTTTAGAAGACTATTTTTACAAATTGTAATTTTAATTCACAAGTGTGCGTGAGTTAATATTATCATCTACGTTAACGTTAATAGTAGCAAATTATTTCAAGTTCTTAAGGAAAAAGTACAGATAAAAATACTATAAATTACTTTCAATTTATTCTCAATCCGTTTAAATGGTGATAAGTACTTTTTTTAGAGAATTTGTACGAGGGGAGTTTCATTTGTGAAATATTGAATAGGAAGGGTGACGTATAATCTTAAGGAGGGTGATGTCTTATCAAGCGATAGGGACAACATTTTTATACCCGCTACCCATAGGGTAGAAGGGTATTATAACTTTGTGCCGGCAGGAAATGTATGTAACAGGTAGAAGGAGGCATCTCCGACCCTATAAAGTATATATATTCTTGATCAGCATCAACAGACGAGACGATATAGCCATGTCCGTCTGTCCGTCTGTCCGTCTGTGTGTCTGTCCGTCTGTCTGTCCGTCCGTATGATCACCTAGATCTCAGAGACTATAAGAGATAGAGCTATATTTTTTTTTCGACAGCATTTGTTATGTTTGCACGCAGATCAAGATTGTTTCAAATTTTTGCCACGAGCACACTCGACTGTAACTTTCTTACTTGTTATTATGGTTTCTGTATGACAACGACAATTACTGGAAAATTGTTTGTATTTGGTTTGACAACAATGAAAAATAAATAGTAATGAAAACTCCTTGAATATAAAATGTAATGTTTTATAATTTAGTAATATTGAAATTAAATTACAAACAAAATTATATTCCTTAAATATGTTAGAACTATCTATGTAAATATAGATCTTTATTTAATACAATAAAACTGAATCAACTGTATTTAAGGTTGAATAATATTACCACAAATTGATAATTAAATATGTATTTCTTCATTCTATTCACATTTGACATAAAATCAGTTATTATGTCTAAAAAATAACCTTTTTTGTTGGCTATCAAGTGCCTTATTGTCGAGCACGCCCTGTTAAAAAATTTTTAGTCGCAACTCATTAATTTTTTGTAGAAATTCTGCTGCTTTTTCTTTACAAAATACCCACATGTATTTTGTATTATTATTTTTATATTTTTATTTAATGTTACCTATTTTAAAAGCAATTTTATTTGTTATTTTTATATATATATACATATGTATATAAAACAAAGAATTCCCTATCGTTTATAGGTATTGGGAGCACGTAATCTTTGCAAAAGAAATTATAAAATTTATGCGTAAAATCTTTAAAATGGAATTATATGGTGAACTAGTCGAATTTGATATTGAAAACTATGCGGGTAATTTGATTGCCAGAGTTCTGCAAATGCCGTCATAAGTTTCAGCATTGTTCTTAATGTGCTAGGCACTCGGAAACATTTTTGCCTGTGAATTTCCCATGGCTTTCGGTGATGTGATGTGATGTGGTGATGTAACCTGTGCTTCTGCAGAAAGCGAGGCGCAAGTGTTGTTGGTCTCTGACCCCAACGTGCAACAAGAACTTCACTTTACCCCACTCCACTCAACGCTCAACACTTGTTGCTTATCGTAAGCAAAGCTAGGGCGCGACATGTTCAAACATGCAAGAGCGGGGATTGAGTGTTGACTCATTTAGCCCGCATTTGTTTGCTTAGCGATAAGGTATTGGGACTTTTATCAGCACCAGCACCAGCACCGTTGTCCTGAACACAGCTGAGCCCTAGCCGGCTGTTCTTTTGGGATCTCTCCCTAAGCACCAACAAATTACCTAGAACCCACGTAATGGCTGACGGACTGAATGACCGACTGACTGACTCGCTGCCTGGCTACCTGGGCGTCAATTGATTTTTGAAAGCGGAGTCGCTGTCGTACTCAGAAGTCAGTCAGTCAGTCGATTGATATTCACTTAGTCAGTCGAGTCAGTGTGTCGAAGTCGAAGTCGAAGTCGAGTCGGTCGGTTGTCAGTTGATAATTTCTATATATTTTGTATTTTAAATCGAACAGGAAACGTGTGTGTGTGTGTATGTGTGTGAGAGTGTGTTTAAGCCAGGTTAGTATCAATGACCAAACAAACGCGGAAGTGTTTCGAGTCGTTGCGTTGAGTGCATTTCATGCTCTGCACAATTCGCTTCCCTATGGCGGCCAAAAGCAACAAGAACAAACAGCAGCAGCAGCAGTAGTTAACGCCCATTAACTAATTACCGCAAATCACGCCAACTATTGTCCGTCTATTGACTCGAGAGCCGCGTGCCAAGGGACTGCATAGACACATGGCACCGTACGTAGAAGAGCAGCCCTAGAGCTCTAGACTCTCATTAGCCAAGCAGCAGCCGTGTTGGCCAAGTTAAACAATGATGATCTGAGCATCTTTTCAGTATGCGCGTCGCATTCCATGCGAATAACATTCGAACAACATGACAGGCGATACAACTGGACAGACAGACACAGACAGACAGACGGACGGACGGACAGATAACACACTCACACTCGTAGAGAGAGGGTGTGTGAGTGTGTGTGTGTGTGATTGATACGCCCACCAGACACTCGAGGGGCCAACTGATTAGCCATGCAGCCAGCATGTAAGCGCCAAACATAGTTCGCTGCTATCTTCCACTCCTTCTCTTTCTCCCATGGGCTTGGGCTTCTATTGAGAGTCGTCTGTCTCACACTTTTTGGCCATAACTTCTAAAGCCTAGAAAAAAACAAGTTGACTGTTTGGACCATGTGGCGGACGTTGATTAATGAGCTGGCTTGCAAACTGTCGACAAAAATAAATTACAATTTTATTCAAATTCGAATATACTAGGCAGCAAAAGATGCACAACTTGCGAGATACCCTGTAAAATACAAAAATTTAGAAGATCTTTTAGGTAAAACTCTTAACTTGAGCAAAATATAACATGTCAATATATATTAGATAAGCAAATATAAACAACTAGCGAGATATCCTGTAAAATATAAAACATCTGAACTTGACCAGAAATCGTAAAAGAACATTCCATTTAGTTGTCTTGTGTATTATACCTCACGTGATATTTACTTGCGGGGTATCAAAAAAACAAGCAAAGTACAAGCACAAAAAAAAGAAAAATTTTTAAATCGATTCAAATTAACTCATTCCCTTTCCTTCTCTCTTCTCGATTTCTTTACAGCACAAGTTTTATCGCCCATATATTTCATAGAAGAAGAGATAAAGCAATTACATACACACACATTATATATATTTTGTACTTGAACGTTCGTTACCAACAAGGAATTTGGTATTTCATCGATCGAAATCAACGTCAACAACAGAGATCAGTGCTGATCATCATCAAGATTATATTCGTTATCTCTTTGGCAGTGCCAAGAAACTAAAGTTCAGTTCCTGTTTCTGTTACGGTTTGTTGTTGTTCCTCGAACAGGATCACAGGAAACACAAAGTCAGCGAAATAACACAGTTAGAGTAACAACACACAAGATGTTTAGTCCGGAATACGAGAAGCGCATTCTGAAGCATTACAGTCCCGAGGCGAGGAATCTATTTGGCAATATTGAATCATCGACGACACCAACATCGCTGGATCGCTTCATTCCCTGCAGGTGAGTGAACTCTCTCGACAACACTTCCCCACCTCTCCACCCATTCCCATTCTCCCCCCCCATCCGTTATTTGTTGTGCTACGTCATCTTTTCCGCTTTCAAACGTGTGCAACACAACAACAAGAGTTCTACAACATTTGCCGCCTGGTTGCGCCTCGTTTAGTTAACGGAACCACAGTTTCTTGCACTCCCCAACCTCTCCCTCTCTCGCTCTCTCTCTTACACTCTGTGTGTCTATCTCTGTCTCCGATTCGGAGGAAACCAGTTGCCTAGGCTGCCTGTTTTCCCCTTCCATATCACAACAACATACTTTGTATCTTGTATCTCTCTAATTACAGATTTTGCTTCAAAACATTTGCGCACCTTTCACTTAACTCCTCATTTTGTTGTCGTTGCTCTACGTTGTGTTTTGTGTCTACTTTTTGTTGTTCTCACCTAGAAAACAAAACAAACAAACGAACAACGAGAATAAAAAAAGAACAACACTTTTATTTATTAGTACTTCCGCAAGTAGTTCACTTCAATTTTACCCCCTAGTTGGACAACTATTCGTTTTGTGTTCGCTCTTCATTCGATTAGCTTTCAATTGCTCTAGAAATAAGTGCGACTAAAAATAATGCGACACATGTTTTATTGATCACCTCCTGGATTGAATGCGATGAAAGCTGCACGCTTCAATTTATTTATTTACCGCACATTCGATCAGCAACAGAATTTTTAAGCGTGCTCAGCCTAAAGTAAATCCAAATTTAAGTTATTTTTGGCGTCAATGGGTTAAACGGAATTCTTGAGGGAACTTTTGAGGCAGCGTTTTTACATTAAAAACATTTAACTGAAAGTTCGTCTTCGTCTTTTTTTTAAATTGTTCGCTGCGCTGTATAGAAATAGCAAATTTTGACAAATATTTTATATTTTCGAGTATTTATTTAAAGCTAGAATATCATTTATTGTTTTCGAATATTTAAGAATATTTAGTTTAAATTACTTAAGCAGTATTTTGATATTTTCAAATATTGTAATTTAAGTACAGTATTTATATTTTCAAATATTCTTTCCCTTCGTCAAATACTTTCGACTGTTACAACATTATATTTTTGAGTATTTTTCTAAAGCTATTTTCGAAAATTGAGTATAAAGTTTTAAATAGTTATGCGGTATTTATATTTTTAAACATTCAACTTTTAGTATATTTTTATTTTTATTTATATTTTTTTATATTTATATTTTTCCCTCCGCAGTTAAAAATTGTAAAATTTGACAATTTTCGACTGTATTTTTGAGTGTTTTAAAGCTGTGTCAAATTTTATGGGTTTCGTAGATTCAAGAACATTTAATTGGAATTTTTAAGTATTTATGCAGTAATTACATTTGAAATATTACACTTTTAGTATATTTATACAGTATATTTTCAAATATTGTTCCTTTAGTATAGTATTTATTTTACTTTTTGTGTTCTAGTTTGACAATTGAAATGGAAATCAAATCAATATTAATTGAATGACTTTAGCTGCTTTTCCGCATTTTAAACATTTCTGAGCACTTTTAATCGACTCATTTCAAATTGTTTGCTGCGCAGTAAAGAATGTCATTTAACAAATATTTTAGATTGTTACATTATTATATTTTCCAATACTTTTTTACTAGCATTTCAATAGTGGATTGTTTAATTATCGAATGTTTCTATTTCTTTCTGAAACTCCCTTATCGTTAAGCTAGAGTGCTATAAACTGAATAACATACCAAAAACAACAAATTTTTGTTTTATGTTTAACTTATTAAACCTATTTATTTCTGTATAAAAGTTATACAATTGTTGTATGTTCCACAATGTTGAATAATGTAGCTTTATCATCAAAAAAGTTAAAGTTCTAATGCCAAAATGTTGTTTTGTTTTCAAAGAACGAATCCAAAAAGCATCGCAGAATCATATATATAATATAGGGTTAACCCTCTAGCTTCTTAAATATGTTAAAATTGAAACCAAATAAATTGCAACTTAAAGTGAATGCATAATATTCTGTTTGACACAAAGTCATCAAACTCTTTCGTGTTGTTCTTCGCCTTGGCTTGTGGCTCGCTTCGTCACCTGTGTTGATTGAATTGTCATTGCTCCATGCCACTTGCCACCTGCCACCTGCCTCCTTGTGTCTCCCGGTTGGTGCCACCTTGCCCCAAACTGAAGCCTGCAGCTGTTGCTGCCGCTTGCCTTGTACATTTGATTTATTGTAGGTGGAAGTAGGTGCTTCAAATGCGTTTGCCAGATAAGAGCCGCTGAAGCCAATTGTCAATGGGACACACACGGGAAGTGGCAACGTGCCAGGGGTGAGGAGGAGTTGAAGGGCGGTAGAAGAGGAGACGCATGTGTTGCATGCATAAACAGTTGTCGTGCAATGCAATCTTCAAATGCCTCTTGCCTCCGCCTCCCTTCGTTAATCACGTTTTGGGGGCAGGTTGAAATTCTCTCACACTTGGCCAAATTTCAATGGCAAATTTGGCAATTTTCGTTTTTCGTTTTTTGCAAGTTAGCAAACATTTGCGAATTTATATTTTTGCGCGAATTTGACATTCAATATTTTTTTGCACGTTGCACACGTTTTTTATGTTTTATGAGCAAAAATAATAACAATTGGCCGTCTTAATGTTTGCATTACGTGGCGGCTAACCAAGGTATCCAAAGAGGGGGATCAATGGGGATGTGGGAATGTGGGGAACCGTCGTCGTCGCCGTCGCATTGTAAGCAGACACGAAGGGTGTTAAGAGTCATTTGTGAGGTCCCCTTGCGCCAGACACATCGCACAATTGAATTTGAACGCGTTTGCATAAATTTATTTTGCAGTTGCGATTGTTGCTTTTCCTCTCCTCCCCTCTTTTTCCCTGTTTTTGCTATTGTTGATTGTGTATAAATAATTTATATTTGGCAAAAGTTTTTGCCATGCTTTGTGCTTGGTTTGCAAAAATAAATACAAGAAATCCACACAGTTGGTGAAGTTATCATAGCCTTCCATTTTGGAGAAGGAGGAGAGGCAAACGTTTTGATTTACATTAATTGCATTAATTATTAACATATTCATTTAATCTCACATTTCACATTTCGCATTTTTCGCAGGGCACACAACAATTGGCAGACGAGCTTCGCGTCCATTAGCAAGTCCAATGATAACTCGCCACAGACGAGCAAAAAGCAAAGGGATTGCGGCGAAACGGCACGCGATAGTTTGGCCTATTCGTGCCTCTTGAAGAACGAGCTCCTTGGCTCGGCCATCGATGATGTGAAGACCGCGGGCGAGGAGCGCAACGAGAACTCATATACGCCGGCGGCGAAGCGCAGCCTCTTCAAATACCAATCACCCACCAAGCAGGTGAGTTTCTTCATTCCCCTCCCTCCTGCCAGACATATAACACAATTCGAGCAATTGACACGAGTTATTTCGCTCTTTGTTGTTGGGTTGCACTAATTGAATTTGCAGTCTGATCTGTGTGAACTAATTGAGCCAACAGGCTTTTGTAAGAATGCGTCGTCCGTTAGATCGTCGAGTGTTGACTGTTGAGTGTTGACTCTTGAGTCTTGGGTTGAATGCACTTCGCTCTATCTAGCGGGCAGCAGGTCATGGACTCTTGTGATGAGACCCTGGGAATGCTCTCTCTCTTCGACAGTTGCAATCAATTAACCAGCAACTTGTGCTCCCCTCTATTTACCTAGTTACCCTCTTATATCGAAATTTATTCCGACGACGATCCATCAATGTGTTGGCATCAAAATGCAAACAAGTGTTGCTTTATGTATCTAACAATCGTATATGGATTGTTAATCTTTTGTATACCCGCTAGCCATAGAATAGGATAGGATAGGAAATTGGATCTTAGCTGCTTTGGCTGACCATTTAGTATATTTTGTACTCTAAGGTATATTTTGTACTCTATGGTATATTTTGTGCTATATGGTGTATTTTAAATGTAGTACTGTACCAATATACCAAATATATCGTTTGGTATATTTTAAGTATTTGTTGGTATATTTTAAAACTCAATACAATATTTTAAGTATTTGTTGGTATATTAATTTGGTATATTTTAAAACTCAATACCGCACTATTTTGGTGTTATTCAGAATGGGTAGAGGATATCTCATAATCAAGTGAGCTTTTCTTACTTGTCATTAATCAAATTTCCGATTGTAATAGTTTATATATCTTTTGATACTGTTTCATTAATATTCGGTTTTTGTATACTCTGAACAGGAGGTTGTGTATCTTTTTGTATCTACTAGATACATTCTAGATTCTATATAAATACATTTAAGGACAGACTCTTTAAACTGTTCATTTTTATTTCTTTAATATTCAATTATATTTTGTTATTCTTGTTTATCGAAAGATCTCTACAAAATGGGAGATTGTGTATCTTTTATTAAATGTGAGTAGATACTTTTGGAGACTTTAAACTAATCTCTCCTTGTGCTTAATTAATATACAACTTGGTAATAACACAAGTTTGCCAATTTGCGCCTCTTCTTTGGCAGTCTGATTATCCATTTGATTGTACACTTGTATTTGCCTTTTAGCACAGCCTATCTGATGCATAGTATCTTTGGCGATTAGTTATGTGTGGCATAGTTCTTCGAACTGTCTTTGAATTGTCTTCGAACTGTGTTTCCCAGGCAAGTGTCCTCTACTTAGTTGAATATCTTCTGTGGCATCTAAACAAATCTATCTTATTCAAAGTGTGTGTACATATTTGAATCTCATGCTGCCAAATATGTATCTAATGCACATATTTGTCCATCTTTCCCTCTGTCCGTCCGTCCTTCTGTCTATTAATCTGTAGCAACCGGTTTGAGAAAAACTCTGACCATGGGAAGAGGGTGAAAAGCATTCAGTCCGTCTCTCTCTCTCTTTCTATCTCTTCTATTGTTTCCTCTCACGCTCTCTTTTTTTGGCCTCGTCGTGGTGGCTGGTGGATGCCTTTGATGATGGTTAGAGACCGGATCGGTTCAGCTCGATTTGGGGTTAACACACTTTGATTTCAGCTACAGCTTTGGCTTCTAGTGAAGCCTCGTTGTGTGTTGGTACAGCCGGTTCTTACTTGATTTGTTGCTTTTGTTGCTCTTCTTGTCTGTTTGCACGTTCCCATTTATTATTTATATTCCAACATTTATTCACTTTTTTCCAATTTATCTATTTCTCTATGTTTTCTATTCAACTGTTGCCACTTGCCACTTGTCAATTGCCGCTGAAGAGGCAAGTGTTTTTTTTTTTTCTGGTTGTTTATTTCATTCCGGCCAAATTGTATTTGGTTAATGTTAATGGCGATCGTCATCATTTGAGCTGACATATTTGCGCGCTTATCAGATTTATGTTTGCTTCAATTGCTCCAACGACGACGGCGACACGTCTCACAGTGCTGCCTCGTCTCTGTGCCCATTGTCCGCTTTGCTTTGACTAATTTCTGACAGTTGACACGTTGCCAACAACAACGACAACAACAATGAAAACGTTTCGACTGCCAAGTGAGCAGCAACAAGAACAAAAGCATTTTCCATTCCAAAATGTGAATATAAATATGAATATGAATCGCAGTCTTGAATTCGAGGCGACATCGATTTGGATTTGAGTCTCAGTTAACAGCGCCACGTGACACGAGCAATCACGAGCGAGTCTGTTTACATCCCTAAAAGACATTCGATATCGATAATGATCGCTAGTAAATGTCGCTGGAACTATAAAAAATGTTGTATGAAATAATCAAGTTCGATTTATAATCCTACTTCTCCCTTTTTCTTTAATGGCTTCTTTAGTTCATATGAATGTTAGTAGATTGCAGATTTCTTTTAATTAAATAAAATGTTCATTTGTGCTTTTCGTGCTTCGTGCTACGATCGTGCGATCATCTCTAGCACATACAGAAAGAGACAGGAAGATGGAGAGAGATCGGAGCAATTGTTTGGAGCTCGCGTCGCCCGTTTGCCCAACTACTTCAGTGGTCTAAAACGACACTTGAGTCAATAAGCGCACGCAATGAATAACCAGACCTCTTCTCAGATCCCGTAGATCTTGAGGGCAGAGAGAGAATGAGAGAGAGGGAGGGGAGAAGGTACTTGTTTATGTCCGCGGGCAAGTTTAGCTCAAGCGCTCCATTAACGTGTCATTCTGGCCATATTCGTCTTGTGCTCACATTTGGCTATTTGGTTTTTGATTAATGGGCTCAGATTGTCTTAGAGGGAGTCGCCCGGCTCTGTGGGCAGAAGAAGTGATCAGGGGGAGGTTGCTACCTATGAAATTGTCGCCTCAATCAGCGGCCATTCATCTACATCACGCCCACACAATTAACGCACAACAACTTTGGCTTATGTGTGTGTGTGTGTGTGTGCCACACCCCGCGTCCAACTCCAAACATTTTTTGACTCATTGTATTCGTCTGGGTTTTCGGATCTTTTTTGGGCCTGGTCATAACAAAGCAGCTAAGCCAGGCGAGACCCCAAAACCCAGACGAACAAATCACAAATAATAAATATAATTCAATTATGTGCGATCGCCGTCATAAATAATAGCCAATCCATCCATCTATTCATCTATTTCGCTGGCCACACGTACTTACAGTAGTCCCCATTGAGACCCAAAACTGCCAAGCTGCCAATCTGTCAGTCGTGTTATATATCGCATTCTATGGCCCAAACTGAAATAATTGCTTAATTCGCCACTGAAGATCTTTCGACTCGCATTCAGTCGCAAAATTCGCACATATTTAACGTGTTTTGATGGCAGCTTGACGTGAGGTTTGACCACGCTAAATACTAAGAAGAAATCGCTATCTTTTTCTGATATACTTCATAAATATGGAAATTGACAGCTGTATGCTGACGACTCAACACGTAGAAGAAAGAAATCTCAGCATCAAGCTACATTCGATTTGTGTTAAGAATAGATTGTCAACAAATTTTTATTATTAAAGTTTATTAAAGTTGCTAACTCTAACTCGAATATAATAATAGAAAAATAAGTAGATAGATAGATAGAGATATAATAATAGAAAATTGAAGAAATTTCCCAAGCTATAATTCATTTCGAAAAGTATTGTACTGTAAAAATACTAAAGGCTATATGTGGGATATATAACGTTTAAAATATGCCATAGAGTGCCTAATATACCAGATTTTCAACCAAAGCGATAATATACCCAATGTAATACCCTTCTACCATATTGAAACAATTTAGTGACTCTAGAAAACAGGTAGAAAAAGTGTAGAATAGATTTAGAAATAATTTGCTAAGGAAAGAATGGTTGCTTTGGTGACTTTGGTATATTTTGTACACTATGGTATATTTCGAATGTAGATATTGATATACCAAATATAATCCTCGGTATACTTTAGCATTTTCTATCTTTCCTATTTTATTTTTAAGAAAATACCACAACATCTCCGTTTAAAATGCATATTAATGAACTCAACCACATATGTAGGTGTGAGGCATCAATATGTGTAATTAAGGTACTACTAAATAAATCTGTATATAAAGAATAAATGAATATAAAAGGATTTCAACACACATGACTCAGATTTAGCTTTTGAATCGACGAAGTCTACTGCACAATATGAAGCATTATGCAAATATAAATAATCAAGTTCTAGTCTGAAGCACAGAGACGCCTCAAAAGTTGTGCGTTTCAAATTTATTGGAGCACTTTGAAGATTTATGAATCGCAAATGCATTTACCTGGCTAACATATTCGATGTGTGTGAGTGTGAGTGTGAGAGGTGCTTTTAAATGAGTCAGTCAGCGGCATGGAAGCATGAATGATCAATGAGTAGACGATTGTTATATATTGCATTTAGAGGTAGGCGCAGCTTTCTCTCTCTCTCACTCTCTCTTATATGATATAGTTCATTGTGAGTGTTTCTCACACTCTCTAAAATTGTGTCTAGCCTTTAATCATGAGCCAAAAAGAAGACATCGTTATCGTGTTGTCGTTTCGCTTTCATAGTCCGATCGTGCACCTGTTGGGGGCCATTTGGAATACCCATTAAAGAATTATACAAATACAATGCTCTTGGGTCGCTTCTCAGCTATTTTTGGCTGGCCGCGTCTTTTCGACTTTGGTTTGTTTTCTTGTTTATTGTATTATTTTTATTATTATTGATATTAATTTATGCAGCAGACTTGTGGCATTAGCATCGCATTAACTTGAACTCTTAGCCACGCTGAAAGCCACTTGACCAGTTGGCCATTTAACCATTTGGCCACTTGACTACTTGACTACTTGGCCACAGTGATTCGGTGATTCAGTGATTAACTAAGCAGCAAGCAGTAAGCAATGCAAAGAGTTTCGTCGCGACAGGTTCAAACTCACATTCGCGAGCATTCATGCTTGGATTTTTGCTCATATTATATCCATATCCATATCCATATCCCATTCGCATGCTCATTCGCTTTCCCATTATCGTGATCATTAACATTCTCACTCGTCGCCTCTCTCTCTCCACCTTTCCCCTCTTGTGCTCCTTTTGCTTTACTGCCGCTGGTTGGTTGTTTGTTTGTTTAATTTATAAGCTGTCTTTTGAGCTCCGCCCCCAATGGGATAATAATAACAACAACAGCAATAACAACAACAACAACAACATCAATTGCCGGCCGGCAACTTGGCCAATGACTCTGCCATTTCTTTGCGCCATTCAATTGCCAAACTGAGCTTGATTTGTAGCTTTGTTGCGACAGCTTTCCTCAAGCTTTTCAGCTTCGTCGCCATTTTGCTGTGCAGAGACAATCGTAGATCACTCAGCACGAGCACTTAATGAATAGCGGTGACTGTACTCACGACTGGCTGTTGGCTTTACAAAACGATCGATAGTTTTTATACGCATTTATTTAGCTAGAGATGTAATACAGTATTTAAATGTCAGATCTTCCCATAAGTTAATAAATAGATACACCTTTATAATTTAAAATATACATCACATTAGGGAATAGTATGACACTGAATATATAACTTCAGATAAGCATATAAAGTTGATAAGCGATAAAGTTTTCAAAAAAAGTCTGATGATAATGAGGAACAATGAGTTATATACCAAACATTGTGCTTGCAATTGATATTTGAATATACACGCTTACTTGTTTTAAAATTTGTTTGATATTTATTGTTTTAATGAGAATTGAAATGAATTTTATGATATGGCCAATTATCTTAAAATGTTTGGGCTGGCTAAAACGGAAGGTATTCGAAGGGGAAAAGCAATACAAAGATATGGAAACAATATCTGAAGCTTTCAATGTGCTTGGAGTGAGTTTTCCTTCCTTCATAGATTCCATGATTACAACCCAAATGTTTTTGCATATCAACTTCATTTCAATTCTCATTAAAACATATTTCGAAGAATGTTCAGAAATGTTTATTATCTCAAACACTCGATAATCGATTTCTTCAATGTTCGATAGTAGTTGCATACTATCGATAGCTTGGGCGTCGCTTTTCTAGAGAGCATGTGTTTCGCAGAATTGCGTAGATGTGAAAGAACTTGATTATGTTGCGACTTGACAGACAATTTTTTGGCACAAACACAAGCAGAGTGCAAAGGGTAGACAAGCAACAACAAAGACAACAACTGATGATGATGACTGCTGCTGCTGTTGACTGATGACAATTTCGAATGACAACAACGACAGCCGGACAGAAAACATAGCAGCGGACTCAACAAGCGGACAAGCCAGCCACTGGGAAAGAGAGATTTAATCGAAAGAAAGACAACGTGAATTTGTTGGCAGTGGATTTGAACTTGGTTGGTAGCGGAGTTTCAATGCTCTCTGTCTCGCTCTCTAACAGTCGCTGCGAGATGTGTAGTTGTTGGTTGTTGAATTGAATTTCTAATAGGCATAGCTTGGTACACATTCACAGACACACACTCGCATATACACACACGTGGTTGGCATCCGCACTTGGCATCGAAAAGCATTTAAATTTAATGGCAGTTGCTTGTACGCTTTATGGGCCCACAGAGGCAATCCCATAACACAACACACTCGCAACAGACTGACCACAGAGCTACAGAGCTCCAGAGCTATTTAACTGCCACATGTGTGTGACGGTATTCCCAGAAAGCAGCAGAAACAAAAAACGGAGCCAACTCGAGTTGAGTTGAGCCATTAAATTGCTGGCCCAAAGTGCAAAGTGAGCCATAGAACACACACATCTCTATCCCCCTCTTCCTCTTCCCTCCACTCAACTGCGACTGCGTCACGCAATTTGAGAGACTCAACTCTCTGGTCAATGTTATTAACGTTCCAAGTACTCGCTCTGCACGCGCTTGTTAATTGAATTAAATTTTAATTTGCCAGCGGAATTAAAAGCGCACACGGAGCCAAGCGTCAAGTGGGTTGACCCAGACTCATTCCGCCTCCAACTCCTCCTACTGCTGCTGCTTATCCATATCCCAGGCAATCTTATCGCGAGCAAACATTAAATAAAAATAAAAATAAAAATGAAATACAAATACAAATGTGAACTGCGATCAGTGCGTTGCTTGTCTGTTTGTCGGGATGTTTGCCTGCTGAATCAGAATCGAAAATGGGGTGTGGACAGACAGATCCCAGAACCCCGAGACCCAGACACTGACACTGACTGACCAAAGCAAAGCAAAGCACAGCGATGACAAATCCGAGCCAGTTGCAAGTGGCAAACGAATTAGTCAACTAGTCACACATTATAGTAATTAGATAAACAGATGTACGAATAGTTGGAACTGTCTAATTAAGCCACCAAAAGTATCTTTCGGTTCAATACTTGCTGTATTTTTAAAGCTGTCTTTTGAATCACAATGTGAAGTAGTAATAAAGTAATTAGAGATCTTAACATACACAAATGTCAGTTTTTATATAATCTGGTGTATCTACAGCTCCATCTTATCTATAGATGGAACTACTGTATCTATTTGTGGTCTCTAGTTGCGTATTTCGAAAAGTATCTATTGCATTATTATCTTGAAGCCTACTTCAATTGAAGGTCTTACATTTTGCATGGGAATTTTGTTGGACAGTAGTTGGACACGCACAGAGGCAGCTACAACAACGGCTTGGCTTCAGTGCGTGGATGCCTCTTGGCTCGGCCCACGCATGCGTAATTGCGTCGATTGCGTAAGGCAGCGATGCATGGCGCAGGGGAAATGCGGAAGGGCGAGAGAAGGAGGAGGAGGCGCATACGCTTAACACACTTCTGTTTTACGCATTTTCTATGCCAGGGAAGCGATGAAGAATTGCTTAGAGTGCGTGTGGAAGTTAGAGACGGAAAGGGGTAGAGGCAAGGGGAATGCGATTGCGGACGCGGTCGCCGCTTTTAGCACCGTGGCGTTAATTGGCGAGCCAAGTACGCGATGCGCAAACAAAGCTCGCCGCTTTGCTTTGGCAATTTGGTCGACTTAACCAGAGCAAACTAATTGATATATGACTTGACGTGTTTCTTCTACTCCCATATTTGCAGGACTACAATGGGGAATGCCCGTACTCTCTGTCGCCGGTGAGCGCCAAGAGCCAGAAACTGTTGCGATCGCCGCGCAAAGCGACGCGCAAGATTTCGCGAATACCATTCAAAGTGCTCGATGCGCCCGAACTGCAGGATGACTTCTATCTCAATCTGGTTGATTGGTCGTCACAGAATGTGCTCGCCGTTGGCCTCGGCAGTTGTGTATATCTCTGGAGCGCGTGCACCAGTCAGGTGAGTGTAAACAACTCGAGCAACGATCGAGCAAACAACTATGTCGGGAGCAGCAGACAGCGCATGTTAATGTAATGCTGTGACAGCGTCTGCCAGCAGCGCTGCATCTGCTGGCAGCGCTGTATGCTCTCTGTTAGCGATCGCTTGCTGTTCGATCGGCTAATTGCTTTACTCTTGTGTTGATTCTCGAATTATAAACTCTTGTATATCGTGTCGGTGGCGAAGCTTGAAAGTGTTCAAGTCACAGCCAAATAATCCAAAGTGTTGGTTACATATACGAACATATGTGCCATTTAATAAACATTTAATTTGAATTCGCGTGTTTTATTTATAAACAATAGACATACGAATAAAAGCTACTAAAAAAGCTTAGTAGCTCAACAAACTACTTTCAACAGAAACTTATTCTCCGACTCGTAATGTAAACAGGTAACCCGCTTGTGCGATCTCAGTCCTGATTCGAATACAGTGACATCCGTGTCATGGAACGAACGTGGCAACACTGTTGCCGTGGGCACACACCATGGCTACGTCACCGTCTGGGATGTGGCAGCCAATAAGCAGGTGAGTGCGCGACTTCTTCTATACAATGCTGAAGAATATGTCTTAATTCTCACTTCTCTCACACTCCAACAGATCAACAAACTCAATGGGCATTCGGCACGCGTGGGTGCTTTGGCCTGGAACAGTGACATTCTGTCGAGTGGATCGAGAGATCGTTGGATTATTCAGCGCGACACTCGCACACCTCAGCTGCAGTCGGAGCGACGTCTGGCCGGCCATCGTCAAGAGGTTTGCGGCCTCAAATGGTCGCCGGACAATCAGTATTTGGCCAGCGGTGGCAACGACAATCGGTTATACGTGTGGAATCAGCACTCGGTGAATCCGGTGCAATCGTATACGGAACATATGGCGGCAGTGAAAGCAATTGCTTGGTCACCGCACCACCACGGACTGCTGGCCAGCGGCGGCGGCACTGCCGATCGTTGCATACGCTTCTGGAACACGCTGACGGGTCAGCCCATGCAGTGCGTGGACACTGGCTCGCAGGTGTGCAATTTGGCCTGGTCGAAGCACTCATCGGAGCTGGTCTCCACACATGGATACTCGCAGAATCAGATACTCGTGTGGAAATACCCGTCGCTGACGCAGGTGGCCAAACTAACTGGCCACTCGTATCGTGTACTCTATTTGGCGCTCAGTCCGGATGGCGAGGCGATTGTTACGGGCGCTGGCGATGAGACGTTGCGCTTTTGGAATGTGTTTAGTAAGGCGCGCAGCCAAAAGGAGAACAAATCGGTTCTCAATCTGTTTGCTAACATCAGGTAGACGACGCGTCGGGTGGGGGGACACACACCAATCATATTTTGACTGAGCGAGGCGCCAAAGGTAAACAGCTACTAAGCAAGCAAGCAACCAATCAATCAATCAATCGATCTATAACCTGGGGCTAATAACTATGCACTCTCATCATCTCATCTACATGTAATGTGTGTGCGTGTGTTTCACTAACCATATTTACTAAATTTATGTTAGCATTGTGAAAATATGTTCATCTACTACTACTACGAGTCTTAAGGTTTGGGCGGGCAAAATTAATTGGTAAGCCAATGTAATGATACACGATACAAAGCTAACATTTTAGTCACGCTCTCACGCTCCTACTCTGCAATAACCCAAAAATTTGTATATCTTTTAAGTAATGTATAGTGATTATTTAGCAGATACTTATACTGCATTATATTTACCATAATCTAATGTTAGCTTTAGAGCTAAGAACCAGAACTGAAAACGGTTTAATTTAGCTAAGTTTATCACATGATGGCATAAGCTTAATTGAACACAATTTTTTTCTTTGTGTACTAAAAATAACTCAATTATTTTTTTGTACTTAGCTTCTAAGGTCTTATTATTTGCAAATGCAATATATTCTATTTGTTTTTTTTTTTTTTTTTGTAAGTATACATATAAATATATAATAAATTTATACAATTTCAAAGCTACTTGAGTGATTCAATATTTTAAAGAGATGCATCCTTAAAGACCTATCGATCTCAATGTACGTTTAAAGTGACACATTTTTAGGCTCAGCGAAGACTTGGCATCCACAGTTCTTCAAATTCTTTATGACTAACAACAGCCGAAATTTGCCATTATCGTAGCACACTCTTAGGCTCAGCGAAGACGGAAATCATTAATACACTTGGCATCCACAGTCTGTCTCTCAAATTCTAAGCCCCGAATGCTTAACAAGTGCCCTATCATTATTAGAAATACCAGGCGAGCAGCAAGTGGCTGTGTTAAAAATTCAATCAAGATCGTTCGTTATTTTCGAAATTTGACGGGTGGCTTTCAAATTTTAAATTGGCGCTACAAAAACTTCATTTTTTATAGCATACTTTGAGGACGCGACAAGGGGTTTTTTTTCGAAAACTAGCCATAGAATAAACTCTATCGTTCGGCATTACTAAAATATGGGAGTAGCCTAAAGATTCAAAACTTGTAAATCTCCTGAAGGACAACACAATCCTCCTTTTGAAAAAATGTGAATTTAATAGGAACATTCTTGAAATCTTTGAATGTCAATCGATAGAATTTATTATCCGTATAAAAAGGTGAGTACTGCCAAGATTTCAAATGATTTGGCAGAGATGGCAAAAAAAATAGTAATAAAAATTATTTTTGAATTATAACGGATTTGCTTCTCTGTCAGTTGCTTTACAATTTTTAATTGATGCCGATCTCCACTTTTTTGTAGCATACTTTGGGGATGCACCAATTTACATTGTCATTACGATAGATGGCGCTACTATTTAAGCAAGTGACTTGCTGTATTTCTGCCAGCTGCTGATTTATGTTCGCCTGGTATTTGACCGTATGAGCTGGGACTTTTCTGCAGTTCGTAGTGACATCGACTGGACAACAACAACAATAACATCATTATAAGTTGTTGCTGTAATTATTCGTGTTGTTGTAGCTATTGTTGTTGTTGTTGCTGTCTACTTGAAGCTGCGAATGGTTACAAAGAGACGATTCATTATTTAAAATACCAGGCGAACATAAATCAGCAGCAAGTGGTTGAATTGAAAATGTCATATTATTCGCTGCTTATTTCTTAAATTTAACAGAAATGCTATTTTTAGATGCTTTGAAATTTGAAATTGGCGCTACAAAAATTTCATTTTTATTGCATACTTTGAGGGTGCAACGAGAGTTCTTTTTCGAAAACTAACTATATTTTGGCCATATCCTGCCACATTTTCAAAGGAAACATATTGGTAAGATCGAAAGGACCAATTCTATGGAAGGGCATCAAAAAATATAGGATCGTCTAAGGATCCAATACTTTTAATTTTTAATTCTCCGGAAAAAACGAACAGCACAAATTCCAGGACGATCTCAAAGTTCATCGACAGGATGATAGTCATCGTCAATATTCTTTGATTGGCATAAAACTCGCAAGGATTGAACAGGATGCGAGCCGAGATATGTATGTACATGCTCTTTTCTATAATTACAAAAAAAAGACCTTGTAACTTCGCTGTCTGCACGACATTCGTCCATTCAATGGATGAGTATATAAAGTAAGGCTGAAATACTATTCTGCTACAAACACTTAAATTAGAAAATAAATACTTTTACCATTTTAAGGATATTCTTTATCCTTCTTAATACTTACGCTCTCCAACAAACGATATTTTTACATTTGTTGCTTTATTTGTCTGTACTTTCTTTATAGTTCAAACCGTTACCGTTTTAATGTATTTGAGTATATGATTATTATTATCTTTTATAATGATCCAATCCTTATGTTCGATATTTTCACAACTTAAGAACAAAGAGCGAAACAGTCCAATGAATAGAATAGGAAGTAGAAACGAGAAATTGTCTACATATTGACTGTTCTTGTGTTAGTGCTCCGAATAATTTATAATGTATCCGATTGGTTTCATTTTGCATGTAGTTTCATATGTAAGTTGTTTTGTAACTGTAATCAAAGCGAAGACACGAACCATGCACACTTGGCATCCACAGTGTGGTTGCTAGCTTTGCTGAGCCGACTCTTAATGTTTTTGCGAAACTTTTGCAAAAATGTTGAAAAGCTCCCGTAAAGCTTTTAGTTGTGTAAATGCAATTAACAGCGCTTGGCATTTTCGGCTTTTAGGTAGGCAAGCTGCAGCTTCCGATGGACCCGACGTACAAACGCACACACACACACACACACGCGCGCATATACACAGAAACAAGCACGCAGTCAGCTAGACAGCCGCCCCCGCTTGTGCCCCCCTGCGCAGACAAGCTTCTAGCCGCGTCTGCTTCTGCATATCGGATGTGTTTGTGTGTGTGTGTGCGCGCATTGTTGTAGCCGTTGCTGCTATCGACGGTTGCTTTTCAATTTGGCCAAGTCCAAGTTTAACAGCGCTTAGCGCGCCAGAATCAAGTTCAGTCGCGCCGCAAACGCGTTGCGGAAATGTTTTGTTGTGAGCATCGTCGGCAACAGCTGCAGAGGAAACGCATCACATTTAAATCACATATCCTGCTCTTACATAGTTCTGCTACGCGCCGCTAGAATAACTCGCGTTAACAACAACACTCAAATCCAGAGGGGATAACGTTTAACTAATCGCAGGTAAACGGAACCGGGCATCGGTTAATTAACCTACAAACGTGAAACCGTTAATGCCGGAATATACAAATGTGTGTGTGTGTGTCTTCCCAGGAGTGTTTCATTACTATTTTCTGCATTTTTTGTTTCTGTGTGCGACTTTGTGAACCTGGCACGTGGTTTCGTGGCTTTCGTGTCCTTGCCGTGGCCTGCCACAGCTGCTGCTGCGACTGCGGCTGCTGTTGTTTCGCTGTTGCCTCTGACTGCCTTTTGAAGGTCATTACGCACGAGGATTGAAGGCCACAACAACAAGCTTAATGCGACAGAATGAAACAGCAGGCGTTTGTGCTAGTGAAAGCAGCGCGAGAGCAACAGAGAGAGCACGAGTCGGTGTCGAACCAAATGTCAAGAGGTGTTGTTGCTGTTGTTGGCGACAGCCTTGAGCGGCAGGCGGGTGTGAATGCGACGGTTACTGTGCTTGAGTGTCTGCGTCTGTGTGTGTGTGTGAGAGTGGGGACAAATTGCGATGTAAGTGGAAAGTAGAATAGAAATATTTCGTCCTCGCTCGCAACGAAAGTGAAAGTATAAAGGAAACAAAAAACGGTTCAACTGGCAATTGAGCAACTGCGAGTCGATTCTATACAAACTCAAATAACAAACAATTAAACAAAAGCAATTCGCATTGTGCAATTGAACTGACCACAATAAATTGCACTTAATGATAAAGCGAAACTGACAAAGCTATTAAAGAAAAGGCAATTTAATGTAAAGCGCGACAGTAGGCAAAAAATCTAAGCATAACTTTGCATAGAAAAAAGTGTAGCCCATAAAATGACAGAATAAGCTGGCTCTGCTTGCATACAAAAAGTGTAACCCATGAAAGCAATCATAAACAGAGCTTAATACTCTCATTCTCTTACAAAAGACAGATAAGATAAGAAAATAATAAATTAGGAAAAATTACTTATAAATACAAATAGTTTGTTCTTGTTTTTAGAAAATGCATTGAAGTTATTATGAAAACTTCGAAGAACAAATTTGAAAATTATAGATCTATAATCCGTATATTCGTCAACCGACTTATTTTTGTTGTTTTTGCATATTAAGATTAAATGAAAATTAAATGTCATAGGTAATATTGCACATCCTTGAACCGAAAACAGTTGCTTAGATGATTTTACAAGAATTGCAATTATAAAATGGACAAAGTTTGCTGAAAACAAAAAAAAAAAAAACATTTTAATAACAACTACTTACAAGTTAGACCGCTCACTTGAGTATGAGCGCAATGGCTCTAACCAAAAGATAGACAGGTAGAACTCTTGTCATCGTGAGTTAGACAAATCAAATATTAAATATTTGAATGAACGATAAGCTTGGCCTCGAGTCTCAAGTTTGACCTGGCTTTTGAGTGATTCTCGCACAATTCGCATGTGTTCACACCTGAGACGAAGACGGGCGGGCAGACAGGCAGACGGGCAGACGAACAGATATACACTGAGAATTGGCGATTGTTAAATCTGCATGACTTCTCGGCAAGTTGTGAAATTTACTCAGTGATTAGCACAGCTAAGGAGAAGGCCGCGAGACGCCCATTACCAACTTGCAAGTTCTGCGAGTTGAACAATCACCGAAGACTTCGAGTTGACATAAGGCCTCTTTGTATCCTCACTTCCGAATGACAATGCTGACAATTAGCGCAGCAATGAAATCGAAATGTCGAAACGACAAAATAATCTCTGATAAATTTTGGAATATCATTTTTGTGATAAACATATTCTAAGGCTATCTTCGATTGTCATTTAATACTATAAAGTATTACCTCAGATAAGTGTAGTTTCTATCAATTGAACATCTGAAATTGACCTTTAAAACAGTTGACAGCACCCACAATCAAGAGTGGGGCGAAGTGCAGCGAGTTGCACTGTGCTTGGGTTTTGTCTTAAGGTTTTTAGTTAAGATCTCATTTGACCTTCGCAGTGCGACACGTTCAGTGACCGCCACAGTCAATGCCATTGTCCATTACAAAGCCGAGGCTCTGTTCCACTTCCCGACTCTCCAAGTCTCCAACTCTTTAGCTTTCCACTCTCCCGCTCTCCCCTCTCTTTGAAGACAGCTGCTCTTCAACTTGACCCCATTTTATGCTGGCTTCGATTTCTGGTTTTACGTTTGTCTTTTGCGGACAAGGACTTAACCGACTATGAAACTGGACTTGGACTTGGACTTGGACTTGAAGTTGAAGCTGGAGTTGGAGTTGCAGTTAAAGTTAAAGTTAGAGCAGAGCACGTAGGGCCTTTGTGTGGCCTTTGAGAAGGCGATTAAGATCGCTTTGTGAGACAAGCGGTCGGTTTGTCGGCGCAATTACACGTCCGAAAGGTAACAACTTGGTAACTGGCTACAAACTGGATGTCGGCCAGCTCTTCAAGTTGTCATTGCTGCTTGCCAGTGGTGGTAGTAGATGGTAGATGGTAGATGGATGGGGACAGGGAGGCGGGCTTGGCGGCTAGCTTCTTGCTGCTTTTAATTTATAATTTTTATGATGTTTTCCAGTTTTGTGTCTTGTTTGTTTTTAATGTGGTATGATGTGTGGCTCAGAATCTCGAGACACTCACAATGCAAGGGGAGCAGCAATAACAATAACAATGTATCAAAAACAGCAGCAGCAGCAGCAGCAACAACAACAGCTTTAATAATAAATAAAATAAAAACCTGTTACAATGCGCTTCGCACGGCTGAAGGCAAGTGAAGGGTAAGGCAGATGCAGAGCTAGGGACAGACAGACGGACAGACAGACGGACGGACAGTCAAGTTAGGGGGACAGTAGAAGAGGGGAGGGAGGCGGTCAGCTATCGAGTTTTTGTACCCGCTACTCATACAACTTCAGGGTATTATAATTTAGTAAAAAGTATCCATAACCGACATGATAAAGCTCCTTCGTCTGCCCATCCGTCTGTCTGTCTGTCCGTCTGTCCGTCTGTCTGCTCAACTAGATCTCAAAGACTATAAGAGCGAGTGACACTTAATTTAGTAATAACACTTCTTTAGGTATTACCGTCCTCTTTGTAATTTCGCGACATTTCCGGCAAATAAAAAAATTCACACATAATCAGAACAATAGTGTGAATAGCTGTATTCCTGGAAAAAATGAATGTGTGGTATCTCAAAGTCAAGCATATATGATAATAGTTTTCTTAGTTGTTGTTATACCCTTGTAGAGGTTACCTATTCAACCACAAGACATGAACTAATTCAGATTGTCCCTCTGAAAGCTTGAATTTCGATGAAACTTGTTAGTAAAGTGAAGTAAAGTCATTGGAAAATGAAGAGAGAGTATTTGTTGTTCGGCACTTTGTGATTGGTTTTGTTTATCTTGTATGTTTTTAGATTGGCTTGGTTTGGTTAAGGAGCAACAGTAGCTGCGTTTGCTTTGATTGATGATCCAAACGACACGCCTATTCCAATGCCCCGCGACCTCAAACGACCCCTCGCCATCTCTCTCTCTCTCTCTCTCTCCCTCTCTGTCTCTGTCTTTGTTTTTGGCTGCTCTTGTAGCATTTAATTGCAAGCCGAACAAGTTTATTGAGGGCTAACAGTAGCTTACAGCTTTGTGGGCCATAAATGCGAGTTACACGCGGATTAAACAGATTGGGGCATGGCCTATAGCCTGACCCCAGCCCAAAGCGATTAAAGTGACTGACTGACTCGTTGAGTCGACGTTTAACTGAACAGTATCCACTGGTATGGATTGAAAAACAGTACAACTCGTATTTATTATGTATACAACATTATGTATGTAGATCTCTTGACACTTTGGCGCCGCGGTCATTGTACTTGACGTACTCCGGAGCCAAAATCAAAGCCAAATGCCTAATAATACAATCACAATATGCTATCCAAAAATCGATTCAAAATGTTATTTGATTTTGTTTTCATTTTCGTTTTCGTTTTGGTTTTTGTTTTCTTTCTGCAAACAATGAGAAGACAAAGCCATGTCTATGGCTAGACAAGATCGAGCCAAACCGCCGGCTTGATGCCTATTTATGCCATCAAATTAAAAAGCATTGACATTGAAAATTATGCGAACGCTCTGCGAGACGCAGTTGCAGACAGAGATGGAGATGGAGATGGAGACGGAGACGCAAATGGAGATCGTCAGACAGTTCAACGGTCAGATCCGTAGAGAATAACATTCAACTATATACGTATAAATACATATGCTTAGATATAGCTGCAGATCACGATCTCGATCATTTTGGAAATTGCCACTGACAACTTGCGAATTAAGATTGATCGCTGCATTGTCTCCCTGTCTGTCAATCTATAGTTGGTTGGATTGATCGCCCCCACAATATCCGACAACCGACAACCGACAACGACACTTGTTTAACAATCCGCGATCGACGATCGGCGATTGTATCTATGTATACGGTTCGACCTGCTCTCTATGTCATGTTGTGGCTTGTATAACACAATGCAATGAGAGCATGAACATGCTCGTAAATAATATATTTATAATACTTACAATAAGCAGCTCTCAAAATGCCATCATTAATTATTTTCATTTGCGACACTTGCGACGTTAAATGTACCAAGTTTACGCCTTGGAATTCCACGTCCCTCCCAACAACAACAAAAACAACAACAATAATGAAAAGAAACTCCAAGTGACACTGAAACTGAGTGAGAGAACTGTTTGTTTATGAAGTGATTCCAAAACTTGCACTTCAATGGCATTTCTGATGTTTACCTGAGAAGCCCAAAGCAAAAAAAAAAAAGATTCAAATAAAAAACAACTGAAAAAATGAAAAATAAAAAATTGATTTGTGCCCATTCAATAAACCAACAACATCAAAGCAACAAAAATGCCAAAGTCGCTGTCATAACTAAAAATAACTGAAAAAAAAACATAACAGAAAATAACTTTTCAAGTGGATGCCAAACTTGTTCGCACCCAAAATACTCTAAATTTTGCCAGTTAACCGCTAAATTTCAATTACAATTATGTTTCTGTCAAGGCCAACAATGTTGTTGCCATTCTTTGCGAAACTCGCATTCAGTTAGCCATGTTCTTGTTGGCCAAACTGCTTATTAAGTTGTAATTGATCACACGGTTTCATCCATCTGCTAAATAGATATTTAAATAAAACGTTTTTCACTTGATTGGCAGCACTAAACCCAATGCTAAAAGTGCTGCCAATTATTTAACTACTCCAAATGGAAATGCAGCAAGCGATTTTATAAACATACATACATAAATACTTAATTAACAATGTGATATCGCAAAGTAATAAAATATTATTGTTGCATTAATTCTTTCGCTTTTACAACACACTTGCAAATATTGCACAGTCATGCAGTTACTACTTGCCCTTGAAAGAATTCGTGGTGTGCAAAATTCGTTTGTTTGTTTTGTTTATCAATTTCCAATTGTGAAACAAATGACCAGCCAGCCTTGCCATCTCGTTGCCCCACACACACACACACACACACATACACATACACACAGTTATATTGAAATGTTGCCACCTTATGTTATTACACCATGATTGCGCTGGTTGCGTAAGCGCGTTGTCTCGCCTTCTCTTACAGCATCCGTGATATAGGCGAAAGCGTAGAATTTTATGGGGCAAAGAAGAAGAGCAACAAAGGTAGCAAACAACCTGTTGAATTGTTGCTTGCTGCTCTGCGCGGCAGAGTATTGTTGAGTATAACTGTTGTGTTCGATGATCAAACACAGCACAGTTGCTGTTGACATTTTTGGGCTGTGGCCATTTGCCACCCGCGTTGTTTTCCTAATTAATGCAAGGGGCGTGGACGGGGGCGTAGCATGAGGTGCGCTCAAACCTTCACCTTTTGCTAATTTACTCGCTGAATTGGGTAATCGAGCAGTTGGCCATAAAGAATTGGTAACAGACAAATACTTAATTATGGCACACACTTCTGCGCGTTGCTGCGCATCCATCAGACTGCGCTCCCTGCTTCCTCACTTCCCCTCGTTTTAACCCTAGAGAGGCAATGACCAATACATTAATATTGATTGAAATACATATGCGTATGTGATCAGTCTATCAATGTAAATACATATGTACGTACATACGTACATACTCTTTCTCTATGGAAACCTTCCATAAAATTTTAGAAATAAAATCACCGGTCTAGGGTTAAAGCCATCGTAATTAGTTTCCGTTTTGCATTCATTGTTGTTGTTGCTGCTTATGCTGCTTTTGTTGTTGCTATCAACGCCTTTGCTTTTTTTGCAAACTGTTTTGTTATTTCTTTTCATTGACTTTGTTTTGATCGCCACATTTGGCGTTTTGGCGCCGCTCATCGCTTACAGTGGCGCAAGTTTCTCGCTTCGCTTTGAGTTTTGCATCTCAGCTGCGTATTACATTTCACGCACTTTTCGCCGACCTGCGGCCCAGTGTGTCATCATGATGCCATAGCAGAGGTCAACTGTGCGCCATAGAAATGCAAAATTCAAAGATGCGGGTGAGCTATGGCGACGACGGCGCTATTCAGCTGCTAATTAACTGTGCGCTGTGACGCTGTGCTAATGATGGCCCACATTTGGTTCGTCAGTCCTTCAACAGCATCTCGCATCTTCAAGCTCAATGATGAGTATAAATTCTTACACACACACTCTCTCTCTCTTTCTCTCCAGCAGTGAAGACCTCTATCGTGCTCTCGCCCTCGTTCCACGATGGCACTGGCGCTAAAGACGCTACTGCTGGCGCTGCTGCTCAGTCAGACGCTTCCGTCGAGCATTGGCTCCGCGGTACTCATCTCCGATATGACCATGACCATGATGGTGGAGCTGTCGTCGCGTCATCCCTTCTGCAAAATGCACACGGATCGGTGAGTTCAACTGAGCAACAAAACTTTCAATCAATCCTCGCTAATAATTTATGGTTTCTCTATTCGCTAGCGGGGACATTCAACGCATGCTGCTGCAATCCGATCCTCGTCGCATACGCCAGGTTCCGCGCGAGTCCGTTGTCGAACTTGAGGAGGTTTGTCGTCGGCAAGGATCCTATGGCCATGAATTCCGTGGCGGACTTGGCTTCATTTATCCAGGCACCAAGTGGTGCGGTCCTGGCACCTCGGCAGTCAATTATGATGATCTGGGTCAGCATGTGCGCGAGGATCGCTGTTGTCGCGAGCACGATATGTGTCCCGACGTGCTCAACGTGGGCGACTGTCGGCGTGGCCTCTGCAATCGCGGCACCTTCACACGATCCCATTGCGATTGTGATGCACGCTTCCGGCGCTGCTTGCAGGCGGCCAACACGGAGACGGCCAATACGCTGGGCGCGATCTTTTACAATGTGGTGCAGGTGACGTGCTTTCAAGAGCGCAGTCCATGCTCGGCCCACCAGAGGTTCGAGGATTACTTTTATGCGACCAACCATTGCCCAGCCGAATATCGGCAGGCCGATCTCTATGTGCCACCGCATGCCGATAATCTCATTTCCAAGATCCTCTCGCACCCCCAAGGTCGTTCGCTGCTTCCCGAGCCCGTCGTCGCACCCTCGCTCAAGCAGAACGCACGTCGCTTTGGCGTCAAATTGGCCAGCGTCGGTCTGGCGGCAGTCAACATTCTGCGCGAGGTAGTCCACCGTCCGCGCCTGATCTGGGACAGTCTGCATGCGCCTGTCAGCCATGAACTGCCGCCAGGTCAGCCTGGTCCTGCTCCTAGCTCCAGGGGAGGGTATTATTACCAGCGACCCGGGCCACGGTACAGCTACGACTACGACTATAGATGGAGCTAAGACGAGAGTGTTAAGGAAAGACTGTGTCCCATTTAGTATTAGTAGTTATGTAGAATACAAATCCAAGCACAAGCACATATTCACGCCTCACTTAGTCATCTTTAGTCATTAGATATGTTCCCAAAGCATGTGCATGTTTTTATCATAAGACTTTGTTTTTGTTTTTTTTTTGTTCAATAAATTAAGTCAACTGTCACTCGAGGTCGTCGTCTGTGAACTAGGCTAACCTTCTCTCCCTTTCTCTCAATCACTATCTCTCCGGCAGAGCGGGTTACAATCAAACGGAGCAGGAGGCCATCTGCGCACAGTGGCAATATCAGCCATCGGAAAAATATGTGCCCAGCCAGCCGCGCACGTCGTAGATAGCAAGAGACGACCTGGAACTGTTCAAGTGACCCTACCTGGAAACGAATACAAATCTACAATATCACTTTAGCAATTTACTATAGTATTTTATGTATTCCACCGCGCCCCCCAAATTCTGTGCACCGCGTTCTGTCCACAGAATCACTGTGCCAAAAATCAATAATACAACATGGCGAATATATTTTTCATAAGCAAAAAAAAAAACAGAAAAAAAAATCAAAAAAAAAATAAACATTATATATACATGCATATATTTACCGAGATCTGAGAGCGAATAAAATATCAAGTAAAACTCTTTGAAATGTCGTTACTTCAGAAGCAGCCACAGCCTGTAAGTATGCAGCATTTATGTAAGAGTTACATTTCATGCCGAAAGTAGTTGCAGCCTGGAAGTATGCTATAGTAAAATTCGTTCCACATATGACCTATGGAACCTAAGCATAATTGACCACAGTCAAATTGTAACGGGATTTTTCAAACTGTAGCACGCATATGAACAACACTATTTGCACTCGACTGATGAATAACTCCTTTGTCTGTATTTTATACAGTCTTCAACAATAAACACTGACTGATTGACTCGCATTTTTGCATTATTTCTTTAATTCTAGCCCTTTGTTGGTTTAACAAATGAAATTATAAAATTTGTCATTTGATGTTGTTCTGCTGTTTGTGTGTGTGTTTTTGTTGTGTACTTGTGTTTCTGTATGTGTGTGTGTGTGTGAATTGTGGCATGTTGTATAACGTATGCAATATTGGACAAACTAAAATCTTAAAACTGAACTAAAGCGCAGACTGCCAAGTGACTCTCCAACTGTTGTTGCTCTTCATCCGCACCATCTGCTGCATGTTCGACCTGCACCCAGGGAATTAAGCGCGCAGGGCGACAAACTGCTGGAACACCTCTAGAATATGTGTGTCCAGATCGGAGGTGAAGAGCAGCGTTTCCAGTGTGCTGCTGTACTTTTGCACCTGCTCGTGATGCTGTCGAGAGAACGAGAACAATTAGCATGCGAATAGATAGAACTTATTCAACAGCTTAGCTTACCATGAGGAAAACCTGTTGAAGGCGGCCAATTGTCCAGCGATACCAATCGGTGTCCGGATCACGGCCATCTGTGTCGGAGCGTAGCAGATGCTCGGATAGTATCATGATAAAGCGCTGGAAGACAATGAGAAACAGACGCTTCTGATTCACATTGGCTGCTTCTAGTTTCTCCTCCATGCGCTCCACAACCTGTTGATGAAGATTAAAGTATTTGGAATAGTTGTTACGTTTGATAATCACACAAGTTACCTCCTCGGATGGTTTATCCGCATGCGTGATGGGTTTCTTGCGCTTGTGCGGCGTATCGTCATCTGTGTCGCTGGACGATGAGTCAGCTTTGGACAGTTTCTCCTTGGCATCGCTCAGCTCGGTGTCTGTGACAAAAGAAAGACATGCATTATTTTTATAAATGAAATGTCACATGGATTAGGTGGCTTTCACTCACTTAGCTTGATGACATGCTTGTTCATCTTCTTGATGGTCAAGTGCAGTATTTCCCAGAGATACATTTTGGTGAATTCACCAGTCATTTCCTTGGAAAATATCCAGGTGGCCACTGCCGAGCAGTCAACCACTTGCAGCTTCAGCAGCTTATCGATGAGCACCACCATCATCTGTTGATGCGAAGACCACAGCTCGTAGATGTTGTGCAGTATATAGATCTGTGCCTCCTCCGTTTCGGCCAAGGCACGAAATACCACATGGAATTTGGAAATGGCCGCAAAGCTGTGCGAAAACGATTTCGAGCCCAGATTGAGCAGCGTCTGCACAAATACATCGATTTTGAGCGCATTGAAGCTGCCATCGGACATCTCCTCGCCGCTGTAGCCGCTGCTGGGTATCTCCTTCAGTATGTTGGCCACCTCCTCGGGTGTGCACTTCTGTCGGATGGCGACCACCAGTTGATGAGCCACCGCAGTGCCTGGCAGATTGGCTGCAAGAGAGACAAGAGACGAAGCGAAATGGTAAATTAAGTTGGGTTGAATGTAACTGCAGAAGTGAAGCGGATTAGCGAAGGGAGCGAGGGGTGCGCTACACAAAGCTGGACGGGAATTGCGCGACTTGTTTGACACTTTCGCTTGTGCCAATTGCCAACTACAACAACGACAAAGACAACAACAACCGCTACTCCCAACTCCCAACTACAATTGCATTGCGTTTTGTGCGCCATCGCGTGGAACCAAGCGGCAACCGCAAGCTGGTGCGTTACTAATGATGTCTTCCAACTGCTCCGCAACATCTCTTGTCTGCTCCTCAGTTTTGAGGAGCCACTCTTTGCGGCTATTACATGCAATTTATTGGCACTTGCCTCGATTATGTGAATGAAATGTGCACAGGTGACAAATTAAAGCGGCCATTTGTGAACAAAGGGAATGCGGAACTGCTGCAACGCAACCCATTTGGCAACTGTAGAAGATGCAAGCATCTTCTGCCGACAAAGACAAAGACCACATTGTGCACAGCATGTCAAGATCAGCAGTGGGTAGAGTTCACACACTTCAAGCGCCGCTATGGGAATCAGACAGACAGCTCAATGACTCGTGTCACGTTAGCTAATTGAATGACAACAATTTGTCGCTTCACTCGACTTGACGCGATGCTACTCGACGAGCGCATACCCTGTGAACTATGATATACATATCTCTCCTTCTCTCACTCATACTCTTCAATTTCCCTTACAGGGTATTAACCATTTATTAGCATTTGCTTTGTCACGCATCTTTGAGTCGCAGCACAGCAAATTGAGCATGTCCAAGGCAGGGCGGAGGAATACTTTTGTGCATAGTCTAAAGATCAGGGCACTGCTCTATGAGGCGTGTAGCACATTGTCCAGCAGCCGCCTTCTCAACTCTATCAGAGGTGAGCGCGTGAGACGAACAAACTTTTCGTATATTTGGGACTTTTAAGGAGAATTGGCACAGTTTTATTTGATTGTTTAAGTGGATGAATGAACTCAAATAAGTTGAAAGTTTAACTTTTAACATAGCACATTTACATTCGGCAGATTAGGCAGAATCTAAAGTTAACTATTCTATATTGATTTCAATCAATTTTATCATCTAACCGTATATTATGTTTTATGCAAAGTAAAGGTATATTATTAAATCTTATTTAGTCACTCACTTTGATGAATATATATACATATGTATATGCCTAAGGGTCAATTTCTTTTAGAAACTATTCTTTCATAGAAGTGTATTTGTGAAGAAAATAAGAGTAATGAAAGTAAGTGTAGAAAATAAGAGTAAAGGTCATTTAACATTAAAAATAAATTAAATCAGAACGATGAAAATAAGTTAAATAATGGAGTTTTAGGGGAAAGGATTTCAAAAGTACTTTTCAGCAACTAATCTAAAACGAAATGCAAAGTGTGCCTAGCTGAATTATGTCCCCAAAAGAAAATAACATCAATACCCACAATCTTTTACTCTTCCCCTGACACTTTATAAATGGTTTATTCGAATAGCATCTCCCATCTACAAAGCGGCATCTGCTAAACAGTTCACGCTCAATGACATGACCTGCCTCTTAATCGCTGGCTTGATCTTTACCCCCAAAGTAGCAAATAACAACAAAAAAAAGAACATGAGCAAGGTGAAACGCCACTTGCAATGCAAGAATGACAACAATCAGATGGGCAATCGAACAAGGGCAGGGCATGGTAGACATAGTAGAGAGGCGACTGAGGTGGGGTTGGAGGGTCTTAGTGGAGGTGGAGGTGGAGGAGCCACTATTGAACTTCAGCGAAGCGAACCGCATATCTAGTGTAGGGAATCTCATGTGGAGCTGCGCTAAAAGTTGGCAACCGAAAAAACGAAAACAAGTTAGACAGTTACGAGTCGAGTGAGCTCAACTGTTGAATACCTTAAGAGCAAAGCATCTCCGCGTTTGCAATCCGAAAACAAACTTGATCTATTCTGCACTTTCTGTTTGGCATTTTGGTTGTAATACTCTACAATTTACCCTTTCGCATAGTGGGTATAACTAGCACTCGTTGCCAGCAGCGGAGCTGAGTAGAAGTTTGAAGTTTGAGTCGCGGGAGGAGGAGCTCTAAACATCCGCAAGTGTTGCATAAATGCGCGTTTGCTGTCAGTTGGCGCCCCCGGTTTGCCGTCTGCCCCGCAGCTGCCACAAAATGCGGCCGCCGCTTGCGAAATCGACGGCACACCGCTGGCGATGCGTCGCTTGGCTGCTCCAATGAAAGCAGCTACCAACCAAACGGCAGTGGCAGCCTCTGCACTAGCTTGTCGAGAGCTACCTGTTGGGCCGATTCCGTCCTCCGTCCGTCTGTCTGCTTGGGTGGGTGTCGCTTCGCCCTCGACTGCCGTCTGTCTGGGGCTTGTTATTAGCGTCGCGCACGTCGTGGACGCGTTTCAGTCGAGTTTACGCGCGCGCGCAGCACGAACGTCGCGCAAATCCGCAAAGATTTGGCCAACGTTCATTAACATTCGACGTTCTTTTTTGTTTATGTGAAAATGAGAAACTTGTGTTGGCCCAGCATAGTCAGCGTTCTGCTGGCACTCACAGTAAGTGCAGCAGCTGCTCCTCCACCTACTGTGTGAAATACTCTGCATCTAACGAGTTCAAGGGTATAATAAGTTTGTGACAAAGTGACAACAAAATGCGCAAAAAAAAAACAAGCAAGGAAAAGCTAGTCAACTGCCACAATGTCATAGCTCGGTTTCACTGTCCATTTCCACCTGTATCTAGAGGTTAGAGAGAGCGAATTCAAGTGCATCTATGGCTTATTATATACCAATTGCAACCTTACAACTCTTACAGTTTGAACTGTTATCGATGAGTTAGCAATTGTAAGCAAGATTCTAACTTAGTAGTAAACGAATTGCATATTTGTAACCACCTCAAATTGCACTTAGCAATTGTAAGCGAGGTTCTAACTTAGTAATAAACGAATTACATATATGTAACCACCTCAAATTGCCCTTTACAAAATTTCATCTGGCTCGTGTCTTCGTTAAGCACTGGTGGAAAGCCAAACTATGGTTTTTTGCTTATAACATGCAAATTTCAACCATACAATTCTAACCGTTTGAACAGTTGTCCGTGAGTTAGCAATGGTACACCTAGTAGTAAACTAATTACATATTTTTATCCACCTCCAATTGCACTTTATGTAAGTATTCGTTGAGGTAGGGTGTCGCACTTTCACTAACATTTTCTCGCTGGCGTTTGCTGATTGTTATTCTTGTTGTTTGCGGTTGTGGCAGGCGCAGAAGGTGTCAGCGATTGTTGGCACTGGCCGGGATGTGGTGCTGACGCCCAAACAGGCGCTTCAGCTCAACGGCAAGCGTCTTTTCTACGAGGAGCAGCAACAGCAGCCAGCCGCAGACAGGTCCTGGGAGCACACGCTCAAACATGTCACCTACGTGACGCTCTTCACCGACGCCGCGCTTGGCGCCGCCTCCGGCAATCTCAGGTAGGTGCAAGATCCATCACACGCAGCCCGATCTACGACTAAAACGCCACTGCGGCAGCCAGCTGCATGACTATCATGACTTTCTGCAGACGCCGTATGTGCCAGCGACTGCTGCTGGCCAGGCACAGGCGCCATCCTCGCGCTTTGGTGACATCGTCACGCTGGCCAGCGGCCGTTTGGAGCAATTATCAAGCAATGGCAGCTATCGCTTCGTTGAGGGCGCCACCGATGCCAGGGATGCAGTGCAGCGGGCGGATCCGTCAGTGGTGCAGACGCGAGCCGTGTGGCGAGTGCAGCGTATTCGGCATCGGGATGGCGAGCAATCGCCCAATCCTCGGTATCACTACGAGATGAAGTACAGTGTGTCGCCAGTGGCCGCCAGTCTTGGTTGGCCACCGCAGAGCTACATCCAGAAAGAGTCCGACTATCCGCAGAGCTTTGGCCGCATTGCCTATGAGGAGAAGCGCGACCAGACGTTTGCCCAACGTCGTCAGGATCGCCAGCCGCAGGCAACCTTCGTCCGAGGCATCTTCCAGCCGCCTCCTCCGCCGCCACCGCCTGCATCCGCTCTCAACATCGGTGAGTATTTAAAGGTTGGACCGGAGCCGCTGAAGAGTTCGCCAAAGATCGAGCTGTTCCCGGGCCTCTTCAATTTGGGCCTGCGTCCCAATTACATTCCCGCCACCACATTTCGTCCGAGCTATCCGATTAAATTCGCTGCACATCCGGAGCTGACGACTCCCCTGGAGCGCTTCCCTCTACCCAATGAACTAAGCGGCACTGCTGGCGATGCTGGCGGCCTGCCAGCTGCTGCTCCCCCAGTAACCCATCACTTTCATCATCATTTCTACATGGCCACTGGCCATGGCAACGCTCAGCCGGAGCTCGGATACCGACCCTCACTGAGCACGCCGGCTCCGCCCACTTCAGCGCTCCCCCTTCCCCACTCACATTCCCATTCCCATTACCATCAACATGAGAATAGCGACGAAGGTCATCGAGAGGTTCAGTTCCCGACGAATCATGCCTCAGGCTCGACCGAATCCCTGGAGACGGACGAGGATTTGCACCACAGTCAGGACCAGCATGCGCTGCGGTCTCCACATGTTTACTCAGGTGAGAGCTCCTCAACTCCCTAGCTCCTTAAAAAGGTTATGCACGATAGTTCAAGAAATATATACTAAATACATTTCCATTCCTTTACCTAATTCGGGTCTAAAACATTATAAGTTTGATAATACAATTCTTTCATATTAATTCCCTCTAGACACAATAATTATTGGCCAAAACTTCTTAGCATAAACACAATAAAAGTAATCCTCATGTTTTATTTAAAGTTCCCCTATATTGTTTTATAGTTAGCTTAGACATTTTATTGCATGTATATTACGTATACAAGAAACAAATTTAGCTAAGAGAAGAATAATATAATATTCATTCTCTCCGAGAGCCACTAGGATTCTCTTTTAGAGAATATCCCTAGTATAGAATACACATACATACATGCATGAGAACAGTGGGAGAATCAAAAGAAATTATTGACTCGAATTTGAAAATAAGTTTTGAAATTAAATTTTGGGAGCAGAGGAATCAAAATTGCTTCGTTTTTTTAATTGCATGCGATCATGATCAACATTGTTACCTGTTCCGATCAGTGTACGATCCAGCGTCTAAGTACCAGTCATCGAAACTGGCGACGCCATTGCTCATTTATGCAGGCGCTGGTGGTGAAGCAGACCCTGGCGAAGATCACAAGTCATTTGTGCACAGTGAGCCGCTAGAGGAAACCATTTACCGCTACTCGGAACCGGATCCCCTCTATGTGCATCAGAATCCAGTGGATGTGCTGCAGCTGGAGACGCCACAGCAACAGCAACAACCACAACCACATCATGCACAAGCAACAACGGGCCACGAAGAGGAGCCCGAGGATCAGCTAAGCGAACACGTAGAAGGAGGAGAGCAGCGACCAGCTGGTAGTCAGAAGAAATCCAAGCTCGCAACGACCCCAGCAACAACAACAACAACGAGTTCTACAGAGCCGCTGATGTCCTCGACAACAACAGCGAAGCCAACAGTTGCGGCTACGCCCAGCAAAGCGAGCTTTGTGTCCACCTCGACCAGCTTCACACCGCTGCGCGCCTTGAGTCGCTATCGCACCACGCCTCGTATCACAGCTGGCAGATCGACGACAAGCACTACAACATCGACCGAGACGCCATCGTTTGCCAAGTGGAAGCAGCGGCGCAAGGAGAATGCCACCCACGGACCGGACAGCAAACCCAAGAGCAGTCTGCGCCACGAGTCCAAGGTGGTCTTCATTCCCACCACAACTGCAACGATAACGACGACGACGACAAAATCGCCTGCTATCACCACAGAGTCACCAGCGACAACATCAACTACAACTGTAGCTGTGTTAGACGCGTTGAAGCCGGCTCCTGGGCGAGAAGTAATCGAGGTGCTCACCCAGAAGTCGGTAAGCAAATCAGTGAGCATCAAAGTGGGCGAGAACGGCGAGGAGATACCCATCATTGTGGATGATGATGAGAACGAGGTGAAACCGAGCTAAACGAGAAATAAGCATCTAATTTTTAAAGTGTAAACTTAATCTTAAGCGCCGTGGCACCCCAAAGAAGCAGAAGCCGAAGCAGTAGAAGAAGCCACAACTTCACTCATTTCTAATCTTGGTTATAATGAATGCTATCCAACAATTCTCTTACATAAAAGACAAAACTTGGATACTGTTCACATTTAAGCTAAAACTTGAATAAATTTTTAAGTCAATCAGTTGACTCAGTGACAACGTTGTCACGTCTTATTGTCTATCCCCACTTAGAAAGAGCGAGAGACTCACCTGCGTCCTCGTTGGCGTACTTGTAGTTAGGCACAGGCGTGACCGGAATAAGCTTAGCGTATGTGGTTGGCATCATTTCAGTGATGCGCTGATGATACGAGAGTCTGCACATAACAATTCAATTTAATTTACTTCGACTGTTTGAAATGTCTCGCACTTACCGCAGACACTTCTGCAGCACCTCCTGTATAAACTTGGGACGCGGATGCTCGGCGTCGAGTAGCAGGCAACTGTCCCATTCATCCCAAGACCAGGTGAATTTAAAGTTACTCAAATGATAGCTGAACCAGTTGACAAAGCGATCAAAGCACGACGTGTTCATCGAATCGATGCGCATAAACAGAATCTCCGTCGCCTGGGCGAGCACCTGGGGCAGCGTGCCCGGCTGCAGCTTGCACAGCTCGATCAGTATGGAGCCGTAGCAGATGTCCAAGTAGCGAGGCGTGGGCATGTGAAACAGCTCCGCAAAGATCACCTCCACAATACAGTACTCCAGGGGGATCTTGTGCTTGAACGGGAAGTTCAGCAGCTGGGCGGCGCAATCCTTACGCTCGTGATGATGCGTCTCGATGATGTGATGCAGATGCTCCTCAATCAAAAAGCGCTCAATTGAATGCGCACCCGGCAAATTGGGGCCATCGGGACAATCGGTGTAGTCGAACATGCGATACACCACCCACGGCATGGGATATTCGAAGGCGTCGTGGTGTGGCGGTGGCGTAATCTGCGGCAGATTGTGCTGGAGTGCCTCGCACAGTATCGAGTCAAAGACCAGGTACGGGCGAGGTATGTGCTTTTCGGCCCAGTTATCCTGACGCAATTTGCGTATTTGCGCCCACAAGCAGTCCAGATATTCCTCCTGGGGATGTGGCGCATCCGATGACCAAACGCGCAGTGCATTGTGATGCTTCTTCGAGCGTTTATTCAAATAGACCTCAATGCGCAGCAAAAGCGACTCCAGGGCCGATTCCTTCTTCTCGTAGAGATCACGTCCCACCCAGGGCAATGTGGAAAGGACGGCAAAGACGAACCAATCGCGACGCACCTGTGGCACAGTGTCCTCATTGGACACGTCAATCATGGTGTCGAGCAACTGCAGCAAACTGGTCGCCGATATCACATGACAATTGACCAGATCGGCAAGGAAGCGCAAGGAATACCGTGCTGCATCCCAGCGACACAGCTTCAACGACTCCTTGAACGTCTTTACCATGTGATCGACAAACTCGCCACCGAATTTGTAATTCTTTGCATTGAGCAGACCCACTAAGGTGGTGTAAACGGTGCATTTCTCGGGCATTCGCACCGCACAGTCGGATAGGATGCGCAGGATCTTCATACGGAATGTACCCAAATCGGCCTCAAGCACGGAAACGAGACCTTCGAGATTCGACTCCACCGACGATGTGCTGCGCTCGCCCACGCGCAATATCAGCGACTCCAAACGATCCTCAATTTCTTGATTTTCTGAGACGCGACGACGTTTATTCCGTCGATGATCTGCAATTTATTATTGTTGTAATTATAATTCAATATGTTTTATAAATTGGGCTGATGTACGCACCATAACTCTCATCCTCCGTATCGTGAGCACGTCGACGACTCATAGTGTAAATTACAAGATATCAACAATTTGCAACAATCGTGTTTTCTTATTGGCAATGCAACGTTTTTGGCACCCGGCACAATGAAAGTTGTGGTTACAGGCCTACGTAAATTGTTTGGGTCACTATCTTGCAGCGTGTCAATTTCGAACGGATGTGCTACGCAATTCACGTCAAATTTAATAAATTGTACGAATGAAAAGTGCAAAACCAAGTTAAAACGTAAAAAAAAATACTGCCGACATGAGGACGCTAACCCGCTTTAGACAGGCTGCATTTGCGAAAAGAATAACTGATGAGAAGGCCCAACTGCCCAAGTCCCAATTGATTAATACCCGACAACGCCGTGTGTAAGAAAGGGACGGCTGGTGTAACCGCATCATCAATGATGCGACAATGATTCTGAAAAGGCGGCCGTATTTTGACTACTATTTTGGTATATTTATCGAAAAAAATGTGCAATCGATGGCTGATCAGCTGTTATAAATTTAGGCGCCTAGAAATTATTTCAAATTACTTTATAATTATTAAATAAAGTCTAAAAAAAAATAAAGAAAATGGTCAGAGACAACAGTGAACAACTGAAAAAAATCGTTAAGACAATCAAAATGAAGTTTTTATACAGAAATATAAACGTTTCAGAACGAGTTGCCTAAAACGGAAATATTTATACATATATATAAATAAGCACTTTTTGAATGCATTATTTAATAAATTGCTCATTCTTGGTTGTTTATAATGCCTATAGTGTTTTTTCCCTGTCTGATTTCGATTACTTTTGCACTAGAGAACAGCTGTTGGCTTTGGCGTAAAGAGTTCAATAGCTCATCACCAGAGCCCCAACTTGTGAGAAACAGGACGCGTTTCAGATTTTGGTATTTTTTTCATATCATTAAAAAAAAGAAAAATAATTAATTTTTGGAAAATAATTTTGCAAAATAATTATTTATTTATTAACCAAAAAGGGATATACAGCAATTAAATGGAATTACAAAAGGGAAACTAGAGCAACTCTGAGCTGTAAACTTATCGATTCGCAGCGATTAAAATGGAGAAAGCAGTGTACTAAAATAATCGAGAGTAGATAAATCGATATTGCTATCGAAAGTGAATTTGCCTTTGGACTATTTTTTTTTTTTTTTAGATTTTTCGCATAAAGGCATTTCTTGCCAACAAAAAGTAACTAGTTTAATGAAACGCAATTGAGTCAAGGTGCGTGCGTGTGTGCTGGCTGTGCAATGGATCAGTTCTCGCACGACTTGACGCTCGCCTTGGAGGAGACCTCACTGATGGACAGGGCGTGCGGCGTTGGAAGGTGGGGCTCGCGTCGAAGAACTCGATCAACGGGTAATTTGCGTAAGTATAATTAGTTTGACTGTTGGGCACTATGAAATGGCCACTGCACCTTGCACCTCCTCTGCTGCAGCTTGTGCGCCGCAGCCAACTGAAGATTCATCGAGCAGCCCCACAGACACACTGAACGCACACGGACACGGACACGGACATGGACATCATCAGCATAATTCCGGTGCCTGTGGCAATGCCAATGTCGATGGCCTGGACTCGAACACACACAACACAATGCTGCCCGCAAGTGATTCGGATGAGAAAGCCGAGGCAATGCTGCCGCTGCGTCTGCCAGCCAAATTATTAAATGCTGCAGCAGCTGTACGCATGGGAATGGGAGCCTTGGAGTCGGACTCGCTCAACGAGACCACCTTCAGTCCAGCACGGTGAGGCAATTACATACGCAAGCAAAATGGGTAAAGTTAAATGCGTGTTTATTTTTTCAATTTGCAGCTTCTACAAACCGAATTCACGGCGGAAACGAAAGATTAAGCGCATGTCCATGGAGTTTGAGTTCAGCAAGGACTGCAATGTGATGATGGTATCGCCACACAGTTTCACCGAATCGCCACTACAGCCGGGCATGCTTGGCACATCTGGAACAGCAACTGCAGCTGGAGGCGGAGGCGCTGGCAACGTTGCTGGCGCTACTGCGGGTGGCAACGTCACGGGCACAGTGCGCAAACGTGTACTGAAGGCGGATTGTGGCGCAAATCGCTCGAATCTATTCTTCTGTGGCAAGCGTAAGCGTTCCAATCGCGATCGCTACAATGAGCATGAGGCGGGCGTCGTTGGTCATGCGGGCAGCTGCAGTGGTTCGAGTAAATTACATTCTTCGAGCATGCCGCGCTACACGCATATGGAGGAGTTTCATCGCATGCGGCCGCGGAGCTATTCGTCCACATCGAAGCCACACAGCGATCGTCTGCTGCCGCTCAACAAGGGGCTGCTGTCGAAGATCAATCGCATTGCGCAATCGCAGACACAAACGCAATCGCAACAATCACAAAAGACTGACAACACATCGAGCATGGAGCAGGGCCTGGATCAGGCTCGCACCACAACGGAGCAGCTCGACACGAATACTGACGAGCTGCAGCAGCACCAGCAGCAGTTGGAGCTGCGAGACAGTCGCGCAGAGACAACTGAAACAGCTGGAGGCGGCGGCGGTGACTTTAGCATGGAGATGCTTGTGCCTGTCAGTGACATTGAGTCGCTGCTAAATATGCCCTGCAAGTTGCCGCTGGAGAACGCTGGCGCGGATTATCATGCGCATCGCAAGAAGTCACATCATCGTCGACGCCGCTTTTGCCAGCCAACGCATCCGTTGCATGTGCAGTCGATGGACTGCGGCGAACTCTACGATTTCTCGAGTTCGTTGAGCTCGTCGTCGGACAGCGAGGACAGCCATCGGTTGCATGACACGGATCGCGAAGGTGACGACGAGTTAACTGATTGGCCGGGCAATGAGTTTGGACCCGGCGGCAAATACGATCCGAAGCGCAAGTTAACCAAGAAATCTCTGCTACCCCAGATACGTTCCGATGATACCATCGGTGAGGATGACACGCTCATGTCTGGCACTGAGGCCACGACGGCCACAACAACGGCGGGGGCGTCAGCGTTCTGCGACAGCTATGGCATCTCACAGTCGCCCACACAGCCGGCAGATGCTGTTCAGGATCTGTCACGCTTCCAGCCGGCCGCCAGTTCGAATCCGATCGAGATCTGTGGAGGCGGCGCAAATCGCGGCAATCGCAGTGTTGGCTTCATGGGCGTCAACATCGGTCTGGACATGGAGAGCACGCCAAACGGTTTGCCAGCGGTGCGCCAGATCGAGAGCGAAATGTCCGGTGAAACGTCGAATCCATTCCTCTCCTCGTCACCGCCCATGCAGCTGCAGGAGGTGCGCGAAATACGCGCCGGATGCCGGCGCATTAACGGTGACCGCCCCGGTTTCAGCATCAAGCTAAGCGTTAACGAGCGGTTGGCGCGTTTTCTACAGGATCCGCGGCAGACACAAATACGTTTGCCTGACATCGAGATCTATGAACAGGACAGCCTTGTCAATCTGTCCACTCTCTATTCCCTCAATATGGTCGTTGAAAATGGCTGCACGGTGCTAACCAAGACGAGGTAAGTGTTTGATCCCCATTACAATTCGATTTATCCGCAATTAAGTTCACCTCTCTCTGGTGGCAGAAATACAACGCAATCGGTCAACGTTGATCCGCAGCGCAATCTGCAGCAGCGCCAGGATCTCATCGGTGACTTCAAGCGACGCTGCTACGGCGGCGGGAATGTCGACAATGATGCGTCGACGGCCACAGCGACGTCTCCAGCTTCAGCTCCAGTGGATGATACTGCTGCCGAGCAGTTGCCCAATAAATGAAATATAGTGCGAAGCAGTCAAGAAGTCAAGAGAATTTCATGCAATTACCAACCAATGAAGAAGACGGAAGAAAAGAGAGAGATCGCTGAAAGCTTATCCTTTCTGTCTTTCTGTCTGTCCTCCATTAATTGGCGTCATCTCGGGTTGATCTGTGCAAAATTTTAGCGTATTTATAAAGTTGCTTTTACTGCGTTTGTATAGTGTCGCTTCCTTGAGTTTCGTATCGTAATCCTAATCGTATTGTACATCGGTCTATGTATATACTATCTACTATATATCCACTATCTCCATAACCCCACAACACTATTGTATCTGGATTGGGAGACAGTGCATGCGAATGATCTATCCAATCTCTATTCACTCAATTGGCATATCTAGTTCTCACAAGTTTAAAAAAAAAAAAAAGAGAGCGACAGCTTTGAGGAAGTGAAATAGATAGAGATGGAGACAGAGGTAGAGATAGTATGTTAAACCATTTGCCATGCTCTTGTCCCACTGTACAAATATCATTATTAATTTATTGACATTTGTCGAATGCGATATGAGAGAAAAACAAAACAAGACAAACATGCAAAATTGAAAGATGTGAATGTGTGTGCACATAATTATAATTGTTTTATATTAAACCTAACATAAATATACATACATAACTGGTGTAATTCGAATTATGCTCGATATCCAAATCGAGAGGGTTAATTAAGTCAATCGTTGATTGACTTTTAATAACATTTTGATATTAAAATATTATACACTGGTTACTATACTCTAGGATTGTCTTAATGTGTGTCTTACGCTCGGGTTCAAGCATTCTTTTGTTACGATATTGACAGAGAGAGAAAAGAATTTTGATATAAGTTTTTGAAGAACAAGCAAATCTCCCGATTTCCAGCTACGACCTATGTTGTTATGTAATTAACTATTATCATATCATTGCAATAGTTTCTGAAGAATGCTTTTGGTATATCAGGTTCTAGGATCCCTAATTACAAGTTATATAAGTGCGATTTTTAGTTGAACTTATTCCATTTTGTTCACTAACTCTGAACAATGTTTTTAAACAAAATAAAAACACATCTTTCTTTAAGAAAAAACACTTATTTTTTGTTTTTTAAAAGATGTCCCTATATTGTGTTATTTATTGTCTATTGATTTTGTAAATCAGTTTAGAGTTTTCTCCTTAACTTAAGTAGCTTTGTTGTATTTTGAATCTCATTGGAATATTTTGAAAATTTGTTCAAGAACAGAAAGGAAACTTGGTATTCGTAGATTGTAAACAATTTCCTATATTTTTAGAGTAGCAAATTATCAATATACATATAATTTTGCGATGGCTTTAAAAACGGAAATACTTTCAGCCCATAGACCCGGAAATACTTAGTTGAAGATCAAAGAGGTTAATCATCGATTTGTACTTTTGGGGCGTCTCTGCTCTAACGGGCAATCGATAGAGCGCGCTATTCGAAAACCAAAACAGTGGGCAATGGAGGAGGAGGAGGAGGGTTGTGCTGGGGTCATGAGATGGGGGTGAGGCGCATGCGCCGTGGCGCAGCACCTGGTGAGCTCCACTGGGTTGCCAGGCATGCCTGATGATGTGACATGCGAATGCCATGCGAAAATATGTTTTGGCAACCCTCGACCGCAACGACGCAGAGCAGAGAACATTTCTCTCTCTCTCTCTATGTGTGTTTCGCTATAGATTTCGCTCGCTTGGGGGTCACAGGCACAGACAGAAGCCAGAAGAAGCTAGAAGCGCGTTGGCCTGCCAGTATATCGTGGATAGCACCATCGACGTCGACGCTGTCCTCGTCCGTCAGCCCAAAAAAAAAAAGAGACCGTCGTGAACTGTTGTTGACCAAGGGCGCTTTTGGAACCGGGAGGAAACTGAAACGCAGCTGCTCAAAATTATTGGAATACTATTTGAGATTAGCAAACAAATTGCAGGCGACAAAATCAAGGAAATCAACTTGCACAAAACTAACGGTAATTTATGACACACGCATAACTTGCAAATGTGTGTATGTCCGAGTGCATGTATGCGTGTGTGTGTGTGATTAGCTGCGATTACTCCACACGTGAAAAGAGCGAGAGAGAGTGCGAGAGGAGATGGCAGCGTCTCACGTCAAGCGAGAGAGAACCGCTTGCTTATTGATTTTTCTATGCTGCACACACACACACACAAACACACATGAATACGCACACTTTGCGATTGCATGCATGTGTATGAGTATGTGTATGTGAACTAATCTCTTATCAGAGCCGAGTGTAGAAATTTGCAAACGTTGTTTTCGTTTTCTATTTCGTATTGTTTTCGTTGTCGCTGTCGTTGTCGTTGTCGGTCTTACTGTCGCATTGCAAAGGGCGCTGCTGCAATGGAGGAGCGTGCACTGCCGCATCGTCGTCTCTAGGGGCGGCGTCAACTCTGCTGTGTGTGCGTGTGTGTGTGGGTGTGTGTGTGCGTGCGTGAGAAGTGTCCACTGCATGCGCCGGGAGCATGTGCAGCCGTAGCAGCAGACTCACCAGCAGCAGCAGCAGTAGCAGCAGCAGCAGTTCCTGCGTTTGAGTCGCAAAATGAGCGCGTGCGAAGCGGCGTCCGCTGAGGACGCTGCACCGACGTCGCCAGCTAAGGAGTCCAAGGCGCCCACAACGCCAGCAGCAGTCGCAGCATCAACGACGGAGTTGCCCACCAGCGATGTGCTTGCTAATGGGCACAGCCAGGACCAGTCCGTGGAGCACCCCAAGTGCAAGGCCAAGGTCAAGAGCAAGCCCAAGGAGTCAGTGCCAGTGCCAGCGGAGGAGTCGCCTGATATTGCAACGGAGGAATCGGAGCAACAGCAACACCAACACCAACAACCGGTGCTGGAAAGCACACGGAGTGTGCTTGATGCGGTGGCTGCGCCATCGATTGATGCCCTGGTCAGTTGCAAGGAGGTGCTGCTGGCACAGAAGCTATTTGCCAGCGGAGGCACGGGACCGAAGGAATTGCTTAAGCTCAAGGAGCCGATGCGAGTGGGCTTCTATGACATTGAACGGACCATTGGCAAGGGCAACTTTGCGGTGGTAAAGCTGGCGAGGCATCGCATTACCAAGAACGAAGTGGCCATCAAGATCATTGACAAGTCCCAATTGGATCACACCAATCTGCAAAAGGTATATCGCGAGGTCGAGATCATGAAGAAACTTAAGCATCCACACATCATCAAATTGTATCAGGTGAGTTTATCCTAACTCCTCATCCACAATCCCCGTGAGCGTCTATCTCTAACTTGTGCTGTTTGCTGCAGGTGATGGAAACCAAGAATATGATCTACATCGTCTCGGAGTACGCCAGTCAGGGCGAGATATTCGGTAAGTCTTTGTCCTACCCATCGAAGACAGTCCTAAATGTAGTTCAAGGATCAGACGTAGTCCACTATTTACCTTCTTGTTCCTTGATTAGTCACTACTAGTTATTAACTAACGTTCGATAGTATTCATTTTATTCCTCGCCTGACCTTAGAGAATCCTAGACCAACTCTTCCAGTATCGTAGAGCAATCGTTTTCCAAGCTCCCAACCTACCAAGGTGCTTCTCTTCAATCTAGTCTTCGTCAATCTAGTCTTTGCAAAAAGTCAGCGAAAATGTTTGTTTTATTCCTGGATAACCCAAACACAGCCTAGTTCAAGTTTTAAATTAACATAGACTACTCCTTGACCCTGTCTGAGTAACCAATTAAATAACAGAAATCCTAATCCTTTTCCTCGTTTAGCCTAAGCTTCTTTTAGTTAACTAGCAATATTAGTGTTATTCCTCGTCTATCCAAAGGAAATGTGCATCTTACGAGTAGTGCTTCTTGATTTAGTCTTAGTCCTCAGTTAGTTAACGGATATACGAACTTTATTTGGTGCAAATTTAGTCTTAGAATACATAGTGCTCCTTGTCCTAGTTTTCAACTAGCCTTGACTATTCGTTGTTATCTCTCTCGTTTACTGCTTCTCAGATTATATTGCCAAGTATGGACGTATGTCGGAGTCGGCGGCCCGCTTCAAGTTCTGGCAAATTATTTCGGCGGTGGAGTATTGCCATAAGAAAGGAATAGTTCATCGTGATCTTAAGGCCGAGAATCTGCTGCTCGACTTCAGCATGAACATCAAGATTGCCGATTTTGGTTTCTCTAATCACTTCAAACCCGGCGAACTGCTGGCCACCTGGTGCGGTTCACCACCCTATGCAGCACCCGAGGTTTTCGAGGGCAAGCAGTACACGGGTCCCGAGATTGATATCTGGGTAAGTGTTGATGTTGTACCTCTGCCTCAAATTTATTAATTAATCATGGTCCATTGACAGTCGCTGGGGGTAGTGCTTTATGTTCTGGTTTGCGGAGCATTGCCATTTGATGGCTCTACACTACAGAGTTTGCGGGATCGTGTGCTGTCGGGTCGCTTTCGCATACCATTCTTCATGAGCTCGGAGTGCGAGCATCTTATCCGTCGCATGCTGGTGCTAGAGCCAACGCGTCGCTATACCATCGAGCAGATCAAACGGCATCGTTGGATGTGTCCTGAGCTACTGGAGCATGCATTAATTGCCAAATATAACGGGAATATGGAGCGACAAGCAGTGCTAGAGCCGAGCGAGGATATACTTCGAATAATGTCCGAGTATGTGGGCATTGGACCGGACAAGACGCGTGCCAGCTTGAAGAAGAACACCTACGATCATGTGGCTGCCATCTATCTGCTGCTGCAAGATCGCGTCTCGCACAAGAAGGAGCAGAGCAAGCCGGGTCTGCTCTACAAGAGCAGCAAGCAATCGCTGTTACTGCTGGATCAGTTGCCCCCACAGCAGCAGCTCCTGCAGCAGCAATTGTTGCAGCAACAGCAACAACAGCATCAACAGCAGCAGCAATCAAAGACAATATCCACCACGGTCCTGGCCAAGGAACCGATACACAAAAGACTTAGTCGCCACCAGACTGTTTTGATGAGTGAGCGCTCCACTGCCGATCCCTACTATGCAGTTAAACAGCAGGCCCATCCTCATCCTCATGGCCATGCCCATGGTCACAGCCATGGCCATGCGCATGGTCATGGCTATGCCCGCTATATGAATGGCGATGATAGCCCCCATGGCCCTGTCATAGTCATGCCTACAAGGTATACGCCACTGCCAGTGGGCAACAGCAGCTCCCGCGTGAGTCATCATAGCTTAAGCTCGCCGCGATCCATGCAACGACCCGTAGGCATCTCGCTGAGCATCGATAGCAGTAGCAGCAGCAGCGGTGGTCAGCTGCCATCGCTCGCTAATCTGCGGTGCAGGGAGCTGCTGCTCAACGCCAGCCAGCAACTGGAACAAGGCGGTCATCAGCATCTGGCATCGCCGGTGCCCAAGCAGCTGCATCAGACCATTAGTGAGTACATCATCAAGCAGAGCACCGAGGATTGCCGCCAACTGCTGCAGCAGGTAACACACAGACACACTTCACTCTGGTTCATCTGTATTTGCATTGATCGCTTATCCCTCTTGCAGTCCACTGCCATTGCCGAGACGAAGAAGGAGGAGGAGCAGCAGACGGCTTCTAGTGCGGCACCAGAGCATGCCATCACCAACGCCACCTCGACGCCCAATGCCGACCGAATACAGCATCAACACAACAGCAACAAGACAATAAAGCCCATGTCTAGTTCAAGTAGCTTCGACTCCACCACTAATCTCAATCAGAGCTTTCGCTTTAAGATGTCCGCGGAGGCCAGTCGTCTGTTCCAGACTCTGCAGGAGAGTCCGCTTCCCATAGAGGTAGGTGCTACAACACTAAAACACCTTGACTCCTTAACCTTCCTTTGCTCCCTTGCCTAAGCAAATGACACTTGTCCTTGTAATGGTTTCTTCATTGCTCATTCGCAAACCCTGACTCCTTGGCCTTTCCTTGTTTACCTGCATGTGGCTTAATCTCTAAGGATATTTCGCTGACTCTGCTCAATGATTGCAAAAGTCACTCGCAAACCTCAGAGCTTATACACCCTACCTCATCGACTCCTTGACCTTCCCTCGTTTCCCTGTCTATCTTTGATTTTATTCCAAAGGGGATCGCATGCTTGTGATCTACTTATTGCTTCTGCATGATCACTTCAATCACATATCGCTAATTGCAAATGTTACTCGTACTAGAAACCGAAGCGAAAAGGTGCCACAACGAATGGCAACAGCAATGGCGATGTGGGCAAATCAAATGAGATTGCTGGAGGACAGCAGACTAAACCGAATGGCGATGGGTAAGTGCAGCAGACGGCAGGCAAGCGGGATACCAGGAGCAACCCAAGTGAATCTGTTTCTTGCAGGCGCGAGAAGAAGACTTTTGAGAAGAAGGTGCTGGCGCAGGGCAGCTCCAGCACCGACGAAGGCTGCGACACGGATCAGGGCAACGAGGGCGCCAAGGAGGGCTCCCAATCCTCTACGGATTTGACCAGTGCGCAAGCGACTCGAACACGCTCTTATGCGAGCAGCAGCAGCTCAAGCGGTGTGCTCGCTGGCAGCTATTCGAAGAGTCTCAGCCAGAATTTGAGTCGTGGCTCCTCGAAGAGCAACTGCAGCGCCTACGAGAGTTTGGACTTTGTGTTGCCCTCCGGCAGTTTGCCGTCCTGTATGAGCAACTCGATGCTGGCGGCAGCTGCAGCAACGGCCACATCAGCGACTGCAGCTGCATCCGCTGGCATCTCCAGCGGCCACTCGTCGGAGATCTCACTGTATAGCAGCCACAACTCGTGCATCCATATGCCCAGCGCCGTACAACAGTCAACGGCAACTGTGCAGGGATCGGGACAGCTCCAGGGCCAGGGTCAGGGGCCGGGACAGGCACCGGGTAGCAACCAGTCGCCGGCGCCGCCGCCGCCGCCACCGCCCTTTGTGGACAAGCGTTCGCCGATCCACTTCCGGGAGGGTCGACGCGCCAGCGACGGCCTGGTGGCCCAGGGTCTGCTCAGCTCCAGCTCTCTGCTGGGCGCGAGTCGTGTCTATGGCAGCTATCGCTACGAACAGGCCAAACGTCATGGCTGGCTGGAGATACAGCAGCTGCAACAGGAGGCTGCCATCTACGGTCATATGCATCATCCGCACTCGCATCCCCATCCGCACGGACATCCACATGGACATACCATGGCCCATCACGGCCAGCTGACGCTGGAGGAGCTCAGTCTAGCCAATTGTCAATTTCCACACGGTCAATTCTATGCGATGCCCGTGAAACCATCGCTGTCCTATGTGCCGCCAGCGCCGCCCCAGGCGCTGCTCCTCCAAGACGCCGCACCGAGTGATCTCTTTGCCGGCCATGCTGGCAGCTGCTATGCACCGCCACCGCCGCCGCCAGGCGTCTATCCTCCGCAGCATCACCATCAGCAGCAGCATCAGCATCTGGCCGCCATGTCGCCCATGCAGAAGCCACCGCTGCAGCAGCAGCTCCTGCAGCATCGTCTACTCCAGCAGAAGCGTCAGCTCTTCCAGAAGCAGTACGCACTGGAGGCACAGCTGGCCGGGCGGCATCACCAGCAGCTGCAGCACTACAATCACAGCCAGCTGCATGCGCTGGCCACGCAACCGGCATCGGAACAGCACCTCGCGGAGGAGCTCTACGAGCTGGCCATGCTCGAGCGTCCGCGCAGTGGACCGCCACGACTGCAGCACTCGCTGACCATGCCGGGAGCGCATGCCTTCAGTCAGATGAACCTGAAGACGTCGTACATCAGTCAGCCGGCCAGCGAGTCGTTGCCTGGAGTGGCTCAAGCGCCAGGCGCAGGTGGAGCACCCGCTGGTGTGGTTGTGGTGGGAGCTGCAACGGGAACTGGAGCTGCTGGAGGAGCTGCATCGGCGCCACCACCGTCCACGACGCCTCCAGCGACACCGCCGCAGTCGATGCATCAACACGCTCATGTCCATGGTCATGGGCACAATCATAGTCACGGTCATGGCCATGGCCATCACCATCACGGTCATGTGCTGCACCATACTGCGGTGCTGGGCGAGACAACGACCACGTCCGAATACCATGTGAGATCGCAGACAACGACGACACCGGTTCTGAGTTTGTTCCAGCCCAGCTGGCAGACGCTGGTCAAGCCGCTCAGCGAGAGTCCCATACTGGAGATCTCTGAGCATCTGGAGTCCGTCTGATGTGAGCCCTTTTCCTAGTACTACTATTCTCTCCCCTCCCTCACCAAGGACGCGCAGCACAGTGAGGCAAAATCGATTTTTTTATTACGCTCGCAATCGCAATTAAAACAAAATTAAATTAAAAATAGAAGTAACATTAACATACAGAAGTTGAATACAGATAATTTTATCCATATACATTGCATAAAAAGTACTATACAAATATATATATATATTACGATATATTTATCGATATACGATAACATACATACATTTTTAGGCTTACATATACATATATACTTACATATATATACCATATATACATATACATATACCGTTAGCGATCCAAAAACAAATGACCGAACGATTTATCGATATCGCCATACCATAATAATACTGAATACTAGAGACAGTGCATACTGTATACTGAATAGTGAATATGGTGGATGCTGGATACTGGATACTAGATACTGGATCATTTAGTTGTGTTATTAGCCTTAAGTAGTCCAAGTTTTCGTACACATTAACAAACACTGGCATATACAATATGTATCTATTGATAATAATTATGTATTAAGTGCTCTCTACTCTGTATTGTCTGGTTGGTACTAGCAAAGATTCTAAATTCGCCACAAATGATAACGGTAACGATAACGATGACGATTTCGATTATGATAACGACGATAACGATAACAACGCAAACAAAAAACTACATACATTCATACGTACATATATCAATTATTCGAAGCATTTATTGAAGGTATAGGGATATACAAAATTCCTATTTCTATATACATATACACGCATACATGCACACATGCTTATATGTGTGTATGTATGTATTCATATTCTGTTACAGATATGTATGTATTGGTACAATAATTAGCGACAAGCAGCAAAAACAAAAAATACAAAAAATGAAAAAAAACATCGATTGTTCTTAAATATGGAATTCAAATGTAAAATCCAGATATTAAAAAAAAATAATAAACAATCAAAACCAAAGTCATTTCGCATAAAAATGCATTTCAATCCATAGATTTATCAACCTTGAGGCCTTTGAATTTATTTACTGGCGAGGTTTAAAGTACTCGTAATCGCAGCAAGTGAGAAAATTCAGTATCCGGAATTTATTATATCAATATTTTCACTAAGGTTGGTAGTTCCAGACAGATAAATATATTATAAAAAACGCAAATCGATTGAGCAGTAAATGCACTTATAATTTTCTGAGCGACACAATTAAATTTATGCGTCTTAAGTGTAATCGTTACAAACCCTATATAGTCATATCGATATGTAGTATTTGTGTTCCATTATAGTAAAAGATTCGGAGAGGTGAATATGGAAATGGATACGAGATATATAAACATAGATGGATTATGGCTTTTGCTGGAAGAATTATGCCGTTCTCTTCTGGATCTCTTCGGATGCTCTCGATGTTTGGGGACGGAACTCGGTGCCAGGGCGAGGGGATTGTGTATCGATGTAGATCATGTTTTGGCCGCCCGATTCGATTCGAGATGCTTTTTCATGGCTCGCTGATGCTGCTGTTTTTGCTCTGTCTGATGGCATCGCAGGAGATTCCAATAGGCGCGACGATATTCGGAGCTCATGAGTACATAGATGAATGGATTGATGCAGGTGGTCAAATAGATCAGTAAATAGCCCATGATGTTGAAGACATGCACATTATTTGCACTCTTCCAAATCTTAGACACTGTGATTGGCAGATAGCAGATGACAAACCAGACGAATATTACTAGTATCATCTTCAGTAATCGACGATCCTTGGCACTCATGCGACCCGGATAGATCGATGAGGCATTCGATGTGTTCCCCATGGACACATAATGCGATTTGCGGGGATTGAAGCGTGTGAACGAGGTGCGCAGCGAGGTCGTTATCGGGTTCTTTCTGTACAAGACATATTAAATATTAATCGGTTAGTTTTATAATCGAATATTTAGATTCTAATCAGGGACTTTAGCGACATTTTTAATTAAAAGTAACATCTATTTTGTTGAATTCATTAAAAAACTGTAAATAACTATCTTTATTTAAAGCATAAGTGTTTTCTTTGTATATTCAAGAGCTCAAAATAATGTAAAGATTATATTGTTTTGTCATGCCTATTTGGTACTTAATATTTGATCCTTAAAATGCGGAATTTTGACTAATTTTATTCCTAATATTTTGCGTAAAGAATACAAACCCTTTTGAATATTATTTCAATAAATTGATTGAAATTATGATCTGCTATTTACATTTCGGAAATTTACAAAACGATCGAAAATCGAATTGTTTATATTACTCTTCAGTAAGTAAGAGAAGGTATCAGCAAGTAATAAGTTTTATATAATATGATTCCTGGATTTTTCTTTCTCTTCTGGAGTGTTTTTTTGGGCTACTTACGAGTTTCTCGATTGCTCGACGAGCGTCTGTGATCGACTTATGGCGTTGGTGTCGTTCAGGGGAGTGTCCGTCACTGTGGCAGCACTTGGAGCTGCTGATGTGACGTTGGAAGTGTCTTTGCTACGGTTATCCTGCTGCTGCAGCACCACATTGGCATCAATAGGCGGCTCCTTCTGAATGCTGTAGGAGATGGGGAAATTGTCGGTGGAGACGTTGTCATCGATGTAGGCGAGACTTTCATTGACGACAAAGGGACGCATGGACGTGTCCTCGCTGCTGGAATTTGTCTCCTTGTTGCTCTTCTCCTTGTCTTTATTCTTGTCCTTGGTTTTACTCTTGTCCTTGCCCTTGGACTTGCTCTTAGCCTTATCTTTCTCTTTATCTTTTTCCTTGACGTTGTCGGGCGGCTTTTGAGCAGTAATAGGCGGCGTTTGGGCAAATTCGGAGTTCTTGGCGGCATTGGCGCCCGCTCGAATGGCGGCCTGGCGAACCAGGAGGAAGATGCGGGCATAGCAGATGACAATACAGATGCAAGGCAGCAGGAAGGCGATCATGAAGAGGAACTCCTTGGGCGATCGATCGTTTTTGTCGTGCAATATCGAGCATGAACCGATGCTCGTATCCAGGCCAAAGCGTCCCCAGATGCCGCGCCACGTGGGAATCATGATCGAGAAGGTGATTAGCCAAGTGCTGGCCACCATCAAGGCTAGATAGCGTCGCTGATAGATGCTGGATGGACAGAGAGAGAGAGAGATAGAGAGAGTGAAAGGGTAGTCAGAGATCACTTAGGAGATCTATCTGTTGTTCTATCACACTTACCGCGGATACTGTCGTGGATGGGCAATGATAATGTAGCGATTGATCGTGATCAGTGAAACGGAGAGCAACGAGACCGCCATTAGACCATACCGTAGCAGGGGAAATAGACGACACATCAGATCGCTGTGTGTCCAGGCACGCTCCTTGAACGTGGACGTTGCCAGCGGCAAATTGAAGCACCCGAACAGTAGATCCGAGCACGACAGATTTATGATAAAGATCGCGGTGGAGTTGCGCGTCTGTTTGCCGCGCGAGAGCGCAATGATCGTCAGCAGATTGCCGGGGACACCGACAATGATGAACACAATGCATGCGATCCATGCGAATGTCAGCAGCTCATCCGAATAGCCTTCGAACAGCTGATTCTCCAGCTGATCCCCGGCCGCTGGATCGTCCTCGACATCGACATCAATGTCGACATCAGTCGCAACCAAACTGCTGCTGCTCCTGTTGACGCTTGCCTTGCGACCAGCCAAGGCGGCCACGCCCAAAGGCGGCACACTCAGCAGGTGAAACTGCGCTTGCGCCTCGCTATCTGCCAACTGGAGTAACATGCTTCCTCCGATCCGATCGCCGCCCCCCTCTTCCTTCTCCCAAGGGCCGAAACGTGGCTTGAGAATGTGTAAAATACGTTGTGCGGTGCGTTGCGGTGATTTGTCTGCGTGTGTGTGTGTGTGCGAGTGTGAGTGAGTGTGTGTGCTCTTAGGGAATGCGGCGTTTGCAACTATGACGCGCTCGTTCCTGCGCCGATTTTGTACTAAACTAAATTCTATACATCCACAACTAGCCCAAATAGCCCAAATCATCCAGCTAGAAACAACAGCTAGAGCACATACAACAAAAAAAAAAAAAAACAGACATGCACACAAATAGAGTGCTTTGGCAAGGTATGCACGACTTGGGGATACCCATTTCAAAATGTATTACATTTCTTTCAATCTCAAAAATGTTTTTGATAATTTCAATAAATTTATAGTCCATAAATTTAATTTTAAAGCTCTTTAAGAAATCATGCATCGCTTTATTTAGCATGGATCCTGAGATACTCGAGTTATTATGAGCATCTTGTAAACGAGTTGCGAAAAACACATTCTAATATATTTTTATAAGTTGCAACTTCAAATCAAAACAAATAACATACATTATTTGAAAAGTTTGTTGCATTAATAGTAAGAAATTTAGTAACAAAAGTCAATATTAACAATTATCTACAGGTAAAATAATAGCTGAGTTCCTTGGGATATTTTCTTATTATTTCTTATTAAAGATTTATGAATAAAAGGCTTGTGTGATTCCGTATACAGCAGCTCCAGTTGATGTAGTTGCTGAGATTATTGGGTTATTGTAGAGAAAATGAAAGGATGATACGCTATTTCTAATACTTCAACGGGTTACAGGGTATGAAAAATGAAACGAAACTTTCGAAAAAAGAAAAACAACACAATTTTTATTGTATACAACAATTGACTTCATCATCGGGTAATTTGAAATGAGCGGACCGCTTTGTTTACATTGTTCTTATACATACACTAGCTAGATATTTTTTTTTTGTTTTTGGTATTGTTTCTTTTTTTGGAATTCTCAAATACAATACAATATGCGAGGGCTGCATGCAACAATTCTTCGCAGCATATGTTGCAAATATACTATCACGAACAATGTATTTCTATTGCCCGTTGCCCTGAAGAATTGAGGTCTCTCGCGATTTCCAAATTGAATATTTGTACAAATCTTGCGAGCTGAAAAGCAGCAATAGTCATGCATACATAGTACGAATAGTACGAGTAGTTTCTTCCGCCTCACTGGCGATATTATAAGCATGATATGGCCACAAAACAAAGCAACAACAAAAATAAGAGAGAGCATCATCAGACACAGCATCAGTATCAGCATCAGATTTGTGCACGGGCAAAGGGAATATTCCCGGTAGAGGAACTCACTGAGTAGGCGCTACTAAAAGCATAGCATGTGGAGGAGGCACTCACGGAGTACTCAACCGTGTGCAATGAGGAATTCTTCTGGCTAATTTACGAGTTTCTTGCCACTACATCTAGCGGAGGGAAGAGAGCTTTGCATACGGTATTCTGTATTTCCTATATTGCCTAAGTTCAAGTTAAAGAAATCTTATAAACATATTATTCATTTTATTTGCTTAGAGATTATATAATTTTAATATAAATGCCATTAATACATTCTTTCTTGATCGCAATCAATTTTGATCAAACGTATTTCAGAGCTTATTTCTCAAATGATCAGCTGTATCACATTGTGTCTATATTGTGTCTACTATGATGTATCTATTTGAAATTAACATAAAATCGTTAAATGCAAAAATGAGAAATTTATTGGCATAAAAAGACCTGCTAATTAAGCGTATAAATGTATCTGGAGTCTAGTAGAATCTGAAGTTGCTATTGAAGCAAGAATAATACACTAGAACATAATGTATGAGTGCTCTGTGTACACACATGCCTACATACATAAGACAGCAGACAGCAAACTACACAAACAAAAAGCAGAGAAAGAGAGTGAGAGAGAGAGCTAGCGAGTGATACTTTCTTGGCAAGTGAACTCTAGAATGACCCGAGCTCCAATTGGAAGTGCCTATAAACTCGATGCCGTCATAGCAAATGGATTCGATTTGGAATGGGAATAGGGATGGGGATGCGGACGGTGCTGCAACTGTGGCTGGGTCATGATGGTCTCGTGGTATGAAATGGGAGACTTAATTAATTAACCAGGCAAACAGCAGCAGCAGTTAAAAAAAAAAAACAACAAAAAACAAAATCGAAGCATATATACATACATATACATATGTACATAAATATAAAACAGTGGCAGTGGAACGTTGTCTGCGGACAACGGGCAGCAGCAGTTCATTGAGTAGAGCGCAAATGGGAATGGGATGGGAGGCGAATACGAATGGGCTGGCAAATGGAATGAGAGTGTGAGAGTGAGTGTCATGCAGAGTATTTGTGTGTGTGTTCAACTGAGTCAGAAGAACTCTTTAGCAACAATTGAAAACTGACCGCGACGTCGCCTTGCTGCCGTTCTCATTCTCATTCTCCATCTTCCATTCTCTCCACTCCGCTCTCTGTAGACTCTACAGTGTAGAGTGTGAAATGTTTGTTTTTAATACAAGCACACACACACACACACATACGTATACACATTATGTACTTTTACTTGCAGTTCTATTTATTTATTTGTAATGTTGTGGCTTGCAGTTGGTATCGTTGACCACTAATCAAATGCACTCGGTAACTAGCACTCGCAATGTTTAGAAATCAAATGGGCGATACGATCATGTTATTGTACTCCCGACCCTTCTGCCTATCGATTTCTGTAAGTAAATGTGAGAGAGAGAGAGGGGGATGGTGATAGCCACTCAAGTCGTGAGTGGCGACGTCTTATCAGTATCAACTTAATTCCGAGTAATGTAAACACCAATAACTATTGCTTCAAATTATACATCTGTTAATTATATGTGTACAACTTTTATTTTTTAACAGTTTTAAATTTAACAAAATACTTCTCAAACTTTTGTTAAGTTACATCCGTATAGCAAAATATTACAAAATATAACTTAAAACCACTGGTGCTTGATTTGATTCAAAGGTATAAGGTATAAGCAAATAATAATACCATATGAAACTGCGAAATTTAATAATTCCTGACCAATAATCCGACGGATTGTCGACTCTTCTGACATTTGTCGAGTTCAAATATATATTTTAATTAATAAGCTCAGGTGAATAGGGATTAATGTTACAAATGTATTATTACGTATTATAAGATTAAAAAAATGTCAATGGTCATATCAAATAAATCTATCGATATTAAAAATAGTTGGACAATTTAAGCTTGAAAATATTTTATTTAACTGAACAATATTTGTATTTGTATTCTCTGTACAATATTTGTAAATTCTTTTAGACGATAGTCATCTCTCTTATACAAACATCACTCAAGACTCTACATTTTACGATAACCTGATTGCCATGGGGATCATAAAGTACGACTTCAACTATTTTATCGCTACTATTTTCAGCTTCCTGCTCCTCTGGGATTTTTGGATTGCAGTCTTCATCAGCAACATCAATGAAATCAATACTCTGCTCTGAAGTGTTTTTTGGAATCTTGAAAATGTCGGAGGCAATCAAGTACATAGGAACTTAAAACTAGAGACACTAAATAATAAGTGTGATTTCATGAACATAGAGATTTAAAAAATCGTATGCAAAAGGAACATATCAAATGCCTTTAATAATACAAAATCATAACAAATTATATTTATATTAGAAATTTAATTATAATACTTTGTGATTTTTATTATTTAAACTAAATTTAAATTTTCAAAACAATTGTTTGCAAAATAAATTAAACCTAATTGATAGTTCAAAGATATTCAATTTAAAATTCGTAACGAATGTGACTTTTGTCAACAAAATGGATAGTTGAGGAATTTGATTTTGATCATAGCTCGCAAATAACTATCGACCGTTTTTATACCCGCTACTCATAGGGTAGAAGGCAATGTATGTAACAGGTAGAAGGAGGCATCTCCGAGCCAATAAAATGTATATATTCTTGATCAGCATCAATAGCCGAGACAGCATCAATAGTAAAGAAGCCATAAATTTGTTGCTCATTGAGACTTTTCGTAAAGAATCATGAAAAGACAACGAGAAACGGTCAACAGTTGTTTGCGAGCTCTGATTTTGATTCATTCTGAATAAAAATTGAGCTTAATCAGAAAGGTAATGTTAATGGTATGATGAAACAATTGTGTGAGTTATACTAATTAAATTGAAGATTGATTTCAGAGCTATTCTTCGAGCTGTAATCTGTTAGATCAGATGCTTACCAAGCCTGTGCCGTCGCTCTTTTAAATCTAACGCAAGCCTCATCAGAGCTCTGGGAGAATGTGGGGGTCTGACAATAGTTTTTAATTCGCGTATTAGCTGACGTATAATTTGAAGGACTCGACTTGTTAAACTTGTCATTGTCCTTACTATGTATTGGCATGACTGCAGAATTGCCAAAAATATACTGTTCCAGTCCACCCATTGAAGAGAATTTATAATTTTTGCAATATCTTTGCAGTCTTTTATTATGCCCATAGTATTAGAGGTTTTTATTTTGTCAAATAAATTTAAATACTTGTAATTTAAAATAAATAATAATTTCTATGAATGTCTATGTCTATTTGAATGTCTAGAATAAACAATCGTCTATATAACCTTACTAAGATTATGTTTGCAAAGGTATCTGAGTTATTTTACAATATTATTTAAACTTCATTTCGAGTTGTCATTGAATTTGATAGATCTAGGTGTGTTTTTATATTATTATATTTTATTATTATAACTTTGTGCCGGCAGGAAATGTATATAACAGGTAGAAGGAGGCATCTCCGACCCTATAAAGTAAAATAAACACATAAACAAATTGAATGTTGAAATTCAGGGGAATATATTCATATCGGTTGTCTACAATATAGCTGACTATTTTCGACAATAATTTATAATACGCTTCTAACAAAATCAAAACAGCTTGAGAATCGAGCGAGCTAAAGAAAGACAAATCTCGAGGTCAAGCAACCATGTCCAACCATGCGTGTCCGTCCAGTGGAGGTTTCACAGTCTTATTAAGTTCACATGCCGCTCCTGGCAATGAGTGTGTGAGTATCTATATGCATATGTGATTCACTGGGCCAGACTAGATGCAACCATTCCAGTTGATGGGAATGTGAATAACGGGTCACGCCTCGTCGTGCGTGTCGTCGCCTCGTTTATCTCCCAAACTCACAGACACAGCGCAACAGGCATGCAATACGCACACACACACACACACACACACACACACATAGAGTGAACCTAACGCGATCGCAAATCGAGCACCCCCTCCAAAGCCCCACCACCATGGTTTCAATGCTGTCTAACAAATACATATGTAAGTACAATAACAATGACAGTCAACAATTGTGAGCGAATGACAACGACAACGGCAATGAGAGCGAAAGCGATTGATGACGAGCACAAAGCGAGAGAGAGAGCGCAGAGCGCTCATTGTGCTGTGTGGGTTGTGTGGAGCATTGTGACTCACAATTTGTGAGTGAAGAATGGAGAGAGAGTGAGATCGAGATTGAGAGCGAGCCGCGCGCGTGCGTTCATTGAAGAGCAATATTGTCAACAATTCTACGGGCAATATCATTTGCGACATCAGCAGCGACGTAGACGCCGACTGCAACAGTGACAGCGACTGCGGCGGCGGCGACGGCGACAGCGACAGCGATGCTGGTAACAAATGGAGCGGCGCGCCGATAATGTGCAGTCGTTGTAGACAAACGCAAGCGCGAAGGCAACGAAACGCAATTTGTCCGTTACAGTTAATTTGCCATTTCTCCTTTGCCATTTGCCCGAGTTTGCTAGCGCGAGTGAGTGAGTGCGTGTGTCGCAGTGTATTTCGTCTGTTTGTTGTTTTTTGTTTTGTTTTGATCGCGTTGACCCGCGTTGATAAGCCGAACGATGGCCGAGTGAATGCCGCAACTCGGTTGCAACACTTTTCTACCTGCCCGAAGAAGCAGAAGACGAAGTCGCAAAGTCTGCAAATGCTTGAATCCCAAGCGTATTAGTCATGATCGTGTTGTGATCGACGAGTCGCTGCCGCATTTGAATCACCGGACAGGCCTCTTCCTCTCTTCCCCGCAGCCACCTTAAACCCCTTGCGCCTCGTATCCATCGCAGCCTCAGTGACACTAAGAAAGAGAGAGAGAGAGAGAGAGAGAGAGAGAGAGAACGGATACTCGGTTGCGATGACAACTGTTTACATTTGAAGCTCAGTCGAGTGGTGTCTCAGTTGAGTTCACAGTTATTACTCATAGCACCTGAACGCGTTTTTAGCTTTTGAATTTCAATTCGAAAAATAACATTTATAAAATAACAACATTCATGAAACACAATTGAACAATAAATCGAATCGCGATTACGTGAACGTGTATGGAACAACAAAAGCAGAACTCTACTCTAATCGAACTCTACATTCGTGTGTACGATGATAAGACCGACTGTCTGTTAGTTGTTGGAGAGTCCCGCTTGATGATCCCCCGATCCCCGATCTCCGATCTGTGATCTGTGCACTCGCTGTGAGTGATTCGTGATTTGAGTGTGTCGCAATTACAATCGGAATTAGATTTGGAATCTGAATTAAAGCGTGTGTCAATACAGCTGTGTGGGAAACCGTCAACATCATATACCGATCGCATGTGCAGCACACAAACACAAGTAAACCAAAACCAGGTACGAGTCAGTTCCTCCAGCACTGATAAGATAGCGTCCACAAACACAAATACACACACACACTGCATGCCTAACTTAATAATAACAAACAATCGAGAGATTGTTTGCGCAAGCGATCGATAGCTGTTTAACAGTGCGTATACGCAACCAGCGATCTTTACCTTTAGCAATTAGTGTAGATCGTTAGATGGTTGGAAGTGTATTTCAAACTAACTATTCGCTTTGAGTGCCAACTGATCTTTCAAAGTCATTTGCAAGTCCAATCTCATAATATTGAATGATATTTAAATGTGGAATCGAATCTATACAGAACGTATGTAATGTCATAATCTTTCAATAAGTGATCTAACAGGGAACTCACCAGCATTTCTTATATTTAGATTTTCTTTGAGTAAGCTTCGTATAGATTGTAAATCAGAATACGATTATTATGATAATCTAGATAGCATGTAAAGTGACTTAACATTAATAAATATGTGTACATCAAAATACATATTAGTGAATCAACCTATTGAATTAAATATGAAACAGTTTAATATACATAATTGTTGTAAAGAAATTGTTGTGCATACTATTTGAAAGTTTTTTTTTTTATTATATTAAAATATAATTGTGTCTATAGTTGAGTTTTGAAACTCAACATAAACTAAATTATGGTAAAACTGCCATGAGGATTTTTGAATACACTTCACCATGTTCAGATATGATTCTCTCGAATACGATTTTATTATCAGGTCAACCAAATCGTTATTATATATATAATATATACATAGCATTTTACTCATAGGGAACCATCAAGAAACAATGATTCAGTCATTTTTATCTAGTGGCGGGAACGATATATTGTGCAAATAAATAATACTACAATCTTTCAAATAACTTCCATTTTTATTTCAATTTTGAGTTGCCGCATTCCAAATTCGTGATGTTCCATCAAAGTTAAAAAGTTCTTCGTACGAAACTGGGCGTCGACTTCTCAGAAATAGAAATGTATAAATATATAATAATATTATATATACATATGTATATAGTATGGACTACATGATCGTAAGTAGTGAGTTTTCAAGTGTTCCGGCATTTGTGTGTCGCAAATGTCGTGTCAAATTGGTAGCGACTCGAGAACACTCAATTAATTAAGGTTCGGCGTTGATCTTTGCACCCAGAGCTAGAGCCCAAAGAGATGGTGCATGGCTGGGAGATGCGAGATGGGTTCCAAGTTCTTCTATGTGAGGCTGTGTATGTCTGTGACCTCTTTAAATTATTTAATTGACACTAATTTGCTGGAACAGCAGCCAATGCGAAGCGAGTGCAAAACAAAAGAGAGAGACCCTGCATGTAAGACTGTGATCCCCGGGTGGGGTGACACTTGGTCAGCGATGTCTTGCAGATCAAGCTGCGACAATATTAGAGTTTAGTTGCCAGTTGATGGTGGTTGCTTGTCGACAGTCTATTGTCACTTCTCGCTGCTCGCTACTCGTTGCAAGTAGCAAGTTACTTGCTCGAGATTGTTCTTCCTCGGGATAACGAAGGCAATTTAATTCTAAAGTAAATTCACCGTTTGTCATTTGTTTCTACTCGTTGCTCTCTACTCGTTACAAACTACTCGTCAATTGTTTATCGCTCGGTATAAGACAGAAGGCTGAATTAATATTCAGTTTAAGTTAACTGTTGATTTACTACAAGTTAGTCTCTAGATATTCCTCACTCGGGATTAAATAGGAAACATAAGACTGTGGTATTATCATAGAACCTTCTCTCTTCTGTTTACTCGTTACGCGCTCGGTATAAAACAGGAGGCTGGATTAGTGTTATGGTTTAATTGACAGTTGTTTAATCACTTCTTATTTCTCAATCGGGATTAAACAGACAGCAGAAGGCTGAGGTAATACCATAGAACCTTCTCACTTCTCTTTACACATTACGCGCTCGGTATATAACAGCGAGTAGAAAGCTCGAGGCTCTTGACCTTATCAACAGTTTGCGACACTCCACTTAAAATGAGTAGGCCTGCCTCAAGCACAAAACTGATGCGTATTTCTTTACATTGTAGCATGAGTGACGACACAACAGCGGGACTGGGGTATGGCGGCGATATGGATCCGCAACCGAGACCAACGATTGCACTGGATGCTGCCGATGAAAGCGGGTAGGTTGCTTGCCCTCGACCCTATCAGTTGGCCTGGCGTGGCCTGCTCTGGGCTGGGTAATTATAGATTGCCACCAGCTCAATGCAGTGTGAAAGGTCTGATAACAGATCGTTAATATTACGCGCACCATTTCAAGCGGCGATGATCATCAGCGAGAGAAAGAGAGAGCGAGAGTCACTCGGTCAGCTCGCACAAAGGCAGGCGATTCTTGGCAACGGAAGTGCTCTGCATGATAATATGATAGAAGAAGGCTAAAGGTTGCCAACGGACACTCAACGAGCGAAATATATATAAAAAAAAAAAACATAAAATAAAAAATTGACTGCGACTTCCATTTTGACTTCGACGATCACTTATAGTATCTTATTGTTTTCAGCTTCTCACAATCATTGCTAACTTTTGCGGCGATCATGACCTTTCTGATCATGATCGTCGGCATCTGTGGCAACTTTCTGACCGTTGTAGCATTGCTCAAGTGCCCCAAGGTGCGCAACGTGGCCGCCGCCTTCATAATTAGGTAAGTCCCACTAAGAATGTTAGAAGTCAGTCAACTGATCCTCCCCTTTTCGTTTCAGTCTCTGCATAGCCGATTTACTATTCTGCGCTTTGGTGCTACCCTTTCAGGGACTGCGATTTGTCCAGGGCACGTGGCGACATGGCGCGGTCCTCTGTCGCCTCATTCCATTCATACAGTATGGCAACATTGGTGTCTCGCTGCTCTGCATTGCCATGATCACGATCAATCGCTATGTGATGATCACCCATCATGGCTGCTATGCGCGCATCTACAAGCGCCATTGGATCGCCGTCATGATCGCCGCCTGCTGGCTAATCTCCTATGGCATGCAGTTGCCCACATTGCTGGGCGCCTGGGGACGCTTTGGCTACGACGATCGCCTGCAAACGTGCTCGATTATGAGCGATGATCACGGCCACAGCAGCAAGACAACGTTGTTTATCACGGCGTTTGTGATCCCCTGCCTAGTGATCATTGCTTGCTATGCCAAGATCTTTTGGGTGGTCCATAAGTCCGAGCAGCGGCTGAAACGTCATGCGAACAAGCAGAACTCCATACCGAATAACTTACGTCCCGTGGCTACGGCCACATCCTTGCCAACTGGTGGCAATGCTGGCGATAGTCAGACTCAGTCTCAGACGGCAACTGGAGCTGGAGGTTTGCCCGCCAGTCGCGTCTCCTCGGACAGCAGCAGCAGCTACTCCACCGACGTGCCCGAAGCAGCGATAGCCACGGGCGGGGGCAAACAACCTGCGATCCGAGTGAAGGATCAGCGTGAGGTTCGCGCCAAGCGCAACGAGTGGCGCATCACCAAAATGGTGTTGGCAATTTTTCTGTCATTTGTCATCTGCTATCTTCCCATCACGATCGTCAAGGTCGCGGACAAGGATGTCGATCATCCAAGTTGGCACATCTTCAGCTACATCATGCTCTATCTGTCGGCGTGCATCAATCCGATCATCTATGTGATCATGAACAAGCAGTATCGCAAGGCCTACAAGACGGTCGTGCTCTGCCAGCCGGCGCGTCTCCTCCTCCCATTTGGCAAGACCAATGGGGGGCAAGCAGTGCGGCAGGTAGGTGTCAGAGGGAGAGGTTCAGTTGAGAGGCGCATGCGAACTCCTAGGACTAAGTCACGGTCACCATTCGTTTCAGAGAAATGGAAAGATACCGGATTGAGCAACAACCACAGCCGCACCATCGTCTCCCAGATGTCGGGCGGCGCAACAGCAACGGCAACGGTATCGGGATCGGCATCGGGAGCGGCAGCAACCAACACGGCGCAGACATCCGATTGCCAGCCCTCTGCATCGCAAAAGTCGACACAATCGCTGGAGCTAATGTCAAGGGGCCCCGATCTGATAAGCAAAACGAATCTGCCGGCATTGGTTATGCCCACATCAACGTCCACGCCCACGCCAACGATCACGTGCCCGCCCCCGCCGCCATCGGTCACGTTGGGCAACGCGGCGGCGGGCAGCAGCCGGATGCTGCCGCTCAAGAAGAACAATCACTCCTACATCAACAACGGCTTCAACAGCAGCGGGAACAGCAACAACAGCAGCGTGAGCCAGAGCAGCGCCATCTATCGGCCAGGAGCTGGCTCAATGGTCAGCGGCTCAGCGCCGTTGCGCCGCATCACAATGGTCGGGGACGACATCATACTGGAGGAGGAGGAACTACCCGCCACGCCCAGTCCGACAGCGTCGTCCCCACCAGACAGTCCAGCGCCACCGCCACCGCAAACAGCAGCGCATCCCCTCGCTCCCAACAACGTGGCAGCGGCGGCGGCGGCAATGGCGGCGAGCAAAGTCACGAAATCGCCCATTTACATGAACGTAAACAGTCCGAAGCGAATGCAGTCTTATAGCGACGCACACATTCCAGCCAAGGATGCAGTGCAGCAGGACACTGCTAGTGCCAGTAAAGTGCAACAAGCAGCAAAGTTTCCCAATACAAAAGACTAACGAAATGCTTTAATTCCAAAACATCGCAATATACTTGCGTTACAAACACACACACACACACACCAACATATGCTGTGTAATTTACTTAGCTGCGCCGATAACATCGAGTTCGATATATTTCAAGTTCGATAGGCGATCGATATTTGTGCTTAAAGTTACATGACAGCAAAGCATGCGAAGTAGCTACTCAAATTACACTGCATTTGCATATATAGTATATAATTTCACATACTACTTCATAATCGTAAACATAACTATTTATCGTTTCCCACACAATTAGAATTAATCAGTCTTTACATTTGTAAGCGCCGCAACAGTGCAGTTTGCATTAAGCGAACGTTAACAGCTGCTGTTAAATTGACAGCCTGCATTTAACATAGCTGCTGTGTTAGCTGTTGACGGAACGCTGGTGTATAACAGTGAAGGCTTATCGCTGGATGCTAGGCTTATCATCAGATCAGATGGTCGCGCCCACTCGACCATAGCTTTGCTATATACATATTTATATGCCATTTTTTTTCAAATGATTTTTTTTTACGTACGGTAAGATCAGATTGGTTGGGACACGCCTGAGACCTTGATCTTAATTGATAACTAGTTTCTTATATGAAGCATTCCATATTATTTATGTATGTATATTTAAAATGTATTATACCTACAGACGCACTCTAAGTAATCGAATATATAGTACTACAAACAATAAAAAACAAGTAAGAAAGCTACAGTCGAGTGTACTCGACTGTGAGATACCCGCTACCCATTTTGAATAAAAGCAATATATTTTGCGGTATTATTCTCAAAATATACCAAATATACTGCAAAAATACTAAAAATATACCAAATGGTATATGTGGTATATCGATATAGTGCCGCATTCAAAATATACCATAGACGGCACAATATACCAGATTGTCAGCCAAAGCAACTCAGACCCCTAGTAAGTAGGCGTTTTTGCCCATACAAAAGTATTTCTTTAATAACTTCGACAATTTTTATCTGATCGCAACCAAATTTTCAGGGATCATAACTACTATAGTTATTACCGTATATACCAAAATTCGTAACCCTAGTTTTAAAATTACGCTTGTTATTCGATTTTTTTGATTTGCAGGGGCGGAAGTGGGCGTGGCAAAAATTTGAAACAAACTTGATCTGCGTGCAAACATAACAAATGCTGTCGAAAAAAAATTATAGCTCTATCTCTTATAGTCTCTGAGATCTAGGTGTTCATACGGACAGACGGACAGACACACAGACGGACAGACGGACATGGCTATATCGTCTCGGCTGTTGACGCTGATCAAGAATATATATACTTTATAGGGTCGGAGATGCCTCCTTCTACCTGTTACATACATTTCCTGCCGGCACAAAGTTATAATACCCTTCTACCCTATGGGTAGCGGGTATAAAAACACATTGTTTACATAAATAGCATCGTTATCTCTAGAGTTTAGAGAGAGAGAGAAAGATAGGAAGAGTTTGCACTCGCCCACTGATCTTTGTATGCATCATATCGGAATTGACACAAATTCCCGAATTGGGTTATGCATACATATGTAAGTAAGTATGTACATACATATGTTCTCTTAAATTCGATTGAATGGTGATTTAGCAAATAAAATCGCTGCACTTGCTTCGGAAACAATAGATGCTGATAAGCCATGCACTTTACCCATATAATGCCACTGCAATAGTTAATGCTAGTTGATCAATTGCAACGATGAGTGCCAGACGCAGTAGCAGCAGCGGCAGCAACAACATTATTTGCCAAGTGCGTTGTGGCATCTGCTTGGAACATTACACGGCTACAGATATCGTCCTGGCTGCCAAATGTGGACATCTTGTTCACGGCACTTGCCTCAATGAGTGGCAAAAACAGTAAGTAATTCCATATGTACATATGTATGTACATACATATGTTTCCAGTTTTTTTTTTTTTGCATTTCTTGTAAATTTATTTTTTAGAATAGATATCACATTGTACTGAAACATTAACCTTTAATGATTGATACCCATTATTTAAGTATTCCTTCTCCAAATTCCATATATAACAATAACATAATGTATGCGACCTACAAAATAAAATTTATTAAAACATCGTTTCAAAATTTAACAACTCAAAGAAAATAAAAAAAAAGAGCAGAAACAGAATCAAGTTCAACTTTTTTTATACAATTATGGAATATTTATTGGTATACTGCAGGTCAAGGGATTGCCCTATTTGCCGCAAGAGAAATGACGATTATTTTCAAATCTATTTGGACATGGACGCAACTCCCTCACCTTCAAGCTATAGCCACAGTCAAGGCCAAAGACAGAGTCAAAGTCTGAACCAAGTTCCTAGCAGCCGCAATCACCCCAGTCACCATCACAACCAAAGTCAACCTCATCGCTGCAGACACACTGTTCGATTTCCGGACTCCGACCACGATGAAGATGAAGACCATTCGTTTGAGAATATGATACTGCAACAAACCCTTTTCCGATCCGAAATAGAGTATTTGAACACTCGCTTTCGAAATTTTACGTCGATGTTTGATGACTCCGATTAGTTTCATTTCATATTAACAAACCAAATATGTACATATGTATGTATGTACATATATTTATACACACATACATATACATATGTATGTAAAACAAATAATTGGGAATTCCGGAATATCGCACAAACCTAACAAAAGTCAAGAAAATTGATGTATTTTGTTGACACTTAATAATTCCTAAATATTATGCGATACTTAAATAAGTAGACTTTATTAATAAATATGATAATAAATTAATTAAGCATACATATGTATACGAATACTTTGTTTACTTTTTGAGTTTGGTGTAAACACTTCCATTACAGAATTAAAGTTTTCAAATAGATGTGGGAGAGAAAATAGTTTGTATTTTTGTGGTATATTTCGCTAACGGTGTGCAGGTCACACTGTTTCATTTAAAGTTTGTGTTCATTTCGAGATTGAAAAATACTGTAATTGTCCCTTCAAGCTTTTAAACAATTAGCCAAAATTGTATATTGCAATTTAGTTAAAAGTGTACAAAAGTTTATCTTAGTAAGTTAACCAAATTCGGTATAATTAATATTAGCACCAAAGCAAAATGAACAAAACACACTTTAATAATTCGTAATAAGAGCCTTTCTTCGGAAATGTAAACAAATATACAAACATACTTATACACATGTATGTATGAATGTATGTATATACAAACATGGGTTTCTGTATGAAAAGCTGTATTAAAAACGGGACGAGGAGACAGCCATTTTTAAGACAGTACAAATTATATCTTTGATAAGGACTAAACCAAATCGATTCCCTACCAATGTCGTGCTATATTTTTCTGTTTCTCCTTCAGATTAATCGTTGATTGGCAAGATGAGTATCCCAAACAGCGGCCAGACAATTAGCATAGTCCGTTGTGGCGTCTGCTTGGAGAATTATACAACGAGGGATGCAATATTCACTGGCCAATGTGGGCACTTGTTCCACAAAGTGTGCCTGGATCAATGGCACACGCAGTAAGCGATCGCAGATTCCTCGTATTGTTGATTGTCAATCATTATCAATGTCATTTAACATATTGCAGGACAAAAACATGCCCAATTTGCCGCAGGCAAAACCAGAGCTACTTTCAAATCTATTTGGAAACTTTTCCAAGCGACCAAGATGAAAATAATCCGTCACACATAGATGATGATGTTGATGATAGCAATGTGTCTCATATTGGCATTGTTAAAGGCGCTAGTGATGTTGAAGTCGACAATGATGATGAGGATGATGACCACTATGATGATGAGAATGAGGATTTTGGTGATATTTACTTTGAAAATGAGGATGATGACTACGGTTTTGACATCGACGATACGGATGATGACGACGAAGACGCATATGCTGCATAATTTACTTAGCTGCACCGATACAATCGAGTTTGATAGGCGATCGATATATGTGTGTAGATTTAACATAGCAGCAAAGTACTTTAAGTAGCTAATCAAATTACACTGCATTTACATATATAGTACATTTTTCATTTCACGTCAACAGCTGCTGTTAAATTGACAGCCTGCATTTAAAAGAGATGCTGTGTTAGCTGTACCTAGAGACACTCTAAGTAATCGAATATACATACATACATATATTACTACAAATAATAAAACACACAACTCCCTCACCCAAGCCAAGGCCAAAGACAGAGTCAAGGTCTGAACCAAGTTCCTAGCAGCCACAATCGAAAACAGAGCCAAAGGCAATCTCATCATTATGACTATCATGATGATGACGATGGTGACTATGATTTTGGTTTTGATTTCCATATCAACGAAGAGTACTTTAATTTTTCTTTTTTTTTTTCGTTTTGTTAAAGTTTAGAAATGAATAATAAAAGATACAATGCCCATTTTGATAGTGGTCCTTAGTGGTTTCTTCTCAATCGGAAGGAACATATCTCAGCTGTAAGGTTCAAGTCCGGCCAATCTCAAAACAAAAACTTGTAAACAACAAACAAACTTTTTTGAATTTGGGTCTATATACAGGGTAGACTTTTATTTATTTGGAGGCATGTATATTTTAAATTAAGACTATAATATAACTATTTTGTGTAAATAGCTAACAACTAGTCTAGCTTACGTACTACAACAGGGAAAACTCTGGGGGAAGCAGACAAAATAAAAAATATGTATATACTAAAAAAGATTGACTTACGGATGAGGGAACGAGACTTCAATTTTAATACTTGGCAGACATCATACATATATATATATATATATATATATAATATGAGAAATAAATATCGAGCCTATGTGTGTGTGTGTGTGTTTGTGGGTGTGTGTGTGCTTCCGCTTTCCAATAATAATATTATTATGAATGTTTAATGTTAATAAAAAAAAATAAAAAAAATAGAACAATTTCAACATCACAAGACCTAATTCAGGTGTTAGAAGGTTCGAAGGGTTAAACATTATTAAGATAAATAAAAAATTAATTTCAATAATATCTCTCAGTTAAAATGTTTGAGTTCTCTCTTTTCTCTCTCCATCTTCCATCTCTTTCTCATTGGTGAGCGTTCTCTCTCTATCTCTCTCTCTCTGTTTTTCATGTACTTTTCGATGAATGAATGGAATTAAATAGTGACGATAAATAATACGAATACTTTGCTGAAGACGTTCGAAGAATTCTGGGGCTTGGCTTGGTCCATAAAAGTGTTGGAGTGTCGCCAGCGAGGCCAGCGCTAATCCTTTTCCTGCTGCTGCAGCAGCGCCGAAATCTCTTGAAACTTATGCCGAAAATCAACGCTGCTTTCGCTAATCACCGACAGACTCGACGATGGATCCTGCAAAAGTTTGATGAGTGTAACTATTGTATTTTGCATAACCGATTATAGATTTACCAGTATGTCGCGTGTGGCATCGAAATCATCGAGATGGCCCAGCAAACTGGTCAGTGAGAAGTCATTGATGTTCTCCTCCAGCCAGCGTGCATTCGATGTGGAATCTCGCAGCAAGTGCATCGGACTGACACTGCCAGTGAAGAAGTTTTGGGCTGTAAGAAAAATGATAAAGTTGATTAGATGTCACATTATTTATAACTATAAAGATGACTTACTGGTGCTCTCATCTTGAGCGCCATCGGGCAAACTGGCGCCGCCGCTGCTGCTGGCGGGTGTTAGGGCGGAACTGAGGGTCGTTGTTGTCTCGACAAAATCCAAATTTGGCATGTCCAGCGCACCGCTGACAATACAGCCGCTATCGCTGCTGTTGCTGCTGCTCTCGGCCTGTGCCGCTAAACTCTGGCCGCTCCTGTTGGCTAGAGCTGAGCTGATATGACCATTTCCGGTGCCGTTGCCTCTGCTGTTGCTGCTGCTGCTAACACGCTCGATGGGCTCGAAGAGACCGTTTTGCAGATTGCGCAGACTGAGCACATCGTAGGGTCGACTCACATCCGAGCCGGCTGGCAGGATGCAGCGTTGCACCAGCACCTGACGCGACATCTTCTGGCGCGTTAGCTGTAATTCAATTACAATGTTAATTGCATTGCATAATGGATTTTTCATTTCTTAAATCTAAAATCAACATTTTTGCAAGGCATTGTAGAATTTCCAAGCAAAGTTTTGCTTAAATGGCTTTAAAGTTGTTTTGAATGCCTGGTTTAAGATAGTTCGAGTAGGAATTTAAAAAAACCCAGCCTTATAACACGATGAAATATCATAAAGTAAGCTGTGCAAAGAGTGCAGCCTCCTATAATTTACCATTTGTATAGGCAATATTTTAGCTAAAGTAATTAGTGTTCCTAATTTAAGAGCAGGAATTTAATAAACCCAGCCTTATTGCTTGGCGAAATATCGTTAGCTAGTATTAACCATTTGGGTCTTTGTCATGTGTATATGCAATATTTTAGCTAAAGGTTTTCAGAAGTAAAATACTAATAGGAATTAAAAAAAAAACCCAGCCTTAATGCACAATGAAATATCGTAGACGAAGTTGTATAAGGATTGCAGCTTCCTAAAATTTACCATTAGGGCCTTTACCATTTGTTTATGCAATATTTTATCTAAAGATTTCTTAAACTAATTTAAATGCCTAGGTTAAGATAGTTGAAGTGGAAATTAGAAACAAAACCTAGACTTATTGCACGAACAAATGTCGTAAAGATTACTGACTCCTAGCATTTACCAATTTTGTTCAATGCTGTTGCTAACCTGTATACAACGCCTGCTAATAGTTCTGAATAACATACCTTGGACAATTGACGCACTGGATCCATGAGACTGCTAATGGGTCGACGCATAGGTATCATGGGTGTGCGGAAGATGGATTCGTTGCTCTCGTGGCTGGCCACGCCAGAGGCAGCCGCTGTCCCAACTCCCGCTCCCCGCTACAGACGCTGTGCCATTGGCCAGACTGTTGAGCCACTGCGCCTTGGTGATGAGATCGCGTTTGCGATCACAGCTATGGCCGCAATTGCATTGTCGCTTGCGCACACGCTCGCTGAGATTGGCCACCAGCAGCAGATGCTTGAGCTTATTGCTAACCGTGGCCGTTTGTATCGCTTTAACGCGTTCCACGCTATCACAGTCGTTGGTATTGTACGGGAGCGATGTTGACGATGTCGTTGATGTTGATGATGATGACGTCGACGACGACGACGACGACGAGGACGCCGCTGGTGACGATGTTGTGTTTGTTGTGGCGATGGTGGCATTGACACTTGTGGAGCTGCTGGCTGTGCTCAGCTCTGCATCGCACCAATAATACTCGAGTTCCAGCTTTGAGTCTTGACCTAACACAACATACAAATCGCCAATCGTGATGTCCGCCGACGTCGACACCGTCCAGCCCTTGCGTATGCGTTTGATCACCTCATCGCTGAGCAGCGGCTTAAAGTTGCGTGCCGCTGCAGCAGCCGCAGCATTTGCAGCTCTCGATCCCTTGCCACCGGCCGCACCCGGCGCATCATTGCGTTTGGCACGTGTTGGCGCTGCAGCTGCAGCGGTTATTGTTGTTGCGGTTGCAACGGAAGTTGCTGCCGTTGCAGCGGTTGTGTTTACAGCATTCATCAGGCTGCTGCTGTTGATGATGGTAGTGTCTGCTGCCTCGCTGCTGCTAACTGGCTGGCTGAGCAACTCATTGATCTCCTCGCTTAACTCATCGCCGCTGCTATTCTCCAGCTTTAAAGCCAGCTCATCGGCGGATTTTTCATGCGCCGGACTGCATTGTGGCTTCAGCTTTTTGGCCTCTGGTGAACGTTTCTCGGAGCCGCTTTCGGTGCGCGCTCTCTTGGCACTGGCGGCCGCTGCTGCTGCGGTGCTTTCAACCGTCTCGCTGCGCACCTTGACACCCAGACGCTCCTCGTAGGCTGTCAGACAGATGTTGACGCTGCTCAGATACGCTGTGATGCTCAACAGGGGACGATGTATTGGCACACCAGGTTTAGGCAGTAAACACATTGCTGGCTCCACAATTGCGGGCTCAACAGCAACAGTTGTTGACGTCGTTGTTGGCTCCACACTGACAGCGGAAGAGGGGGGCAGCAGCTGCTCTTCGGCGAGTCGCACATCGAAGCTGCGCCATTTGTATTGAAACGTTTTGATGAAGCTAATCAGCTTCTTATGCAACGGCACAATTGCGCGTGCGCGCGGATTCTGAGCCAGCGACTGGACGCGTCCAAAGGCCTCCATGTTGGCGGGCGTGACGAGCACCTCGATTTTGCTGGGCAAGCGTATGTCCTCCAGCGTATCTGCAAAAAGTATATCATAAATAGAGATCGAGTTGGGGTTGTGAAGCTATTTTGAAACGCACCATCGAGCTGATTGAGGCGACGCAACGCTTTGCAGGATGGCGTCTTGATGCGTATATTTTTGCCCTTGCAGCGAACTATGATGTGACCCTGATAGATGAGCTGCTTCAGCTTCATGAAATGCTTCTCCGTGAGAAATTGCAGCTTGCGACGCATTTCGCCATAATTGATCAGCGTGTAGAGTTCCTGGGCGGGTTTCTTCAGCTCTGCAAAATATGAATTATTTTATCATTTACATACGATACTATGTATTTGGATTTTCTCACCATCCGAGTAGCGCACGTATTTGCTTATCTTGTGATATGTTTGATAGTAGTGTTGGCGCACTTGATCTTTGCTCTTGAAGCTGTACTCGCTGTTCGCGTTGCGACGCTTCAGTTTCGAATTGATGCAATTCGCCACCGCTTCGAAATCCTTGCCAAACTCATTGAGCGCATCGAAGAAACAATTGCGCTCCACATTCGTCCATGTTGTTTTGTTTGTCGCTCGCATCTGCGACGGCGTCTTTTGGCTGCCCTTCTCCTCCTTTTTGCCATGCTCTCGCTCGGCCGGTGGCGGTGTCATTGGACGCGTCAAATCCAGTTTCATTTTCTGGATGACACGGGCGCTGGCACGTGTCCCAGGGCAATTTTGTGTGGTCACCGAGCCGAGCAATTCCTCGGGCTCCTCGGCAGCCAGCTTGAACTGCATGGCTGCCTTGCAAGATGACGTCGACAGTGATGTTGTTGAGGGTGATGGTAATGATGATGCTGTTTCGGGTACAGCAAGAATTGTGGTGGCAACATTCTTACACATGCTGTTGGTTTCTTCCATTTTATGCCAATGGCACTGGCTCTCCCCCGCTCCCCCCGGCGTGCGACAAACCAATCTAACACAGCTGCAAAAAAAAAAAAAAAAAAACACACACACACACACACATACGATTTAAGATGATTTTCTAAGTTCGTGGAAATTAACAGTAACGAGTAAATCACATAAACTTTGCACGACGCCTAGCGAAAAAATGGCGCTCGTTAATGGGTCAAAAAGTGGATTGTGTTGCGATGCAATTGAAATTTGCATATTTTGTGATATTGTTACTTGGCCACTAGTTGCATTGTTGCACTACACTACACACACTCATACACAGACACTTACCCACAAACTATGTATGATTTTTAATTAGTTTTCGTACGTTGTTTTGTTTGTTGTCGTTCTGTTGTCTCTTAGAGGTGCAGATACATCGTTGGCCCTATCGATGCATCGATGTTTTTGCACTAATTGTTATCGATCATTTGTGAGTGCAAACCGTCGGTGTTTTCTTTTCAGCCGAAATACGTAGTCTAACAGTAGCAATTATTTATTATTTATTCATTTTATTTTTTTACGATTAGAACATTATTTGCATTTTTACGCCGCTTCGATATATATCATACATAAGAAATTCCGATTGCACGCTACGTACGTTGTGCGATTTTGCGCTACGTTACGCATTATGCGTTAATTCCATTCCATTGTTATGAATGAACCCGAAAAGAACAGAATTGTGCAAAGTTATTTTGATTGTTGGCATTGACAATTTATATAATTTAATATTTTTAATAATTTATATTGACTGATTCAGTCTGTAAAATGTAAAGCGCATAAGTTGTGTTTCATTCAAACAAGAGATATCGCTGATTGTTTGTAAACAACAATCAGCTGATTTGCGGTAACGTTCTTGTGCAAGGCGTGACGTAAAGCAAAAAGCAACTCTGCGTTGCTGTGGTGAGTTTCGTATTTGAATACCGAAAACCCATTAAAATGCAGATGTTGTAGGAAATTACATTTTATTTAACTTAAAATTATTAAAAAAAAAAATAAAACAGTTTCTTGTGGTTATTTATATCACAAATAAATACCGACGAATATTAGAACTAACAGTACAGCGACGAGTATAGCAATGATCATTAGTTTTCTCTGCAATAAAGAAGAGAAACATTGAGCGTTATTACCAAAAATGCTGAGGACGAGAGGCAATAGATTTAGAATGGAATTACAAAATATACAATGTTACTCACCCTTCGCGCCTTCTTTTTATATTCTTTGGCCTGATCCAGCTCAGTAGCTCCCTTGTCCGTATAGAGCGTCGCCTGATTCGCATGGAACTCGACGCGTTGTATCGTCTCGCTCTGTTCCATGACGAGCGTTTGGATGCGCATAAACAGAGCGTGCACATCTTCAATGGACTTCTCTAGCTTCTTTAGCTCGTTGAAGCGATCCATGAGATCCCTCAACGTTTGTCGTTCCATTTCCGTTTCTTGCAGGATCTAAAATTGTTTGTTATTGCAAGAAGATACAAGATATCGATGCGGTTGATCAACTTACATTGTCCACAAAGAGTTTTGTGGTTTTGTTTTCTATCAGCAGCTCAATCTCCTGTTCACTGGCTTCTGAATTGACTGTGGGTATGGGGAACATGATGATATCACTTTTAATATGAAAGAAATCTAAGATTCTTGTTTTGGCGTTGAAGCTCTTTTTAAAGCAAATGCTACTCCGTGGTCCAAACAAATTAAAACTAATGATTATGCTTACTGATCTTGGAATGCATTCGCAGGTTCTTTTTAACCTTTGTCTCATAGTTTTGCAAGAACAGTTCGTTCTTCTGCCAGAGATTAATGTAGGTCTGATAGAGTCCATAGAAGAGCGTACGTTTCATTCTCGCCTCCAGACTGTAATCCGTTTCTGGCGGCAGATTTGCCTTGAACTCCTTGAAGCGAGTCATTAGCTGGTTTCCCAAGCGCAGATTCTTGTTGTGCAGCTCATCCATTTCATTTTCTATGAATGATCATTTTTATTATACCATGTCTTCACTGTACAGTGCACACTTACCGCAAAAGGTGCGCAGATGAATTGTCTGCGACATTCGATTCATTGCCTCCAAATTCGCAGCGATCTGAGCTAGTTGATACCGAATTTCCGAGTACTGCGAAGAGCGTTAGAAATTGTTAGAAAATATTACAAATTATTCTATACATATATTATTTGGTTTCTTGAATAATTCACCGGGAAAGAAACAAGATCTCAAATGCTGTACTTTTAAATCAACTCAAACTATATATCTTAAATTACTAATTAAAGTATTTTTGAAATGCCTCTAGTAATTAATTATGTATAACTCTATTGACCTACACTAATGACTTTTCTTTTCTTAAGTTTATGAATTAACAAATCTGCGGTTTTGGCGTTGAAGCTCTTTTTAAAGTAAATGCTACTCCGTGGTCCAAACAAATTAAAACTAATGATTATGCAAAAAAAAAAAAATAAAAAAAATTAAGTATTCCCCAATAACAATTTTCTCCTTTTCTTCAAATTGTATATAATAATATTTTCTGTTGAAATCATTTGATCTGAATAAATTAATGGTAAGCCAAAAACAAACAATATCATTTTGATTAGAATAATAATTATTTTTCTGTTCTTAACTAATAATTAATTAAAATAGTTGTAGTTGTAATTTGTTCAAGTAATAATACAAAATAATTTATATTCTGTCAACAAAAATCAACGAAGACGAAGTTGTGTGTTAAGTATAATAAGTAAAAAATTCCAGCGTTAAATCTTAAATAAATTCATTACAATTGCAGAAAAGTCGTATTAAAATAAAAAAATATTCTCATTGTAATAATAATAATAATTAAATAAGGAAAGAAACTTCAAGAAATTACAATAAGAATGTATTAATTCTGTAATAATTTGTATTTATATTTGATGTGTCATACCCTCTTTATTTCTTATCTTGTCAGCAGTGTAAGTTATTCTAAGCTATAAAGCTTAATAGCATTACCGTTAGTTCTATGAGTTAAATATTTCTGTGACGGGCTGAAGGTCGTGACCCAAAAAGCAATAGAATGTGTTTTATACATTTATACTTTGAAATGTTGATTATTGATTATTAATTCTAATGCCTAAAAATGATTTATTAACAAACGCTTTAAACAAATATCAGATAAATGGGTAATTCTTAGAAGAAAAAGTAAAACCATAAATTAAAACAATTTTAAAAATAAGTAAAGCTTATCTCATTACTCTGGATTAGCTTTATATTTTAAACTAATATTGATGTTGGAAACTTTTTTTGTTTTACGATAAAATATATATGTTTCATTTCATTTATTGTTTTTCGTACGAATTCGTTTATTTTTGCAAGAAGTCTAAATCAGAAAAAAAAAAAAACAATTCTAATTAAAGTGTCAATAAAGAGCTATAAGATTCATCATTATAAATGGGTTTGGTATATTTTTGACCACTTTAAATAGTGTTGTAATTTCGACAAAGATTTACCCATATTCATCTTAATATCATCAACAGAGTAAGCTTCAAATGATCTCTTTGCTCTCTCGCTCTCTCTAACTATTGAGCTCAAAAGCTCATGTCGAAAGCTCTCTTTCTCTCTCTCTCTCTCTGAGCAGCCTGGCTTGCAACTCTGTTTTGATGCTTCGCAGCTTACATTTCAATGAGCTAGCAATTGTGTTAAATAGTTGATACAACAAAAGCATCGCTTACTAAATGTCTATGTATATAAATTATTAGAAGGTGCTGTAAGCGGTTTTTTTTTTCTGTTTTCTGTTTCTTTTTTTTTTTTTTTGCTTATCACGGGTTTGCGGCGAAACAACTCGATTGAGTAATGCGCCGCTGTCGTTGTCACTGTCGTTGTTGACTTGTTGTCTGATTCATGCCAATTGATTTTGGGATCCACAAACACACAAACACACAAACACACAGACACACATTCAGACATTTTAGCAGTACTTACTGGATTGAGAATGGCATCCACATTGGTTCCATGTTGCGCCATCTTGTCGCGATCCTTGTTGTTGTCTCCACTGTTTGTATTGTTGTTGTTGTTGCTGTTGTTGTTGCTGATGTTGTTCAAGGACTCGGTGGTGGCGTTGTAAACACTGAGCAGCAACGAACCATTCGAGGACGATGACGTTGAGTTGGCGCTCAGCGAACGCTGTAAAAAATTGAGTTTAACGACTTAACGATTTGAGCCAACAATGTTCTACGGCATCGCTGCTGCAGCGACGCCGTTGCAAGTGAAACTAAAAAAAAACTTTGGTACAGGCGATCTTCTCGTCGCCTCTCGTTCTCTCTTGGTGCTTGCTGCTTTGGCCAATTGTGTGTTGCCAATCGGGACAGTGTAATGAGCAATAAAAAGCGAGCCCAACAGGTGAAGCTACCGCTCCCCAAACTATTCGTGCGTTGTATGTGAAAATAATACGTTATAGCGGAGCTATATGGGGGAACACGATTGCTCGGCCCTTATCTATGGGCAATCTATGTGCTTTCTGATAAACGAACGCAACACTCTTCACACTCCACACTTCGCTTTTCACGCTCCCAGCGGACGCGCCCAAATTGTTAACGTAATATTACGTATATTTGTAACAAAACAATAACAAAAGCCTTCAACTGCAGTAATGAATCCAATTGGAGCTTTACAACTGATATAGCGAAGCTTTAGTGCAAACGCAGCAAATAAATAAATATATAAAAGTTATGTTCAATTTGAAATGGTATTTGCGACAAAGTTGGTTTGAAAACAATTTAGCAAAGTCACTAAGCTATAAACATTTAAATTTAGAATGAACTACTGATAAGCGTGTTTCATAATAAAAACGTTCTGAATAACAATTAAGTTTAAATATGTTGTATACCAAGAATTGATATCGCTTGTGATTATATATTTAAATTTAGAAAGATTATCGTACGCAACTGAGAAGAACAAAACAAAAAAACAAAAAAACAAAATTGTTAATTTGAACAAATTTGTAAGCCACGAAAAACCAAATAATATTCCTGACGAAGTTTTTGTTGAATTTATAAATGGAAAACTAACTGATTTTACGATACTTCTTTAAGCTGTTAGGCCTAAAATGTTAAAGTAGGCGTTTATGCCCTACAAAAGTATTTCTTCAATAACTTCGACAATTTTTATCTGATCGCAACCACATTTTCAGGAATCATAACTACTATAGTTATTATTATATATTCCAATTCGCGACTCTTTAAAATTACGCTTGTTATTCAATTTTTTTGATTTGCGGGGCGGAAGTGGGCGTGGTAAGAATTTGAAACAAACTTGATCTGCGTGCAAACATAACAAATGCTGTCGAAAAAAAATTATAGCTCTATCTCTTATAATCTCTGAGATCTAGGTGTTCATACGGACAGACGGACAGACACACAGACGGACAGACGGACACGGCTAGATCGTCTCGGCTGTTGACGCTGATCAATAATATACATACATATATACATCACAGATGCCTCCTTCTACCTGTTACATACATTTCCTGCCGGCACAAAGTTATAATACCCTTCTACCCTATGGGTAGCGGGTATAAAAATGTTGACACCTTTTGTTTCGTTTAAGGATTTTTCTTTGGGAAACTAAGGAGCTCGATTTGTATTAACAAATCTAAACCAAAAAATGTAAAACACAAGTAAATTAAATACTAAGAATTCTATTTATCAAATTTTTTGCTGGAATACAAATTTGAGAAATAGGATCGACAATTCCTTTTACTAAAATTTAAGAATAGCTAAATATTTTCTCGTCATGTAAAGTTAATACTAATTCGTTATGGTTTAACATCAGGTTTAAATTTGATGCTGTGTATGTTAATATGCGGAAATTTTCATAGGCATTTTCTCTCGTCTTTTTTTTTTCGCCACACTGTGATCGCACAATTAGCACCATGAAGCCAATAATTTTTGAGAGCATTTTGGAATCTTGACTAGAAAACATTTAACACTTCAATTCGACTCACCTGCAAAAGCTCCGGCAGCCTATCTCTTGCCATTGTGCGGGTGTATGTGTGTGTGTGTGTGTGTGTGTGTGTGAGTGTGCGGGAGTGTATGTATGTATGTGTGGTGGTTGCTGTTGGAACACTGCTTGTTTGTTATAGTTTATCGTTGGTTTTGTAAGCAGTGACGCGTTTCATTTATTTTATTTGTGTTTTCATTTATTTTTATTTTTTTTTTTATTGTTTTAAAGCACTTTATTTGCACATTGTTTCAATTGCTTTTTACATTGGCGCTTTGTTGTTTTTGTTTTTGTTTTTGTAATTGTTTATTTTCTGTTGTTATTGCGGCGCCTTTGCATAATGGACGACGTTGCTTGAGCGCAAGCTGCGCTTTGAGCTTTGACATGCGTTGCTGTTCTTGTTGTTGTTTTCTCTTTTGTTGCTTCTGCTGCGCCTGCTGCGTTTGCTGCGCTGCTACTGCGTCCACTTCCTAAACTTGCAAGTTTTGCACGCAGCTGTGTGCTTTAACGGTGCGTATTATTTGCAGCCCAGCCGAACAGTGACGCGTGAGAGCAAAGTGGCTCTGGCATGCGTGCGAGCGGGAAAGCGAGAGTGAGAGTGAGCGAAGCACGCGAAAGCGATAAGACATCAGATAAGATGTCGCCGCTTATCACACAAGTCAGAAAGAGAGAGAGAGCGAGAGAGAGAGCACGCGCTCAAAAGAGAGCCAACGTTTGCTCAATATTCAATATTCAATATTCCAATATTGCAATAAGAATAAATATTGTATTATTGAGATCTCTTCGCGCCGTACGTTGCCCGCAAACTGAAAGTACCGCTCGCTAAATAAATGCCATAAAGCGGCGGCGAGTGTTGCTTTTGCTTGCTGCTGCTCCTCCTTCTCCTCCTCCTTCTTTTCGTCATCGGCACGGCGTCGACGTCGTCAGAGGCTGTCTCTGAGATTTTTTCAATTTAAAGATTAGCACACACTTCCACACACACACACACACACACACACACACACTCAAACGCTTGCGCAGCGAATAGATAAAGTTGTAGATTATGTGTAAGTTTGTTGTATGTTTTCTGCACTATTTAGTGTTTTTTTTCGGGGTTATTTCTAGTTGTAGGAATTGAACCGGTTGCGACGCGCTGCGAAAAATGTGTTAATTGTCGCGTTTTTACAACTAAAACTTAACAGCAACAAAAACAACAACAACTGCGACGTCGTTCAATTGAAGGTAGACGACAGCGACGTCGACGTCGGTTCCAAAAGTCACTTGCGCTAATTAGTTAAACTTTTTTTTTTTTCTATTGCTTGTTCTTGTTGTTGTTCTTGCGGTTGCAAAACACTCATAAGCTGAACGTTGACGTCGGCTTCTCATCGCGTCGCGTCGCATCGCTTTACGTCGTGTCGTTTCGTTTCATTTCGTTTTGTTGCAAATTCTTATTTCTCATTCGCGCTTCTCAAATTGCCAAGCAAAAAAAAAAAGTAAACGACGCGTCGCCTTGTCGTCGTGGGTCACAATTCGCATTTCAATGCATTCCAATTACGACAATGGAACAGTGTGAGGGCAAATTGATATCGTCCGATAATACTTACACATATGCACACACACACACACACACATCTATACGTGAGTATTTACATAATAAAAGTCAGTTGTAAGCTCTGCTCGTAATTGCCATTGATTGTTTTACTCGCTTACATATTTCTTTCAATAGAACTTTGCACTTTGTAGATCGAGCTTTGTTTTTGCAAAAAAAAAGCTTCACCCTGCAATGCACATAGTGTTAAAGGATCAATGAAGCTTAATTTCGATGTAAGCTTTTTATGGTAAGGAAGCTCCACTTTAATTCTCTTCAAAGCTCAGAAAGCTTTGCTATAGATTAATCATTTCATTTTTTTTGAGTTAGGCATTTTTTGTAATAAATAAAACTAAATCAAACTTTACTTCTACGTTTCACTAAGAGAATAATATGCTGCAGTTTTATTTAAGATTTAAGAATTTCTATTAAAAGATTCATACCATACAATTTCTTAAGTTGTATTTTTTTTTTATAAAGAAAGCTTTGCTCGGTTTTTAATAATGTAAAGCTGACGAAAGCTGCACTTCGTATTTGTATTGAACATGAAGTTCACTTCAGCACTTTTAGAAATATTAGTAATCTGTAGTTGTTCAATACAATTTGATTAATGACTTAGCATAGTTTTAATCTAGGGCATTCCCCAGTTGTGCATACCCAAGCCACGTTTTGAACTTTGATTTATCAGCATTAAGACGAACGACAAAAGCTGATTGAAAGAATATAAATATGTACTCATATTATATATGTAACATATATACATACATATATACAGACGCTTACTCGCTTATGAAGCGTTCGCTTTGTGTGCAGTCATGACTCAAGCAGAGTGATTAATTTAAAACTTCCCGAAGAATCGTAAAGCTCATTGCCATTCCAGCGAAGTGAAAGTTGCCTTGCAAGCTGAGATTGAAAGGGAAAGGCAAGGGAGGCGGTGAGAGAAAGTCCAGTGATAATTGAAGCTGGAACTGAGAGCAACGCAGGAAGTATTGTCGAACTTTAAATCATCTTAATTTAGTCTACTATATACAATATATATTTTTGCTTGGAAACGGTCTGTATAAAGAGATTATCTCACAGCAATTAAATCAAAAGTATTTCGTAATTTTTATGCAACAGTCGACGATCGTAAATTAGAAGCACCTTGATTTTAAGGTGATTCTAATTTATACATAAAATGTATAGTTCTTTAAAATATTTATATTTGATGTAAGTTTTATTTTTTAACTTGAAAAATTCATTTTTAGGCAAGACTCGAATTTCATAGAATACTAATTTGTTAGCTTTTTAAAGAATTTGGAGTATATATATATGATTGAAAACTTGAAGATTTTAATATGAATGAGTTTTCTAGTGGTTGTTTTTCCTTTAAACAAATTTGATTTTTGATAGCACTTGTTATATTATATTAATGTGCAAAATATAGGTTAGTATATTTTGGATAAATTTATTTGGTATATTTTTGGCACCCATTGTAAATGGTTGGCAGGTATCTCACAGTCGAGCACACTCGTTTGCAGCTTTTAAGATCAACCTAACAACCATTGTGTAAATAATTGTACTGAAATGTTTCTTGAAATGTGGAATATACATTTCTCCGTTGTTGAACGTAAGAGTATTTTGCGAAAATCACCGTAAGTGTTATCATACCCCTTCAGTGCGGTGTTTGGTTACAGGGTATGCGGCATTGTAATTGCATTAATAACGCCAGCATTCGCTCGCATTACGATTGTATTGTGTGCTATGTTCAGATGATATGCATCTCTGTTTGGCGTCTTATCTTGAGTTTAATTCATTAAAATGAATGCAATTGATTTGGACTATAATAAGATGATGAATACACTCAGCATTCGCTTGATTTGCATTGCCTTTAATACGCTTTAAATGAGACTCTGACTGCCAGCTGCTGTTGCTATATAAATATATATGGCACATATGTATATAGAGAGGCACGTTGTGTGTGTGTGTGTGTGAGTGTTTTTGTTGTTGTTGTTGTTGTTTGTTGTTTGTTGTGTGTTTGGTTTTAGTCTCGATTTGCTGGAGGCGCTGCTAGCTAATGAAAAGTTTGCAGGCCGGACTGAATGATGGAGCTGTTGGCACTTTCAGCTGTCGCTCACTCCCTTCACTCCCCCCTCCCCATGAGCTGTGAGATGAGGGGGGAGGGGGACAAACAAAAATTTAGCTTCAGCTGCAGCTTCATCGGCTTTGTAGAACACGAGAGCGGCGTATGAAAAATATTTTCATACGCCGTGTGGGCCGCCTTTGTTTTTATGTTTGTTATTCATACTGTTGCTGCCGTTGCCGTTGCTGTTGTTATTATTATTGTTTTTCTTGATGTCGTCGACGTCGACGTCGTCGTTGTTATTTTTGTTATTGCTGCTGCTGCTGCTGCTGCTGCTGCTTGGCTCTTGCTTTGGCGCAGCTTTGTTTACAATTTATTTTGTCATGTGTCGAAAATTGCAAATTTATGAGTTTTTGATGAGTCTTTTTGTGCGCCTCGTCGCTAGCAACGCTCGCAGTTATTTGCTGGTGTTTGCTTTTATGTGGGTCAGCACACACGCAAACAAACGCACAACGCACACACTCGGACACGCACACACACACACACACACACACACACACACACACTCGCACACCCCAATACACTCTCAAATGTAAGCACACGCATCACACATGTCCTGACGCATCTTCCCATCCTCCTAGCCTGCCGCATGCTTTTGACTTTTGATTAAATTCGCACGCGCAAAACTATGAATGGCACACACAAACAAAATTCATACATTTGTCAAAAAGAAAACGAAAAGATAGCAGAAACAAAAAAGAAAACAAAATAAAACTATATGCATAGGTGCTGCAAAATATATTTTTCGATTTTGTTCAACGTGGCGCAAACAAAAATAAAATCTATACATATACAAATTGCTTTTAAAGCCTTTAAGGCATCTGCTCTATGCGCGAGTGTGTGTGTGTGCGTCTGTGAGTGTGTGTGTGTGTGTGTGTGTGTGTGTGTGTGTGTGTGTGTGTGTGTGTCATGATTGGCTTCGCTGCTTGCGCCGGATATAAATGGCGCGTCAATTTAAATGCGCGCCCAAAACTATGCAACACTTTTTTTGTTTGCACCTAGTAAACAATTTGCATAAAAGTCGCACACAAGCATTCTTATACTCTCCTCTCTTCTCCTTTCCTCCACTGCTCCCTCTCTCGTCTTTGACTCTCTTTTTCTTGTGCTCTGGCTCTGCTTTTTAGACACGTCATCATGTGGCCAACATCGTCAACGTCATCATAATGATGTGAATTATTCATTGTTTATGCTTCAGTTGATGTTTTAATTAAAGAGAGCACACACGTCAAAAGGTAGCTACAAAACAGGCGACAATAGCTGCATTTCATAGTGCTCTGCTCCGCTTTGCTGTGGTCTACGTGTGAGTGTGTGTGTATGTGTGTGCAACTGTGTTTGTATTGTCTATGTGTGTGTGTGTTACCAAGTTCATAAATAACAAATTGCCAGACAGTTTTTGTACACTCTTATTGCTCTTTTAACACAATTTCTGCCTTTAGCTTGCTTTTTTCTTGTGCTGACTTCGATGGCCTATTGGGCGTATGATTAATATGCAGTTTGCAGCAAACATTTCACTTAAGAACAAATCGCTAAATATGCAGTTGAGATATTAAAACAAGTAATTACTTTGATGACTATTATTTTTGTCTATTCCAAAAATTAATTTAGTAATTTCTTAATTATATGTATATAAAATTTTGCATGTTCTGTTCAGCCATTTTTCGTAGTGCATTTTTTTGGCGGAAGAACTATTTTTAATATATAAGATTCATATTTTAGTACTAAATATTTATAATATATCAGCTGTAATTAGTAGTACTACTTTCAAAAATTTTACTGCTAAAAAATTAGTACAAAAAAAAAAAAATAACCGCCTAATATAACATTTAAATTTAACTTATATTAAGAAATAACTAAATTATACAAAAAATAATTTTTTTGGAATATTTATTACAAGAACATTTACTTATATGTTAAGCAAAAAAGTCTAGAAATAAAATTTGGTCATATTTTTTAAATATGTATTTTTAGTTAAGACTTAATTGACATTCAAAACATGTGCTAGATTTTTTTATTTGACATATTTTACTTAGCTTCAAAGTTTTTTTGTATTTAAGCAATAAAAGAGCGCAGCTGCAGTGGCTTAAATGTGCGACTATTAGCCGCACTCTTAAATATTTATGCGACACAAGGCGTATACTTAATATTCAGTTAATTTTAAAGATTGTTTTAAAGTCATGCAATGTTGATATTAATCAAGCGTTGATAAATTCCCACATTTTGGCGAATTTTCCAATAAAAAATACAAGCGCCAAATTTAATTTGTGCCTTCTATTAAATAATTGATTGCGAATGTGTGGCGATTTTTATTCCAGCTACCTGGACTGAAGAGCAGAAGGGTATTATAACTTGAAGTTCCAGTTTTCATTTTTCATAGTTGCCTTGGATAAAAATCTAGTATAATTATTTTAAGGTACATTTTGGTATATTAATTTGGTGCAGTTTAAGCAAAAAATTGCTCCATATGATTATTATAACTTTTGTGTATATAACAGCCAGAAGAAATCATCTTCGACCCCATAAAGTAATATATATTCTCGATTAGCGATGATATAGCCACGTCTGTCTGTATGAACATCTAGATCTAATAATACATCAATATACCATTCATGGTTTTCAGTACATTTTCGTAGTTGTATAATGTAGTATTTGGTATATTTTAATAATAACCTCTACGGTATATTTCGAATGTAACAATTCATCGATATACCAAATATGGTGTTCTGTATATTTTAGTTTTTTTGTGGCATATTATTTGGTATATTTTAAGAATAATATCAGTGGTATACTTCGAATGCAGTAATCCATTGATGTGCCAAATATGTGTTGCGGTATATATTAGTATTTTTGCAGTATATTATTTGATAGATTTTAAGAACATCCATTATGGTTTATTTCGAATGTAGTAATTCATCGATATACCAAATATCATGATCGGTATATTGTAGTATTTTTGCAGTATATTATTTGGTATATTTTAAGAACATCCATTATGGTTTATTTCGAATGTAGTAATTCATCGATATACCAAATATGATTATCGGTATATTGTAGTATTTTTGCAGTATATTAATTGGTATATTTTAAGAATAAAATGGCGCTATTTCACATTTATTAAAATGGGTAGTCGTGCACACTCGACCGTAGCTTCCTTGCTTATTTTGCTTTTATGTTCTGGTTTTTTGGCTTATATTACAAATGGATGCGTTTGAGGGGCGGCGCAGCATAAATTGCAAGAACGTCATTATTTTGTAATCGAAATAAATGATAAAAGTTATGCAGCGCCTTGAAAGAGAATATTGAGAGAGTTGAGTTGAGTTGAGTTGAGAGTTTTCTGCTTTCAGCGGCAGCTGTATTGTTTTACTTGCAATTCATTTTGATTTCATTTAATTTATATTGTGCGAGCGAAACGATGCGATTGATGCAGCTCGAATGCAAATCAAATTTGTGAATATATATAATATATAGTAGATATGTACTATATGTATATATATTTGTTTGTTTGGCGCATCCGACGTTTGGGATGCACCTTTAAAGTGCACTCGGATGTGATGCAACAAGGCTTAAAGCGGTGCGCAGAGTGCAGAGCGTTGCCAGCCATCCGAAAGGCATAAAAAACAGAGAGAGAGAGAGAGAGAGAGAGAGAGAGAGAGAGAGAGAGAGAGAGAGAGTGAAGCAGAGGGAGAGGCAGATGGGAGGTTTGCAACGCCAATTGCCAAGCCGCATTATTTATCGCATTCGCGTTATTTGCACCGCGTTGTGGCACCGAGGGAGATGCGAAGGGGTGGGCAAAACAAAATGGCGCTTCTGCCATAATGGCGGTCGTTCTCAACGTTCTCAACGTTGCCGTCGTTGGCGTCGTTGGCGTCCTTGTCGTTGGCGCAGCGGATGCTTGGCATTTATTGCAAGCGACAATATTTCGCTGGCTGCATCAGCAAATGGCAGCCATGGATGTGGAGCAAGCGGCGGCCTCCTGCGGGTGGCGCGTCCTGTGCACATCCGTTGCCTTGGCGCATAGATCCGCGACTTCTCTTCCTCCTCCGCCATCTCCGCATCCTTCTGCTGCCTTGCCATTATGGCGAGCGTGTCATTGTCAGCAATGGGGAATGGAAAGCAAGCAAGCAAGAAGCTTGGGATCTCTCTCTCTCTCTCTCTCTGTCCTACTCGCTTTTTGTTTATAATAAAGCAAGCGAATTTTTCACAACACATCGACGACAATGGTGGCAAACGACAGCGCTCAAACGGAATGTGGCGTCCAGGATGCGCAAAAGCGAACCGATATCCAAGGAAGTGCAACGGCGGCATCGTCTCAATTCAATTGAATGCCAGACAGACAGACAGACAGACAGACGGACGGACGGACAGACAGACTGGCAGACAGACGGGAGTGACAGGCAGTCAGTCTTTCTACTTATTTATTTATGCAAACACATAATTCGTTATATCTTCTCTCTCGTTATTTTGTCATTCGCATTCGCATTTGAGCGTGAGCCATGATGATGTCTCTTGGCCATCGCAGCCAACGAGCGAGCAAGCTCTGATTGTACTAAAGGCAAACTAAGCTCGGCTTAGTTTCGTAATCAAAGTTGCGCCTCAGACACGCATACATAAAAAAAGAAGAACAATCAAGTAAGAAAGAGTATTCGCGACTATGGAATACCAAAATAAAGCATAACATTGCGGTATTATTCTTATAATATACCAAAATCATATACCACAAAAATACTAAAATATTCCGATTGATATATTTAGTATATCGATACAATACCAGATTTTCAGCCAGTGTGATATTATTATTAAATTGTACCTAATTAATGCGCTGAAAAAAAAAAATAAAAAATACCGAAGGATATATATTTGTTATATCGATATAGAGCAACAAATATACCAAGTTATGAACCAGTGTGGTATTATTCTTAAAATATAACAAATTAGTATAGCGAAAATATACCAAAGGATATATTTGGTATATCAATATACTCCTACCGTCAAAATATACCGTTAAGTACAAAGTACACCAGATTGTCAACCACTGCGGTATTATTCTCACAATAGTCGAGTGTGTTCAACTGTGAGATACCCGCTACTTATTTGAAATAAAAGCAATACATTGCGGTATACCAAATTAATATAGTAATATACTTAAAAGTTTTTTTAAACGATACCAAGTTAATGTAAGTATTCTGAAGCCTGTTATTAATATACCGATATACTACTACACGGAAAATATACCATAAAGTAGAAGATATACCAAATTGTCAATTAGTGTGGTATTATTCTGACAATATTCCAAATTACTGTACCGATATCGATCGATATCTTACTATATCGTCTCGTCTGTTGACGTTGATCAAGCATGTATATACTTTATATGGTTAGAGATGGCTCCTGCTGCCTTTTACATACATTATCCGCTGCACAAAGTTATTATACCCTTCTATCCTACAGGCAGCAGGTATCAACATAAAAGTGAAACAGAACAGCACGACAAATCCATTTTGCTGAGACACATGGCGTGCACAGAAACACACACACACACACACATATCGAGAGTGTGTGTGAGAAGATGGTTTTCTTTGTAACGACTGCAACTGCAATCAAATCACTCACAAATCTCCTTCGGCAAATCGCCTTCATTTCATTTTATACTTAAATGTGTTTTGCCAGCTTTTAGGGGCCACGACAGCTGTTCTCCGCCCTTTTTTGTTCTCAGCTGTTCACAATTGTTGCTCGCCTTCGATTGCTGCAAATGCAATTTATGCGTGTGTCTATCAATGATGCCATTAAAGGTGGCCAAAAAAACCGAGAGAACGAAAAAAACCAACAAGGTGGCAGGATAACAGCTTGCAGCTTGAGTTTATTGTATCCGTCTTTTAGTTGTGATATTCTCAGTGTGCGCTGGAAAATAATAAAATATCTATTGCAATTTGGCAATTTTATAGTTCAATGCGTGGCATTTTTATTACAACATTATTTAAGTAAAGAAAAGCGCTAATATGCTAAGAGCTCTTGCAAAATCAACTGACTGCTCAAGCTGGCTCATGTATTTACAGTCTTATGTTATTAACATTACTATACTATACTTTACAATAATTTTCTTACTTTACCAATAATTTAAAGCCTTCGCTATTCTGCTTACAGAAAGTAAATAAAATTGACTAAGAAAGCAGAAAAGGAGATTTGAATTTGTCATATTTGTAGTAATATTTAGAGTTGTAGAATATACGCTGAATGCATTTATTAACATCTCTATATTAAGTGTTATGTTAATTACATTATTATGTTAAGCGTTTTGTTAGTTCTAAGATGTTGATGTATTATATTATATATTTAAAATTCATGATTAGGCTTTTCCTGCTACAAAAGAAAGCTGGAAAAGAGATGTGTATACGTAAATACTTTAAATTGTATTCGTTCATTGAATTATAGAAATAATAGTGCTGTAAAAATATATAAGTTACTAATTTGACATTAAACTCTTTCGGAAACAACGCCAGAGTTGTAACTTATTGTTTAATTTATTTTAATTTTCGATTTATTTCTTTTATGTATACTTTAGTTAAGTCAACTGTTCTATTGTCCGTATTTTAGTAATGTCAAGCTGTAACCTATATAATTGCGTATTATTTTTTTTTAAAATCTCAACAATATTGTTGTAAGTGGTTATTCACATAGCACACGTGATTCTTTAGAAAACCAAGTTAAATCAAAATTGGTTCTTTTTTATTTAAGATTACAAAAAGGAATGTGGGATGGTAAGATAATAGCTTAACATACATGAGAGTGCTTACAGAGCACATTTGATTAATTACTGCTATCAGATCGGAAATATTCTAATTTACATTATTCCAATCATTTTCTTGTAGTCCCGAAAATTTAATTCTTGAAGAGGTTAAAAAATATTTAGTGATACGCTTTCAACTCGAATTTTAAATAATAAATATTTTTCAGCGCAGTTTCGAGCTGAGTTTAATTTTCTCAGATATTTCGAATTTTATTTTAAGCTATCTTCTCTTATGCAACTCTTTAAGCAACTCCCAGGCGTTTGGCAGATGTTTTGCTCTATAGCTCGGGGCTGCTCTTCAAGTTGCCTCACGCTGTGCATGCGTGCATATGTTATATAGTGTGTATGTACATACATGACTACATATAACTAACCATTTAATTCACATTATCCTTTGGCCAGACAATGGGGCAAACTTCACCATTCATAATGTGCAGTTTATTTATTTATTCACTTTAAGCCGCTTTAAGCATTTACTCGTGCCCCAGCAGCAGCAACAACAGCAGCAAGCACATAAAGTCAATATAAAATCGGATTAAATAACAAGGCACATTTTTTCACCGTTGTTGTTGTCGTTGTTGTTGTTGTTGTTGTTGTTTCTATTCCTGTTGCGCCTTGCAAACACACACATAAAGTATGGCCTACTTTTTGGGGCGCGTGCTAAATCGTTTTCAACTCGCAAACAATGGGCGATAACTGCGAAATGACTTAATAACCAATACACTTTGTTTTATTTATGTGTAAATAAAACGTTAATCAGCATAATAACCGGTTGCCAGAGCGAGAGCGAGAGCGAGAGAGTGGGAGAGTGAGAGGGCAATACAATACAGTTGGCGATTAACGCCCCGGCGACTACTTAGCGGTAATTGAAGTTTTTGAATAGTAAATAACAAACACACACAAGCATTGTGTGTATGTGTATGTGTGTGTTTGTGTGTGTGTGTGTGTGTGTGTGTGTGGTTCCCCCCTCTTCGTTGATGGGGCAAAGCCAGTAATATATCAGTTGAGCTATACAATAACAGGCAATAGAAATAAAAACAAAATATTTGCACAAAACGTTTTGCGAGCTGTTCTCTGCGCTCTGGTCAGGTTTTGTTCCCCTCTTTGTGTGTGTGTGTGTGTGTGTGTGTCCTGGCGCTGATTGTGTGCGGCTCACGTACTCGAACCCCAATAAATATTGATGAGCACACAAACACAACATTAAAACGCTGTGCGTAAAACAGGACGCTCTATCTAGCCACTGGTCAGCCAGCAGGATAACCGAAAATATGTACACACACCTCTCTTCTCTTCTCTCCTCTCCTCCCCTCTCCACTTCCACTTCCCTGAAGGAGAAACGTACTTGCTCTCTCCCACCTAGACGCTCACTAATTTGTCTTGGCCCCAGCAACAGTTATAGGCAGTAAAATTTAATAACAATAATAACATCAGTCTGCCTAGGAACAAGGGCAGCTTTATTTTTATGCCACTCGTGTGTGTGTGTGTGTATGTGTGTGTGTGTGGGTGTGTGTGTGAGGATGTCTCTCAGCGTGGGCGGGAGCAGGTCTTGGGGGCAGCAGCGGCCGAAGGTTTATGAAAATGACCAGGCGAATGCATTAAATATTTACAGCCAAAATATATGCCTTGAATTACAGCGTCCACAGCACAAACTGCGAGGGGCGATCAAACAGTTTGCGAGAACTACATAACATTATTTTTTCTTATATTAATTTAGTTTTATTTTATTTTTTGTATTATATTTGAATTTATTATTTTTTATTATTATTATTGCAACACTTTCGTAGAGCATTAAAATAACTTCGAGTTGCCTTTTTCTTTTACAATGACGCTTAATATTCAATCGATCTATCGATAAACTTTTTCATACTGTTGACTGACATAAAATAAAGAAATAATTCTCTTTCAATAGAAATAATTAAAGTAAAACACATTAATTTCAAGTTAAACACATTGACTTTTGTTTAACAGGTGAATAATGAAACATTGTGAAAATAAATATTCTTATTTAGTTTTGATGATTTTTTGTTTTTCAAGTATTATTTTATTCACCTAAGTTATCAAAATAATTTTTAAAATAGAAGACGCTTATTTAGTATTAAACAAATGCTGTTTTTTAAATATTTTTGTATTGCTTTAACTATTAAAATATTTTACAAAAAAAAGTTCTCTGGTAATTTTTAATTAAAGTAAATATTCTTTATATATATTTCTTATATATTCTTTTATTCGTTATATATTCTTTTGTTATTTCTTAACAAATTACTTATTATTAATTTCAAATAATGTAAGTTCGTTGTAATATTGTAATCACGTTATTTTCTAGGACAATTTTGTGGAATTTTTGTAGTCACTCTCGCGTGTGGTCAATGGGCAGTGTTAGTAATTGAATTGACCTGCGGATTGGCCTTTCGGCCAAGTTGCGAGCTGCGAGGGCTTCGGTTCATTTCGTTGGTAATTTCTCTAATAGGTTTACACTCAATCTGCGCCTCCCGCCACGCGTAATAGCAAATAAAATGCCGCACAAAAGTAGGTAATGTTTTTTCCCCTGCATGTGTGTGTGTGTGTGTGTTTGTGCGCTGCGTAGTGTGAGTGCAGTATCTGTGTGTATGTCTGAGTGTATTTGTTTGGTCTTTAATAAAAATGCAAAACACTTTTGTGCGCTTGACGCTTCTTTAGCTTTATGAATTTATGAAATATTTCGCTCATGCTTCGCACTGATTTGTGGTTAAAATTAATTAGGGAAATATGTGCGCGAGAGGAGAGAGGAGGAGACGGGGGATAGCTGGAGGCATTTGGACATGTTAATTGCTTGGTGTGCATGGCAAATCAGTGAGACGTTGACAGCGACGTCGACTGCGACTGCGATGCACAAATAATTTCAGTAATTGGCCGCGTTGACAAAATGGAATGCACAACTTGCAGACAACAAGACTAACGAGGGGAAGAGAGGTAGAGAGAGAGAGGGAGAGAGAGAGCAAGAGCGGGAGCGGGAGCGGAAGGAGATAGAGGATACTCAACGAGGGTCGCAACAATGCAACAGGATAAGCCTAATTATGTTGCCTGCACACAGAGAAGCAAATGCAGCAAGCGAAGAGCGAGAGAGAGTGAGAGGGAGATGATAGGAGGGACAGATGAGGGGCAGCCACAGTTGTTCAATGCAATCCGAGATGATTTTGCTGATGATGCAGCACTTGCGGAGGATGCTTCGTATGCGGTTGGCTTGAAGTTGCAGAAGCAACATTAAAGCCTCAATCTGAGATGCGGTGAAATTAAGGCTGCTCAACTTGAGCATGTGCATAATGAAGTCAGCAGAGGAGGGTAAAAAACATGTAAGAAAGATATAGTTGAGCTGGCTTGGCTCTGTGATACCTCCAACTAACTCCTACAAATATACCAAATTAATATACCAGAAAAAAAGCCAAAGATATATCGAAATGTATAGTTGGTATACTTATTATCATCATCATTTACAAATTTATAAACCGAAAATATACCAACATGGATCGAAGGCTATATTTGGTATATCGATATACTAATTTGTTCCAGATATACTATTCACTTAAAAATATACCAAATACAACACCAATGCAAAAATGATTATCTCTTGAACAACTTATACAATTTGTATTTGTTTGTTGATCAAGAATATATAATATACCTTATCAGGTCGAAGATGCCACTTTCTGCCTGTTACATAAATTTTCTTTAGGCTACGCCTGTGATGTCACTTTGTGTGCGTCAATTTGTCAATTTATTCTTAAAGCTTAGCTGCATAAAAATTTATACTTTAATTATTTATTTCTTTATATTTTCATTTTTGGATTTATTCGCTTTCAATCCGCACGTTATTAAATCTTTAACAGCTTCCGCTTGCTGTTGTTGCTTTTTAATGAGGCGCGTTATTTTCTTGGCTTACTTTTGCCGATAATTATTTATGTTTAATGATTTCACTTGCTCGTTGAGCTGCCTGTTTTTTTTTTGTTGTGATGATTTTCTTTTACATTGATTAAATTTATCTTTTGACTTTACCTATCTTTAATTCAATTAAATTCTTGGGTATATTTCTACCGATATAATTTATAGTTAATTGTTTGCTTCGATATTCTTTAAATTCTATCTACTTCTTGTTCTTTCTTTTTCCTTCTCGTTGACACGATTTTGCTTAGCATAAGAAAATGATTTTTGTGTTGAGCCGATTGCGATTAGATAAGAATGACGGGTTTAGTTGAAAATCTGGTATATTTAGTATTCTATTGTTATATTTTGAATGTAATGATATATTGATATACTATGGTAGTATATGTTGATATGTATATAATTTGCACTCTATTGGAATATTTTGAATAGAATAGTATACTGATATACTAGAAATAGTCTTTGGTATATTATAGTATTTTTAGTATATTAATTTGTACTTCATTGGTATATTTTCAAGGAATATCAGGAATAGTCTATGGTATATTACAGTATTTTTTGTATATTCTAATTTTAGTATTTTTTGGTATATACTTGTCCTCTTGTGGTATACTACATATACACTTGTGGTACTTGTGTATGTATATATTGGTATATTTGAAATGTAATAGTATATTCATATACCATAAATGGTCTTTGGTATATATCAGTATTCTTAGGTGTATTAATATGAACTCTATTGGTATATTTGAAATGTAATAGAACATTAATATACCATAAATAGTCTTTGGTGTATTTTAATAATATTTTATTTGATATATTTTAAGAATAATATTGCAGTGTTCTAAATAATAGGATAATAATAGTATATTCATATACCATAAATGGTCTTTGGTATATATCAGTATTCTTAGGTATATTAATATGTACTCTATTGGTATATTTGAAATGTAATAGAACATTAATATACCATAAATAGTCTTTGGTATATTTTAATAATATTTTATTTGATATATTTTAAGAATAATATTGCAGTGTTCTAAATAACAAAAAAAAAGGTTTTTCCTAAGCTGTAAGTGCTTTCAAGTCCTTGGATGACTACGAGTATCATGATTGCTGTCAATCGCCGCTCTGCCTTGGGTTATTCTAAATTCGTATCGATGTGCGAAATGTCAACAGCAGCAAACGTGAGAAAGGAGGATGGGAAGGGGGAGCAGACTAAACTTGAACAAATGTTGCACATTAAATGCAAATTTGCTGCTGATGCTGCTGTTGTTGTTGTGCACCTGAGGCAAAGAGGCGTGAAGGCGGCAAAGCCAACGTTATGCTGTGGCGAATGCTGCCCAAATGCCAAATGCACAAATTCCAAATGCTCTAATGCTCAAATGCTGCTGCTGCTGCTGCTGCTTGCTGAGTGGCAATCGTAATGGCGAATGCTAATTAATCGCAAATCGCAACCGTTCACAGCATATTAGGCACTTGTGAGCGCGGGACGCTTTTGGCCAGCAAATTGATTTCGGACAGTTTACAGTTTCACAGGCAAGTTGGCTAGCAACAAAGCAACAAAGCAGCGTGGCAGCGAAGTAGCTTTCCACTTACTCAGCGAGTGGTTGAGCGCTTCGCATTACACAGCTAATTAATGCATTCAATGCATGAACAGCAAAAGGCGCACACACAATGTTAGCTAATGAAAAGCTCTGCATTTTCGGCCACAAAACATCTTCCGTTCATCCTCCATATTCGTCTCCATCTCGTCTCGTCTCCCGCTCTCGCACTCGTAATTCAATAATAAACAGGCGGCAATGCAATTTGTCAAAAGAGTTGCTTCGCTTTGTTCATTTGCAGCCACTGGTCATAAATCGCCACAGCACAGCAGAGCAGAGCGCAGCGCAACGCGTCGTATGAGTTATGCACCTTACGCACACACACAGAGAGAAACGTTGGCTACGCATGTGGCATGTGGCACGTGGTGCGGCAGAGTCCTTGCAAGTGGCAAGTCTCGCCGAGGCGTCTGAAGAGGCAAAGCGAAGCGGTCATGTCGGCAATTTTTCATGCATTTAACAATAGAAGCGAAGCTCTGGCGACATTGCCTTCTCCTCGTCCAACCATTCATTCAAGCATTCATTCACGCATTCACTCATTCAGTCAGTCAGTCAGTCAGTCAGTCAGCCGTGCATCCATTCATCTACACCTTGTTAGCCACCTGCTCTGGGGCATTCTGAATCATTCGCTTATTAAGATACATGTTTGTGGTTAAGATACATTTGCTCAAGGTTTCACTTGTTATCCAAATAAGAATAAATTTATTTACATTTCTGCTATTATATTTCTATTATTAAAATTCATTTTTATATTTCATTTTATTTTATTTTATTTTATTTTATTTTATTTTATTTTCTTTTCAATCTTACGAATAATGCAAATCATAGCTTTATTTACATGAAACCAGCTAATTATTTAAATTTATGTTGTTTATTATAAAAACATTCAAATCTTAAATTTGTATGTAATTAATATTGATTTATTAATATATATTAATATGTCTTAATTTATGTATTTTAAAATGAAAGCTTTGAAAGTTATATTTAATTTTCGAAAATTACCTTTTGGTTAACGTTAGTTTAATTATGAAGTTCCTAATAGTTTTAGAGTGACAATTTAAATTGCCATTAAATTGTAAATAATAAATAACAAATTGGCAAGCTAATATGTATAAATGTAGAAAAAAAGTCGTGCTTAGAATTCTTTGAAATTTGTTGAATAAATAAATTGAGATTTATATTGCTTTGGGAATCGTTTTAGTTGCAACACTCTTTGAGAATATTTAATTTGCAATTAATCAATTATACACGAATGTGTGTGTATGTGTGTGTGTGAGCAATTGAATTTAATTGATTTAATGTGACCATTTAGAGCATTCGAAAGTTCGTGTATTGCGCGAGAGAGAGATAGAGAGATAGAGAGACATGAGCATCGTTTTGTTGCTTCTTTTATTGCACTTTGGCCCCCTGCAATTTGCAATTCCGATGGGCGGCTGGCTTGGCATTTGCCTCTGTTGTTATTTATGCGTTGCCTTGGCAGACGAAGCAGACGAAGAACATGGCCTAGATGATGCCGAAGAACAAACACGAAAAGCAAAAAAGGCAAAGCAAAAGAAAAAATACAGTTATAGCTTAATTTAGTTTGCAGCACTAATTGAAACTTGGCCCAGGCCCTTGATAAAGCCCGCTTCATCTCTATATATCTATATCTGTCTCCCTCTCTCTCTTCTCTTCTGTCCATATGGCCATCGCAGCCTTCGTCTCCGATTGTGTTCTGCTGTCGAAAGAAGTAAAGAAGTAGAAGGCGTTGTAGGGCATTATATCTTCACACATGTGACCTTTGTCTGCTCTCGGCATTGCATTTCTTTTTTGTTTTTCCCCTCTTTTTTTGTATCGATACCCTGCGTTCATTTGTTGGCTCAAGGGGCGTTTGATTGATGGACTCGAAGAGACTTTTGCGATGCAACCATAAACTACAGCACAGATTTGGTTAACTATTTCATTCGGCAAAACTTGTCATCGGGATGAAATGTGTTATTTTACAGGGTATGCTTGCTGTCGGTTAGTTTCGTAGTTTGGAAAATGATTTCAAGCATTATCAAATTTATGCTGTTTTGGGTATTTTTTAATTGCTTTTTGTTGATCGCAGTCAGTTGATCGACTATCGATAAGTAAATACCGCAGCCGCAAAATGACTTTGGTTGTTTTTAGTATATTGTGCTACGACACTCACATATTGATAAATAATAAATAATACTGCCTCCAGCTGACTACTGACTACCTATCGACTTGCTAATGCAAACCGATATCGATTGGGTCTATCGACTAGCCTCCACCTCTGTTACATGTATTTGCAATCGTTTCTGCACTTCACACTTGCAAGTTACAGTTTTTTCCTTACAAAGTGACAAATTGAAATTGAGAATACCAAACTGTGTTACAAAAATATTTTTAATTTCTAGGGTATCATATAGTCGAACGCTGTTTACTTGATGTACTGCTTGTTTTTAATATTGCTGCGTATTGTCCTTAGCTGCATTGCAACAGGGACTTTGTTGCCTGCCTCTGTAGTAGTTTTTTTTTCGTGTTGCTGTTTTTGTTTTTGCGCATCTCTCTCTCTCTTTCTTTGCTGTCATGACGCATAGAGAAGCTGTCCGGCTGGCATGTCTCTGGCTTTTTGATTTCAACAAATGCTTTTCTAATCTCAACTGCTGCTGGTTGCTGTTGCCTGCCTGCTGCCACAGTCAACGCTAGCTGTTGCCTGCAACGCTGCTAGCTGCAAAATGCCAGCATATTTCTCATTTCGTTTTGTCGCCTATTTGTCATTGCATTGCCATTGGCCGCAGGCGACTTCTACGCACAGATGTCAACAGCAGCAGCAGCACACACACACACACACATACATATATGTGGATGGCAGTGAGAGGGGGAAGGTGGCATGTTTTCTGCCTAAGCCAAATGCTTGGAGGCATCTTCAACGGTTTTGCTTTTGGTGCAACTAAGACGCTTTTAATGGCTTAGCCATGGTTAAACATACGGCAGATACAGCTGCAGAAGCTGTGCAGCCTGGTTTTGTGGCCTGCAACAGCACTTGCAACACTTGCCACACACACACACACACACACACAAGTCAGCAACTTCAACTTGCTGCTCGACTGCCAAGTGTTGCCTACTTACGGGCGCAACTTGAATTTTTTTCTTCGCAATTATTGTCGTCACTCTATCTCCCTCTCTGTCTATCTCTTTCTTGTTAGCTCTATATATATATATATATTCTCTTTTTTTTAAGAATTTAATGCACATCTCCCACGGCCATTGTTGCTCGTTGAGGCAGATAGCAACATCTAGTTTGGAAAATATGCTAATTTGCTTGCTTGAAGCGTTTTGTGGCGCTTCAACTAAAGATAGCCCAAATAACTTGATTAACATTTCGTGTGACCAACTTGAAATGAAAATGAAAATAAAAATAAGATGCAAATGTTTATTAATTCTTCAACAAATTAATCTAGAATTCAAATTATTGCATATAAAGTTATATCAAATATTTTCTTTGTAGACAACTTTCTTGATATGTTAAGTATAACATTTGAAATAGAGAAAATTAGACAATTTTACCAGCTCATGTAATAATCATTATTAATATTTAATTGTACATTTTGAATTGTATATTGACTTGAAATGTTTTCTTTTTAGAATTGTTTGTTTAATTATGATGACATTTCTTTAAATTCAAAATACATTGTTATAGAGTAGTTAAGTTATAAAAACTATATAAAAAGTAAATTAAATGGCAAATCAATGAAAAAGAAGATTGAAAATTGTATTATAAGAATGAATGAAACAACTTTTAATTTAAAACTAAATTACTGAAAGGCAGAACATTCTGAAAAACTACTTTGAAGTAATTAATCAACAATATTTCAACCGTTGTAGTAATGAGTAAAACAATGAGTGAAACAACTTTTAATTCAAAAATAAATAACTGAGCTTAGTCCAATATAAATGTTGCTGTTAGTAATGTAAGTAAAAAACATATTGTGCTCAGTAGTTGAGTTGAATTCTTATTTAAAAACTGTGCTCGACATTTTTGCAGCACTCGAATGCAGACAAAACACATTTAGTGCCAAATTGAATGCTGTCCGATTAAGTTCACAATAGTGAACAAACTTGTTGTTGTTTGTCTCTCTGAGAACTCAACCCACGTGCGGTGGCTGCCAATAAAATGGAATAAAAAGTGTCACCCAAATGAGCTGAGAAAAAAAAATAGAGTGGAGAGGACACTTTTAGTGGTGCTTTGGTGCGAGCTGCTGAACGTTGCGTTCGACTAGCAAAACTAGAGAGACAGCTAAACGAACGACATGACCCTCGACTTTAACTGTGAGTGTACACAAGTGTGTGTGTGTGTCAGTGTGTGTGTGCTTACCTCTCTCGAACTGAGCAGCAGCTGTTGTTGTGAGCGTAGACGTACGCTTAGTGAAAGTTGCAAGTCCCCATTCGATTTGGTAGCTTGGCAAAAGGTCACGCGACCGCACAGACAACCGCAAAATATCACCAGACAGACCAGAACCCAAATGTGGTTCGTCTGGGGGATATATATATATATATATATATATAGAGAGAGAGAGAAACTTCTGTTGCCGGTGCTGGTGCTGGTTATTGCCAACTCTGGTGGTCATGTGGTCTGGTCACTGCTGCCAACTTTTGCTATGGCTACGCGAATCAGAGCAAAAGTTATGCTCACCATCTCCATCTCCATCTCTATATCTACGATATATCTATGTCGTTCTGTGTGTGTTGTTACGTGCCAGCATCCTCTCGTATTTTATTTGGTTTTATTGATTTTGTAAAAGGATGTGTCTATGGTTTCTTCTTTTTCTTTTTGTTGTCGATTTTCGAGCTGGCCTAAACCGCTTGAACTCGACTTGAAGCATTTGGCTTTTAATTTCAATTTGACAAGCACTTGGCAGTGTTGTCGTTGTCGTTGCCGTTTCTCGTAATCGTTTGTCGTTGTCGTTGTTGACTTCGACTTCGACTTCGACTTCGACTTTCGACGTGCACACGAACAACCAAAAACGTAACTGGAATTTTACAATAACTCACGGCATTTGATGACGACTTTTGGTTTCCCCCCCTTCTCCCTTCCACCTTCCCCATTCCCCATCTCTTTCGCTTTCAACTTGGGACTGTCTCTCGTGTCTGTCTGAGAGTTTTCTTTTCTAGGCAGCAACATCATGTACGTGCGCTTAAATCTTCGATAACTTTCGTGTTTGTACGTGACTAAAATGCAATGCACCCACAGGCCGAAGGTAGCTACAAAATTTACTGTAGCATACATCACACAGAAAGGAAAGGAAAGGAAAAATAGTAGGAAGCGAGAGATGCCAAAAAATATAAAGCAGCAAATGCTTCGGCCTCTATCTCTTGCCTCTGCGAAAGTCGAGAGTCTGAGACTAGTAAAACCGCCTGCGGCTTTTGTTCAAATCGTTGCGAGTCGTAGCAGACCATCAGACAACTGATGTCGACTCTGCCATTGGCATCTTAAAGCGCTTTCAAAATTAAGTGCAAAACGGCAAACATTGATTTTTAGTGCGTCGTCGTCATCGTCGTCGTCGTTGGCAGCTTACAGCTTTAATACATTTTAAGTAACTCATTCAACAAGGTAATCTATGCGAAGCACCTCTAGTAGTAGTACTCTCTCTCTCTCTCTCCACTCTCTCTCTCTCTCTCTCTCTCTCTCTCTCTATGTATTTCACTTGTTTATTATTTAAACAACTGATAGCACTGCTTCAATTTAATTCCCTCTTGGAGCCAAGCATTGAGCATTGCTTAAATCATTTTGCAAAAGTAGTTTCAACTATGAAAATGTATCAAGCTTAGGCTGAGAAAAACATTATAAAACTGGAAATGATTGGCGAATAAAACTTAATAATATAAACTATTTAAATTTAATCCCGTTTTAGTACTATTTCATTGACACTTAAGTACTACTTCTTAAAGTGTTTTTTTTTCACTTGATTCTTTGCATGAATTCAGCTCTGCATTTTTATCATTAACATTTTGCTGTACTTACATACAGCTATATTCTTCAAAAAAGCAGTGAAACAGACGCAAGATTAAAAAACAGTTATTTTTTATATATTTATTTATGTTAATTGATCGTTTGCGAATTGTGTTTGTAAAATGGAACATACAGATTCAAAATAAGCAAGAACCCTATAAGATTTTGTCTATTTTTCCGTTGTTTTAATATTTGTGCACAAGTAGTCAACGTTTTGCCTGCACGCTGAAATATCAGTTTTGGATTTTCATCCACAAAAAAATAACGTTTATAATAGAATATTTCAATTTTAAAGCAAAAAAACGTAATCACGCTATTTCGAAGACCATAATTGTATGTGCTGATAAACGCAACTGCTTTTTTGCTATATTATAATCTAAGAAATCTATTTTTATTTAATTCAGTTATTAACAAAATATATGATGTCAAAATATTGTGAAATTTGTAAGACGAACAGAAATTCCATTCTACAAGTATTATTACATTAAAAGCTGAAAAAAGCAAAGATGAAGGTATTTTAAAAAGGTTTTTAAAATATCAATCTTTATATGTCTCACAAATCATTTGAAATCATATAAGCAACTGACTCTGTCGAAACCCATCGCAGTTCTGCTCAACGGTTGAGTAACAGTTCATCAAAAGTACCCAAGGCAATCTTTGTGTAGTTTGCCTGCTCGACCACGCCCACTTAGCTGACCCGCCCACATACATTTCTTGGTCCGTCGCCTGGTCAAACAGAATGACTTGCAAATTTTGTATATATTCGCAAATTTTTGGCAATGACTTTTTTAGTCACATACCTAAATCAACTACTAACAGCAGCTTGCTCTGTCAAATGTCTTGTACTTCTGCTGAACTGTTGATTAACAGTTGCTTTGCAGTTCATCAAAAGTGGCATAAGTAAGCTTAGGCTTTGTGAAGCTCGCCTGCCTAACCACGCCCACTAAAGACATCCGCCTTCACTGTTATCTCGGTCCGCCGCCTAGTCAAGCATATCCACAGAATATGACGAACATTCATGCAAATTTTTGTCAATCACTTTTTCAGTCACTTGCTTAAATCAACTGCCAGCTATGTTAATTGCTCTGTCAATGCATTGTTATAACATAGTTTCCAGTTCTGCACTACTGTTTGGTAACAGTTCTGTAGAAGCAGCTTAAGCAAGCTGCGCAATCTTTGTGTTTTTGCTCGCCTGCTCAACCACGCCTACTTAGCTGATCCGCCACACAAATTTCTTGGTCCGCCGTCTAGTTAGACAGAATGACTTGCAAATTTACACATATTCGCAAATTTTTGGCATGGTATTTTTTACATGAATCGATTTCCAATAGCTTACCTTGGCAATGTCTTGTAGTTGTGCAGATCTGTAGGTATTTTAGACTATCAATAGGTCATTAATACCGCTCACAATTTCATCCTTTAATATACTTACCTTATACGTAATATCGTTATTATAGCAAAAGTTTGCCAAAGTTATTATTTTAGATATAGCTAGATATAAGCACATAAAAACCATTAACATAGAAATTGCAACATATTATCTAAAAAGCCCTTAAAAATGATATTAAGAATTCTTTTGTTAGTAATTGAAGCACATATTTTCCTAACCAAAGGCCAAAGCAGCCAGAGCTAGTAAATTTAAGTTATGTTTTTAATTAATTTGTAATAAAATAATTAAAAAATACTTAGTTCGAGTATTGCACTGTAAAACTAGAAACAAAAGCTTCAATTGTGAGTTGCAATCTAATTGCAGTTTGTCAATTTGCCTTTTAGAGCAGCGTATAACCTTTATTCGCATTCTCATTTGCATTTGCATTTGCAGTCGCATTCATATATCCAGATTCAGATTCAGATTCAGATTCTGATTCAGATTCATGTCGAGCGACGCGCGGCTGCTTTGCGGCTTGTTGCAAATTTTCGTGAATGTGGCAACAGCATTTTGCTAAATTGTGGCAGCAACCAGGCAGCCGATGATGATGACTTTTGCAATTATTCATGCAGCTAAACGCAGTGGGGCAATGGACGATGTTTTAGTGTGTGTGTGTGTGTGCAATTAAACGCCGCAGTACGTCCATGTGTGTGTGTGTGTGTGTGTTACGCATTTGTGCTGCGTTCGCATTATGGCATTTATCGCGTTTGCTTATTAATGAGTTTTCCAATAATTTCGCCAACTTGGCGAATGATGGCAAAAGGCAAAAGGGAAATGGGAGCAAAGAGATGGCACTTAGAGTTATTGTTAGTCCTGGCATTTAATCATTTATTTCGACACCAGCCAGACACAAAACGAGGCGTGGCTGGCTGACAAATTTGGGCCGCCTACATGGCTGGCAAATGCAACGCAACTCAATCAATGGCAACGTTGCCCCAAGCGGCACTCTTCCAATAGCCCCCAAGTCAGACAGTCGCAGCTGAATATTCTACATGTCTGTGTGTCTGTCTGTGTGTGTGTGTCTGTGTGTGTGTGTGTGTGTGCGTGCCCAAAAGCGAGCTTTACACATAGTTTGCCGCAACTTTCAATTGTTCGGGGAATTCGCGTGAACGTTTTGTGCCATTAGGAAAGCTTGAAGCATTCGAACCCAACTGAATCGACATGAGCAACTGAGCAATTGAGCAGCAGCAGCAATATAAGATGGAGGTGTAAAGTGTCGAGGGGTTGGGGGGTTGCTTTGGGGGCCGCATTGCTGCGTGTTCATGTTAATGCTGTTAATGTTAACTTTGGGCTTGTAATGTATGTTTGATAAGTTAATTTTCGCTTTTAGCACCTAACACTTACGGGCCACGACACGGAATCCATTCCCATTCCTCACTCCATTCCCGTTCCCATTCCCATTCCCATTCCCACTTCGAAATGGCCTTATCATCAATGCTACACCCAATTTTCGAGTGCTTCGCCACGGCTTCGGGTTCGGGTTCTTACGCTAAGCGAAAATGGCAATCCCATGGCAACAGAGCCATTAAAACGCTTGCTTTGTCAGTTCGAGGGAAATGTTCTTGCCTTAACTCAACTCAACTCAACTCTGAACTGAACTGAACTGAATTTAACTGTACGCTCATCATTGGCATAGTCATTGATCAAATCATTTATTTTCGATTGCGTTAGGCGCGTATCATTTTGATTGCCTTAAACAGTTCTTTACACAGTGGACAAGATACCAAGTATGTATTATATAAACAATCGCTGAGTTTTAATGTGGAAACATAATGAATACATAATTACAAACATAATAAAAACAAGCAAGATTACAGTCGATTTGGTTCTTATTAAAGCAACACAACAGTGGGGTATTATCATTTAAATATACCAAATAACCACATCAAAAAATACTGAAATATATGTAAATGGATAATTAGTATATTGATATACCAAGTGTCGTAAGAAACAAAGATATTAGCACTGATTTATAATATAAATACAAATGTACTTTATAGTGTCGAAGATGAGAGCGTTACAATACAAAAATGTAAGAAATAAATATACCAAAAATAGTAAAAATACCTTAGGCTGCATTTGGTGTATTAATACGCTGCTATACTCAAAATATACCAACTCATGTTATGATGCAACACTATACTTAAAATGTACCAAATATACAAAAAAAAATTAAAATATACTTTAGGCTACATTTGATGTGTTGAAATACTGATATGATCAAAATATACTATGGTAGTGCGATATTATTATTGAAATATATCAAATGAATATACCAGAAAAATACTAAAATATACATTGAGTTACATTTGGTGTAGTAAAATACCGATATATTTAAATTATACCAATCTATGATGTTTAAAAAGTACCAAATTAATATACCAAAAAAGTATTTAAATATACCTTAGGCTGCACTTGGCGTATTAAAATACTGCTAAACTCAAAATATACCAACCCATGTTATAATGATGCAACACTATACTTAAAATGTACAAAATATACAAAAAAAATATTAAAATATTATTTGGGCTACATTTGATATATTAAAATACTGATATGATCAAAATATACCAAACTATGGTGATGCGATAGTATTATTGAAATATACCAAATGAATATACCAGAAAATACTAAAATATACCTTGGCCTACATTTGGTGTATTAAAATACTGATATATTTAAAATATACCAATTTTTGAAGTTTTTAAAAGTATCAAATTAATATACCAAAAAAGTACCAAAATATACCTAAGGCTGCATTTGGCGTATTAAAATACTGCGATATATTTAAAATATACCATAAAGTACAAAATATCCCAGATTGCAAACCAAAGCAACTATGAGAAATGAAAACTTGAACTTTAATGCCGCGACATTTTTGTTTTTTTTTTTTTAAGACTTGCAAATCGATAGCTTTTGCAATTGTGATTGCGATTGAAGGGGACGGGGCGGGGCGTGGCACTGCAACATTTGGCATGAAATGAAAGCATTTAAACCACAAGTTGTAGCTGAGTCGAGTTGAGCTGCAGAGCCAGCACATCTCTCAAGTGGTTTGTGTCGTTGCACGATTTCTGCTCTGGCTCCATAGCTTGTTATCCATTACAGCTTTGCTTGCAACACACTCTCTCTCTCTCTCTCTCTTTCGGTCTCGCGTTCGGTGTAATCAATGAAATTACTTTTTAGTTCAAGGCAGCCAATAGTGTTGCAAAATTAAATTATTGTTGGCCAAGGCAGCCAAAGCAGCCGAATGACTTTGCTCTTAACGTTTTGCTAATGAAGTGTTGCCAAGACGAAGATGGCACTGAAAGCAGAACGAGGCTGAGGATGGGAATGGGAATGGCGATGGGGATGGAGATGGGATGGAACATGAGTAGCCCCCGTGGCACTGTGTCTGACATTTTTCAGTTATTTCGCTCGTTTTTTGGCTGGGTGTTGCATACATTTTCGCTTAATGGCTTTGGGGAATTCCGATGACGCTTATAGCCAGCCAAACAGCCAACTGAGCGCTGGAGATGGAGCTGCTGCTGCTCCTACTGCTGCTGATGGTGCTGCTAGATAAAGCTGAGAGGCGGCAGCAAGAGTCATCTGAACATTCAGCTACTACAGCGTGTTGGAGCCCTCGTCGTCGTCGTCGTCGTCGTCGCATCCTCGGGGAAATTTGCTTTTGAAACTTGGCTGCCTTGCTTCTGCCTTTTCTTCTAGTTTTTTCTCACTCTGTGTCTCTCGCTTTATGGACAAGGAGGACACTTAAAGCGTGGCGTAAAGGATACAAGCGTCGGCTGGACAATAACTCGTTGATGGTCAATGATTTGCTGATGGATGTTCCTTTTGCCTCAGCTTGCACAATGCGAATTGCATCATCGCAGTCTGCGCAAAACTTTGATCTATTGCTTGACGTTTTCTCTCTATCTTTTTCTTTTTAGTTTTCTTTAGATTTGCAATTGTTTTTGTTGTTGGTGATTTTAGTTTAATGTTTTTGTGCGCCATAACCTCAATCGTTAAGAAATTGAGAGATTTTCTCGCTTTTTGCTTTGCCAGCAAGTTGGCAGCACTTTTTCATAGATTTGATAGACTAACGACATTTACAACTTCATTATTAAGACGTTAGCTCAATTGAGCTGGGTTTTTCTTTTTTTTCATATTTTACGTCAACAGCTTGGCAGCACATTATTTATATTCTTTATGAATTGCGTTGACTAGATTAATGTTACATTTGGTTTAAGAAAGTTGGCAGCTCGATTGAATAAAAATAAACTAAATACTTCATTATTTCAGAAAGTTGGCAGCTCTTTTAAATACAGTAATAAATTTGTAAACAAAACAAATTCCAATACTTTTGACTCCAATTTGGAAAGTAAACTTTATCTTTGGAACATCACATTGTAATTGGCGTGATGAGTTCAATTAAGTGCTGCCAACTCAATTGAGATGACAGCTCCAGTGATGTTATAGCTGAGTTCATCTGTTTTGACCAAATATAAAAACTATTTGGCAGCCCTTTTTGTAGCTCTAGCACTCATTATATATATTTTTTATAAATTGCTTTGAGTGTGTTATTTAATGTTACATTTTGTTTAATGAAAGTTGGCATCTCTTTTAAAAAAGTGTAATTATTTGTACGCAAATCGAATTCAAATACTTTTCACCCAAATTTGTAAAGTAAGCTTTATTTTTAACTCATAGAAGATTTGCATCTGGCCACATCGCATAGCAATTGGCGTGATGAGCTCAACTATCGCCTCAATGGAGCTGTCATCTCAATTGAATATGCACGCGAGTTGGCAGCACTTAGCGCAGTTACTGCGATTGATATAAAAACCATTTGGCAGCCCTTATTGCAGAGTCTGTGCAGAGTCATTAAATCAAATTAAGTTAATTTGCCGCACGGCGCACACAATAATGTCATCAGTGACACCGCGAACTGCAAACTGCAACTGCAGCGGAGGGGGAGGGAGAGGGGGAGGAGGAGAAAGAACGTGATCCGGAGCTGCTGGGATCACATTTACCAGGGGAGGAGTGTGTGTGTGCATGTCTGAGTGCTGCTAATAAACGTCATCGATGCATTGATGCATGCCAATTAGCAGCGCAGTGCGACAACATCGACATCGACATCGACAACGACAACGACATCGACTGCCTCGATGCTGGTTGCATCTTTGCCAAGTGCAGCAGCAAAAACTGCACGCCGCATTAATTGCAACTGCCAATTGGTCGATGAGGGGTGAGAGGCTGCAACAACGTAACAACTGCAGAGCAGCGCACAGGTTACACTTGCCACATCAGTGCTTGGAGGCGGCATCGACGGCAGCAGCAGCAGCAGCAGCAGCAGCCAGTCAATCAACCTGATGGCAAATGACGCCAATTGCCAATGCGGATAAGTAGCTGCAACAACAGCAACAACAACAGCAACAACAACAACGAGCACTGCAATAGCAACAATGTCATATTTACAGCAATTTACCGAGAGAGAAAACTGCAACATCTGCAGTTAATCAGCCACGATTCGAGCTCAACGGACAATATTCATTTTGCTTCGCGTCCCACTTCTAATTATTATTTTATATACCATATTACTTGCTGCAATCATTAGTTAAAAGTTGCAGCATTGTTCTGATGATGCATCATTGAGAATTATTTTTCCACTTAACTACTTGCTTTTTTAACGGATGAAATGTCCTGGTTTTGTTCAGAACACATTTGTTAAAAGCTTTTCTCTAATTTGCGGTCCTAATAGGAACTTCCTATAATTATTTTCTTTACTCATAATCTACAAATAATTTAATAGTCTAAATATTAATTATTAGTATTACATCTGATTGTTAATCTACATTTGGGTAATTCCTTGGCGAAATTTGTCTCGTGCGAGAGTGAAAATAACATAAACTGAAACAATTTTAAAAATAAGTGAATGTTATTCTTAAAGCTCTAGATAAGCACTATATTTAGAGCTAAGATTGATTTTCCGATAAAATATATAATTTCGTTCAATTTTTGGTCTTGCGTACGAATTTTTGCAATTATCAGAACAGAAAACAAAATAAAAAGAAAATTCCAAAACCATTCTTAGCTCTAATTAGAGTACTTATCCAGAGCTATAAAAATAAACTTTTCTTATTTTTAAAATTGTTTCAGTTGATGTTATTTTCAATGTAAAGGGGACAAATTCCGTCATGGAATTAACCATATATAAAATACTCTTTCCTCATTAACAACAAGTTGGAATAGTTTCTAAACTAGATCGAGAAAGTCCATATCCAAATGATTTCCAACAGCTTACATTGTTATGTCAACACTCTGTCTGTCAACTATGAATATCTGTATGTTTTGGAAATTGCAGTATGCATTAAGTGTTGAAAATTGCATCGCATCTACAATCGGAAGGATTTTCCGGTTAAAGGTGTATCTCTCTGATGTTAGTGTTGTGATCTGACAAAGTGTGGCATCAATAAATAAAACGTGTTAAACTTAAGTACTAAAGTGTTTAATGATTTATATTGCTTGGCTTGCTTCTGAGTTACATTTCACAATTTGTGTCTTAACTGATTTACGACCTTAAATTCAGAGTTGCAAGTTTATATTAAATTTTCCAATTTCTTCAAAATTTGTACCTCATCAACAATTAGCTGCAATTTGTAAATATAGTTGCTAATCACAATTCAAAATATATGACACCAAATGATTACCGGCAGCTTACTCTGTCAATACATGCTCATAACATAAGTAATATTTTACATTTTTGTGTTAATTGTCTTAAATCATAAATCATAATAAATTCTGAATTATTAGCTTACATTCGTATTTCTAATTTTGTTCTAAATCTGTTCCGAATTAACAAATTGATTTACTTTGTAAAAGATAGTTTTTAAACACGATTCAGAAAGGCCCAAGTCAACTTATTACCAGCAGCTTACTCTGGCAATACTCTGTTATGTTATCTTAACTGATTCAAATCATAAATTATTTCAAATTTCTTATTTTGTTTTTAATTTGTTCATCATTACCAAATGACTGTAATTTGTATAAATAGTTTCTCAACACGATTTAATAAATTTAGAGTTGCTAGTTCACATTCGGTTTTTTAATTTTGTTTGTCTGTATCAAAATATGTCAATTGTTGTATAACTCTATCCAATATTATATGACAAAGAGTAATCATGTTTTTATACTAGCAGATTTCTATGCAACTTTTCTTGATGATAGTCGAAACATAATTGATTTAGTTATTAAAATATTGCATATTTTTGAAGTTAATGTGTGTTTTGTTTTTGTTTTATAATCACAAGTAATCTCTGCCAAATGGAATCCAGTTCCGCAAGTGCGTCGCATATTTGATTAGGCGAAAAGATGAGCCCGGTGAAGCGAATCTGTTGAAGTCTTGTCTACGATTTCCTTGGTGCTAACATATTTTTTTCAGTTCTTGTAACTACGCGTACTTGTGCAGACAATCGTTGAAAAGAAGAAGAAAAAAAAAGAGGAAAAGGGGAGAATATGCTGTGTGTGTGTGTGTGTGGGGCGCTGATTTAGCGTCGTCATCAGGTCGAGTGGCAGCATTTAATGAGGTGCAAATGAGCTTGTCCTGGCAGCAGCTTCAACAAGACGCGTAAGTGCGAGTGCGAGTGCGAACGCGAAGAGTCGCAACACTTTAAAAGGAAATTAGCCTGGTAGGAGTAGGCCAAGTGGCAGGACGACGTCGACGACGACGATGACGACGATGACGACGAGTGGCAAATGTTGTTGCCGTTTTACGTTTTTACCTTTTACGTTTGTCACTTGCTAATTTCTACAGTTGCTTTACTTTTTCTCTTCGTCTCCGTCTCCGTCCGTCCGACTGTCTGTCTCAGTGTCTGTAAATTTTACATATTTTGCTATGAAAATTAGCATAGACGGGCAGAAGACGAGTCGCCATGCGAGGCACGTAGACGTGGGTGCACCCACTTAACATGATAAGCGACAAGACACCTAACATGTTCAACACGACACCTTCACGACAGCGCCAGATGTGGCAAGCGGTACAAGAACGAAGGCGTCGAGAGGGGGGCAGCATCTCTCTCTATGTGTGTGCGTGTGTGTGTGTGGAAGCCTGCAGCATCAATGTATGTGTGCTCCTGCTGCGCCTGCTGCTGACTTGTGGCAAGGATGAGTGTCTCCCCGCCGTGTCGTCGTGCTCTGCTCTGCTCTACGTTCTGCCTTGTCTTTGTCTTTGTCGTTGTCGTTGTCGGTTTTGCGGCTCCGGCTACGCCAGCATATCTTGCCGCAATATTAAGCAAGTGCGTATACGTGTGTGGCATAAGTTGCCGCGACATTTACACTCAATTTCGACAGCTTCCCTCGCTCCCTACCTCCTCTGCCACTTGAGCAATCGCAGCAGTCGTTGAAGCACTCACAACCACTGCTTGTTTTACACGTCTTGTAAAGCACACAAATAATTATAATATTGAATCATTTTGCATTGGAAAAAGCCCTCACCTGTCCCCCGTCTCCCTTCCCTCTCTCTTTCGACCATTTAAATGCTTACTAATTAGTTTGCATACTTTGAAAACATTTTTCTCTCTGTGGCCTTTGAATCGACAGTTTTTGTATGTTGCATAAAATTGATGTGCTGCTGCCATTCAATGTGCTTTCAATGTGTTGCAATGTTTTGCAAAATGTTTGACAAAAACCTGCGTAAGCTGCTTAAATCATTTCGAGGCAAAAACAATATGCTACATGTAACACTACCCAAAGAGAGAGAGAGAGAGAGAGAGAGTTTGTAACTTCATAATTGCAACGACTTTTACATCAGAAGCCACTTCAAGTGCACAAATTTTTCTATTAAAATATTCAGTTCTTTGACATGAAATTTAATTGGCAACATTTATTAAAATATCCATATTAAATTCATTCATTTATTTCGCATACTTTTGATGCAACCCTCGTTCATAGCTCTACTGAAATTTATGTCTATCTACCCCATTCAATATATACTATGTGTGTTGAAGATACTTAATCAATATTGTTATTTATGATTGCATATATATTTTGCACCTAGATTCGAAACAGATGTTGCAATACAAAATGAACTACGATCTACGGTTATGCAGTTGTAAATTATGCAGAAGTGCCATTTTTTTCTACGCATATTTTTAATTACTCTCACAACTCCTGAATATCGATTTGTTTTTATTAAATTTGCCTTTCAATTTTGTCAAATTATGCGACATTTTTATGCTTCCTTCATTGGTTTATTTAATCTTTATTTAATATTTGGTATATTAATAACGTAAAAAATACCATAAAGTAGAAAATATACCAAATTTTCAGTCATTTCTGATAAAACCATTTCATACAGATACACAGCAAGATTACTAAAATTATATCACAAATACACCTCAAAAATACTAAAATATATTAAAGGGTATTTTTGTATAATCTATATGATAGTAAATATTTTCAAAATATACCATTACCTCCATAATATACCAAATTATACAAAAATATACCAACAGCTAAGCTCGATTGCAGTGGCCGTTTTTTTTTTTTTTTTTCATATAAATGCATTTCTTAAATAAGTTCTAAAATTTTTATCTGATAGCAAATTTTTAAGGAATAAAAAAATAGAAATATTTATATTGCACTTTATATATGCACTTTAATTTTATTATATTATGTGACCGCTTGTGCTTCCTTATTAGTTTATTATCTATAATTACCTGGCATATTCAGTGTTCTTTAAAATTTGTAATATTTAATAATATTTAATTCGTAAAAGTATAAAAATGTAAATTTTTTTTATTACACTTTAATTCTATCATGCTTCCATTAAGATTTATTTTCTTTATTTAACCTTCATATTCTATTTACTTTAGTTTGTGTTGAAAGATATTTTTATTTGTCATTACTAGCAAGAAGAAATATAAGGACATTATCGTTGGCTTTACACAAGCTCTTTTCATACCCTGTAGTCAGCAGAGGCGACAACGAAATTGATAGAATATGCATAATAAAATGTAAAGCCAAGTTTTAAAATAAGTTGTTGTTGTTTAAATTGATTGACTAGTTGAACGAACGAATAACGTAGCGCATAGTCGAGCATTCTTTTGGTGCGTCTTAAACATCAAACAAATTGTCGGCATTTAATCGGCTTAACTTGTGTCCATGGAGACACTGAGATTGAGACTATACAAAATACTATACAAAAGAGAGAGAGAGAGAGAGAGAGAGAGAGAGAGAGAGAGAGAGAGAGAGAGAGAGAGAGAGAGAGAGAGAGAGAGAGAGAGAGAGAGAAAGAGAGAGACGCATTCTTACGCTCGATATATATATTTTTTTAGTATATTCAGATTTTGAATTATTTCCATTGATTGAAGCATAAGCACTCAATGCACACAGACTGAAAATGCATTTTATTGTTCGAAGTGACACAGAGAACAACATGTGGCACGTACAATCTCGGTCACAGAGAGAGAGAGAGAGAGAGAGAGAGTGAGCTTGCAACTTGATTAGATTTTCTCCCATATATGGCCTAATGGCTTGAACAATAAATAAAACCCTAGACAAATGTCCAGCTACATTTTCTAATTGTTTTGTCTGCTCTGCTCTGCTCTACTGTGTCCTTTTGCTTATTTTCTGATTGCCGAGCAGCTGCTCGGAGCCCATAAATTGCTAAACCTCAATATGAGGCGTGTGTGTGGCATTGGCTTAACCGCAACAACAACAAAAAAGAAGAGAACTTTGCATGCAACAATCGCGCAACTGTTGCCAGTTTTTTTTTTGCTTTGCGTTTTTTTCGGCCCCTTTTAAAAAGTTGTATGTACAAAATTAACTCAATGTGAATATGTGCAATCCGAGTATTTTTTGCTGGTTCAACACAGATCATAAAATAAGTGAAATAAAATAGAATTGTATTCATAAAAAAGTTTGGTTAGAGGTGCTGCAAAAAAGGTTTAATAAGCTATCTCCAGTAATTTTTTTTTAAACTCTTTCATTTGCCAAACAATATTTAGTTTGTGGTTGCGAAATGATTCCAACTTATACGACGCTTTTATCGTGTTGTAATAAAAAAAACTTTGTACTTACTTAACCCTTAATCCAATTAACTCTAAAAACATAAAACCGAACTATGTATTTGCAAAAAATATAAGTAGTCAATGACAGCATTGAATTGAGAATCAGTTCAAATAATAAGTTCTTAAATGGTGTACAAGTTTAATATCGGATTGCCAGCAAATTTTTAGACACTTCAAACAGGTTTTGTTAAAAGAAAAGGAAACTTTATCCCTTAAAGTATTTAAAAAACTCTAAATACTTGTTGTTTATTTGTTTAGTTGTCAATTTATAGAATTTTGAAAATGATTTATAATTTGTTATAATTATTTTTGCTTTTTAGTTTGTTGAATTTTGATGGCATAAAAAAGATATATAATAATAGTTCCATTTCTTATTATTTTTAATAACTATGTTTATCTCTTTAGTTTGTTTAATAGAGTTTTAAATAATTTGTTTGATGGTATTAAAAGAAAAAATTGCACTTGATTAAAATACAACTTGAACAAAATAAAAACATTTGTATGCAAATATAATCTAGTTTACAAAGAATGTTAAAAAATATAATAAAATTATTTTTAGTATTAGTTTTTTTTATTTATATATACAAATAAATTAAATTGTTTGCATTAAAATGTTATGTCTACAATATAAGATCAAATTTTGTAATTAAATTTATTATATTTTCCTCTATTAAATATTTTGTATGCTAAAATATAAATATATTTATGTTACACTTTACAAATTAAATATTTTAGTTAATGAATACTTATATTTTTTGTTAAAATATAAAATATAGTTAAAGCTTTATAATTATGTTAATTATATTGTAAAAGATTTATTATTTATTATTTTTATTTATTAAAATACCTTAAGATAGGTATATTTACAATTAATGTTTCATTTCTGTAATTAATTTAATTATATTTGTGATTATTTCCACAACTTTTGTTCAAATCTGAAATAAATAAAATTATTTGAATTATTTATTTTCAATTTTCATTATTTGCTTTACGTCGATTCTCTTTATAATTATATTTCCAATTTTAGAAATTGTTTTCGCTACATTTTGGAATATTGAATATTTGTTTTATTTAGTTTTCTTTGTTCTGTCTAATTCCAGCAATCTGTTCACGTTGAGATGGAAAGTGGGAAGTGGAATGTAAGCCAAAATTGCAAAGAGCTGCAGATTGTTAATCAGCTTGAGTTTTACGAATCTTGAATGGGACAGGACAATAGCATAAGCACTCGTAGACGAAAGAGTTGTTGCCATGTTGGATGCATGCAAGAATGTTGGATGAATAAATGGAAATTTGTGTCAGTTCGAATAACCCAAAAGTATGTCAGTGTGTGTTCGTGTTCATGCCATTGTCGTGGGCAGTTTTGTGGCATTTTGTGTTGCCTTAAATGTTGCAAATTGCATGGGACAGCTGTGATGTCTTGCTGCCACTGCCACTGCCACTGCTGGTGCGGCTTGTGGCATGTGGCATGTGGCATGTGGGATGTGGGATGCGGTATGTGCAAGTTGTCCAGCCAATGACTCGGAATGAACACCTTTAAGCCGCTTAGAAAATTGCAATGGCCAAAATCACAGCAGCAACAATGAACTCAACTGAGTTGAGTTGAGTTGAGTTGAGTTGAGGCATCGTTGGTTCGTTCGTGCCACACGTTCAACGCTTTTTGGCTGCAGTCGTTTTCAAATTTTGCTTCAAAGGATTTCCAAATCAATTTGATTTGCTGGGCGACCGTTGCATGGCAAAGTGAGTGCCACAGAGGGGTGAGTGGTGAGAGGGGAGTGCAGCTGTTGAGGCGTAAGGTTAGCTGCCTGCAGTTCGTTCGCAATCAATATGCAATGACAATACTCCTACTGTTGTTGCCTATTGTCTCCCGAGCTTTTGATTTGTTTCGCTTTTGTCAATTTCCACTGGACGCTCTTTTAGCCAAGCTCCCGCTGTCGCTCTCTTTCACACACTCTCTCTCTCTCTCTCTCTTTCACTCCCACTCTTCCCCTGTGGCTTCTCCTATTCTCCTCCCGGCAAATACCCATGTTGCTGTTGTTTGATTTCATTGCTTGGTTTGTTTGTTTGCTTGCCCGTTTGGTTGGTTGGTTGGCTGAATGGTTGGTTGCCTGCCTCGTTGGCTGCCTCACAGTTTGACTCTCTAACCGACTGACTGACGGACTGACGAACTGACTGACTTGGTTGACTGCCTGACTGCCTGCTTCACTGGTTACCCACAGCAGCGACGAAATCACATTTGACTTGGCATTTTAATGACGTTGACAAACAGGATTTGCATTGTCGCTGCTCGTAAGCCGAGCCTTAGCCACGCTAACAAGCTAAATGAACAGTTTTCCGCAGTAAATTGCGCCTTTTTCGTATCCTGTTTTCCTCTCTCTCTACACATTCAATAAAATCGTTTATATGTGATTTGACCAAGCCCACGACACACTGGAAACTTAAGCTGTGTGAACCCAAAGTCAACTGTTCGCAGGAAATCTTTCAGTCTTTGTTTTATGCATGTGTGGAAAAGAATAAAAAATAAGTCAATACTCAACGGGTTCCCATTAGCTTGTTATATCAAATCTGAGTTAAGAGTATAAAAAATGATTGGATTAATATTAGTGGCTGCATTACGTGGCTGATTGTCATTTTCAATAAAAGCAAAATTGTGCTTAAGCTGTATTATTGTTTAAAAAAATACCAAATTAATATATAGAAATTATGAAAATATACCAATAACTATATTTGGTATACTACTGTATTCAAAATAATATACATTTACAAATATATACCAGTTGTTGCATCAATAAAATATACTAAATTAATATACCACAAATGTTCAAATATACCAAAAGCTATTTTTGGTATATACACATAGTTATGCATACAAAGTACGATGCAGTTGAATATATAATACTGGTAGTGTCCATCTTAATATACCAACTTAATATACCAAAAGCTATGTTTGTGTTGAACCGAGTTGGTTTGGCAAGAAAGTCTTGGCTGAAGCGTAAAATAAAACACGTCGTTCTGTTTTAAGTATTTATTCGCAACTATGTATATTAAATGTTAGTTAACATAATTATGTGCAGTGCAGATGTTAATGTTAATGCACTGCTAATTTTATTTATCGATATTCATATGCGTACATTGATATTTTTAACACTCTTCCTCAATGTAAGCATATTTACAAATATTACTTCAATTTTAACAAATTTATGAAATGCATATGTTTCTGCTTTGACAAATTCTTCGTTAATATGTCTGCGACCATATCATTCGTTGAAACATACTTCAAAACTATTTGTCCCTCACTTACTACTTCTCGTGCAAAATGATATCTTATATCAATATGTTTTGCCCTCGAGTGATGCACAGGATTCTTTGCCAGTTGTTGCGCACTTAAATTGTCAGTGTGGACTACTGTTGGGGTTTCCTCTACGCCGCAACCATCGCTCCCAGTATATTGTAGATCTTCTTTGGGCGTCCAGGCTTGCCCGTTCTCAGGATCTTTGGTCTGCCAGGACCAATTCGTACTGTCGGATTAGCTTGCTCTATCTCCATGTCTTTTGCACTTTCAAAAGATTCATTGCTGCTACTGTCGTTTGTAGCTTCAAGTTCTGGGTCGCTTTCGTCGTGGTCATCACCCGATCCCAGCTGGTTATCATCTTCATCGTCTGAATTTGAAGATTGCCATTGACTTGCCGGTTGCATGTCAAGTACTACGTCGCTGTCACTTGCCTGCTGTAGGCCACTGAGCTCATCGAATACGACATCTCGTTTCTCGATCACCAGGTTTGACTCCGCATCATATAATCTATAGCCCTTCGCCTGCATAGAATATCCGACCATGCGATACTCTTTGCCCTTCGCTGCGAACTTGCTCCTATGATGCCCCTTGTCAAGTGCAACTGCAACGGAACCAAAAACTTTTAAGTGACTTATACTTGGCACCTTACCAGTCCACGCTTCCATAGGCGTCATATTGGGCAACGCTCGTGTAGCCGCACGATTACGTAAATACACAGCCGTATTTACTGCTTCTGCCCATAATGTCTGACTTAGTCCTGACTGCACCAATAGACATCTTGCCATTTCCACCAACGTGCGATTTGCCCTTTCGGCAACTCCATTCTGTTGTGGGGTATATGGCACTGTCAGCTGCCGATCAATACCATTGCTCTTCAAATAGTTATTGAACTTGTTGTTAACATATTCCCGACCGTTGTCGCTCCGAATACATTTAAGCTTCTTTCCGGTTTGCCGTTCTACCAAATTCTTGAATTCCACGAACTTGTCAAAGACCTCGTCTTTGCCCTTCAGGAAATACACGAAGATACGCCGCGAGCAGTCATCAATAAACGTCAAGAAATATCTGGATCCTGCAAGAGACTTCGCTTCAAATGGTCCACATACGTCTGTATGAACTAGTTCCAGCAACAATTGTGCACGACTTTCACTGGCCTTTTGAAAAGATTCCACATGAACTTTGCCCATCATGCACGTCTTGCATGAGGTAACTGATGGCATATCCAATTTCTCCATCCCACGTACCAATCCTTTCTTTGACATCTCCAGCAAACTTGTGTAATTAACATGTCCGTATCTGTTGTGCCACAGTTTAGCATCAGCCTTAACGGCAGCGTAACATCTGTTAGGCTCGGACTCAACCGTATACAGGCTTCCAGTTCTGTTAACTTCCAGAATTATTTCACCACGTTGTGAAATCTTTGCATTTTCGGCCCGAAATGTACGACGCAATTATTTGCCACTGCTGTGCTCACGGATATAAAATTACTCGTCAGCTTTGGCACATACAATACATTTAGCAATGTTAATGTATACTTTTGCTTTTAGCAAAACTTCACCTTTGCCCTTGGCTTCCAAGGAACCTGCGTCTGCCAATCTAATCATTTCGCTATGTTCTGCGAACTTCGTGAACATCTGCCAATCGCAACACATGTGGCTCGTTGCGCCACTGTCCAAACACCAGTTTGATTTGGAAAAACTGCTTGCATCCAATGCATTTAACAAACTGCACTGCTTGTTTTCGTCTTTCGCTTTTGCGTCTTGCTTTACCGATCTCTTTTGACAATTCGCTTTAAAGTGCCCTTTTACGCCGCAATTGAAACAGACAACGTTTGTGTGCTTCTTCTTCTTGGCGTCTGTCTGGCGCCTTTGGTTGTGCGTCGCAGAAAAGCGACCGCCGTGTTGCTTTGCGTCTCTACACTTTTTCTTCGTTCTCCTTCTTCCTTCAGCTTGATACACAGAATTTCAATAGAAGGCAGAATGTCGCGCGTCTCTATGGCGACTACAAAATTGTCAAACTCTTCTGGTAAACTTGAAAGCAATATAATGGCCTGTAGCTCATTATTTAACTGTATATCAACCGCAGCGAGTTGATCGACAATTTCACAAAACACATTTATGAAACTTGTCATGCTTTGACCCTCCGTCATGCGTAAGTTGAGCAACCTTTTGTAAAGCGCAACCTTACGTACAGGTCCACTTGGCTGATGGATCTCTTTCAGCTTATTCCATGCTTCACGTGCCGCTATACAACTTTTGATAGCACTCAATTGTGATGTCTTCACACTCAACATGATCATGGCCAATGCTTTCTTATCCATTGCCGTCCTATTGGCGCCTTCGCTTGCGCCTTCTTGTGGATCCTCGGACACAACATCCCATAGCTCTGCATGTATCAGCACACTCTTCATTTGGATGCTCCAAGCATCATAATTGTTGTCCTCCAACTTTTCTATTTGATACATCGCACTCATTTTGCTATTTGCGTCACACCACAATTCCCTGCGAATGTCTTTATAATTTCACCACAGTTCGTAACCGCGCACTTCACTACCAAGCCGTGCCTGGGCCCATAACCTGTTGAACCGAGTTGGTTTGGCAAGAAAGTCTTGGCTGAAGCGTAAAATAAAACACGTCGTTCTGTTTTAAGTATTTATTCGCAACTATGTATATTAAATGTTAGTTAACATAATTATGTGCAGTGCAGATGTTAATGTTAATGCACTGCTAATTTTATTTATCGATATTCATATGCGTACATTGATATTTTTAACAGTTTGGTATATTATATTCAATGTTATATATACTACAGTATATAATACTGATTTTACCAATAAAATTTATTAAATCAATAGACCGGAAAATAAAAAATATAATGAAATCTAAATTTGGCATATATGGCAAGTTTCAAAATAATAAGCAGTAAAATATTATATAATATATACTACAAGTTTTATCGACAAAATGTTCTAAATTATTATATCACAGATGCATAAATATGCAATACAATATAAACCCCGACAGTTTGAGCTATTTTTCCCCATTATAGCATTAGAAATATTGACAACATTATGTTGTGCTAAATAGTTTATCCGAAGAGAACATAGAAATGAAATGAAATAAGATATAGCTAGCTACTTATTATAGTTATTACTGCAATTTTATTCCTCAAATTTTACCTCAACGAAATCTGAACACGTTTATTTATTCTTCAATACTATATTATGTTGATTCAATGACACATTTCGTTAAAAGTATTTCATGATTTAATTGAATATAAATATATATATATGTAGTTAAAATAAATAAGTTCATATTTTGAAGAAATTGAATTTTTATTGAACGTAAAATACATATTAGACAACAATTACATGCAGGGGATGTTGTTATTTTAGTTTTGTAGGTTGTTTTAACCTTAACAATGCACCGCAAATAACAAGTCTGAAATAATAATGTAAAATGTTTACATTCACAATAATTTGCTGCTCACTCATTCAAACCAAACACGAAATGCAAAACAATGCGAAAAATAATAAACAAATTAACTAGCCTAAAAAAATCGATGGTAAATTAAAATGCTCTTGTTATAGAATGCTTTAAAGTAGTTCATTTAAAAAGAGTATTAAATATTCGTTGTTGTATTTATATGACATGCAAAATGTCAAATCGGTGAGATAAATAAGTGAAATGGAATATTTATATAATTTATTGAGCTAGTGAATTGCTTTTCCGAGTTTTTCGGCCATCAATCAGGCAAACGGACAATATTCAATGCTTGCGATTGGAGTTGGGGTAATTTATGCTGAGGGGAATTTCTTGAAACAAAAAAGAGTATAGAGAGAGAGAGGGAGTTGAGATTTCAGTGTTCTGCTGAAGACTAAATATTTGTGCAAATTATTTTGTAATAGAAAATCAAATTGCAACAAATTCGCACACAATTGCAACAAAATGAGCAAAAACCAAATAAAGTGAATGCCATCAGCAAACGCAAACGGCATTGCGCTGGTTCGATTTACGTCTTTCCCCCGCTTTACCACACCTCACCACATCTTGCCTCTTGTTGCACCGCAGCACTCGACACAGCTGTTGCAGCTATTGAGCTTTTTGGGGGCGCCCCACGGTGCTGGCAGAGCAACAATGTTGTCGCATTTGTAACTGTCTTGCAGTCGAGCAGGTTCCCAAAAACAAAGCTGCAAAACAACACAAGACGCAGACGAAGGGGCGAAGGCGAGGCCAAGGCGTAAGACAAAGGCCACAAGTGTGGCAGGCAGAGAGTACAGGATACTGTGGGGTAAGGTTACACTTTGTGGCACGGTGCATGGGGCATGGGGCATGGGGCATGGGGCATGGGGCAGCACAACCAGCACATGCAGCGAGTTAAAGAATTCCAATCAGCAGAGCTATTGTTCTTGAGACATTTGCTGAAAATTGAAGATAATTGAAGTGTAAAGCGTGGAGCGGAAGTGCAGCAGTCAGCAACACAGCAACAACAACAGCAACAACAACAACGTCAGCTCTTTCCTTGCCCCTTGGTGGTAGCATCCGGTCTACAAGGAACACAAACCCATTGCTGAATGCTGTCCGAGGCATATTATACAATACAATTTTGGCTGCTTGGCTTTTGTCTATTTTGTAGGTCACGTCGCTTTGTCCTGAGGCGCACTTGCATTTCTATGGCTTTACCCATGATATATATAATATATGTACGATATATATATTCAGTAAACCTTCCATTAGAAGTTGACGATTTTTATTGCTAGCCAGCTTAGTGGTAAATTTAAATATTAACAAGTGAGAAAGCTCGTTGCCTATTTTAAACAAAAGCAAAACAGTGTGATATTAATTTTGAAATATAACGAATTATTATTCTGCAAAATACTAAAATATACCATTGACTATATTTTGTATATAACTGTAGAGTGAAAAATATACCAGATTGTTAGCCATCGTAACTAAGACCTTAAGAAGTTAGGCCTTTTTCTTTAACTTACTTAAACTTTTACAATTTCTATCTGATCGCAAGTTCATGTGATCCAACTTTCTTCCACAGCCAGTTATGACAAAGCTTTCAATATGCCAATTATAGATGCTTTAATGTTTTACGATTATTCATTGTGCTACTTTGACCCACTCTCCTTCTCTCCTTTCTTTGTCTCAATATTTTAAGTAATTAAACAATTGAAATCATTTCAAGCTGAAACAATCCTCGACCGCACTGCAAATAGTGCTTTGAAGAGATTTTGTGGCATGCGCAAAGATGATGCCTTCAGTCTTAAAACCCACAAAACCCGCAATATGCCAAATAAAACAGGGCCAAGAGACACAACGCAAAATGTCAATAAGATGCATGAATAACTGAACTGAGCCTTGGCGATGTATAAATAATGTCGTATGGCAATTGTATAAATGGTAAACTTGTTGAATAAATAATACATGTTATTAATAAAGAAAGAATATAAAATAAATAAATTGTATATTACATATTTATTTATATATTAAAGTAGTTTTGCTGTCTTGGCTAATGCAGAGGTAAAGAAATTGTTGAATTATTTCAAAATACAGAAATTAAGCTCGAAGATGTGTTTAAAACAGTATTTTTCATATTTCAAAGTTCACAGCTGTAGGCCAGCTTATGTATAAAAATATTTAGTATAAAACTATGAACTTTAATAAAATGTTCATTAATTTCTTTCGCTAATAAAATGTTCACTTGGAAAAACGGCAAAATCTTCCAATGTTAATTTAATTACATTAAGAAATAACTAAATGATATATGAAAATATATTTTTTACGATATTTATTACAAAAAGCATTAGTTTTAATTTTTTTCTTTTATTTTTAAGTAAAATATAATCACAAGAAAATAATAACATAACACTAGAGTTTATATTGTGCAATAGTTGTTAATTTGAATTATGTCTAAGCTTTTTTAAAAAATAAACAAAATAATGTGTATTTATGACCAACAAAAGAATATAAAAATACAATTTGTTTCGTATTTTATATTTTGCAATCTACAGATGAGAAATTATAAGTAACACCACTTTCGAAAATTCCCTCGTTAAAATAAATTTAAACAAAAACAACTTAACATAACAGGTGAAAATAATCTTTATTACAATAAAAAATAATTAAATTAAGTATGAGAAGATACGTTCTCGAAATATTTAATAAAAGTTATATTATTCGCCCTTTTTAAAGTGGATAATCCGTAAAGGCAAAGAAAATGTAAGGTTTAAAATGTTAGGGTTATGAATTCATTTATTAATGATCAACAAAAAAGAAGTCAAAATATTAATGATTAATAAAAAGAAGTATTAATAAAAATTAATGGTGTTTTAAATTTTGCAACTTTGTTAATATCAATCTGTACTATACATAAACATGATTTACGTCCTCACATTATCAGCTAATAAGTTTTCTAAAATGTGTTGTTATGTATTCTAATGTATTATGTATTATAAAATCTTGAAATCTAAAAAATAAATGTAAACATGACTTTTCCATATTGTGATCTGCACATACAAATATTTAATAGATTTTTCACAGTCTCTGATCAAGTTAAGAAAAAAGTGTAGCATACTTATTGGCGAGCTGAAAGCCTGTAGGTGAAGCGAACAGCAAAGTGAGCAAGTAAACAATAGTTGAGGAAGGGAATGGAAGGGAAGGAGAGCGGAGCATTTCCGTTATGGTTTGAAATTGGAAAGGTATAACGAAAATTAATGTTACGTTATTTGCGCTGTGCTGTTGTTGTTGTTGCTGTTGTTGTTGTTGTTGTTGTGTTGGATTGCTGCTGCCACTTGGCGTCGCTTCGAGCCAAAACAACACGAGTAACATCAACGAAAATAAAAATGAAAATCAAAACGAAACGAAAATGAAAACGAAAACGAAAATGAAAATGAAAACAAATCAAATGCACGGCGACGAAGCATAAAAAATTGCTTTGCCACTGTGATTGAAGCGGCCGCCGGCAAATTTTGTTGGCAGCGCGAATACGAAAACGAAATATGGATGGATGGATGGTTGGAGCGATGGTTGGTTGAGGCATGGTCGAGAATATTGTGCTATGTTTCTCTCGGCTCTGGGCGGAAATGTCATTGGCAACACACCGGCAAAACAGAGACGTTGACGTTGACGCTGTCGTCGCCGTCGCCGTCGACGCTGGCAGCGACGTCGACAGATTGGCAACAGTTGTATAAACGATTCGGATGTTTACTTGATAATACGCGAAGCATGTGGGGCCAAGCTCTGTTGCTGCTGCTGTTGCTGTTTGTGCCAACGGCAGAAGGGGTGGCGGATGGTGAGAGAGAGGGAAGGGAGAGCAGGTAAACTGAGGCAGCGACAGCGAAAATCAAACGAAACGAAAACACAGCCCACAGGGGCCAACGAAAAACCGAAAACGAATAAATGAAATTCCGCTGTGAAATAGCACAACAACAATTCACACACGCTCACACATACATATATACTATGCACACATATACACAGAGAGAGCGAGGGAAATGTGCAACTATGTAACTATGTATACATGTGAAATTGCATTTGTGCATGCAGATGAGCAGCAAACTCTGGAAACTCCATTCCTTCCCATTTCCCCCTCCACCCTCCACCCTCCATCCACCATCCATCCCCCATTCCATTCCTTTGCTGCCGCTCTTGAGAATTCGCTCAATGATTGCATGAAAAATGTAGATGCATTTCATGGCAGGCCACATAAGGCAACAAGCGACGCAGCCTGTCAGCTAGAGAGCTAGCAATCGACCATACTTTACTATATATAGATGTATCGCTTAGCTACTTCAAATATCATAAATCGAGAAATGTTTTCTTAGCGAAAGCGATGCAATTTTTCGATTTTTCACTTCATTACTTATTTGCTCAAATGTATTTAATTATTCTTTTTTTTAAAACAATTTTCTAGTTCATCAGAAACTTTACTTCAATTATTAATTCTTATTTTATTATCTGAAATGTCTTATTTAATTCAATTTTCTACTTCCTCATAAACCATGCTTCAATTATTAATTCTTATTTTATTACCTGAAGTCTAACATATCCACAAAATATCAAAATATATATTTGAATATATTACTTATCCCAAACCATTTAATGAATCATAAATCAAGAAATGTTTCCCTAGAAAAAGCGATGCAATTTTTAAATACCCCAAATTATTACTTATTTTCTAAAACTGTTTTATTAGTTCCTATTTTATTTAGTTAAATATAGTACCACTTTCCACTTCACCATAAACAATGCTTCACATGTTAATTCTTATTTTATTTACTTAAATCTAATACATCCACAACATATCAAAATATATATATATATCGCTTATAATTTCAGAAATGTTTCTCTAGCCAAGACAATGAAATTTTTTGATATTCCATTTAATTTTAAAAATATTTTTATTTCTATTAACTTCTATAAATATACATATATATGAATGTATGTAACATATACATATAATATATGTATATATCGCTTAACTTTTCAAAATCATAAATCGAGAATTTTTATTAATTAGTTCTTTTTTTTTTAATTTAATAGATTCCTAAAATATCAGAAATATGATTTTAAAATTCAGAAATCGTGAAAAAAACGATGCAATTATTTTTTTTAAAATTTTTTGATTAATTATTATCTTGTTGAGATCGATCCACAGATAAAAAGAAATCTATTTTATATTATACTTTTTTTATGTTTCACTTTATTGCATAATTTCTATGTTAATTACTATTCTAATTAGCTAAATTTAATCGTTACCCAAATGTAATTATCGACTACAATATATTCGATAATCCTAAATCGGGAAATTGGGAAAAGTATTATATTCCAATGTTTGAATAATCAATTGCGTTATATACTATGCTTTACTTATTAATATTCATTTTATTTAGTAACATTTAATACATTACTCAAAACATATCAGCTTTCCCACTGTGCAGTTTATTGCAATCGAAAAAATTCCGTTTAATTTTATTTTCTTGGTTTTTATTTTTTGGCACTTGTGAGTGTGTGTGTGTGTGTTATCTATGTAGTCATGTCCCGGTTTTCATTTCTCTTGCTATCCCAAAACATCTACCTAACGCTAACTCTATTCTTTTTTCCCCCTCTTTGGTTTTTTTTTTTTTTTTTTTTGATTTTTTTTTGTTGCAGCTGTCGCTCTGTGCTGAGCTGGCGTATCTGTGACTTTTTCAGCGGACTGTCAACAGGTCTGACGAGGCCAGTCAGTTATCCCAGCCGCTAAACAAGCAAGGCTTCCATCGGGTATGCGTGACTAAAAGTGATCCAATAAAGGTTTATGTATGTATGCACTTCTTAAGAAAAGAATTAGCGCTTTAATTATAATTAGTGTTTAATTTAAATACAACTTTCAATAAAGTACAACGAATTCAAAGCGAAGACTATAAAATACTGAATATAAATTAGGATATTGAATTGAAAAAAATGAGTAAAATCAAGTAAATGCAAAATATTTTTAAATACAGAATATAAGTTAATATATTGAAATTAAGTAAAAGCAAAAAATGCAGTCAAATTAAACAACTATAAATTGTATCATGTTTTAAAATTAAATATTCAATACCTTTCATTATTAAAATTAATTAATAGAGTAAAACGAACTCAAAGCAAATGACTTTAATGCATTGTATATAAATTAAGATATTGAAATCAAATAATAGAGTAGCATACAACAATAAAACACTTTAGAATACAGAATATAAATTAAAATATCGAAATTAAGGAGCAACGTAAAATTAAGTCAAAATTTAATGACTACAAATGGACTTTAACTTTAAAGTTACATATTTTTGTATATGAAAGGTGTTGCAATAAATTAATAGAGTAGAACATATTAAAAGCAAAATAATACCATTAAATATCAGAATATACCTAGATATTGGAATTAAATAATTGAATAAAATTTACCTAAGAAAAAAGGCTGTAAAGCATTGAAAATAAAATTACTAAAAATACTAAAGTGTTTTAAAAAGAATCAAAGAAATAATTGAATATCGCTTAGCCATATTTCAAAAGCAAACTGCAAATACGAAGAAATAAGTACTTCACAAAAAATCAAACCAGGATTTATATTTAGCACTAAATTGTTAAATTGAAAATATTGAAAATATACCAAAAATACGAGATTTGGTATACAAAATTATCGATTCAGTCAAGTCTTAAATTTTAACTGCTCGTCAGTGGTTACGATCAAAGCTCACTTAATAGAACAGACGCAAATCATTCTTCTGCGATTCGGTAACAGTTCAAATATATTGTAAATGATATTAAAAAATAAGTTTAATTTAATTTAATATAATATGGAATTAAATTTGAATTTCAAATTCAAGCATTTAAAACTGAAGACAATTAGGATTTTTTTATGTGTTTTGGTTAGGTCACTTTGTTTGGTAGTTATTCCGTAATTCTCTTTTCTGTGTAGGGTATGCTGTAGTCGATCACTTGCACTTAGATCAAATGGGAAACATGTCGTGTCTAAAGTTGTAGCTGTGGCTAACAAAACTATCGCAATATGTGTGCACTTCGCATTCGCTGGTCGTGCTCACTGTTGAATATCTATTGCATTAAGAAATGCGATACACTTCAAAAACGCTTCTCCCCCTCTCCCCCCTCGTCACATCTAGGTTAGCTGCATCACATCCTTTTGGCTCTCCGCTTGTGTGTTAGCTGCTGTCCGATGCAACGAAGATGCGTTTGCCGTGTGAGGTTGTTACTACCAAAAAGTACTTGCTGCTGTCAGTCAGCTTGGGGCGGTAACTGCATACGACCATAAATTGAGTGACAGTTCACGAAAGTCTAGTTACGCACACACACACACACACACACACAGACAGACAGACACACATATTGCTGTGTGTGTGTGTTGCACCTTTATGGCTAACGAAGGCTTTGCTGACTTTCAGCGAGTTTAGTTCAAAGGAAATGTGCACTCGTTTCGCTTTTTAGCTTGTTTTGTTAACTGACACACACACTCGCACACACACACACACACACACACACACCGGCACACACTCACATTGTCAGTTGCTTACCCTCGCATGCTGTGCACATGTTTTCATTCTATTTTTATCAGCTTTGGCGTTTGTTTGCCGCAAAACGGAAATGCGATTTAAATTATTTGATTTCCGCTTTTGCCAAGCAGCCGCAGCCGCAGCCAACGATGCGCTGCTTCCTCCGCTCTCTCTTTCTATTTCTTTCTCTCTATCTCTCTCTCTCTGTTTCACATTGTCTCTTGTGCACTGTGGACATTTTGTTTTGTTGCTTGCTGCTTCGCTCTCTTCCATTTCTTTTTCTTTTTTTTTTTTAATAGTCATCTTCTGCTTCTGCTGCTCTTCTGTGTTGCATCCATTTGCTGTGCCTTTTAATGATGGCCACTTCAGTGTTTCCGGTTCACGAGGCGACCGCTCAGTGGGCGTTGCCCGCGACGGGTTTGGCTGGCGTGAATGTAGCTCGTAAATTTGTTAGTTTATTAGAGCAATTTCCGTTGCTAATTAATTGCTAGGCCACACAGAGAGAGACACACGGAGCGTATACGCGATTTAGCTACTGCTCCGCCTTTGATGCTCTTCGCTCTTCGCTCTCTGTGAGATATTAGTGACATGTAGCTGCAGTTTTTAAAATGCCGGATATATAGTTGTGGCTCCTCGTTGTCGTTGTCGTTGCTGCTGTCGTGTTGTCATGCTTTTTCTGCTTGGCCTCAGCTGCCACTCAGCTTCGCTTTGGCTTCACATAATCCAAGTCAATTTGCTCTCTTGCATATTTCTAATTAATTAAGCTGCCTCCTGCAATGCATATCTTATAAATACTTTCACTCTCTCTACCTCTACCTCTCTCTCTCTGTGCTCTCTCTCTCTCTCTTTCGCATCACTTCCTGTGTCTGCTTTTTGTATATACACTTTCAATTTCCGGCTCACAAAAGAAAAATCATCAGGAAGATGAAAGAAATGCAAAAGATTAATATACTATACACCGAAGTTTTCATGCTCGTGCTCTGCTAATTATCAGCATTTTCTGCTCTACACACACATGCTTATATGAACACACAAACACACACACACACACACAAGTGTAGTATATCAATAATTACGAAATTTTAAATTCGACAGTGTTAAGATCTTGGGAACTCTTTAAAAGCTTTTCATACTAAACTGTTATGCTAGAAAGCAAATTATTTCAATTTCGAAAAGTTTAAGTTTTAAGTGATTTACTTAATTTTCTTCCCGGTTTTCGGATTGTTTCGAAAATTACTTATTTTCAACATTTTTAGTTTTACTTTCAACACCTTTTTCTTGTTTCCTTTTAATTTCAATTATTTCATTTATTAAAAGTAAGTTCTAAGTTTTTGTTTTTGCCTCAGTATATTTGACAAATATTTTGATAATTAGAAATTTAATTATTTTTATTTGATTATTTATTATTTCTTTATTGATTCAATTGTATATTAATTTTTTTTTACTTCATAAAGAATACCTTATAACAAAGTATTCAAAGTAAATGCAGGTAGGTTTTAATTTTTATATGGATTCAGTTAATATTTGAATAGATCACAAAACATTGAATTATGCCAATCACAGTTTTTATATTCAAGAGTTATTTTTAAAGACACAGTAAAAATCTATATCTATATATATTATGTTTATTGGTTAAACATTTTATTAGAAATTGTGTAGTTTTATTTACAAATGTGTTTCAAATTAACAAAAAACACTACACGCCGACTAAACCTTTCTATTTTGATTTTTACATAAATAAATATACGAAAAATTTAATTATTATGGTAATATAGATTCTCAGTAAAATAAACATGAAAAATAAATAAAGAATGAAATAAAATGAGTAATCAGTTTTGTTTTTTTGAATAATCAAAAACAATGTTAAATTCCATTCACTGATTTGCGACTTAAAAATAATTCAAATTTATTATTATTTACGCTCGATAATGATTAACTTAGAAATAATCACAAATAATTTTAATTTACCTTCGCTTACTTTTAACTTAATTGCGGCAGCTTGCAAATATTAATTATAAATTGTAATGAATCGATTATGGAACACACACACTCAGTTCACCTGAGTTTTAAAGCCAAGTTAAAGACTGCAAAAGCTTTGAATGGAAAGGCAACGACAGCAGCGACAAGCTATAAATTATAATTTCCCCAAGACACGACTGCCAAACAAATGGCAGCCGTTGAGCCACTGCTTCACTATGCATAACTTTCAGTGTAGGGCTGAGAATGTATTGGTGTGTGTCTGTGTGTGTGTGTGGAGGACTTTGACAAGCTTTTGTTGGTGTGTGCCCAGCGAATAGAATCCTGCCACAGTGTCGCGATGTCTATTCAAATTGTGGTCAATTATGTAATTAAACAAGTTGGAAAGTTACATTCGAGTGTGCTTAAATAAATGGATGCGGTATTATACTTAAAATATGCCAAATTAATATTCTAATAGAATATAATTAATATACGAAAAAAATACTTAAATATAAATATGCGACTATTTCTGGTATATATAGTATTAACATACTTTTACATACAAAATATACAAATAGAGTAAAATTAAATATACAAAAAATACAAAAATATACCAAAACCTATATTTGGTATATTGACATAGTACCACATACAACTTTAAATATATCTAGAATTACTTCTCTTTATACCAAGCAACGATATATTTAATCTTTAAGCTAATTTCGGTGCAGTTTTTGGCTACACTGAAAAAAACATCTAAAACCAAGATATTGGTCTTAATACTAAGAATTTCATCATGATTTCATGAACATTCGATATAAGTTCTTATTAATAATAGGAATAAATCGTATAAGTCGTATTTACTTATTATTTTACTATTTTATAGCATATTATTTTATTTTTGCATTCAAATAACTAAGTTATAATCGAAAATACTCAAAGCTAGATAAAAACTTTAAAGGAATTTCGATGGATTGCAGAATTTTAGTCTTTTTTTTGAGAGTTTGACATTTTTTAAACTTATTTTATTAGTTTTAAGAAATTTTTCTTCAAGTGGTTTTATTTTAGGAACACATTTTTCATGTCGAATATTTTTGATTAAGAAGCTGGTCTTCTTTAGTGTAGTTTTGTGCCACTGTGCAGCAGCGAAGCGGCGTCTCCTCATGTAGCCAACATTTTTCAATTAACAAACGAACGAAAAATGTATGACATGCCACAGAAACACACACACACACACACAAGGATTGGGCACACATACATAGATACATATCATTTTTCATAGGCGCCCATTTTTGGGAGCAACGAATCAAAGCACCAAAATGCCGCTGTCAAAGAGGAGTGTCTAAGGTGGGTGGCAAGCACGAGGGGGAGGAGCAAGAAGTGTGTGAGGGAGTGTGTGTGTGTGGCTTGACAGCAGTGCCAACGACTGGCTGGCAACTATAACAACAACAACAACAACAACAACAACAGCAATAACAATAAGGAGGACGCGCTTGAAGAGAGCCAGAGAAGCATGTGATGTACTTGTCTCATTCGTTTCCTGGCAAAATGACAAGCGAAATGTTTGCCACAAAATTTCATTTAGAAAAAGGGTTATTAATAATATCAAATTTGACGCCGGGCGGCCATTATGCAAGCCCTCTCTCCCTCCCCTCCCCTCCTTCTCCCCCTTTTCGACAACCAAAACACATTTCCCTTCTACTCCATTTAGGGCTCTTTTGGACGTTTTTGTAGAGCGTTAAACACCTGCTATTTTATGATTTTATTAGTCACTCAACACGCCACAGACAGACTGAAAGACTAAAGACTGAATACTGAATACTGAAGAGGCGTCTGCTTCTGGTGCTTTTAGTATTGTGTTTTTGCCTGACCTGCTTGACTTTGCCCAAAGTTGAGCCTTGTTAATAATAATAAATAACTTACACAACATGTTAACTGGAGCTTCAAGCTTTTTCACAAGCTGAATTGTCATATAACATAAAGTTTCAAAGATATCATTTGTAGCATAAATGAAATCTAATATAGATTTGAAATCGAAAACAAACTAAATCAGGACCATTTAACAAATAGTCAGAAGATCTTTAATCCAATTTTAGGACAACAACTAATTAAAATTAAATCTTTGTGTTTTTTCTCAACGCCTCTCAGCTCAAAGACTACAAATAATCATAATATTATATTAATTTATATTTAAAACATGAAAAGCTTTAAATACCTCACATTAAATTTAGTTTTTATGATAAAAAGATAGATGTACAGATTTTAGACTAAATTTTGAATAAAGTGATAGTCAGAAAGTCTATTCAGTATTGTTTAAAAGCTGTTAACTGCGAGTGAGTAATAATGAACTTTGCTGGAAATGTTTAAACTCAAAGCAGATGCAATTTAAAAGTGATTTTGCTTCAAATCCCCAATGAGTTATACATTCCACTTAAGTAAAGACTGCTTAAAAAGCGGCAACAACAATAAAACCCTGTCCCGACTATTAAGAGCTATAAGTGTGTACGTGTGTGTGTGTGTGTGTATGTGTGTGTGTGTGTACTAAAGTACACTCAGCAAGTCCGAAATACCCGTAAACAAAATACCCACATAAATATATAAGCATATATAAAATATGCATAAGAATGCTGCTTCACAAATACATGCAAATACACACACACACACACACACACATACTCACGTATGCAGGCATCAATTTAAATTGATCCAACACACTGCAAAGTCTGTGAGCAGTAAACATTTTTAAAGGCAAAACTATTTGAATTAAATGAAAATTCGGGGATCAACAAAAACAATAACAAAAAACGAAAAACGAAAAAATGAAATCAATAACATGAAAAAAACATTTGCATACATGTCCGGTCACACACACATACACACATGCACACATCCACACACACATACGCACCGAAGGAAGCTGTTATAAAACTGCAAGTCCATAAAAATTATTGAATAAAATGGGCGAGAGTAAGAGTTGGTTAGCAATGCGGCCAACCAGATACCCTATATACAAGATATACCCCTTTGGCAATTTATATTTGCTAAGCTAACTTTCATTGTTGGCTCACAAAATAAATCATGCATTTAAGAGTTTATGCTTCCAAATGTTATGTGTTAGTGAAAAGTAAGCAGAAGTGACAATTAAAAAGATCTTTAAGCAGTGAATAAATCGAATTAACATAGAAGAGCGTAGATTACTTAAGCCGATAGTATTCCAATCGATAGTATTTCGATAGTTAGTAAAGAACTATCGATAAGGTGGAAAAGCGAAAGAAAGCTAACACTTCTTCAAAGAGTGAATTAATCAAATTAACTTAACTCGATAGTATTCCGATCTATAGTAGCTTATAAAGAACTATCGATAACCTGGATAAGTGACAGACTTTTATTCAAAGAATGTGGAAATTAAAGCATCTTTTAACATTGAATTAACATAGAAAAGTGTAGTTCACTTAACTCGATGGAATTCCGATCGATAGTAGCTCGATAGTTTGTAAAGAACTATCGATAAGCTTGATAAGTGACAGACTTAACTTGCCCAACTGCGAATGCTTTCCTTCAGGTGCCGCGTTTCCGTTGACGGAAGCAGTTTGCTGGCCGAAAGTATTTTGTTGGCATTTTCGCATCCAAATTGTTAAAACAAAGGTATTGCACTCATATTACGAAACTATTTGTAAACAAGAAACAACTGCAGAAACTTCAAAAATAAAAAGGAAATCAAATAAAATATGTTTGCGGCAAGGCAGATAATTATTAATGGAAATATTATTCCTGAAAAACAGTGTGACCAGTTTATTGAACACGTTTCTTTTTTTGCCGCAAATTGATGTAGCGAAAATCTTGCAAATATATATTGAAACTGTTTGTCAATGAATATATCAGATATATCAATAAATTTTATTAAATTATTACTCGAATAAAAGTTAAAGTGACCGATATTGTTTCTAATGAACAGTGTGACCAGCTTATTAAATTAGCGTATTATTTAGTTTAATATTTAAGTGTCTGAAATGAAGCTGATAGACACATTTCAATTTGAACCTTTTCTCCACTCTATGAAAATGGCACAGACGCATTTTTGTAAATTTCTACTTGAATTTTGTAATATTTGTCGCCTTGGCCTTTTGGGGGTCTCATTTTAATTGTCAGCGGCATGCTTGAACTCCACTTCCAACTCCAACTCCAACTCGAACTCCACCTCAAACTTCATGTCCAACTTCACGTCCGACTCCCTCATAAAAACATATTCAAAACAAACATAATAAAATGTTCTTGTTCTTGTTGTTGTTGTTGTTTTTGGTTCAGCTGCCCACAGCTGATTTCCTTGGAGACAAATTAGCCAACAGTTGACACCAAAAAGAAGTTGCCGCAAAATGTGTGGTTTCCTTTTTTTCTGTAAAAATTTTTATTTTATTTTACCATTGCTGTTGTTTTTTGTTATTTTGTTCTGTTTGGGGCAAAACATTAATAAAGTTGGGGCACCGGGCGAGCCAGCAGAGCTGAGCATAGCAGGTCGAATGTCGTCGCTGGCAACAGTTTTGCATTTGTCTTTATTAAAGTGCTTGCCACAAATAGTCGCCCCCTCAGCCGTGGCAAATGTAAAAGTGAGTTGACTGCCGCCTGGGGGCATTCAAATGGTGTAAAGGTGTCAGTCGGTGTCTCTGCCTCTGTCCCTCTGTCCCTTTGTCTGTCCTTGTCTCTGTCTCTTGGTCCGTTTCGGGATGATGACTGCGATAATAAAACAGAAGTTTGAATGACAAATGATTCATGTTTAGCAAGTTTATTGATAAAGTACGAATGAATGCGGATGAGGTGTTCTTAGTGTTGCGTCGTCACAAGCGAAATGTGAAAACTTGTTACAATCCATTTTGAAACTTTTTAATGAACTCAACATACATATATATGTATGTCTACTTATTGCCTATTTGTTAAGTTTTGAGCTCATTTTTACACTCCATCCTCCTGCTTAAGGTGTATGGCTTACAATAAGTGTTGACATTTTTATAATCTGCACTTTTATAGGAGATAATTCAGTTGTAAGGTGATTGTGTTTTGAGAAAGTTAAATATAAATATTTTTATTTAGTTTGATTAAGTTTACTTGCATCTTTTGATGGTGCTAAACACTAAAAGAAGGATGGAAGGAGGGAAGTATTTAATTTTGCGATGAAAAAAATTAACAAATCAAAAGAAAATAAGATAAAATAATAATAATTAACTAAAGAAAAGGAACGAGCATAAAAGATTAAGTAAAATATAAGTAAAAATAAATGCTATTTTAGTACTTAAATATTTTTAAGAAGAATTTGCTAGTAGTGAATTGAAGGTATTGTAAGATCGTTCTAAGTAAAGAAGAATACGTTGCTTGTATAAAAAGAGACTCTCACATACATATAACAGAAAGTAGTGAATCTTTCTAACGGATGAAGTTGCTACTACGCAACTAAGAGTAAGGTAGAAATTTAATGAAGTCTAGCGGAAGAAGTTGCTACTAAGTAGACACATATAAAAGCAAAGCAGCAGACGCTGCTCATAGAAACGTATGTCAGAGAGGGATGCCAGTATAGTACTACATACATATGTGAAACAGAACACGTTGCTTTTAAGCTGAAGCAAAAGTATAACAGAAGCCGCTGCTGCTAGCGGAGTTGTTCGAAAGTATAACAGTGGACGTTGTCCGAATGCAAGCAGATGCAAACGTATAACAGAAGGCAAAGCTAGGTTCGTTCATTTCTAAGCAACTGAAAGTCGAACAGAAGACGTTGCTCGAATAGAAAGAGATGCAAACAACGTCTAGCGGAGGAGGATGCTAGTTTGTCTAACGGAAGAAGTTGCTATTAAGGCAAAGTATAACAGAAGACTTTGCTCGATTCCAGTGAGTTGCAAACGTATAGTGAAAGAGGATGCTACTTTGCTTATGTATAATAGAAGGAGTTGCCACTAAGAAGAAGCACTTAAAGTAAAGCAGAAATTTGCGTATTAAAGAAGCGGATGCGAATTTTGATTATGTGTGACTGTTGTTGGTAAGTCCGAAAGTAGCTATGTAGTTGATCGCTTAGAATAAAGCAGAAGAAATTACTCGAATACAACGATAAGTAGAAAAGCCTGTTATTTAACCAACTTTATTTGCGTTGTTTTTTTTATTTTTTTTTTGATAATTATTTCGATGCAATAAGTGAAGACAATGTGCAGGGCTTTTAAAAAATATATGTTTATAGATATTTTTACGTCATTGGCACTTAAATTACTAGATTACTGGATAACCATAATCATGCATATTTAACAAATCATATTTTAAAAAATCTTTAAAATTATATATATGAATTTAAAGTATTAGCGAATAAAAATCAGTGTAATACTTAAGTGATTTGCCTAAAAATTGAAACCATGCATATTTATTTAACTTGAAGCACAACAAATTCTATTCCATTGAATTTGAATAGAAAATACTTATGTCAAAGTCTAATTTGAAGTTATCGAACATGTTGTTGCTATGTCCGATAATACTTTGCCATATCATTCCGTTCTTCAGCAAGTGCCTTTTTGCATTTCTGCTTGCTGCTGATTTATGTTTGCCTGTTATTTCACTTGCCGAAATGACACTTTGTAGCCGAGGATGGCAACTTCAGTGGGATGACAACAACAATAACTACATTCATTTGAAGTAACCGAATACTAAAGTAGTCTACTTGCTGCTTACTTATGTTCGCCTGGTATTTCAAATTAAGAGTTGACTTAGTGACTGTTTAAGGCTAAGTCAATTAACTAAATACCAAGCAAATGTAAATGAGCAGGAACTAGAATCATTTAGTAGTTATTGCTGTTGTTGTTAGCTACTTAAAGTTGTTGATTTTGTCTGCTGTATGCGAATATACATAGTTATATATGTGTATGCTAACTAACTGCATTCCCGTTAGACGCACACAAAATGTTGCTTGAAAGAAAGAGCCTTATTAGCCGAAGTGCATTTGTGGCAGCTTGCAGCTTGTTTTAATGCCATTTGCGATGAAAGGAAAAGTAAGCAAAGCGCAGCCACACAATTGCGAGCAGCTGCGCTGATTTTGCTTTAAAGGTGAGCAAGACAGAGATAGACAGAGAGTGAGAGAGAGAGAGAGAGAGAGAGAGAGAGAGAGAGAGAGAGAGAGAGTGAGAGAGAGAGAAAGTGAGTGAGTGAGTGAAAAAGAGAGCCATATGCAAATGCTCGATGTTACTTCAGTTAATGGTTTGTTTTTCTTTTTTTTGAGTTAATGAAATTACCAGGCGACATTTCGTTTCGTTTTTTTATTTTACCCGCTGCCATTGTCTTTTGTTGCCTTTGCTGGTGATGCTGTTGCTGCAACTCCCTTTTATTACTGTAGTTGTTGTTGTGGCTGCACACATGCGTGTCTAATTTCAGTTGGCAAAGCAATTTAGTTACTTCGCTTGAGAACTTCAAAACGAGTCAGGTACGCTTTCCTTTTTAGCACACACATACTAACGCACTGATGCCATACAATGCATATGCAAAGCGGCGTTGGGAATTGTGTGGGGGCGTGGCCAGTCATATGTTCAACGCAAAATTATATTTTGCGAAAGACAAAAGCGACTCGACGACTCGAGAATGCGATGCAGCATGGAAGACGATTTAATGCATACAAAATGATTTACATGCCGCTGGCCAAAAATAATACTCGAGCACGTTGCAACTTAGAGCTGAAGCTGATGCTGAGCTGCGTGCTCTCTAAGCTCAGCCACCTCACAGAGAGGCAGACAGACATTAAACGCACGCACGGTTGTTGTCAACGAACCCAACAACTGGCGACTGCTTATTTGCCCTGGTCTGTTGCTGGTCTGCCCTCGTTTTTGCTGCCACATAATCAGCAGACGCAGCAGCGCTGAAAAGTATGCTACACTTTTGCCTACGCTACAACCAACCAGCCAGCCATCAAGCTAAAATCTCTGATGATATGAAATCAACATAAACAACAACAACAGCAGCAGCAGCAACAACAACAACATTCAACAGCTGCAGCAGCAGAAGCACTGCAAACGGTAAGAGTAACAACAGCTTTGGGCTTAGAGAGGAGGCGCGTGACGGTGTGGGTGTGGGTGAGGGTTGGGTTTGAGTTTGAGTTTGAGTTTATGGCACAAAAGCAACTGCAAATAGGGTTAACAGCCAGTGCAATTTTCATATTACCCAGCAGCAGCCAGAGCAGCCAGAACAGCAGCCAGAGCAACATCATCCAAAGTGTAGCTGCACCCTATCTCTAAGCCAACTTCATTCTCAGTCTCATCTTCCCTTTTCTGACCCGGCCAATGCTCCTACTTTTGAACGTGTATGTGTATGTGTATGTGTGTGTGTGTGTGTGTGTGTGTGTGTTAGTGTGTGTTGGCAATTGAGATGCGACCTCGTGAGGAGTTCGTTGAACGGATTGCAGTTGGTTTTAAACAGCTGCCAAGAGATACATTTCTATAATGAACACACACACACCAACATCACCAACACCAACACCACAGAGAGCTATGTAAATGTGTGTGCGTGTGTGTTGTATATGTGTATTTGGGTAATTGTTGCTGTGGAGCAGCAACAAGCACCAAGTGCGTTGCCACAACAGCCAGCTGCAACTGCAACTGCAACGGCAACTAAAACTCCCCGCGGGCCAGCTCTAATTTCATTAATGGCACATTAACCAACACACACACACACACACACACACACACACACACACTCATTGCTTTATTGATCTCACTTTCATTTTATATATGGCCAGGCTGAATATCACAATTTATTGTGTGCTCTTTGACCTGATTTTGTAATATAACATATTTGGGTAAAACATTTCACTATTTTATTTATGTGACTTGTGCTTTGCAAATGTTGAATTCAGTTTCAATTTCCTTATTAACTATTTCAAAATTAAATAAATTTTCATTTATTCTTCTAGTTATTTACTTAGAAAACGATTTTCTTTGCTCTCTTCGCCTTTTTTATTAGCCGAGTTAGCCAAACATTTTACTATTTGCTTTATAAAACTTGTAATTCATTTATAATATAAAGATTTACTTAATTGTTTTCATAACTCACAGATAGTTGACATTTGTTAATATTCGTCATATGATAACTAAAATATTATTGGTGCAAGAATTATATTTGATTTGCATAGGAATCGAAGTATTTCCTTAGTTATCACTTTGTCTACGTACTTCATACTTTACAAATGTTATTTTCCTTTTAATTTATTTAGTAACTATTTCACAATTAAACATTTTTTCGTTAATTAATATTTAAACGAAATGCAATTGATTTATTTAACAAAACTTTTTATGCTTGGCAAAGTATTTACATACATTTACTTAACTCGACTTTTTATATCAGCAAAGTTAGTTAAATCATAGAATTTACTTATTACCTTTAGATAGATAGATTGTAAAGAAATAAAGAATATAAAGAAAAAGTTAGTCAAACACTTGACTATTATATTTTATTTGCTATTAATTAACTATTAACTATTTAAAAGAAATACATTTGATTGTGCTTAGCAAAAGTTTTTTTTTTCTTAATTCTTACAACATCGATTAACAATATCTTTAGTTGGATCTGATCGATGTTCATTCATCATACGTATATTAGCTCGTTTTGCTTCCTTTTTTACCTTTTGTGTGATTTATGGCTTTTTAATCATTTGAGTAGAAATTGTGGAAAATCCGCAAAACACTTTTGCTAGCTCGGCAGCTTGACAATGTGCTATCCAAATATCCAAATGGCCAAATTAAGCAATGCCTAGTTGTCACTTCCGTTGCACACAGAAAGTGTAAGAGAGCGAGACAGAAAGAGAGAGAGAGAGAGAGAGAGGGAGACATATGTGGAATGCTGTCTTCATTAATAACACAAAATGTTGCTCATGGGGCTGTTTCGTCCGTCTGTCCGTCCGTCCTTCTGTCTGTCTGTCCCTCTGGCTAGCTGGCTTTTTGGTCCGATACGAACGGAAATGCAAAATTGACAAAGTCAAAATGCTTTAAAGCCCTTCTTTTTTTCTTTCGTTATTTTTGTTGGCATTATTGCAACGGTCCCGAACATGAGCAGAAAATGCCAAGAAGCCTCTGCATATGAGCTGTGCTGAGCTTAAAAGGCAGTCACTCGATTGCTCCCGTTGTTGCATTGCATTTTTTGTGTTATTTTCGTTTTCCTCTTTTTTTTTTTTTTTTTTTGGGCAACAATGGAGCAAAGATCTGACTAGAAGCTGCTGCTGGGAGCTCGCTGGCAACTGGGACCTGCAAGCAAAAGAGTAGAGTGAGAGAGAGAGACAGCAAGACACAGCTGGAGCTGAGGAGCGAGCGAGATAGCGTGCGCCATTAAATCTCTTTAGAACTCAATTCTTATTCCCAACGCAATTTATACAACAAAACTTCACAAACACACTCAAAATCATACACACACACACACACACACACGCACACATACAGAGATGGACATGCACACGCTAACAATGCTGCAAATTCACAGGCCAAGAATGAAAAAAAAAAAGAAAAGAAAAGAAAAAAAAAATAAGTGATAACAATGCGCCAGAACATTATCCAGAAAATACTCTTACCGTTGCATCTGTTTAGCTGTGCTCAGCTCTGGCTGTCTCACTCTCTCTTCCTCTCGCTCTCGCTCTCGCTCTTGCTTGTTAGCTTCAGACTTCTTCTGATGTGTTGCCAACTATGTGCACTTAAATTAGCTAGCCAGCGTTGCCAACTGCGTGAAAGTGTCGCCATATTTATTTGTCAAATAAGAAGTCAGATCAAAATCCAAGTCAAATTAAATAATTTGAGTGCTAAGAAACACAAATTTAATAAGTAAATTTAAATTGATTTTTTATTTTTAATATACTATAATAGAGAAAGTATTTTGTGCTGTTGAATTATTGTAAATTCATTGCAAATTTATCCTTCATAAAAAATTACACTGAAAAATTCAATAGTAATTATATATAACAAATTAAATATATAAATTAAAACTGTATATATGTCCCCAATTTAAATTATGTAATATTAATGCAGAACTAATCTTTTAGAATATTTATGACAAAAAACTTGAGTCATAGGATTGACAAAATTTAAAAATACTTTTAACAAGTGGTGCAAATTTTTTTATTTCAACTATTTACCATAGTATTCTGGTATTCAAACAACTACTAATCTTTTCTGCTCTTTTAACTTTTATGAATACCATGATATTAGGAATATTATGAATATAATAGAATAATAATATGTCAAATAATCAAAAGCATAAATAAAGTCATTTGCATGTTATTTTTCTCTATAGAATTTGTTATTTATTTTTATTAATACACTAAATAATAAATTTAATTTTAGGTTGCTGAGACCTTTAACTATCCTTCGCCTTATTTTATTATTATTTTTAAGCTGAATAAGTTTTGTAAAAATTTAAAACAAAATGTGAATGAGTCATTTGCATAATAAGTAAAAATATAATGATTTTGAATGCTAAAACTAAATGATCGATTTACTGTTGAAACTAAGAACTTAAATATAAATAGAAATATTAAACTAATAACAATTATGTTAAAGTAAATGCATGTTAATAATTTTGTTTACATTCACAAAATAATTGAATTGTTACAAATGCGACTTCCTAATATATTATGCCCAACTCAAAGTGTGTGCATGAGGCGAAAGAATGAAAACGAACTACAAAGTGTGTACACATATATGTGTGTGTGTGTATGAGTGTCTAGTGTATGTGTGTGTGTGTGTGTGTGTGTGGGTGTAGACAACAAGAACTGAGAGAGCTGGCATGACATATGGAGCGGAATAGAAAATAAGCACACGTCAACTGCATAACACAAACACATAGAAAACACACGACGCGACAAAGCCCAAAAAAAAAACAGAAGAGGAAAGGAAAGGAAAGCGAGCGAGAGAGAGAGAGAAAGGGAAAGGGAATAGAAAGAAGAAGCACTGGGCAGGCAAGCATTGAACGGTCCAAAGACGCTGTGTTGCCGTTTACGGCGAGGGGGCGTGGCACGTCGTGGTAAGCGGTGAGTGTATAAAAATGGCGTAAAGCCGTGGAACATATTTATATTTCAAACACGAGTACGTATGTGTGTGTGTGTGTGTAGCACAGATAAAGAAGAAAACAACGAAGCTGCAGCAAAGAACGTTGAGAGCAGAGGAGCATCGAGGCAGCGGCCATGACAGCAAAATAATAACAACAACAACAACAGCAGCAGCAACAACAACAACAATGCCAGCTGACAACAACAATAATATAAAGGTGCAGCAATGCACAGCACAAATAAAATTAGAGCTGGGAGATGCTGCAGCATACACAAAGGCTAATAAAAGCGAGCGGACATCAGGCATTCCAGCTGCAGAGCGCCAAAGAGGAGAACTTCTTGTCCAAAAACTAACATTCAGAGATCAAGCCAAACACATTTATGTGGAAGCTTAAATACTCTATAGATATATATAATTGTATGTGTAATTAAATAAATATTAGATGTAGAAAAAATATATTTATTTCATTTAAATTCTTAAAAGTTGTTGTGATTGCTGTTCTGGTTTAATTGTTACATAAATCTATAAATCTAAAAAAAATATATATATTATATATATTTTTTCAATAATAAATCTACAAATTTATTCAGCAGAATTTCGACGTAAATGTTAAATGTTACTTTTATGCTCAATTCTATATAAATGAGATTTTCTAAATATTCTAAAATTTGCATTTATTTCCAATCTTTATAAAATCATATTATTATATAATAAATATTCTATAATTTTTCTAATTACTCCATCATTTTTATTTATTTCCAATTTAATAATTGAACGTCTATATTATATAAGCTTGTAAAAAATAATATGTTTTATATTTCGTGTGCTATTTAGAAATTCTCATTATGAATTTTCATTATTTGCGAAAATATTTTGATATTTGATGGATAAATTAGTAATTTTTGATGAAGGAGATTTGTCTTTTCATTATAAAATAATTTACAGACTTTTTTGCAAAGCTGCATACCAAAATAAATAAATAAAAAGATAAAAGATCTGTAAAAAGAGAGACAGAGAAATTTATTTATACAGAAAACAATTTTTTTTTAAATATATAAAATAACCCAAATATACATATATCATACTAAGCAAAAATATTTTGATATTTTATGGGTAACGTAATAATTTCATTGATAAAGAAGTTCTGTGATAAAATATTTCACAGAATTCTTTTATTGAGAAAAGAATGTATTTAAAAAGAAAGCGAGAAATATATTTATTGAGAAGAAAAATGTATTCAGCAAGCGAGAAGGAAAGATATTTATTCAGAAAAAAAATATTTATTCAATAAGTTATTCTCTAACATATAATAAACAATATGAAGACAGATGTAAAAAAGTACTCGCAGTTAGAGTATCATAATAATATTGCGAGTCGAGCAGAAGTTAACTCTATAAAGTGGATAACGGATTCAAATCAACGCAGCCATAAAATCAATTAGAGCTATTTTTCGGCACCCGCCCAGAAGAGCGACAGCTTGATGTGCAGCTAGAGAGAGAGAGAGAGAGAGAGAGAGAGAGAGTTTATAGCTACGAAAATAATAGGAGGAACGCTCCCAAATATGAAACTTCATAAAAATGAAATGAAATTGCAATTTGAATTCGAGTTTTTAAGAGCCAAAATAGGATACGAGCATGCTGTGAATTCTCTGCTGCAAAATGAAATTTTGCTTTCATTTTTTTTTGTTTTTATTTTTGGACGAAAAGTATGCAACGCAAAATTATTTGAAGAGCTCAAGCTAAATTTGATTAAAGCCAAGGGAAAAAGCGAATATTTCATGCATAAATATACGAAATCAAAAATTGTTGAACAAAAACTCGAAAATATGAAGCAAAAATAAGAACTATTTACGTTTTTAGGAGTTTGATATCCCAGTTTTATTAAAGCACGTATTTCTCTTTAAAAGATTTGTAATTTTTGGATTTTTGGAAAATATTTAAGTCTTTTATTTGTAATCGCTTTGGCAGATTATGCGAAAGTATGAGAACGGTTTGATTTTATATAAATCTCTTAACTGGATTCCAAGGTATTGCCACAAATGTCTGGTGGCAAAATGCTGAAAATGTTTGTAGCTGAATTTCAAATTCGGAGCACACTCAACTGCACACACACACACAAATATACACGTAAGCTATCGATATACGAAGTGAAGTGGAATTTAGCTCTGGATTTCTTCGTTCTTCGTCTTGTGTTATTTTGTTGCATATTGTGTGTGCGGTTTATGCTGCACATCGGTTATTATCGTCGTTGTACTAGACTACGAATCGTACTTGTGCTCTCCCCCTCTCTCTCTTCTCTGTCTCACTCTGTCTACGTTTCCATATCATTCAGCGTTTGGCTTGAACGACACGCCACCTGGTCAAGTGATTTGAGCTTAGACTTGAGGGCGGTTCCTCCTTTCGTTCTTCCCTTCTTTCCTTCGTTCGTTCCTCCCTTCGATCCTCCGTTCATTTCACCGTTCTTCCTCAGTTTGTTCCTCAGTTCGTTCCCCCGTTCGTTCCTCAGTCTGTTCCTCAGTTCGTTCCTCAGTTCGTTCCCCCGTTCGATCCTCAGTTCGTTCCCCCGTTCGTTCCTCAGGTTCTTCCACCGTTCTATCCACCGTTCTATCCTCCGTTCGTTCCTCCGCTCGTTCCATCATTCGTTCGGTTGCCTGTCTATCAAATGCCATTAGTGCAGTCAGCATTTGCTTCGCTTTGCCTTGGCTGTTGTTATTCCGCCAACACAACACGCCTCTCCCCCGTCACATTCCAATCCTCATTCGATACCTTTCGAATTCTTGTTCTTATTCTTGTTCGCTTGTCCTTGTTGTTGTAGCCGCTTGATATTTGTTTTCTTTTTGTCTCGTTGCTTGTTTGCTTTGCCTTGGCTGACGATGGCCTATCTCTTGCTTGCTCCTGTTATTGTCCATTATTACCGCTGCTGCTGTTGTTCTTGTTGTTGTTGTTGTCTGGCTGTCTGGCCGCCCTATTTATGTACATGTCGCATTGCATTGCTTACTCGATGGGGCAGCTCAATGATTATAGCATGAAACCAAAGAATGCATAGAAAAAAAGTGATTTTACTGTCAACAGCATTATCGGAAGCACACCAGCGGAGACTAGAACCTAGAGCGTTCGACTGATTTCAAATTTCGAATATCACAGGCAGCCTGCAGCACTGTTATTTCACTTTATGAGTATGCCGTATGCCAAAGAGCAAATTTTCGGTATTTTTATTTTTCTTGTACTATCTCTATACATTTTCCTTGAAGGCGCATTTTCTGTCAATATTCTTGGAATGCTTGAATGCCAATCGATATTACTAGTTGTTCTGATAATAAAAATGTATAGCTTGGCGATTTGTTAAATGATTTGGTCGAGTTATGGCTAAATATAGACTTATTTACGATAATAAACGATAGATGGCGCCACTCAATAAGCTTGTGACTTGCTGTATTTCTGCTTGCTGTTCGCCTGTTATTTCACACAGCTGTCTTGACACTTTTTAGCCAGCCATAGCGACTTGAGGTGGCCAAGAAGAAAAATAATTGCATCGATGGTTAGTAACTAAATATTAGATAATTCTTCTTGCTGCTCACTTATGAGCGCCTGGTATTACAGCAGCAAACATGTAAAATCACTTGAAGAGTGGTCATATTACTTGTTCATTATGTTGATTAGAACTGTCTTTTTGCCAGAGGATCCTTTAAAATGCTTTTTGCATCATCAAATCACCTACCGCCTACACCTACAACTTTTTACAACGGATAGTTAAATTCTTGAATGCCAATCGATACTACTTTGTTGTTGTTCTGATTATATATATGGCAATTGGTTAAAAGATTTGGACGCGTTATTGCTAAAAAACGAATATATTATTCTCTTTGCGAGATTAGACGATAGATGACGCCACTTAGCACGCAAGTTACTTGCTTTTGTCTGCCTGGTATTTCATCAGATGACTTAATACTTTTCAAGTGATTTTAGTTGATATTTATATTAATAAGAAGTATCTTATCGACAAAGTAATGTTCTCTAATTGACTTCGGGCATTTTTTGTATATATTTCGGAATTCTCTGCACTTTAAGATGATATTATGGACGGATATTTGAAGTTAAATCGATACTAATAGTTGCCCTTATTGCTTTTTTGAAAATAAACTTTATTTATCTCAACTGTATCCTTGCGCCATTTTAATGCATAGATATTGCTATGATTGCCATTAGCAACTCTATTGATTGGAATATGAAAATAAAGATCAAATTCTTTAACTTTTCCTTGAAAAACAAAGTTAAAAGGAAAGGTTGTGCCTAATATTTAAATAAGAACTGCATTGATTTTGAGCATTCACGTGTTATTTCAACAATCGGATTGCTTTTTTGGTCGCCATGTCGATAATACGCACACACACACACACACACACACAACATGCATATACACACACATGCAAACGCCGTCTTTAGCGTGCGTCTACAACGTGATGGCGCCCCAGAAACGTGCAGAGCATTAAATTAATTGTGGGAATATCTCAAGGCGGCCTCGACAAACTTCGCCTTTGTTGGCAGTAATTTGTTGCTGTTGCTGATGTTGCTGATGTTGCTGTTGTTGTTGTTGTTGCTCTCGCTTTTTACATTTAAAAGAGCAGCTGTGTCTGGGACGCGTCAACATGATTAACGGAAATATTCATTTGTGTGCGTGTCTGTGCGAATGTGTGTGTGTGAGTGTATGCGTGCTCACGCATATGTATGTGTGTGTGTGTGTGTGAGCACCTTGGCCGCCTCTGTGTAGTTTATAAGCATCAACTGGAGCTCAGTTGCAACCATTTTCAGCACTGTGCCAACCACCTTTGTACGTTTTTAAATAAATGTGCGTCTTTGCAAAATACCCTACACCTATACGAAATCAAGAGATCTTCAATTCAGGTAATATAAATAATATAAACGCAATTCGCGAAAATATAACAATAATGACGTATATAACCATAATGGCGTATGACGTGTATGACGTGTATAACATGTATGACGTGTATTACATGTATGACGTGTAGGAGGTGTATGACATGCATGACATGTATGACATGTATAACATGTATGACGTGTATGACATATATGACGTGTATGACATGTATAACATGTATGACATATATGACGTGTATGACATGCATGACATGCATGACATGTATGACATACATGTCATTCAATTTCGTGTATTACATATATGACATGTATGACAAGTATGACATGTATGACGTGTATGATATGTATGACGTGTATGACGTGTATAACATGTATGACGTGTATGACATGCATGACAATTCAGGTAATATAAATAATATAAACGCAATTCGCGAAAATATAACAATAATGACGTATATAACCATAATGGCGTATGACGTGTATGACGTGTATAACATGTATGACGTGTATTACATGTATGACGTGTAGGAGGTGTATGACATGCATGACATGTATGACATGTATAACATGTGTGACGTGTATGACATGTATAACATGTATGACATGTATGACATGTATGACATGTATGACATGCATGACATGTATGACATATATGACGTGTATGACATACATGTCATTCAATTTCGTGTATTACATATATGACATGTATGACAAGTATGACATGTATGACATGTATGACGTGTATGACATGCATGACATGTATGACGTGTATGATATGTATGACGTGTATGACGTGTATAACATGTATGACGTGTATGACATGTGTGACATGTATGACATGCATGACATGTATGACAAGTATGACGTGTATGACATGCATGACATGTATGACATATATGACGTGTATGACAATTCCCGAAATTCCTTCTTCAATTGAGGTAATATAAATAATATAAACGCAATTCGCGAAAATATGACATGTATGACGTCTATCACGTGTACGACATGTATGACGTGTATAATAAGAAAAACGAAAGCATTAGTTTCTATAAAATTTATCGAGCTCAAGTAAAATATTTTATATTGCAATTTTAAAGTTGAAAATACTTACATAAGAAGATTAATAAGTTGGACAATTACATGAAATGCTTAATAATAATGTAAATTAATAAGTTCTCTCAAACATAATAAAAATACAATAGATGAATTATATTTTTGTGTACTTTAATACACATAATAAAATACTAAAAACCTAAATAAATACCAACTACTTTAAATTAAAATATCTTAGACTCAAGTGTATTAATATTTGTGTTTACAAGCATTTAAATTCCCCAATTTTGCACCTATTTTTGGGGAACAACTTCATAAAGTAAACAATTGTAAAATAATTAGATTCATTAAAGCTAATAAAAGTGCAGTAATTGCATTAAATATAATTAATATTTTGGCTTTGAAAATATGTTGAACAAATTAACAGCGTGTAATTGAATTTTCTAGAGGGTATTTCAGTGGTCGTCAATCCCTTTTGGTTGTAAGCGATTCCAACTTGTTTTTTATAATTGATTGACACATGTGCAGCGGCAGAGGCCGCGGTCGCATGCCACGCCCTCTGTCGCCATGCAGCCGGCGGGCAGCGTCCATCAACACTTGGCGCATCGCATTAACTGTTATTATTATTTATTATTTTCGCTGGATTTTCACTCGCTCGCTCGCTCGCTTTCTCTCTCTCTGCCTCTGTCTCTCTGCCTTTATTTCACATGCTGCTGCTGCTGCTTATCGAACGATTTTCCTCATTTTTGTTGCTGTTGTTGTTGTTGTTGTTGTTGTTGTTTTTGGGGGCTGCGCAAATAATTAAACTAAAGCGGCCTCGACTCTGGCAGCGGACAGAGAGCAGAGAACAGAGGACAGAGGACAGCGGTCGCTGTTCAGGGAATCGCCGCCAATTCATTTTGCCGCATTTTAAATGCTGAAAGTCATTTACAAAAAAGGGATCAAAAGGATATCAACAGTGTGTTGGCAAAAGGCGAAGGATGCATCAGCTGCGAAGACTGTGTGCGTGTGTGCTCAGTGAAAATTTATTGTTTTTGCCATTAGCGCTGGCAAATGCGCGTCGAACAGAGCCCACAGAGAGGCCGAGTGAGATGGCAACAGCAATGGCAAAGAAAGAGACAGCGAGAGACAGAGCTCGTTAATGTGCGAATATTCATTAAGCGCATTGTGGGCATGGTCACGATGCGAAGAAGACGCCCACGTTTTGTTAATTGTAAACAAACGTTCGAGCGACGCGAAATAAGACAATTTAAGCGGCGAAAATTAATGCAAATTATAAGAACACAACAATAAAATGCATTACAGTTGATCAATATAAGTTTTCACTTTACATGACGAAGCTTTGAGCACTCAATTATGCAACAGGAGTAAATACGAATACACACTTCATCAAGTGACCATCTTACGATTGTGTATTGACAACTAACTTCAACTAAGTAAGTAACAATAAATTTAAGTTTTATTTAACTTCTTGAACTATTCAGTATATTCAAAAAAATTAAATACCATTTTGTTGCACTTAAATTTGGGAAAATCATCATTCGATTTTAGAAACTCTTTTGAAAGTCTCACCATTAAAGAAGTAAAAAAGCTAAATAAAAGCAAAACAGTGCGATCTTAAAATATACCTAATATATTATTATATTATAGTAGTAGTATATTCGTATTTTTGTGGTATATTGATGTGATATATTTTAAGAATTATACCGCACTCTTTTGCCCTTATTCAAAATGGCTAGCGGATAACTTTCTAACTTGTTTTTAATCAAATGCACTCCTTGACTTTCATAAAATAATTTGTTTAAATTCAGAGTGAGTTTAAGATATCGTGCCAAATAAATTTAAATTATTGCAATGAAATATGAAATTCAGTGTTTGCCAGTCGAAACTGATCATCGGTCCGACTGTCTTCACCTGAGTGTCTGATAGTCAATTATATTAATTAAATACATATTTTTCATTCAAAAACAATCTTTGGTTTGCATAGCTTCTTACTATCGATAACTCCCCTTTTGCTTACTATCAATAACTAACTTTTTCTGTTGTCGCACTCGAAGACGCTTGTTGCCCCTTTACGTAACATATTATTTAATTTCACTTAAAAATTTTAAATGCTCTAAAGAATTCAATTCTAATTGTTCTAAGAAAATCTTTGGTTTTTATAGCATCGTACTATCGATAGCTCCCCTTTTGCTTACTATCGATAGTTGACTTTTTCTGTTGCCGCACTCGAAGACGCTTGCTGCTCGTTAGCCAATTGTGTGGCTGGTCGTTTGTCTGGCCATTAACCAGCTTGAACTTTACCTGCATTGCCGCGAATGTGTCTTTGTGTGTGTCCCTCGCCCTTTCGCGAGGTTGTCTTCTCGACTGGGTTGACCCGAAAACTTTTACCACTTGCTGGGCCATTGTTTGTCGTTTTGTAAAATCGACGCATTGCCCCGATCCCGTTGCGGATTGAACTGAGTCTGCAGCTCTACGGCATCGGCGGCTGCTGCGACTCTACAGCAATTAAACACCGGGCGGTCTGGGAGCGCGTGACAAGGTGACCAAGAGCCATCGAAGTTCGTTGGCGGCGACAATCAATTTACCTGGCCGAAGCGACGCGACGCGACGCGACGCGGCGAACACTTGTCTATGGGATGAGCGGAGAATAGTGCAGAGAGAGAAGAGAAGAGAAGAAGAGACGTCTGATAAATGAGAAAAGTTTTAATGCCGGGCGCTCAGGTTGGCTCATTGGCATTTTTACGATGTCGACGATGTTGGAGATGTTGGAGATGTCGGTGGCTGGCCTAGGCCCAGGACAAATAGGCAACAAATGAGACGAGTCCGGGATGCTTAATAGAAAAGCGCAGCGTATGCAAGATGAGTGGAGCTGGAGGGCAGCTAACTGAAATGTTGAGAGGCAAGCAACGGGGAGCAGGGGGTGAGGAAATGGACAACAGACCCGCCGCTGGCCGAGTGGGGCACTTAAAACTTTTTAGCATGCAACCGCGGACGCTGCTGCAGCAGCAGCTGCAAACTTTTTTGGGGCCGCAAACAAGACTCGCAACTAGCCGACATGCGGGTAAGGACATGGATGAGGATGAGGACAGAGGAAGTGGAGGTGGAGGTGGAGGTGGATGCGGACACGATATGAAAGGGCGTTGGCGTTGGCGTTTTTGCTGGCAGCCACCGCTAGCAATTAAATGCAGAGCAACAAGCTGAAAGGTTCATCGCTGATATGAACTATGTTTGCCAGCCCCTGATGAAAGCTTTATTAAACCAACGAGATACTCTATGTTAACTAGCATTGTCCAAAGCAGACATTAAATGAATCGATGGTTAGCACTCTGTTAAACACTTTTGAAGAATCAACTTTATTTTTAATTATTATATACTGTATATTATTATTTTATATAATATTCCTCACACTGTCTTAATTAATTTCTAGTTATGTTACAATTATTAGTTTGCTTCAAAATCAATTTATTAATATCACGAAACATTAAATTTCGTGACTCTGTTCTGTTCACAACTATGCCAACAGAAATTTATCCACAGCTGTAATTCAAGACCAAGTTTTGTGTTAAACATGAATTAAATAATCTTATAATATCAATATTTTCTGTTAGATATATATTAAATAATTATTTTTCTTTCCTACTACTTTTTAAATATTTACTTACATTCCTTTTTTTTGTATTATGTACACTTTGTCACAATCTCTTTACGATTAAAGTAAGCTATTCTACTTTCAACAGTTTCTGTATGAAATATATAAACTAATCATTTGTCCTTCTAATTTACTTCTAATTATTTGCTTAGATTCAATTGTTTATGGATGTATGTTAAGCTACTTCAAATACTATATAAGATTGAAATGTGTTATTATAGTTTCAATATTAACTTATTATGATTGAATTAGTAACTCAAGAACACAGTTCTAAACACAAACTATCACTGGTGCACTTAAAAAAAAACATTATTAAAAACTTCACATTTAATTAGATTTGCCTATTTTAAAAAGTTGAAGTCAACTTTCAATTAAAATTTATTGCTTAAAACATTCTTAGCGTATTACAGCTTCGACAAGCTTTAATTAGAAACTTGTTCTCTAATTTAACTTATTTTGAAATTCATTTTTTTACAAGAGCGCATTCATAGTTAAACAGGTCATTGAATACAAAAGAACAGAGCACAGTTTCATTTAACAAATAGAAAGAAACAAAATATAATTTTGTAGACTGCAAAAATAATGAAATAAAATGAAATTTGTGAACTGACTGCAAACATGATGGATTTAAAAAGTGCTTTAAGGCAAGGCGATGAGTTCATTCCTATCGAAATGTAATTTCACAAGAAGACTATTTTATTTCTAGGGTTGTCACGTATTCGTAATTGATCTGTATAAAGGATATTTATGCTCTCGAGTTAGAGTATGTCCTAGGCAAGGGAAAATTAACAATGATTTTATGGGGGAGGCTTGTTTTTTTTTTTTTTTTTTTTTGTTGAGGCTGAGTGAGTGGCAACCAGCAAAAAAAGAAAACACAATGCTTCGAAAAGCCAGAGAGAGAGAGAGAGAGAGAGAGAGGGAGGAGGCGAAAAAAGGAAACCCTAAAACTATGAAAGCATCTGACTGTTGACCGCCTGTGCAATTTTTGGTGACCACCGAACGCAGCGCGCGGCAACAAAAGCGTGACAAAAAACGTGACCGAGAAACTTTTTCTCTGATGGGATGGGTTCTATTTTTTTGAGGAGGAGGGAGAGGGGAGTTGGAGGCGCCTCCACTTTGTGGCGGGTTTGTGTCTGTGCTCGTGGCGGCGCCAACAAATTTCAATAAATTACAGTTACATTTGCCAAAGTCAGCAAACGAACGTGGAGGAGGGGAAGGAGGAGCTTGATGCTCGTCGTCGTCGTCGTTCTGCTCGCTTAATGGCTCCGCCGTCAACTCTAGGTTCCTCTCCTCCTCCTTCTCCACCACCTTCTCTTCATTCTCCTGACCATGCCACTGAATGCATAATTCAATTTGTGTTAAAGTTTTGTGAGTGCGTGGCACTCGCGTTGTCGCCGGCGGCCCTCGTAATGCGGCACATAATTCAAGCCAAATTCCAGCGGGTCCTACCAACCGCCCTCCCTCTGCACTCCTCCTTCGCCTACGCCAATGGTTGGGTCAATGTGTCTCAGTCAGTGCTGGGTGCATACAACATAGTACAACTCAGATTGTCAAATTATATTCAAGTGCTGGCTTTTGGCCATAAAGATCACAGAGAGCTTTAACAGTGGCAGTAATCATGTGATTAACATTAAAAGTAAAAGTAAGAGGAACATAAACACTAAAAGAAAGAATAATAATAAGAAATGTAATACACTTAGATATATTTCAGCTATCAAACACATTAAGTGCAACTAAAATTGGGAGATTAATATTAACAGTAACAGTAAGACTAATAAAAGGTAGAAAAATAGAAAAAGTAGCTTGTATATTAACATTTAAGATAGCAATAACAGAAAGAATAAAAGTTGCAGCAAAATTAATAAGAAGAATAAGAATAACATTACAGATGAAATAAAATTAGCAATTATATTAAGATTTAAGTTATCAATAAAATTACGAGTGACAGTTACACTGAGCATAACAGTCAGAGTAAAACATAAACAAGGCTAATAAAATAAATAAATAAAATGAATAGAAAGTATAATATGCTTACAAAATATATATAAAATAATATAAGTATACTTATACATTAAAGATGCCAATCAGTAAATGCCAGATACTTGCCGGAAGAGTTATAAGAATAACAGAAAATGACTAAATTGGCAATCTGAGTAACATTTGAGTTATTATTAGTGGAACATTATCAGTGAACTTTACAGGGACAGCAAGAGTATGTTAATAAAAAGTATTTGAATAACAAAAAAACAAAAAAAAGTAGCAAGAAGATTTGCATTTGAATACTTAATCACTACACTTAGTTGAGATGTTTGAAACCGTTCTTGATTTGAGTAAATTTAGATTTCTGTTTAACCGAATATAAGCAACAATAAAAATTACAGTCAAAGTAGAAAAGTCAGCATAACATTTGCAGTATCATTAACAGCAACAGTAACAGTAACATTAACAGTAACAGTAAAAGTAACAGCAATCGTAAAGGTTAAGCAGACAGTAAAAATAGGATCAACAACCACAGAAAACGGAACTGTTCCCTGAAATAGTCAAATTAATTAGGTATGAGACGTATCGCTTCCTGTTGATTTGTTGTTGAGAGTTGCAACTATTGGGAAATTGTTTTCTTTCCTTTATGTGGTGTGGCGAGGAGTGTGGAGAGAAGAGGGAAGGAGAGAAGAGGATGGTTCGACTACTCGTGAGTGCAGCACGTGAAAGGCAAGTGAATAAATGCGGCAGCATCAACGATACGCGTGTGGCGGCCATAAATCAGAAGCTCCACAGACGGAGTCAGAGTCGGAGCAACTTTGGAGCTGATTACGTAGCCAGAATTGAGCAGAGAGCAAGGCAAAGAAAGAAAGAGAGAGAGAGAGAGAGGAGGGGAAGCCACTGGGCAGGCGAGAGAAAACAACGAAACTAACAATTTTGTGGGCTAACTGTGACGATGTTGCCGATTTTACGCTACATTTGCCGCACGATTGTCGCTGATGGGTGCTGGATGCCAACGTTAGTAGAGAGGAGGAAGAAGAGGCAAGAAGGGAATGCGGAAACGGATGTGGAACTGGAAACTGGAGCAGCTAGCGACGCTAGACATGGTCTGACCAGGGTCCGCCTTGTTGTTGCTCATATTACATACTTGAGTGCACTTATTTATTTGCTTGTATGTCAACCTGCATACGTATGTGTGTCTGTGTGTGTGAGTGTGTTTGTGTGTGTGTGTGTGACTGCCATTTTTCTATTTTGCGATTTCAATTTGTCTATTGTGCGGCACGGTCAGCAGACAAATGACTGAGCCAATGGCATGAGGCAGACGCAGAAAAAAAAACCGATGAAGAGGGAGACCCCAAGAAAAAAAAAACAGAAAAAAAACAGTCTGACTGAGACCGAAAGGCCAAAGGCAAAAGGACGCCCGGCTCCTGTTCTTGATTAACCTATTATGATCATTTGATTGCTCGATTTAATTTGCCATCGTTTTTTCGTCGTTCGTATTCTTACGTCTTCGTCTTCTTCTTCTTTTTCTACTTTGCCTTTGCTTTCAAGTCACAAGAAGGACGAAAACTTATTTTTATTTTGATTCTTTTCGAAATTGAATTTCTTTGATGACTTTTTGGCCTGCACAGCGTTTGCCTCGTATTGCATTCAACAGACAACAGCAACAACAACAACAACAATTGACCCTAAATTCATTTTCATTATAAGCTTTTGGCCTTCTTCCCCATTCCCTTTCCCTTTCCCTTCCTCCTCCCCCCAACTGGATTCGAGCAGTGTCCCATTTTATTTTTATTTTGTTCGGGTCATTTTTATTTTTGATTTAATTTCCGTTTTTATTGTTGGCATTCGTAATTGTTGTTGCTTAATATGATTATGTCTCCTCTTCTCCTTTTCTTCTCCATTTAGCCAACGTGCATAACGATTTGTTCAAATTTCCAACAAGTTGACAAATAACTCATAAATTTAAAATAAGTGTGAAATGCTTGAACAAATGTGTGTGGTTAGCTTTGGCTGTATATAATATTTATTTCCCATATTAAGTATACGCTATTGTCAATAAATTATTCATTATATATTTGCAATTTTATATCCACGAATTGAAACACACTTCTTTCTCTATGTATTGCAGGGTATTGAATAAATCAAAAGCTGATTAAGTGTCATTTTTCACGCATAAATAAATTTAATTTGAATTATTGAGCAACAACAAACAACGCTCATTGAGAAACAATGACCACAGCAGCGAGGAGAGCAGCAAATGTTATCCACGTTTTCTTTGCCACCCGATTGCAAAAGGCGCATATTCAAAAATTCGAATTGTTCTTCTTTGATTTGTTTTATTGAAATACTTGTAATTAAAGTAAACTAAATTACAATTATATTTGATTTGTTCTAAACCAGATGATTCATTTTGTTGTTTACTTTGTTTCGTCTAGTATTTCATCTGCTGATCTAATAATTTGAGTCGATCACGGCTTCCTGTAATTTCGAACATTTCAATCAACAGACAAAAAAAACCATATTCTTTTAAATTTCACTATAATAGGTAAGCAGGTGAATGACAGCTCTTCTGTTTTTAACGCCCGCTTTTAATAGTATAGTAAGGTTATAAGCTTTCCGAAACTGGGGATTGCGTTTCGGAATATCCACAAATTAGGCAAATAGCAAGCCCATACACAATCATAGCGGCAAAAAAGTCTTCTTTTCGAAGATATGACGTGATTAGAATTAAAGATCAAAGATCGAGATTACTGTTCAGCTTCAACTGAAATGGAAATCACACGCAAAGTCCTTTACACGATTAATCTATACTTCCTCATGCCCGCTTACATGGAAGTTCTCCTTAAGGTTCCATTGCAAAATATGCTGATAAGATTGACGTTTTGAAGAACTATCTCAACTGAGTAGAAGTTGCAAATTAACTCCAGGGATACCTTAGCGCAGGAGGTTCAATACGAAAGGCAATTTCACAAAACACAAGTTTCCACTACCCAAGCTATCGATTTCTAAAGTGTGACCTTGGAGGCAGCTACCCAAGTATTTGAAATAAAATAATTTGGAATCGCCCTAAACGAGAGGCTACTTGCACTGGCTGCTAAAGTAAAGAGATGCAAAGTATCACTTGGTGCTGAAAACTTGATCTACGCCAAATATTTCCTCATGACGTGACTTTGACGTTTCTATGATTATATTTCTATAACTTGTATTACTACTTATACTATTATTTATAATACTACTTAGTAATTAGTAAGTTGTAATTGCTTAATAAATCGGAAAATAAAAAGACTACATAGTTTGCTACTAATTAAATAAGCATAAATATTTATCAGTATTTTGAGCAGAAAATGTATGCACATTTTTTAATAAGAACATTAATATTTTCAATTCTGTTCTGTGATTAGGCAAAACTCTGGCAAACTCATTGATCAACCCTCGGTGTTTGGGCAGACGACCCTAAGGCTATTGGTATGCAGTTTCTGTTAGCCTGCTCGCAGGCGACTTTAAGCCAAACGCCAATTTTTGTTGCCATTGGGCAAATGCCGATGGGCTTTTCAATCGACTGTTCAACATGGCGTATGCTTATCAAATTAACGAATTACGCGCTTCACAATGCCAATGACATTTCCCGTATGCGGTTGCAATAAATGATAATCGCACCGACACAGAGCAAGTGTGCCCACACACACACACACACACATACAGAAAGGGAAAGGGGGAGGTGGTGGAGTAGGCAACGCTGCGGCAACAACGACCGAAAGTCGTAAATTCCAAAGTTGCCGCAGAAAAACAGGCCGAGCGAGCGAGCGAGTAACTGGCTGCACAGCACAACAATGCAAACAATGCCACAAATGCACAAAATACACCCCCCTTTAGTCCCCCCTCCCCCTTACAACACACACACGCACACACATTCACAGTCAAAGCTAGAGACAGAGTCAGGTCCTGGACTCTCGATGGCAATGGCAATGGCAGCAAAAACCCAGCTCGGAGGCCGCCGTCGCCGCCGCCGTTCGACATAATTAAAAGCGCGCGCCGTTTACGCAATTAATGAACTCTCGCCAAATTAGGCTGTGGCAGCGCGACAAGCAAATGGCCAGGACGCGACGCGACGCGATGCGATGCGACGTCAACGTGGAGGACAAGCGAACGGGCAGCCCAGGATGTCCCCTCAATGACCGCCTGCGCGCTGCGGTTGCGGTTAGTTTCGCCCCCTTTTCTTTCTCTGGCATTCTCGTCGTCCATATGCCACATCCTGCATCCCACATCAAGAGCGGTGGGGAGGGGAGAAGGGGGGGGGGGTGCAAATGGCGCCCAATGACGGTGCAGAAAAACCGCCGCTTTTGCCGCATTGCAGGGCCTTTGTTGCAGATGGGCAGATGACAGCCGCAGTAATGGCCGCCAGTAAAACAACTGAGTTGCCAGAGCTCATTCTCTACCCTTCTCTCTCTCTCCCTCTCTCGCCCTTTCTCTAACGACACGTCGTCTGTCGTCTAAGCACTGAGCTGAATGCTGTGCAAAGCTGAAATCACAGAATGCACAAGTAATTTTAAGTCCCTCCCAATGAGCTGTTGAGCCAACGAAATTGATTGCAGCAAAACATATAGCATACAGAAGTTGTGTGTGTGTGTGTGTTTGTGTGTGGCAGCAATATTAACGACACTGGCTATCACAATTATCGATAACAATCATAATCGATTCAGCTGAACATGCAAATACTACACATGTCGTATACGTAATATGCCATCTGTGAACGCATTTGTCAAGTTAATGAAACGTAACGAAAACTAACAATATTTAGTTCGATTTTTTTTGTTGATTTCGATGTGACCAACTTGCGGCGGCTTTGAACCGGTTTTGCTGCAGAATGTGACAAGTTTCGAATATATAATTAAATACTGGTTGGTGAATGGTTTTTATTTACTGCTTCACCCCAACTATTAGCAACTGGCAATATAACTAATTCATATAGTATCTTAAGCTGGAGACGTTGATAGGAACAAATTGAAAGACAACTTGAAATTTGAATTCGAAACTCTGAATAAATAATACAGAACATGAACTACGAACGTGAATGAAATATTCCGTTGCCAAAATGATCGGAAAAGATTAAGTCTGAAAATGAAATTACACAGTCTCAATTAAAATATGAAACATGAACTAAACACGTGAATAAAATTTTCCATTGCTAAAGCGGCCTGAAAAGATTTCATTATGTCTGCCTAGATTTTTATACCCGCTACCCATAGGGTAGAAGGGTATTATAACTTTGTGCCGGCAGGAAATGTATGTAACAGGTAGAAGGAGGCATCTCCGACCCTATAAAGTATATATATTCTTGATCAGCGTCAACAGCCGAGGCGATATAGCCATGTCCGTCTGTCCGTCTGTCCGTATGAACACCTACATCTCAGAGACTATAAGAAATGTAGATATAATTGGACAACACTTGTTATGTCTTAGATACTTTGGCTGACAATCTAGTATATTTTGTACATTATGGTATCTTTCGAATGCAGTTGGTATATAAGTTTACTGTAATTATTATTTGTCGAATTTTCTTCACAACTGTTGCATAATCAGTTAAAAATACCAAACAACCTACATTTTAGAATTTTTGTGGTATATCAATTTGGTATATTTCAAGACTAATATCGCACTGTTTTACTTTTATTCGAAATGGGTCGATCACATTCGACTGTAGCATTCTTACATGTTTTATATATATATATATTATATGTAGGTACATATAAATTATTATGGAGTTAAAGAATTTTTCTATTTTTATTTGATGAACTTTGAAAATGTAGTAGATTAGTACATTTGACTGTAGTCTTCGTATGAAAAATCTGAGCTGTCATCAAAATGCGGAAGACAGTTGAAAAATAGTTTTGTTGCGGTTTAAAGGCCTTTTCAATAATTTGACTAATAATTAGGAAACTTGAAAACACTTCTCACTAATAGCTGTCATTTTTTAATGATAGTTCCACTCATGAATGAATCGAAATCGATTTGGAACTCGACCTCCGCAATGCACAATTTGTCAGCACTTTTCCAACACCGTTCACTACTAATCTATATATCAATGTTGGCCATTTTTGTCATTCATTTATCAAGCACTTTACGCTTTCTGAAGAACATTTCAAGAGAGACAATGGCAAATAGTTTTGCAGTTGCTGCAACAGTTTTTTTATTTTGTGTGTTCATATAAAATTTTCATTAAAACCGGATTAAATTCGATTGGCAATTGCGGCACTGTGAAGAAAATGTTGCACTCCAGCGAATGGGGGAGGGGATGGGGAGCGGGGGTAAAGTCAACCAATGAAACCACAAACACCGAGTTGCAATCGAAATTTGTGAGTACACAGGAATTGTTGAATGATTTTTCGGGTAGCAGCACAAAATGCCATAATGGGGGGCAACTTTAAATGCCGCTGCTTTACACGCAATTCAATAATTTGTGGTCAATGTCATCAATGTAATTACAATTGCCCCACAAACCATGAAACACACCCCGCACTCCGTACTCCCTCCGTCTCCTCTCCCTCTTCCACCCACGCACACAAAACAGAAACAGAGAGAAACGAAGCAAACCCCAAACGCAAAAACCAAACCAAGCTGAAAAGTACACAGAGAAATTGAAACAGACTTCGATTGTTGTTATTGTAGTTTGTGTCATTTTGTTGTTGCCATTTTGCCACTGTTTATTTTTGTTTATTTTCTTGTGTAGTGCAATTTCTTTTCATTCAATATCAATTCGCTTCTCTGGCGCACAAAACTTTACAATTTCATTTCACATTTCACATTTTTCTCCATCACTTTTGCTTCTCATTCTTTTCTGGCTACAAGCGAGGATAGCAATAATAATAGTAATAATAATAATAATCATAATAAAAAAAAAAAATACTTATAAACACGGAAAAAAATATATAAATGTACATAGTTGGTATATAAATTTACAGTAGTTGTTGTTGTTTGTCGTTTTTTTATATTTTCTTCACTGCTTTTTTGCTGTTGCTTAGCTAAGAAAGAGCACAATCAATAAACGCGCGATAAACCGAAACGGGGAGGGTGAAAACTTCCAACTTAACAGTTAAATTAATAAATTAAGGGTTCGCGAGCGAAAGAAAAAAAAAAGGATACATTTGTTGTATATTATATATATGCCATATATATAGATAGTGTGATTGAGAACTTGAATCTCTCATCAAAATGCCACATTTTCTCAGTGTTCAGTGTTGTTTAGTTGGCCTTCTTCTCGGACTCCGTTGGCGTTGTGGCAGCTTCTGTAGTTGTTGCTGTCGCATCTGTTGTTGCTGTTATTGGTGTGGTTGCTGCTGCTGCTGTTGCTGCCACAGTGGGGGAACTGGCCGAAAGGTCCAAGTCACTGGCGCTGTTCTGTTGTGTGAAAGATAAAAGCCGCAAGTTGAAAGTCGCGGGAGATTAGTGAAAGTGCAATTAAAGTGTCGATGCAAATAAATCAAATGAAATCAGCGAAATGTTCAACTCTCTCGTTCTCTTCTCCAACTTACCTTCATCTCCTTGCGCAGCTTCATCGACTTGCCCATGGACTGCAGGCGATAGCGTTCCTTGGCACGCTCGCGTATCTTTTCGGGAACCACCCACAACGTGGTGGCCATGTTGCCGACGAAAAGCAACAGGAACAGACCGGACATCACCGACACATGCCACGGCGCATCGGGGGGCGTGTAGGCGAGCTTGTAGAGCGTCCAGGCATTGTACGCCTGGAAGGCATAGCCGATGAACAGGAAAGGCAAGAGGAAGCTCAGACCGCGCCACATCCACGAATGGAAACCCTCGATGGTGATGTCCATGTTGTGACGCTCGCCGAGCGCCTTAAGTCGATACAACAGACCCTTCTGGTAGCCAAACTGCAAGTACTGGACAATGCCTGCAAGCGGAGAGTGAAAAAGAAAAGAAAATACAGATACGTCCAGATAGATAGCTGAAATATATAGTATATTGTATTTACTTACTGATGTACACATTGAAGTACATGAACTGCTGGCGAAAGAGTTGCCAGTGTTCGCCTTGGGGCCAAACGAGCAAAACACCAGCGGCCACCGTCGATATGAAGTGATGGGCACGCCACCAGCCCTTGATCCTGGAGCCATTCACCTTCAGTATGGACTCGCGAATGGTCAGTGTGCAATAGTACCAAACCAGCAGAAAGATGAAGGCCAATTCCAGAGCTCTGTGTGATGGAAATGATGATGAAGATGATAAGATGGTAAGGAGTGCGCGGATTGAGATTGAGATTAATGCCACTCACCTGTAGTTAAATATCAAATTGAAGAATGCCATTATCAGTCCAATAACGTTGAGTATTAATTTAAACTTTTCATAGTCATCTTTGTAGCGAACTTTGTCGTTTCTGTTCAGAATTGAGACGTTCACATCGCCCAGGATAATCTACAAGAAGTAAAAAGAAAATAAATAAGCAAAATAAGGGGGAAAAAACGAACAAATTGTTGAAATGAAACGAAACGAAACGAAAGAAAAACTGTAGAGTAAACGCAAATTGGACGCGGAGTGCGGAAAACTGGTTTAAAGTAGCAAATTGTCGCTAGCTCGCTCGCTTGCTCGAAAAAGTTACTTCGCAATGCAATTTGTTGTGCAAAAGTGTGCCCAACTCTCACCTGCAAGTAACGACCCGATTTTGCCGGCAGCGATTGCTCAATTTCATGCAACTGCGCCTTCCGCTTCAGCGACATCTTTACCAGATCATCGAGCTTCTCCTTATCCGATGGCCCACCGGGCGACGGAAATCTGCAAAAAAGTCAAAACAAATCATTTGTTTAATTCTGTTGAACTTTGCTGCTGCTTTTGCGTTAACCTTATTATCAAAAGAACTTTCAGCTAAGGAATCGAGTTTGAAAGTAATTGCAAAATGTGATTAAATCTGGATTTTTCCATTTAACTTAAATTACATTTGCGCAAAATTTCTAAAAATACGGGTACTTAGATTTATCCAGCATATTGGTTGCATGACCCACAATTCCCTCATAATTCAATTAAAATAATAATATTTAAACAGCAAAAGTTCCATCAAATTTCCATGCGCTTGAACTTTAAAAGCAAGTTGAAACAAAGCACAGTTAATTGCTAAAGTGTGATGAGATATCATTAATTATCATCAAACTTTTTTGTCAGAGCTAATTATTGTCATATTTGTGCACCTTGCGCTTAATACGAAAATTAATTTGTTTTTGCACGAAAAAAGAAAACAAACAATTTTCTGAAGGTTACAAAAAAAAGGCGAATAATAAAGTTACAGTCGAGTTTGCTCGACTGTGAAATAAAAGCAAAGCAATGCAGAAGTTTAATTATCGTTAAAATATACCAAATAATTATATATACAAATTATTAAAAAATAATAAGAGCTATGTTTGGTATTGAGATTTAATACTGCACTGAAAATATAATATAATACATTCAAAACATATAACACTTGCTGTATCAATAAAAATATACTAAATTAATATACCATGAATGTATACCAAATGGTATATTTGGTATATGTAGACTATTGTATACTAAATAATATGCACAACAATGTACGCTACTGGTATTATCCATAAATAAATATACCAAAATATACTTCAAAATACCAAAAGCCATATTTAATATATATATAGATATACTACTGCATTCAAAATAATATACAGTTCCCGATTTTAAACAACATATCGGTGTAACATTATACCAAATTAACATACAGGAATACTAAAATATACCAAAAGCCATATTTAGTATATGAATATACTATTACATTTAATATAGTACCATAAAGTACAATATAACTGATTGTGATGGCGGTCATCGAAATATTAAACCGATTATATATGCAAATTGAAACCAAAATACTAACTAACATTAAAAACTGAACTTTTGTATAATTAAATATAAATTATGCATAATAAATATCGAAAAATTTTTAGTAATATCCAGAATAGCTTTGAGCTTAAGTTTTGTAAGGGGCAAAAGCAAAAGAAATTTCTTGCACAATTGATTGAATTTGGAATTTTGTTGAAAAATGAAATCCAAATGAAAATCAATTCACCGCACGGTGCGGCCCACGCGGAAATTTCAATTTGATCGCACGTCAAAGTTCAATTTAGACATAATTGATAGTTATCTACATAAATTATAGATGTACCCAAAACTATACATACATTTGTGAGAATATTCACATCTATACATCAGTATGAACGACGCTTTTGTTGTTTCACCTGTGTTTCACTTTTATTAGTGCTGGGGCATTTTATCAATCGCTTGCATAATTCATGTTTTTATTTTTAAACATCCAATAAACGATAGGGTAAAAAAAAAAGTAACGCTGATAAGCGGACACATACGACATACGACATTCGATACGGTTCGATTTGGTTTCCAATCAACAAAAAAAAAAAAATGAATATGAAATACTTTTTGCTAAAACTGGAAAGTACTCAAATGGGGCTCGTCTGATAAGTTAGAACATTATTATAGAACACACAAATTTAACGTACTATAATCAATGGAATTACTTGCAAATTTTCTAAATCAATTATGTAATGCAAACACACACCGGAAGTTGAAGACGCACAAATGTGGCTAATGGCATCAAAGTAAAGCTCGAGGTGCGCAGCTTAACCTATCAAGATTGTATTTTGATATAACATATTATTGACATGGCATGAACGAATTCAATGTCAAGTGGAGTTCACGTAGCATTTGTAATATTTTTCTTTGGTATTGGTTTATTTATATAGCATACTATACACATCATATGTGAATTTTGCTTTCGCTTGAAAACGTGCTCTAAAAATAGCATTATTTCTATGTGAATAGTTTTTTGTTGTTCATAGTTTTTTTTTTTTTTAGTTATTTTTTCATTTGCACACGCGCCAAAGTCGCGTTACCGTTGCGGTCATTAGTGTGGCACTTAAACCGAGGATTTCGCAATGCAAATGCTGATTGTTTATGAACATTTCACACCTCTCTCTCTCTCTCTCTCTCTTTCTCTCTCTCTCTCTCTGGCTAGCAAATGAACTAAATAAACGAAAACACAACAACAAGATCAATTATCAGAGTGCTTGTCAGCTGTCAACAATTTGCATATTGCAATTAAAATTAATTGTTTAAAAACTGTTTCAAACTCAATTTTGTGGCGTTGCACCAAAAACCGCTCGAAAAATCATTTCATTTGCACTCCGCGCGGTAAAAATCGCTTCAAATTATTTCATTTATTTTCCATGATATTCTCAAGTGCGCACTGTCCATCTGTCTGTCTGTCCGTCTCTGCTTTTGTTTATGTTTGCATAATATGTGCTTTGCTGTGCGTAGAATCAATCTGGCAAACAGCTGAGCCCAAGGCCAAATTCATATATACAATGTATATATGCATAATACTTAGTGTAGGGAGAGAAGTCCAAGAGCAACAGACGTTGTGACAGCAATACCCTAGCGACTAAAACCGCTTCGTAAGCAACTCACACACACACACACACACACACACACACACACACACACACACACACATATGCTTGCATTCATAATTGCGGCGTCAAACAACGAACTCCACATCAACTGCAACAATTTGGCCTTGCACAGTGGTACAAAGTTGCAAAAATTCATGCAGCTATCAGCTGTTGACACTTCAGAATGAATTCAGGAAAACACAAAGTTCAATTGCGAATAGTTGAAAATTAAATTCCATGAGTCAGATAATTATAAAAATAATTAAGTAATCGCAGCAATAAATAAAAAAAAACTCAACTAAAGCACTTAACACAACTAATCAGTTTGAATATCGCCTGCTTAAACCAAAACACAAGGTAGTCTAAACAAAGCGCGATAACGATTTGCAAAACGGGAAATAAATGAACTATGCAACCCACAAGGCGTAAGTGTTATGATTTTTTGTACGTCGACAAATAATTTTGAATTATTCATAAATAAGATGATATCAATTGGGAGAGAAAAGAACGAAAATTTCCATTATGGAAATTGTAATCTCTAGACGTCTTTTAAGATTAGACGTGAACTCATATTAATTATTATAGTAGTAAATGCAAAGATTTGAAAAAGATTTCAGAAACCTAACATAATTATTCATAAATAATTAGTACTCAAAGATAATCTGAATTGGGAGATAACACATTTGAAAATGAAGATTTCCGTTATAGAAAATCGTAGTCTCTGTGACATAAATTAATATAAATTATAGCAGCATGTAAATGAAATATGAAAAAGAATTCAGCATCTAATCATATTTATTCGTGAACAACAAGTACAACAAAATAATCTAAATTGAAAGGTACAAAAAAGAAGGAAAATTGTAATCTCCAGACGTTTATAGAGATGCCAGTTATATGAATCAATATTAATTATTATATAAGTAAATGATTTCAAAAATATTTCGGCAAACTAAATTTAGGATATTAATAAACTAGCCTTGTCTATTTGTACATTAGAAATGCAGTTCAAAGCCATAAATAAAAAAAATAAATGATAAGAATTTCTTGGCAGTAGCCAATCGACTTTGTCCCACTGTAATACAGCTGGTCATTCAACGAGTTTTGTTTTGTTTTTTATTTGCGTGTGTGTGTGTGTGTGTGTGTGTTTGGTTGGCGTTTCAGTTTACGCTTCATGCAACAGCACAGGGTCAAGGGCGACTGGTTGAAGAAGCGAAAGAGAGCGCGCATAAAAGTGGCAGAGAGTTGCCACAGACAAACAAGGGGCACGAGGTGGCAGGTGGCAGGTGACAAGAGGGGAGAGGGCTTACTTAGTAACTAGCTGACCAAAGGTTAGCCTTCAATTACAAAACAAAACAGTTTATGACATCGACGACTTGGACGACAATAAACACGCCCAGCTCAACGCTAGTTGCGGAACAAAGTCTACAAATAAGTACGTGAGTTTTATCACAGGTTTTATCAGAAGAAACACACAGCTGTAAAAGCTAATTGGAACCGGCAAAGCAACCAACCGTCAACATATATCGACATGTGTAGAAGACGAGCTATGCACTCTATATATAATAGGTATTTAGTGATAAGCTCGCCCGTTGCTGTTGCTGTTGCTGTTACTCGGCGGGTGCTATCGATAAGGTTGCCTTCCTGACTAATTACCCAAAGACATGTGTTTTCAACTGTTTCAACTGATAAGCGAGCAACCAACCAAATAGGTGTTGCGTGTGTGTGTGTGTGTGTGTGTGTGGTGATTAGAATACCTGAGTTCGGGGCTCTCACAGTAGGTTTAATTGATGGCAGATCAAATTCCAAATTGGCGAACCTTTAACGGGGGTTGTTTACATTACCCAACGAAAGTGCAATGACAATTTGGAATTCGAAACGTTAAACGACAAATACGAAAAATAATGAGCGTGAATAAATATAATTACCGTGAGTGTATGTGTTTTTAACTGCAGTACACACACAATTGTTTATTTATGTAGATGTAAATGCAGCTATAGATAAACAACAACAACAGCAAAACGAAAACACTAAAGAGAAACTGAGAAGAAGCAAGCGACAAGCAATTTGCTAATTCATTAAAACATTTCTACGAATTTTGTGCGAATTTCTTTTGAAGTTATTTCCGATCATTCATTATATGACTAAGTTGCAGTTGTTGTTGTTGTTTATTTTAAAACGTCACGCACGCAGTTGGAACTGAATTTATGCTCGTGACACGCTGCCATCTCTATCTAAACGTAAATGCAAGTAAGCATATTTAATTGAATCCAATTTTTAAAGGGTTGCCTTTTGCATACATGTAGTATGTGTGTGTGTGTGTGTGCGTTTAGTTACTGTTGTGTTGTTGTACTCACTGTCGTAACGAGGCCGTTATTTGATTCATGCGATAGCGTTGATGTTTGATCTCGTTGAAGCATTTTTGTTGATGACTGTACAGCTGTTCCAGCAGCTCAATGTAGCGTCTGTTGCACGTCTGCAAAGAGTAACCGGGGTGTGAAGGGGGATGGACAAACATTAGCAGCTGTTCGCAGTCAAACATCAATTTGCGACCGCAAGCAAACAAAACTCACCTCAAGCTCTGTGTACTCGCGATTGAGTTCATTCCATTCATTGCACAGTGCTTCGATGTCCATCTTCATGATGATGATGATGTTTCTATTGTTGTTGTTGCCGTTCTTGTTGTTCTTATTACAATTATTGGTTGTTGTTGTTGCCGTTTCACTTATACACGTTGCCTATTGTAGCGCAGCGCAACAGCTGTTTTGAGGTTATGGTCTGTGTGTGTGGGCGCAAGGGCGCATGGAACGTAGCGACGGGGACGCGCGGCGAGCCAAGGGGGTCAAATAGTCGCCGGCTATTTGCCGTGGGGGTTGGCTGGCTAAATATTTTGGTGAAAAATCAATTGGTCGCAGACAGAGTGCAGACACTCGTTCTCTCTTGCTCTCGCTTTCTTTCACAGCCACAAAGGAATGTGTGTGTGTGTGTGGTATTGCTATTACTTTGTTGGGCACTTTCCAGCGTTTAACACTTTGAATTGCAATTGGAAAATGATGCCGCTGTTTTGTTTGCCGTTGTTTTGTTTAAAAATAAATGTGAGCGGAGCGGAGCGTCGCTTACGCCGCGATACGCTAACTAAAACTGAACTGAACTGAACCGCACAAGACACAACACTGCACACAACACATTGAATAGAAGAGCCAAGCGATCCAATTGCCCGCGCTCGCGACGTTTTTGTTTGTTGATGACGGCGGCGGACCGGGGAAAGCGTGTGCAGTACTTTTGCTGGCCGACAGTTAATTTTAACTACTTGAGACTTAGTTTTGGCGACGCGTCTGCGATTAGATTAAAGTTAAACACACACACACTCTCGCAGACAACAAAAAAAAAAAAAACAGCAGCAACACGACAGCAAACACAAAATATCTCTTGCGAGAATTTTACCAACAACAAAGCAATGCGATGAAATCGCGACAACAGCAGCAACTCCGGTCGCCGCCGCTTGTTGCGTCGTAACAACGCTAGCTAACTATAGCCGTGCCGCTCTTTTCAATGCTTATCCAGTTGCGCTAGACGCGTCAGTGCTGCTATCTCGTTCGCACCAATGCTCTGTGTGGTACGTAGCGTATTGTGTGTGTTGAATTTCTTGCTGTGATGGTGAATTTCGAGCGCGCCAAGTTTAAATTTACAATACAATTCAAAATTGTACGAGGCTCCTGTTAAATGACTGAATGAGGGATTTGAAATAACAATTTCGTTGGCGTTGCGTATAGAAAGCATATTTAATTTAAAATGCCAAGCATACTAAACAGTAAATGTTGCTTTTCTCCAGCAGTTTTGTGGTTTATGGGCTAAACAATTTAACACAAATAAACAAATAAAAAAAAAAAAAAAAAAAAAAGTGTTTATATATATAGAGTGTATGCATGTGTATATATATATATAGTATGTATATGATGTTTTTTATTCCTTGCGTCGGGCACGCAGTCGCAGCGCTAAATAGGCGAATCCTCGAAAGCTGATGATGAGCAAAACCAATCCAATGTAATCGAGGGGCAAATCAGCAGCCGAAAAGTTGAGTGTTTCCAGAATGACTTTCCCAGAGCTCGGACACGTCGTATTCGATGAAGTGCAGCTAATCTCGCCAGCCTCAACATCAGCCCATTGATTGATAAGCAGTCCCTCGTTGGCATAGCGAAACCACGACAGATACGACAGCCACTTCAGATAGATGGGCACCGAGCCGGAGTTGAGGAAGAAGCCGCCGAAGAGCAGGAACGGAATGATGACAGGCGGACCCACGGACAGGGCCATCGATGTGGATGAGCTGGCGCAGGATATCAGATAACCAAACGAGGTGGAGACATTCGCAACCAGTGTGACCAGAGCCAAACAGTTGAAGAAGTGCAAGGCGCCGGCTCGCAGTCCAATCATCGGATACGCAATCGCCGTGAACACAAAGGGAACGGTGAGGAAGAGCGGCAGCTCCGCTATAGTCTTGCCCAGAAAATACGTGTCGCAGCGATAGAGTCGACTTCGTGCCTCTCGCATAAACACAGGCAGCTCCGAGGTGAAGACCTTCGGGTGAAAGAGTGCGAAATGGAATGGATTAAATAAACGAAAGTGAAAGATAGTTGAGAGCAAACTCACATTGATGGTGGCAAACACATTCTGGAAGGTCATGTTGGTCAGGAAGAGAAAGATGGCTCCGTTGATGTTCATCACGCCCACTTGCGTCAGCTGCTGCCCCAGAAAGATGAGTCCAATCAACACAGCCACCATCTGCAAAAGAGCGAAATTCATTTCGATTTTATTTCACTGTTTTTCTATTTTCTATTTTCAATTTTCTGTTGACTTCTTATATATGTAAATCACAAGCTTAAGTTGAGAATTTTGTATTTTACATTTTATTTGTTAATTTAAGTTTAGTTGAGGCTTTTATATCTTACATTTTATTTAGTACTTGAGATAATAAATAAATAAATTAATTTAAAAAAAATTAAATTAATAAGAAAACACGAAATTATTAAATATATAAAGAGTCGCATTAATAAATGGAAACATTTAAGTTCTGCTTGACATTTAATTTTGAATTGTTATTTTATGTTATTACCAATTTTTAAATGCTGATGTAAAATTTAATAAATAACAATGAATATATTTAATTTTTACAAATTTGACTCTAAAAATATTATCAGAAATGAAGTACCAAATAAATAAATGTTCAGAAAATATTAATAAGCAAGCAAACAAAATAGAAAAAAAGAAACAAAAAGGAATAAGTTCATTTGTTAGTTATATATTTTTTATTTTTTGTATACTTTTTAGCTTCAAACTTTGTTTTAAAATCTCATTTTTTGACTTGACCTTAAATGCGAGTAGATAATTAAATTAATATGAATCTTGATCAAAAGATAAATAATTGAATAAAATAATTTAATTGGCAACTAAAGAAAATGACGAAAATAATAATGAAATAATCAATAAAGTAATTCGATTTTGAAGAAATAAGTAAATTAAGGGCTCGTAGTTATTCTGAGAAAGTTCTAAATTTGTTTAAATTTGTTAAAGTAACGCAATTCGATTTTTTTGTTTTCAATTTAATTTAGAATTTGATGTAACTGTTGTATAAATAAATCAATTAATTCGTAATAAAGAAGCTACGAAGTTAGAAGTGAATAAGTCAGTGTATAAAATATACAAATAATAACAAAGAAAAAATGATTATACAAACAAATAAAACATGAAATGAATAATAACAATAAAATGATTACGAATATATAAGTAAGTGTATAAAGTGTAAAAACAAGTATAAGAAATTAATTTCAATTCTTATAGATTATACATAATATGAGTTAAAATAAGAATTCGTAAATATTTATAAAACTTTTTGGATTTCATATTATATCAAAGTTAATAATCTAATTTATATTTCACATTATATATAAGTGAATACAGTAATAATATTAAAAAATTAAGCTAAACTCAAGCTACTCACCGTGGTCTGAATGAGTCGCACTTTGACCAGCAGCGGCTCCTTGAGCACCGACAACCAGGATCTCCAGAGCACAGCTCGGAACTGCATGAACCAGGTGGCCTTGTAGGTGTAACCATTCTCCGGCTGCTCCAGCGGCTGCGTCTGCGTCTTTGCTGCCAGCAGCTGTTCCATATCCCGAGCTACTTTGCTGATGGCAAAGTTATCGCAGATCTTTCCAATCCGCTCCCTCGACTCCACTTCGCGACCTGGAACTATCGCCAGCACCTGCACATAGAAATCCGCCGGATTGTAGTTGGTCGGACATTGGGCGCCCACGCTAAACGAGAGATTGAGAATATATATATGATATACATATATTTAAGAATTTTATGAATTTACTTAATATTTGCAATCATTGAGATTATCCCTGTTAATTAAGTTGAATTTCATTATTTTTCATTTCTTTTATGAATATTGTATTAATTAAATTTTTTTTTTTAATTTAATTGAGCTTTGAATTTGTTTTCTTTGTCGAATGAATTTTATGAATTTAGTTAACATTTGCAATCAAATATTGAGATTATCCCTGATGATTTAGTTGAATTTAATTATTTTTCATTTCTTTTATGAATATCATATTAATATGTTTTATTATATATTTTTTTAATTTTTTTTTTTATTTAATTGAGTTTTGAATTTGTTTTCATTGTCGAATGAATTTTATGAATTTAGTTAATATTTGCAATCAAATATTGAGATTATTCCTGAGAGTTTAGTTGAATTTCATTACTTTTCATTTCTTTTATAACTAGTATTCATTTCATTTTTTTAATATATATTTTTATTATTATTTTTTTTAAAATTTAATTGAGCTTTGAATTTGTTTCCTTTGTCGACTATAGATAATAATTTCATGAAATACTATTTTTCTGTTAATATTTAGGTTTTAAAATGTTACATTCAAATTGTTGTATTTTAATTCTTTGAATTTAACTGATTATAATATTTTATATTGTATATGTGGGTTATAAATTGTATATTGATTTTATATTATTTTCCATATTTTATATTAAACTTAAACATATTTCATTTCAAGGATCATTTAATTGGAATGGAAGTTTTTCAATTTAAATTATTATCTCTTTGGTAATATATAATATTGTTATTTTGTAAAAGTAGGAATTTAAACATACTCAAATTATGAAAACTGAGTATTTTATACTTTAGAAGCAATAAATTGAATTGTTAGCTACAAATTGACTTTTACATTTCCGTTTTCTGTTGACTGTTAATAGTAAAAATTAAATATTTGAGACTTTAGTAAATAACTGACTAACTTAGGTTTCTTGCTGAATTATTGTGTGACATATTTTTTTAAAATATTGAATTTATATTTAAATTTTGTATCACCCTTCAATATTATTGGTAATTTATAATTTTAAGTTTGTCGCTTTGTGGACCCTTAATAAATTATATTTACGTAACATAAGATTAAAGACTTTTAGTTTAAAAAAAAAAATGTTAAGTCAGGATATGTTAAATTTTCAATAATATTTACATAAATATATTTATTTATGTAATAGTAATTGTAATGATAGTAATGATTGAAAGCAATTTATAGTCGGGACTATTTACTCACTATGAAAAGAAGTCAACGGCCTCGCTGGGCGTGCCAAGGAAGGCGACACGCCCCTCGGCAATGAGGAGGATCTTGTCGAAGAGCTCGAACAACTCCGACGACGGCTGATGGATGGTCAGGATGACGGTCTTGCCCTTCTGCGACAGCTTCTTCAGCACCTGCACAACACTGTGCGCAGTGAACGAATCCAATCCCGAGGTGGGCTCATCGCAAATGAGCAGCGGAGGATCGGTGAGTGCCTCCGAGGCAAAGGCAAGTCGTTTCCTCTCGCCACCAGATAAACCCTTCACTCGACCTGGCACACCGATGATCGTGTGCTGGCATTTGCTGAGCGACAGCTCTTGGATGACCTGATCCACTCGAGCCACACGCTGGCGATAGCTCAACTGACGTGGCATTCGGACCATGGCCTGAAAGATGAGATGCTCGCGTGCCGTGAGCGAGCCAATGAACAGATCATCCTGCTGCACATAGGCGCAACGTGCCTGCATCTCCTTGGCATCCACCGGCTGACCGTTGAGCAGACGCACACTCGACGGAGAGACCTGAACTCCTTGCGGCGAGCGAAAGGCGAGCGCATTGAGGAGCGTTGTCTTGCCAGCTCCAGAGCTGCCCATCACAGCGAGCAACTCACCCGGATAGGCAACGCCACAAACTGCATTAGAGAGAGAAAGATAGAGAGAGAGAGAGAGAGAGAGAGAGAGAGAGAGAGATAGAGAGAGAGAGAGAGAGAGAGAGAGAGAGAGAGAGAGAGAAAGAAAGAGAGTTAGAGAGAGAGGGAGAAAATGGGCAAAGGATACACATAGAGAAAAATATGTAGATTGAAATGTAGATTACAAATCTTGATTAAGATTTTGTCGATCTTCAATCGAATCTATACTAAAACTATACTAAATTTTCATTTAAAGATGAAAAACATCTTCTTTTAAGATTAAAATCTTTCCTCAAGAATGTTTCATCCTTTATTGAAAAATAGATTTTCAGTGATTTATATTTTTTTCGAATTTACAAAAAAAAACTACTCAAGAAATAAGATTTTTAAGTTGAAAAAGAAAAGAATTGCAAATCTTGTTTTAAGAACTTTTCAATCTTAAAAAAATCTTTTTTCTCTTGTTTCTTGAAATGTTAGAATTCCCTTCCTTTAAAATAAGAACCTAATTTCTGGTGTTGTATATAAAAATAACCCGCAATTTATTTTGTATTATTATTATTTTAAACAATCCAGATTTAGTTCAAATTAAGAGAAATCTCTTTGTCTATTCTTAAAACACGATTATTATCTTTCAATCTTTTTGGCATAATTTCGATCTTGTTTTGATTTTGACATCATACAATATTTATCTAAGATTTTATTCCTGGTTTTAGCACGTTTTTTTCTCTACTTTTTCCTTCTTAATTTTGTACATTTATAATTTCTTATTTCCTTTTCTTCATTGTTTTACTTCTTTTTTTTACTGCATTTCCTATTTAAGTATTTTAATTGTAACTACAATTAAAAATGTATTTTTTTGTTGTTTTATTTTAATTAATTAATCTAAATTTAATATTGTTTTGTTTAATTTTCAGATTTTTCGCTGCTTGAATCAAGATTTAATTCTTGAATCTTTGTAGAACAATTGCGATTTTGATTTAAGAATAAACCTTATTTGTTCAGTTCAAACAATCTTGATGCTAGATTTTATTCTTGGTTTTAGCACGTTTGTTTCTTTCAGTGTTTGTTTCTCTATTTTTTCTTCTTAATTTTGTACTTTTATAATTTCTGTTTTCCTTTTTCTTCATTGCTTTACTTCTTCTTCTTTGTTCAGTTATCACATCAAGCAATCTTGATTCTAGATTTTATTTTTGAATTTAGCACGTTTGTTTCTTCCAGTGTACTCTTACCATTCTTGAGCAGATGCTTGCGCGGAGCCGGAATGTGGCGCTCGTTGCAGAAGAGACCGCGTGTGCGATTGACGAGCTGGCGCCAATTGGAGCCCGGCTGATGGACGGCGCCAAAGATGTCGACGTTGTGCCAGGCGTAGGTGAGAGTCTCTGGCAATTCTCCGCTGCTGCTCAATGTGCCATAGTTCTTGGTCTGGCCAAAGCTTTGGCTAATGCAACTCTGCGCTGTTGCTGCCACAGGGCCAGTGGCACCTTCCCCAGGCTAAGAAAGAGAGATAAAGAGAGAGAGAGAGAGAGAGAGAGAGAGAGAGAGAGAGTTAGCGAAGGACTGTGGCAAAAAAGGTTGGCGAAACTTTTCAATTTGAGTCGCAACCATAAAAAAGGGCGACGACGCGTAAATCTTTTCGGCGTGCTAATCCCGCCGCCTATTCAAGCAGTTGCCCCCAACACTCCCCGTTCCACTCCCCTCCTCCTCTTATTCGACCGTTTAAAATGTGCAAATTAGGGTGGCCATAAGCCGCAGACGGTGTCGACTCCCAAAAATACGCGGAGGCCAATGTTGCCACTTCGTAAGACAATTGCCCCGGCGTAAATGTAAATCGTTGCCCTTGCCTTTGCCTTTGCCTTTGGATTTCGGCTTGAGCTTCTTTACTTTTTTCTTCTTCTTCTGCTTATGCTGGGTTTAAGTTTCACTTTCAGTTTCGAGTCGAGTTGAGAGTCCATTCTATTATGCGACCCGCCATTTGAAGGTGACTCTCTGGAGCAGTCTTCAAAGTTTGCGCTTTTCGTATTTTATTTTGTTGTCCTTAAAGTGTGCTTTGCTCTGCTGAGTGAGTGCAGTGAATCAGTTTGAATGCCCGCATGAATATGCTAGACAGACAGACAGACAAACGGACGAAGCGAATGAGTGTCTTAGTGTCAAGTGATTGAGCAATTGCGCATTTTGTAATTTACTTAACACCTCCTCGAAAGTGTGTCCTTCATTTTAAGCTAAGCTCCTAACGGGAATTATCATTTACGAAACGAAATATGAACAATGGGGATTGCTTGTAGTAAAGAGTAAAGCTTGTGACTGAATATATGTTAGATAAGATTTCATTAATATGATCTTAACTGTCTTAGTAAAATAATAAGGCATCGATTTATGTTGACACATGAGTATAGCTAATAAAAAAAAAGTTAGTTTCCTGTCATTTAATTCAAATTAATTTACTTCAGAATGTATTAATTTAGCTTCATAAGCATCTGATTCACTTTGAAATGTTTTATTTATTTTTGCATTTAATTCTTTGTTTCGTTGTTTGTTTATGTATTAATTAATACGTATCTATACTTAACCCCTGTATAACCCTTAAACTATTTAACTATTTACGCATAATTATCTGTCTATATATTGATAACCATTTATCCTTCTATCCTTAAATCTTTCTATCAATAACTCTTTTTCTCTATAATGTGTGTATAACAATCTAAAAATGTGTCAATTATCTATCTATCCCATCTATAAACTGATTAAAATCTATTTAACTTATTATATATTTTTTTTTTTTTCTATTTATCTTCTCTACAAGCATGTCAAATGTTTGCATGTATAACATATAAAGTCCGATATAGCTATCCATATAGTTACATTAGGCACCGAACGATGTGTGCAGTTGTTAACACATGTCTCACGACGAGTTATGCCACAGAATCGAGATGCTGTTATGTCATTGACTTTAGAAAGTCGTTCCAAAGTTCCTCAAATCGAGTCAAAGAAAGACTTGAGATTCTAATAAGATGACGTTATATTCCAAGTCAACAAAATGCAAAAATTACTTACTTGTTGGAAAGCAAATAAACTTTATAATAAAATAAAATTAAATTCCGCCTTTTATTATGCCACGCCTACTTTTATTTAGTTGCTTAAAATGCCTTTCAAAATACATTTCAATTTTCAGACCGATACCTTACTTCGTTGAAAAGTTAAAGACGCATTGCTCCTACTTTCTTATATGAGGCTTAGTATGTTACATGGCTAGTTTGGCTCATTTTGTCGAATCAAAAAAAATTATAAGTCAAATAAATTAAAAAAAAATTGTATAAAATTTGTTGTAAAAAAGATGAATCAGAATTGACTCCAACATAATTGGAAAATGCGTATGTTTTTTTTTTTTTAAATACATTAAAATGCCTTAAATACCTCGAAATACCTTAAGTACCTCATAGTGAAATCTTTAAGCATCATTTTATAATTTTAATTCAATTTATACACATGGTTTCATGGTGAAATTTTCTTAGAATTCTTCGTAGATTCTGATTATGGGGGACGATTTTCAGGATTTTTTGGACAGAAACAAATTGACCCGCCCTAATATACATATAGTATATGTAACATATGTGTGCACTTAATCACCAAATTATTTAACTATAAACTTTTTAAAATATCGATGTTATGTCGAAAGCTATTTATTTGCCTTGCTATCCACTTTTAGCAATGAAAACATCTATCTGTCTTTATATGTATCTATCCATACATATACTTAACTTTATTTATGTATAATATCATATATAACATATGCTTTAACTCTCTAGCTACATAACCAATAAATTTTCAATATATCTACATATTGATTGTCTATCCATGTCTAAAGCTACTTCTTTAAATGTTCTGTTCAACTTTCTAACCACTCATCAATACTTATTCATCTAAACATCTTTTAACTTTACTCTGCTAAGCAGTCTATTAACAATTGAATTTCTTCTGAGATAAAGTAAGTTTTCTGGCAAGCGGATCTCATAATAATTCCAATCGAAGTACAGTTTGCTTGGCACTTGCTTCGACAACAGGATGTGGAATATCAACAAAATAAATAAGTACTTGTGCTCAAGTTAAGTTTAGAGAGAGAGAGAGAGTGAGAGAGAGAGAGAGAGAGCGCTGAGTTCATTGTAATAAGCAGAACTTTGTCCATTTGATATTGTGTGCCAAACTAGTAGCGACATCTGTCGGCGAGTAGCTGCCAGCAACCACTCTATGGCTGTGGCTGGTCAAGAGCGATGTCGATGCCGAGATGCCGTGTACTTGCTTATAAGTTATTCAAAAAGGAAGAAAAACAACAACAACAACAACGCGAGGAGAGACAAAGTAGAAAGTACGCGAAAAATTAAATAAATATGAAATGTAAGAGACAAGCAGCCAGATAATACTGCAACACACACACACACACACACACACACACATACACTTAAGAAACGCCAAAGAAGATGAAAATAACAACGGCAACAACAAGGAAGAGCAACAAAAAGAGAGAGGAAGAGGAGCAACAACAATGCGAACATAACACAGGCAAATAAATACAGGAAAAACTTTTTAATAACATTTTTCGGCCTCATTTGTTGTGAAAACAATTTTGCTTGGGTGGCTGTGGGAGACACGAGGAGACGGGGCAGGCAGCCAGCTATTCCCTCTTGCCACCAAGTCGAGTCGAGTCAAGTCGAGCGTTGTTGCCACATGTAACGGATATTAAATTTTTCGCGTTTACCTCGACGGCGAGTCTCCAATTTCTCAAGCCAAATTGAAATGCAGCAGACAACGTGTAAGAGAGAAAGTGAGACGTCAGAGTGTGCGACAGAGAAGGAGAGCAAGAGAGGGAAAGAGAGAGAGAGAGAGAGCAAGAGGTGGGCAAATGCCGGACTCAACTTGGACAACACGGCGTATTATTAATAACCAAATGCGGCGACATTTTCAACATCGAATGCTACAATTTTTCCTACAGCATTTTTTACATTTTCTCAATTTTCATAATTCCCACATCACCTCCCCCTCCTCCATCACCTAGCAGCTTTTGTTTAATTTTTATGATTATTTATATAAATGATTATGATTCAGACACGGAGGTAAAAACGCAAAATGCTTTCAATATTGTGGCCATCATCTCGCTGTGGCGCCAATTAGCGTTCCTCCCTCAATTCATGTTTCACCGCTTTAGGCTCTGTGGAAACCCCACAAGCGGGACACAAGCGAGAGGAAGGAAGCAAGAGGGGGGAAGTAGCGACATTAAACCGCAGTGGACGAGCTTTGGTTTCACTCAATGGAAGCCCTACGCATGGGTCAAACATCCTAAGCCAAATCTGGACAGCTTGCGAGCTAATGTTGGCCTGGCTAATGCCGTAAAGAGTTGCAATTAAATTTGGGTTGACTCGACTCACAAATTTCAAGGAAAACCCACTTTCGAAACTTATGCAAATTATTCATTTATGTGCCTAATTTTTATACACTTTTAAATATGTTTTCAAGTTCAAATTTCAGTAAGAAACTGTGCTAATCTCTTAATGAGCGTAGACAAGTGACTTTAAAGTAAACATAAATAAATGTGGTTCACTATAATTATATTTATATTCTGTGAAATGAAATGCAAGGCGCGAATGAATTTGCTAAACTATTTAATGCAATTCTTTGGCTAAATAAATGAAATAAATGTTAGAATACTATTTTTGAATTTAAAGTAATTTTGGAAGTTGTTCAGCTTAGTTTCCTAATAAGATTTTTGTAAATGTATTTTTATATTTTTATATTTAATTATTAAGTTAAATATATTATTTATATTTACATATATACAACCAAATTCTTTAGATTGATTTGTTTATGTCTAACTTCTTTAAAGTCAAATAAGTAAAATGTTATAGCAACACTTGACTGATTTATAAAGTAAGCAAAGGACTTTAAACTAAGTCCACATAAAAGTATTTAAATTAAAATGTATTTTGGAGTTTTAAACCCTTAATTTATGTACCTCACTTGATAGAGGTAACCATAAATGTAATTTAATTAAATACTAATCGAATTATTTATTTTAAATTTAATTTCTATGAATTCAATTCAACCAAATAATAATTTGTATATATTATTTCGATTTTTAAATTTATGTAATAAAATAATTTCTTGCTTGCTTTAATACACATATTTAGAGAACTAAAATATTCGACTTTGAATGCTATGTTAGTTTGTAATTTTTAAATAAATTAAGTAAGGTAAAAATGCCACAGAAAACTGTTACTGATTTATCAATATAGATTAAACAGATAACTTTGAAGCAAATCAATTTTATTTGTCATATTATTTTCATGTAAAGAATTGAAATTATAAAGCAAATAAATTTGATCTATACTATTAGCTTAGTTTCTATAACTTTTTATTAATTTGTGTAACAGTTTGTGACTTCCAAAATTGTATAATTATTTTATTCAATTTTCAAAACAAATATATAAAATATTGAGCACTGTCAACTAAAGCTTTGATTACTCATTTAAAATTTGTAAGTCAAGTAAAAATGTAAGAACAAAAACTTTGCTGATTTATCAATGAAAGAGCAGACAAACGATGGACTTTGAAGTAAAGACAAACAAATAAATAAATATGTACATATATAGGCAAATAAATATGTTATGTATACTTCTTCTTTGGAATGCTCTTTGATTGTGCTCAGCCGAAATGTGGGAATAAACTTGCGTTTTCTGAATAAGTTCTTAAGTCGAGTGCGTTTGATGGCGGCTTTTGCGTAAATCGAAGACTCTGAATTGGAATAAAAAACCATAGTGATAACTTTGCAATTGCATAAAGTGAACTTTATTTTTGAGGAATTTTTGCTTGAACTTGTTTCCGTTTTAAAACAATCTTTCGAACTGGGAACGCAGATTGCAGGTGAAATCTTTTAAGCACCCCCCCCCAATTTAAATACCAGCCTGAAGTTAGACAAAATAAATACAGATTGTGTAGTGTGAAGTGTGAAGTCGAGTGAGATACGAGCGAGAGAGATACGGATACGTTGAGTGGGCAGTCAAACAATGACCTAGATAAGAGCGGATTATACAATATCAATAAAACGAAACAGAGACGAGAACATCAGCAGAAGCAGCAGCAGCAGCGAAAGAATGAAGCCAAGACAATGACAGTAAAGTAAACAAGCATAAAACATGCGTTAAGCACTTGTGAGATACGCGAGAAGAGATATAGATACATCTAGAGATACAGATACATCTAGAGATACAGATACAGCATCAGCTTCATTTACAGATAGCTGTAGATACAGATGCACAGCTTGGTAGCAACGACAACAACAACGACAACGAAGATGACGACAGGTAATACTTCGCTCACATCTATAAAGATTTGTTATGCGACACTGCGAAGCGACATAGTTACTCGACTTGCTGCACTTGTTACGAGCATGTGTTCTTACCTCACCTTCCTCAACCCTCCCCCTCCCCCTCCGCCTGCACCTTGTGTTGTCATCAATCTGAGCTGCATTCATGTGATGCACGACTAAAGCCATAGATACCATTAACCGTTGGCCAAAACCAAAACTAATGCATTTACTGTGACTGCTTCAGGGCCATAAAACAAGATGGGCTCAACAACAACAAACACTGCGAAAGCTTGTGATATCCATCTAGATAATGCAGCCCAACTACTCCATTATAATATTTCTTGCTCTCTCGCTCAGAGAGGAGTTTCATTTTATTACGCTATCTATTCTCAACATTTATAGACAACGAAGTTATGTACGATGTTTTTCTTTTTTGCTATACTCCCTTAAATCTTAAATCTTTAATTTAAATAGAAAACTTTTTCAAAACATTCGACTGACTAACTTTGTGAAAATATATATCATTTAAAATATAAACAAAAAAAGCATAAATCATATCTCTTTAACGATTTGAATGTTAGTATATATGCAACAAAAATTTCATTACAACATAGATGAAAAAAGAAAATAAAATAAATTTTGAATTTCGAAAACGAATTTTAATGCAAGACTTTTATATATGAAGAGATGATTGTCGAAACTGAGACGTATTTTGAAACAAAGGACAAAAATGGTATCGACAAGTTCGATGTATCACTCTTGAAGGCAATTATGTTGATTAAAGAAAACGAATTATTATAAAAAAGTGGTTTACTATGGTAAGCCGAGATCTTTTCAATTGGCCTGTTGACAGCACATTTTAGAGAACTTATACTTCAGGTAGATTCTTAACCATCATGAGAACCTAAGTAGTAATATATTTATTCAAAAGTAGTATTGAATAAGTAAGCAAGCTACAGGTGAGTGAGCTTGACTCGCTAGAGATTTTAAATAAAAGCAAAACAGATCGGAAATATTCTTAAAATATAATAAATGAATATATCGAAAATATACAAAAATATACCAAGCACTCTATTTGGTATATTGACACATTTGGTACATTTTGTACTCTATAATATATTTGAAATAAATACTACATTTAAATTTATTAAAGAGTACAAAATGTACCACATTATCAGCCATTAACAATCGAGATCCCGTTGGATATCGAAAATGGCTCGTCTCAGATGTTGATGCTGATCAAGGATATATGTATGTATATACTAGAAATGGTCCTTATGTCTTTAACCTTCTTTGTGTAGCGGGTATATACAAAATATGTCAAAGTTGTCAGCAGAGACAGTGAGTGCAATTAGTTATAGCTGCAACAAAAAGCTGTCACTGTTTATTTTTAAGTATGCTACGCTATGATTGAATACAGATCATCGTTCTATAGTTGACATGACTCGAATTACATGATGTTGCAACACTTGCAGCGCATAATGCGTGCCTCTGTTTAACTGTGTGTGTGTGTGTGTGTGTGTGTGTGTGTGTGTGATCAACTACGTCTGGGTCATGTTTAAGCTAAGCAAATAGTTAGATTCTTGTTTTTTTGTATTTCGTTTTTTGCCAAGTGTTGCATTTTGGCTGATGCAATGCGGTTGCGGTTTTCGTTATGCGGCATGTCATGGCTGCACATGCTGATCGAGTGGGGGAGTGGTGAGGGTGCAGAGGGGAGGAGGGGTGCCCAAATATGTTCTCACGCTGCTGGCGCCTGAAAGTATGCAACACACACACATAAGACTCACACTGTGATGCAGCTGCTCTGCAGAGGTGTGCTTGCTTCCCCGCCGCGTATCAAAAGCTCCTGATCCTCTTGTCCCATTTTCGCATGCACTCACACACACACACACACACTCACTCACTAATGCACTAATACACGAACACAGTCACGCACACACGTATGCAGAGGAGTTTCGTTTCGTTTCGGTTTTTTTTTTGTTAGTGAACTATTAATTTCGCTTCTCCTTTTGCCGCTTTGTTTATCTCGCTTTCGCGGTGCTGCGTGACGAACGCGCTGACAAAACGCAACTGACGCTCGACGACTGAGCGACTGAGTGACTGAGCGATTGACGACAACGGCGACGACGACGACGACGGCGGCGGCCATTGACGCTAGCGTCGCTCTGCTTGCGGTGCTGCTGCTGCTGATGATGAGTGAAATTTGATGAGTGCAAGAGATTAAAAGCTGAACAATAGCAACAACAACACAGTTCAAATGCTTCGTCTATTTGCATGCTGATTAGAGAGCGAATGTCGCTGTCGCTGCTGACGTCGCTGCTGGCGTCGCAGCTCAGCTGCGAGTCTCCGTTTTCATTTGGTCGTCGTCTCCTCTTCCTTTATTCTGCATTTCGTTTATCAATGCATTTGCTTTAACCACTATTGCTTTTGTTTTTTCTTTTCCAGCTCTTTCTCTTTCTTGTTTGATTATCGTCTGCCTTTTCACTGTTCTTCCTGCTTACAGTTATCGTTCGTTAAATGTAAACAATCTCGATCAGCGCAAAAAAAAAACGTGCTCTTCATTTTTTGAGACTTTAGTGATAGTAAATATTTGAGGTTAAGCAGAACAGCTGAAATCATCATCATGATAGCATATCACACAGTTAACATCATAAAAGCAATTATCTTAATTACATACGAATGCATATAAAGAAATTTATCTAATTTCGGATGCTAAAGTTCTGTGTATTAGGTATATGTCATCAAAACGAGTATATTAAAAAAGGAAATATATTTGATTATTCCAGATATTAATGTCTGTACTACACTAAAATGCATTTACTTAAATTATAAATAAAAACATGTCTATAATAAATGGAATTTATCTAATTTTGAGTATTAAAGTTCTGTTTGTTAGATATATTTAAAGGAAATCTAATGCAAAACATATTATTCCAGATATCGATATTCGGTTGCTTAAATCGAAAAATATGTCCATAAAAAAATATTTATTTAATTTCGTATATTACATTTCTGTATTTGGCCAATTGCTTTTGTTAAGACAGATTGCAAACGATGTAAATTAAAAAAGAAAGCAATTATTTTAACAAATGAAATTTAATTAAAAAATTTAGGTTATAAAAAAAAAATTGTGACAAATAACGTAAATTAAATAAAAAAAAAACAAATATATTAAAATAGAAAATTTGCCTTACTTCAAATGTTCAAGTTCTTTTTGATAAGTATTTTGAAAATATAATATTTTGCTGATTGCTTTAGTTCAAACAGATTGTTAATGAATATATAATATGTAATATTAAAGTGTATTAAAATCGAAACTTATTCCAGTTTAGTTTTTAAGGTATTATGTTAAAATAAATTTGACTATTGTCCAAATCAATAATATAAACAAATACAGCACAAATGTTATTAAGTAGCAAATTTAAACAAAAGGAAGGTAATAAAACGAATTTTAAACAAATTAAAATATACATAGTACTTGAACAAACTTTTTTTTATAGTAATTACAATATATTCTTTTATATTTTAATTGCAGCATAGTTTGTATAGTATTTTTTTTTTTATATATGAAATTTAAAAGTTTTTCAAAACTATGACTTTTTTGTTGTTTTTTCAATTTGTTTCCACTACCTTGTAAATTCAGTTAGGGTTTGTTCTATACAGTAAAAATTATAATAATATTAAAACAACGTCTTATTATTTTGCAGGGTATTTCAAAGTCGACTTTTGGCTGCAACAAACAAGCAAATTGTCGTCTTGTGTCTTGTGGATTTGAAACTTGAAAGTTGCTCGCTTAACTCATTTGTGGGCGCAGTGCCATGCCCACAAACTACATCGTTGTTGTTGTTGCTGTTACTTTTGTGGTCACCTCTAGGGCTTCATGTGTCTTTGATCGTCGCTGTGCTGCATTTCAGTTGCGTTGCGTTGCGTTGAGTTGAAATCGACTTTCACACACAGAGAAGCGAAACTAACTCAACTGAACTCAACTCAACTCAACTAGTAAAATGCCCAAGTGGTTTGGCAATGTGTTGTTGTTGTTGTTGTTGTTGATGCGATCCGCTTTAATGTGTCACAAATTTGGGGCATGTGGCGCGTGGCAACGTTGCCTGTTTTGTGTTGCACACAACCGAACAGCAAGGCAGCAACAAATACTAAATCCATCTGCGGAACTTTTGCTAAGCTCAGTTTGCCAGCCCCAGTCGGATGCCATCATTTACTCACTCAAATGCTATAAACTTTTTACACTTAACAATTTATTGTCACACTGCCAGCGTCGACTGCGGCTGCAACGTTGGCAGCGACGTCAGCGTCGCCTTGCAACTTGCAGCAGAGAAAGAAAGAGAGAGAAAAAAGTGCAAAGAAGTAACTCGAGCAAAAACGTAGAAAGTTTCGCTAACACGCTTTTACACTCTCTCCCACACAAACACACACACACACACAAATACTATCACTTACACACACACACACACACACACACACTCACACACACACACATACTAGCACACACTCTTAGCCCAGGTAAAGCTTTAGGAAAGCGGCCATTGACACTGGGCATCAAGTTGGCAGAGTTGTTTGCCGTCGACTTTGTCCCTGGCCCTTGACGCTGGCTGAGCCCCTGACCCGTCACCCTCCCCCTCTCTCTCTCTGTGTATCTCCGCAGTCCTCTCTCCCCTCTCTCCTCTGCTCTTCCTTGAGCCTCCCTCTGCAGTCTCGCTTTGGCAACGCGTTAGTCCATGCAAATTATTGACGCGGACAGCGGCTTCAATAAATCTGTGTGTAGAAGGAGTGTGTGTGTGTGTGTGTGTAGGTGTAGGTGTGCTTGTGTGTGGCTATGCGAGGGTGCGCCAGTGTGTGTGAGTGTGGCAACTTTTGCTGTGCCTCATGCCGCATGCCTTGTGCTAACTTTATGCCAAGCGCCACGCTAATCAGACAGCTTTCTAGTTCATTGCATTGAACGAGCGCCACGCCCACATGGGAGGCGTGATTCAACTGTAAACGTAACGCACAAATGCTGTTGGTGGTGCGGTGGTGCAGCAGCCTCAGCAGCAGCAGCAGCTGCACCATCGTTTGGCTCGTCCGTCAAGCAGCCACTCAACTGGCTGTAATTGCCAAGTAAATCAGCGCGCTGCCACTTGCCATGCCCCAAAACTATGTATGAGAGGGGGCGGAGAGGCCACATGGGGTTAAGCAAATCGTGGCGGGAGTTTTGCGCTAAACTTTTGAGAAGTTTTAAAGAGGAATACTTCATGGGGCCAGGATTCATGCTCGTAGTTAGTTAGTTAGTTAGTTGCGGGGTCTCTCGACTCCGTTGCGGGGTTTGTCGTGCGTTCAACAAACTTTAAAAGGGGTCGAAGGGGTTGGTTGCAAAGGTTGTCTGAGCTACAGCAGACATGCTTGTACATCGAGAGGTCCTTGGGTGACACACACACACACACACACACACACACACTTAGATGGATAACATAAAAGGCATCTCAAAGGGCCAGCAGGAAGGAGCATAAAGGAGGCGCGTGTAAAGTGGCCAGGAATTTGTCGCTTCTTCTGAGGGATTGACAACGATATGGATTGAATGTGGGACAAGTTGGCTCTCGGATTAATATAGCTTGATCAAGCAGAAACTTGATATAGAACTACTCCACATAGTGCTACAAGTCAAGGCTCCTCAACTAAAGCTGCAAAAGAGGCTCAGGAAATATCTAGAGAAAAGTTAATACTTCAAACTTAGCAGATGGATAAAAATAGAATATATTATTAAGTAAACATATTATATAATAAAGTGAGCAAAGAAAGAGAAGTAAAAAAGGAGAGAAGAAGTGAAGGAGTGAAGGAATGGAGTAAGGAAATAATAAAATAGTTAAACATATATGTAAAGAGGTAAAGGAGGAGTAAATAAGTAGAATGAAAGTTAGAAAGTAACAAAATTTGGAAATACAATTAAAATAAACAAATGCATTAACAAGTAAATGAATCAATAAATCGATCCGTAATTAAATAATATAATAATGAAATACACAAATGAACTAATAAACAAGTGAACAAATGTAGAACAACGAATTAAAGAAATATGTTACAACAATAAGGAATTCAAGAATAAAAAAATAACTAAATAAAGAAATATGTAAATATATAAATATAACTAATTTAGCTAGCTTAAAATAAACTCGAGAATTGCCGTCACTCGAAATTCATTTTATACAAATACAACAGTTGATATACAAGTATATAGAGAGAGCTCTATATGTTGCTGACGTAGTGCTCAAGCTGATGACCAATTCGATCTGTAATTTTGCGATATGTTGTCAACCCTTGAACGTCGCTCCTTCGAGTTTATGCGATTGAACCCTTTTGCGCTTTTATTTTGCGTCTTTCCCATTCTCGAAATATGCATAAAAATTGCTGTCATCAATTCGCTGATGAATTTTTCTATGCATAATAAGCTCAAGTGTGTGGGCGTGGGCGTGGGCGTAGATGACTGCGATTGTTTGTCGGTTTGTCTCGATTCGGTTCGGTTTGATGATGGTTGCTTAGGCAAAGGGTTGAGTTGAGCTGCAGAGTGTTAGAGCAGCCAAGTTGCCAATTTCGCTGCGTGCTCCACTGACTGCAATAAAATGAAATGGCAGCGGCATATTTTTCTATTAAAGCGCATCAACTGAATGTTCAGCTTGGCGATAAGACACACACACACACACACTCGCACACAGAGAGAGAAGAGAGGAGGCAAAGATGGAGAATCGCCTACGAGTTTTGCTCCGCTTACAGCACGCGCGCGTCTCATAAAAACGTATCAAAACATCCGCTGGGAGTCATAAAAATTTTGCACTTTGCCCGCAGATGCAGGTCGGGGCAACCAACTTTTGTCTTACACACAGAGGCTCGACTCCAAGTTGAAGCTGAAGCTGAAGCTCTGGCAGACGCGGCGTATGTGTAATCTAATAAAATGTACTGTTTATGTGGCAACAGGCCCGCATCCAGAACAAGAGAGAAAGATAATGCCCGAGCATGGCTGCTAGTTAGCCGCAACTAGCTTCCAAGTGGCTTCCGACTTCAGCTCAGTTCAGTTCAGTTCAGTTCAGTTGCGCAACAGTTGCCCTGCTTTATGGCGTTGCCCCGATGCTGCCGTTGCTGCCACTGCCACTGCCGCATTGTGGTGTCCATGCCACGTACCCCAATACTGTGGAGGCAGCAGCCAGCAGGCCAACTTAACTGCAACTTATGTAGCAGCATGTCATGTGGAGGCGCAGCTCCTAGATGTGCTTGGACTCGTTTGTCTCTGGGCGCCATAAAGGTAGATACGAGCATGTACTATCATATATGAAAGAGGCCAGCTCGACCTCTCTCTCTCTCTCTCTCTCTCTCTCTCTTCTCTCGCTTGATTGAAGAATTTTCCTTTTAAGCCAGCTACACACAAATAGAATTTAATCCAGGAAGAGGGAGGCATATATGTAAATATATTTTATGATTTATGCTTTAAATTAGAAATTACTAATTTTATAAAAGTGTTTTTAATTCAAATGTAAAATAGAAAATACAAATGTGAAAATGCTTGTAGGTGGAGAACACGCTCTTTCTTTCTCTTCCTTAATTAAAGATTTCTTTTTTTAAAATACCAGCCACAAACAATTAGAATTTAATCTATCTAATAATAATTTTTGCTTTATATTAGAAATTACTAATTTCATAAAAGTGTCTTTCATTCAAATGTAAAATAGAAAATACAAATGTTAAAATACTTCTCGCCTAATTAAAGATTTCTTCTTTCAAGCACTAGTCATAAACAGTTAGAATTTAATCCATAGAAACGCAGGAATAAATTTATATAATTTTTGCTTTAAATTTGAAATTACTTATTTTATAAAGAATGATTTTATTTAAAATAAGAAATTGATAAGCATCAATATTAAAATGCCTGGACTAACGGAACTGCATATATAAGAGTTTCTTTGTCTCTCACATTCTTAAAGATATTTGTGCTAAGTGCTCTCCTAAAAAATACAAAAGAGATACATACGTAACACTATTAAAATATTTAAAATAATAAAATATGTTTTCTATTGGAGAGCGCACTCTCTCTTGTTCTTCAGATTGGTTTAAGATTTTTTCTTTTAACCATCAAAATCAACAAATAAATTTTCATCTATAGAGACGCTGCAATAAATTCATATCATTTTTGATTGAAATTAGAAATTAGAAATTTTATTAAAAGGATTTTCTTTGAAATTAAAACAATAGATAGGCAACAATAATAATATGTTTGTAGTTGCAGAGTACGTTCTTTTCTTCCTCTCACTTGGTTGAAGATATTTCTTTTAAAAATCAGTCTTAACAAATAAAATTTAATACAATTAATTCAATGATGCTTGACGAAAATAATAAACTACAAATTTGCTTAAAGTGTTTTTTTGTAAATTAAGATTACATATACCCAATAATATTACAATGGTTAAACAACCTTAAAAAAAGATATGTATGAAATTGTAATGATTTTATACCCGCTAAGCCATAGGGTAGAAGGGTATTATAACTTTGTGCTGGCAGGAAATGTATAAAGTATATAAAGTATATATATTCTTGATCAGCGTCAACAGCCGAGACGATCTAGCCATGTCCGTCTGTCCGTCTGTCTGTCCGTATGAAACACTGGATCTCAGAGACTATAAAAGATAGAGCTATAATTTTTTTTTGACAGCATTTGTTATGTTTGCACGCAGATCAAGTTTGTTTCAAATTTTTGCCACGCCCACTTTCGCCCCCGCCAATCAACAAAATCGAATAACAAGCGTAATTTTAAAGCTAGAGTTTTGGTATTTATTTTGGTGTGTACAATATTTACTATAGTAGTTATGATTTCTGAAAATTTGGTTGCGATCAGATAAAAATTGTGGAAGTTATTAAAGATATACTTTTGTAAGGGCAAAAGCGCATACTTACTTGGGTCTTAGTTGCTTTGGCTGACAATCTGGTATATTGTGCCGTCTATGGTATATTTTGAATCGATATACCACATACACCATTTGGTATATTTTTTCGTATTTTGTAGTATATTTGGTATATTTTGAGAATAATACCGCAAAATATATTGCTTGTATTCAAAATGGGTAGCGGGTATTTCACAGTCGAGTACACTCGACTGTAGCTTTCTTACTTGTTTTCCTCTCACTTGATTACAAATATTTATACCTTCAATTCATAGAGTAGAATTATTATTCCTAAGGGTCTTAGTTGCTTTGTCTGACAATCTGGTATATTTTGCATATATTTTAGTATTTTTGTGGTATATTAATTAGGTATATTTTAATGTTAATACCGCACTCTTCTGCTCTTATGAAAAATAGAGTAGAGGGTATCCCATTGTCGAGCACACTCGACTGTATCATTATTTTAAGAAACAGCTTCAACAAATAGAGATTCACTTAACTATAAATTCCTGTTTCTAAATGCTTTAAAAGAGTTTGTCTTTCAAATAAAAAAGTAAACTTTTCATTAACGGATTTTTTCTATAACTTATTTCATTTCATTTATAGTACTTCCAAATTATTAAGTTCCAATCCACAACTGATGAATGAATTGCTTAATGCCAAGCGAGACCTCATTATATTATATAAACAGTGTGTTTGTTGTAAATAAATTGTATTTTACAAAATGATCAACAGGACCAGAATAATCTCTTCTTTATTATTTACGCAAATTATGGTTGAGCATAATTTACATTGAAATGCAGACCATATTTTATTGAAGTGCAATCAGACAAGTTATACGATTTGCAATGCAATTTTCATAATAATAATGAGGAAGGTTTTCAATAATTTGCAAAAATTATGCAAGTAAGCCGCGAATAACTTCAAGTTGCTCAACGTTGAGATACGCATTGCAAAAATAAATGAAAAAAAGTGAAATACTTATAAAGTAAATAGAAATGCATTTAAAGATGATTTATGACAAGAAGATTTATCAAAGGATTTTTCTCACTTTCCAGCAGATTTCTTGCAGAGCATTTTGAAAATGTGTATTTTATGGATTAACAAATAACATTTCAATGATTTGACCGAAGATTATGGGAATTAAGGCGACGGCTTAAATGAAATGCGCTCACATTGAAAGGCGGAGAGTGCGAATCAATGACACCCATCGATATAATTCACATATCTATCTATTTTACATATATACATTCGAGTTGTGTATCCATTAATATAGTGGGTAAATAGGGCAACGGTGTTTAATTATGAATAGGGGAAAGTCTCTGTTTGTTGGTTGTTGTTGCGGCAGATTCGCGATTAAAAATGCATTTAATTTATCACAAGGGGATCCAATGTGTCACAGGACATAAGCCAAAAAGTAAGACAAAGCTGTCATCTCCCATACTTTCCACACACACACACATATACACTTTCTCTTTAGCATTTATGTCTCGCTCTCGCTCTTGGCGTTGTCTGCTCTAATTGAGGTTGGAAATAAAATAATTAAATTGCATTAAAAAATAAGTAAATATGCATATGAAAGGAGAGTTTAACTGTGACCCGCGAGGCGGCAATGAAAATGCGCTGCTAATTAGCAAACTGACAGCGGACACAAAGGGGCACAACGACGAGCAGCAACAACAAGGAGTGTGTGTGTGTGTGTGTGTGTGTGTGTGTGTGTGTATGGGAGGAGGGGAGAATATAAAGCATACGCACCGTTAGACAAGCCAATGAATTATGCAAAATAGCAAACGACAATGAGCTCGAAATGGAAGGCGTTGGCGGAGCAGCAGCCTCTGTGACACTGCGCGTTGCTTTTGTTATTACATTTCTTTTTTGTTCTCTCTCTTTAAACATTTGACGTGCTACGGAGATGAGGGAGTAAGGGGAGAGGGGAGAGGGGGCACCATGACTTTGTTTAGGGCTGATGCATCCCTTTTAGCTGGGGCACTAATATGCCAGCTAATTTGTTATTCATGTGATTTAAGCGCGTCAAAGAAGATTAATGACTAAAGCAAACTAAAGGAGAGACGACAAAAATTACACAAAAAAATATAAAGAAAAGTGAAAGAAATACAACAAGAAGAAGTGAAGCAAAATGACAGCCAGCTCACACACACACACACATAATAATAAGGGCAACCGAAAAGAAAACGAGGGGCAGGCAGGCTTTGGACCCAGCACAAGGCCTCGCTCAGGCCAAGGGACAATTCAATAAAGGCCCAACAACAACAACAACAGTCAGTCAAGTCTCCAGTCAAGGTGGCTCTAACAATAGCTAAGAAAAAAATATAAAAATAAAAAACAAAAATGCAAGACGAGGTAAAATGAAAATAAGTAAGAGCGAAAAAAGTACAAGTAAAAATATAAATAAAAAATACATAAAAAATACAAAATATTATATAAATAAACCTGAGCAATGTAGAAGAAAAAGTCACGAGTTAGCGACTACAAAGGCGGCAACAATAATTGCTGCGGGAAGGTGAAAAGGGGGAAGGAAAGAGGGGAAAGAAGAGTGGATGCAAAGGCGGTGTACAAGGGCGGAGCAGATGCTTCAGTTGGTTATTGTGAACTCTCTCTTTCTCTCTCTCTCTCTATGCTATGTCTTTGAGAGCAGTATTATGAACGCTTTGCTTTGAGCACAGTTTACTATACAACACACGCAGCGATAAACACTAGAATACATTTGGTTGACTTATATTTTATAATGATAAATAAATGATGACGAACTTGTAGAAATACTTTTAAACATCCTCAGCGAACAACTTATAAAATGATTTATAATAATAATGTTTTCAATTGCGTGAAGTATAAATTTGTAATCATAGTAACATAAAAGATACCACATACTCGATCTCCCCAAAAGATAAGTCCAATCAACTGAAAAGATGTTATATATAATTGCAGGGCTCGTCGGAAAACTGATAATGTCTGTTAATTGAACATTTATTACATACTTATTACTATTAATATTATTGTTTAAATAAACGAAGTGAGAAAAAAATGGGACAAGAGTAGACTACAGTAAATTGAAGGAAAATATATATGAATGTTTCTTCTGATATTAATAAAAAACAATTAAGAGAGCTACAGTCGACTGTGCTCCAATATGAGATACTCTCTAACCATTTGAATAAAGCATTTATTCTTAAAATAAACCAAATTAATATAAGAAAATAAAAAGAAATATACCGATTAGGTATATTGATATAGTACTGGTATTAAAAATATATTATGGAGTACTCAAAATATCAGATTGCCAGCCAAATCAGCTAAGACCCGTTGTAACTAGACTTTTTTTTTTTGCCATACAAAAGTATTCCTTAAATAACTTCTACAATTTGTATCTGATCGTAACTAAACCAAACATAAGTATTGATTATTATATGTATCGGAAATCGAAATTTTAGCTTTGCATGTTATTCGATTTCTTTCAATTATCGATGTCGGACGTCGCAAATATTTGAAACAAACTTTGTCTAAATAATTATGTCTCTATCTTTTATAGTCTCTGAGATCTAGGTATTCATATGGACAGACGGACATGGATATATCGTATCGGCTGTTGACGCTGATGACGAATATACATGTATACGTTATAGGACCGGAGATACATTCTTTTTCATTTATAAAACCAGAGTTGGAAGCTTGCTGATTTGATCTCATGTCGATATAATGATAACTAATAATAATATTAGTGATTTGGACAGTTAAATATTAAAGATTGTGAAATAATCATCTTCGATGTTTTTCATTAAAGTTCAACTTGTTTTTTTTTTCACACATTGTCTGTTAAACATGTTTTGTATCAAATTTTACTTCATACAGTTTCATACTTAACAAATAAGTTAATTCAACTATACAGAAATAATAATGATGTCCTATGGAATGGCCAAAATCTTTAATTATTCTCTGATACTAAAATAAATAAAATAAAATAAAATATAAAACAAATAAATATATATATATTCTAACTTAACTTTAAAATAATTAAAAAACAATAAAGTTAATATAGAATATGCATTCTAGCTTAACTTTAATGTAAATAAAATAAAATTAATCAAATAAAATAAATACTCTAATTTAACATTAAGGAGCTAAATAAAAAAGTCAAGTGTCATGGTTAATGAAGTACATCAAAAACATTTGAATTTAAATATAGATAGAAAGCCTTTCGTGTTGCATGTAAACAACTGCGTTGTGGTAATTTAATCAAACTCTGCTGCTGCCCCTCAGGCAGCATCCCTCGGCAAATACTCTTCCACATTCTTGCCTCTAATTTGCATAATAATTTGCAACAAGGTGCGCCTCAGCATAAATAGTAAAATTGAGAGAGCAACAACAACAGAAACAGAAACAGAAAAAAAAACTATTGCAAAATTAAGCATAGTTGCAACGGCAATTGTGTCTCGATGTCTGTGTCTCTGTGTGTGTGTGTGTGTGTGTGTGTGTCTGTGGCACAAGGGCTGTGCAACAAGCCGCAGCAAGTTATTATCTTTCGTTTAGCAAATTTTTAATTGAGTTTGTTTCTTGCTACTACTATTAGCGTGACATTTCCGCACTGCCAGGCTAAATGAAAGATCAACAAAAGTGGGAGATGCACAGAGATGGAGAGAGGGAGAGATGGAGAGAGGGAGAGAGGCGGAAGCGCGTCATAGCTGTTAGCTTTTGTCAGAGAGTCTTGCCTAGCTGGCTGTAGCTTTGATGCGGTTGGGCGGCAAAGTTGTGAGTTGTGCTGCCCACCGCAAATTAAAGTGCACAAATGGAAAGTTCCACTGAAATATGTGTGTGTAGTGGGTTTTTAGGTTAGGCCATGGACTTTGGACTCTCGACTTTGGACACGGTTACGGATACGGATACGGATTTTTGGATCTTTTTGGCGAATCTGCAGCCTCTTTTCCTGCACTCACACTAAGCGTTAGAGTGCGTTGCGCTAAGATGAAGAGCGAAAGAGGAGGTTGAGGCTAAAAAATAGCCTTTCAGCGGCAACTTTCCAATAACAAAATGGCCAGGACTCGGTGCGGTTTTCACTGGAGCAACAGTTCAGAAATTGCAGTCTGCATTGCCTCGACTCTTGCTGCTTCTGCTGCTGCTAAGCAAAACATTCTTGGCAAAGCCGCTGCTTTGCTGCTTTGCTGCTTCACCTCAGCTCAACTCAGCTCAGCTCAACAGCGTCGTCGTCGTCGTCGTCGTCGTCGTCTTTTCGTGCTGCCCCGAGAAAATGTGCGGTTTTTGCGGTTTACTCGAGAAATCTAATTAAACGAATAACAAAGGCTGCAGCACAAGCAGAAGCCAGTCAGACAGCAGACAGCAGACAGCAGGCAGCAGGACAATGCACAGAGCTGCTCCATCGTAGTCCGTCTCTTACGTCCCTCTTCCCTCTTCAGTTTAGTTTAGCTGCTTGAGTCAATGTCGAAAGTGAGCTTGAATGCAAGTGGGCAAGTAGCTGACTCAATAACAGCTAATAATTATAATAAGACTGTTAATAAGTTGCCTTTTGCGCAAAGTTTTTAGCCACAAGACACAAGCTTTGCGCTAATAATATTTACAGAATCAATAACGCAATGGATTAGCGTTGTAAGCCGGAAAGTTTAGAAGCAAGAATTTGTAATTTTGATTCTTGTGACCGCTAAGTGAATTGTGTGGCTGTTATGTTAAATCTACATTAACTTATCAAACGGATTTAATTAAATTTAATGTGAATATTGCAGATCGATTATCATTGCTAGTTATAAAATAAGATCAAATAAATGTTGTTTAACATTTATGTTGAGAGCGATATATGAACATTAAGTGGCTGTTATGTGAGATTCTCTTTAATAGATAATATCCATTTATTTTAATACTGGTATTTCAAAATAAACGATTATCGCTGTATGTAGTGAAGTTTCCAATGTCTAACCAATAGAAGTAAGAAAAAATTCAAAATTTAGATTTTTGTGACCGCTAAGTGAATTATGTGGCTGTTATGTGAAATTAAGTTTAACAAATAAAACAAATATAATATAAGTTGATTCTAATATTACAAAACGATTAACGTTGATAATTATAAGTTAGATCAAATAACATTTTATTAATATTCATTAAGTATAAAGCGGATGCATTATGTGGCTGTTATGTGAGATAAACTTTAACTAATAAAGTTTATTGCAGATATGTTGTAAGCCGTTTTAAGCCGTAAATGGGTGTAACCAATTGTAAGACAAAAATATCATTGAGATATTAGTGACCGCTAAGTGGATTAAGTGGCCCTTACGTTCAATTGATATTAACCGAATTTTGATGCAATTTATTACGAATATTAGAGTATCAATAACACAAAGATGTAAAGTTTAGAATGTGTAAGCAAGTCTCTGTGAATAAATAAGAATTTACATACTTGTGACCGTTAAATGAATTGTGTGGCTGTTATGTGAAATTCACTTTAGGCGATTTAAAAGCAATTTAAACAAATTGATTTCTAATACTATATTACAGATTTAATAAGGCAACGATTACCGTTGTGTGCTTAAAGAAATAAGAAAAATATATGTTTTAGATTTTTGTGACCGCTAAGTGAATTGGCTATTATGTGAAAATTACTTTAGCTAATAAAAATAATAATAATAATATTTTAATATAATTGCAGCAAGACTATAGTTAATGTGAATTTGAATTTGTGAATTGTGGATATTATGTGAAGTTTAAGTAAAGCAGCTAAAAACAATTCAATTGTTTGTTGTTTTCTTAATGCTGATTGCTTTGAAGGTTCCTAGGCCGTTATAAAGTTGTGACAACTATAAAAGCCGAAAAGAGAAAAGTGAAGTACAGCAAATGTCTGTGCAGAATATTGAATAGTTGTTCGTTTCGTCGCTTTACGTCGCAGTCCAGCAAATTGGCCATTGCTCGTGTTCAACCAAATCCAATTTAGTCCGAAACTCATTGTTCCATGTACTTTTACTGATGTACTTCATCGCTCTTGCCCTCTCGCTCTCGCCCTATGTCTATCTCTTACATATCATTTGCACTAACTGAGTGACACAGTTAAAAATGGAAGTTGTGTGTTTTGCACTGCGAAAGAGAAGAAGAAAAAGAGGAGCTGAAGAGTAGATGAATCGGAAGTTAAGAGCTACACGCGGCACTCGTTAAGTTTCTGTTTTGAGCACACGACCGTTAGGTGTCGCTTTATGACGCCTGCAGTTGGAGTAGTTCGACTTGGCTTCACTCTGGAATTTCATTTTCATTTCGAAGGCGAGTGAGATGGCGAGAGGGAGAAAAGGGAGAAGAGGGAGCAGAGGGGTAGACGGAGAGAGGCTGTAAAAATGAGAATGACGTAACAAAAATGAGAAATGAAGAATGACAACATCAAATTAGCTTCATAAAAATGTCGCTTCGTTCAGCGTGTGCTTGTATATATATATGTGTGTGTGTGTGTGGGAGTGTGAAACAAAACAGTTTATAAAAATGCGAGTACAAAATATTTTTATGATAAATGACTGTAAACGAGCACGTGAAGCAACAGCCAGCGACCATAGACATAAACGTGCTGCTGCCAACCACATACGCACATGACACACACACACACACACAGAGTCAAACTTACATGTGTATATGTGTGTAACCATGTGTCTGGCAGCAATTTTGGCGTCGACGTTGACATTGACGCCATTTCCGGCCGCCGCAACCGAGACACGAACGAACAACACACAGCCAACAGCCAACAGCAACGGCAACAGCAACAATTGTCCTTTGTCCTTGCCACCAGCTCGGCGACATGTGTCAAATGCGTGTCGTCACACGCACACCAACACACCCACACACCCACTCACATACACACACCACAATATCTTCCGCAAAGTCTTTTCTTTAGCGTTTCAGTCCCGAGATTAGTTAACATTAACTTGATACGTTTTTAGCTCTTTTTGCTTCGCTGCATAATAATTTTGAATGCGCTGCTTTTTGCTGCTGTCGTGTAATTTTAAATTAAAACAACTATAATTTCTGCGCTTTATAATAATGTTTCTCTAAATAAACTGTTTGAGTCTGTTACTCTTAGAAATAAAGCAACAATGAATTTAAACGGAGGAGAATATATAAATATTAAATAAAACATTTTTGTATTTTATTGTTAAGAAACAAAGAAATACTTTTATGGGGAATAAAAACCATATATTCAATATATGATTATAATAGGCAATATTTTCTTAAAAGTTAAGCAATAATAACAATATGAAATAATAGGTAAGGCAAAAGCAACAACAATAGAAAATTCATGTATACTCATAACTAAATATATAATAATAAACAAGCAATTTTTAATTTTTTTAAATACAAAATTTGTATGCGAAAAATATTCATATGTAATATTAATAATTTATGAACAATAGGAACAATATATTTAATCAATTATTGTGATAAACAATACTTATTATTTAGGTTATGAATAATATGATTAATTAATATGTTATAATTTTATCCAAAAATTAAATATATTTTTAAACAATTAAAACATCCATTTAAAAGTAAAGAGAGACAGAGAGAGATACTCAAAGGAAACTTTAATAAAAATGCGTGGAGAATGAAAACGAAATATGTAATAATAATCAAGCAATTTTCATTTCATGAATAAGCGAGTGATTAAGCTACAGTCGAGTGTGCTCGACTGTGGAATACACGCTACCGCTTTTAAATGTAAGCAAAACAGTGTTGTATTATTCTTAAAATATACCAGAAAAATACTAAAATATATAATATTTATCAAATACTATTTTAGGTATATTGGCATAGCGTTACATTTAAGAAAACACCCACTTATTAGAGGTCTAAGATGCTTTGTCTGACAATCTGGTATATTTTGCATTCTATGGTAAATTTTGAATGTAGTATTGAATCAATAGACCATATAACGAATACGGTATATGTTGCTATTCCTGATATATATTCGGTATATTTGTAGAGCATGCTCTTACTTGTTATTCGTAGATAAAATATGACATAAGCTGGCCTCTCGATGACTTATTTTAAAATAAAATTATGTAACAATCATACGGCGATTAAAAACCAAGTCAAGTATAGATAACAGAATTCAAGGAGCTTTTGCCTGTCACACGTGGCATTTCTTTGGGCTTCGCCAAATTGGGAAGTCTCTAGTTGGCCTAAGTCGTCGTCGTTGTCGGCGTCGTCGTTGGTTGCCGCACCACAACACAAAGTGGATCATTTCAAACAATGCTGATTAGGTTATTAAGATGCCTTCAGATGCCTTTCAGCTGCATGACAAAATCCTCTCATATCCACTTAAACGAAGCGCTAGAAAAGCGCTCTGAAGCCAGACCAGCAACAGCAACAACAACAAAGGTGGGTAGAAGGTGAAGGGAGTGGGAAAGGGAGAGTGGGAGACAGAGAGGGGAATACGTGGAGGTTGTTTGTGTTCCGGGGGCCATGGCCCTGGCAGTTTCATGAGGGCGTTGTTCGGCTGCGCACTTGTGCATCTCATTTTTATAAGAGAATGCCACACACACACACACACACACACACACATACACACACACTGATATACGTACACACAGTAAGAAAAAAGCTGGCAGTAAGGAATATAAAAACGACTTCCTCTTAGACGACGCTTTTAGCTAAATTGCGACAAAAGTGAACAACGGATGCGGGCGGCAAGTCAGTGAGGAACGCGTGGAGGCAGATGGTAAATGGTAGGGGGGTAGGGGAGGGGAATGGGCAGTGGTAGGGGGTGTGACATGCCGGTGACTAAAATAATAAAAGAACGTCAAAAGGAGCAGGCACATAAATAAGCTGCCCCGCTTCCTCCCTTGGCAAATGCGTAAGAGAGAGAGAGACAGAGTGTGTGTGTGTGTGTGAGTGTGAGTGTGAGTGTGCGAGTGTGTGTGTGATTAGGATAAATGTCCACGCGTCCAAATTGATGTGGCCTTCTTTTGTGAGCGCACGGCGTGCGTGCTTTCTCAGTCGCTGCTGTTGGCAGCAATGGCGGCCAAACCGGAAGCGGATATGCGCTGCAATTGTCATCCGCCAACAGAGAGACAGAGAGAGAGAAAGAAGGGAGGAAGGCAGCGAAATGTGCCAAGTGCGGCCCTCTTCTAGGTGGGCATCTTCATAAAGCGTGTCCTTTATCCGTGTGTTTGTCATGTGCGTCATTTACTTGTTCACTTTTATTTTATCTTTTGCCTTCTGCGCGGTGCTTTTCCTGTTCCTTTTTTTTTTGAGCCACTTAAAGGCACTCACTGACACGCAAGCACTCACACACACACACACACACACACACACACACACACACACACACACACACACACACACACACACACACTCACACATTCGCATCCTCAGAGAAAGAGAGCTGGGTACAATATACTGGGAGCATATGTCGCATCTGATGTTTGTCTAATTTGGCGTTCCGTTATTATTAAGTGGCCTCGCACTAGATGTGGCACGCTACATGTGGCAAGTGGCAAGTGGCAGGTGGCTGTTCGAGGCTGCAAATGTTGCATGAATCATTCACTTGATTACCAACTTGTGCTCGAAATGTTCTTTGAATGAACTCGTTACGACTTTCCGCCTAGTAAATATAAACAACTACGCCACCAACAAATAAATGACAACAAAAATACATTTCTTTTATTTTGGTTGTAAAAATTATTGAGAAATAAATAAAAATATTCTTAAGATTCATCATAAGTTTCAAATATTACTGATTTTTAAAAGATTTCTGTTAAGAAAAAATTCAAATTTAATTATAAATGCCTTAAGAATTAAAAATATCCCTTATAATTATTATAGCTAAACGATTTAATGTGGTGAAATAATATTAATAAGAATATTTAATAAATTGATTTTTATATAATATATATAAATTACTATTATTGATACTAAAAACTACATTAATATAACATTATATTTAATATCATTATTAATTAAATGCTTCAGTTGATTAAATTCCTTTTTAACAAACTTCTGAAATATAATAAAATTGATTTTTAGAAATAAATAAAAAATATATTTCAAATTCATTCAATAAATTTCAATAAAATCTTATAGATTTTTAATAAATAACGTTAAAAGACTATTTTTATATAATATAAATAAATAAAGCTTCAGATGATGAAGCTGACTCTTAAAATAGAATAACATTTTTAACGTGAATCCTTTTCATAAAAAAGAGAAATAAAAATTATTTTAAAAATAACTAATGCCGAAAATGTCCAACATCATTGGCATCATCTATTATAAAATGTTATGTATAGTAATTTGTGAATTTAAATTAAAGTTAAACAATATTTAATATGTATAATAAATAGTCAACAAATATTATTCAAAAGAAATAAATCGAAATTAATAAATTATGATTAATTTAAAGCTTCTGCTGATTAAATTTAACCAATGAGGAGCTGCTTGAACAGTCTCAGAATACGTATTAAAATTATGAATCTTATATTTTGAATTGAATATTTTTATTGAGCGATTTTGTTGAAAGCAAATTGTTTGCTTGAGGTTACAAATGGTTTTATGAACTCGCTGCAGATGCTGTGAAAACAATTAAGTAATAAAAATATGATCAATATAATGTGCTGAGAAATCATATGTAGATTTTCGTAGCATGGAAAACTGGATCAGAGCTGATTATGCGTGGATACATTATTCATTTTTGAAGAGCATTCATCATGCGGCAGGCAAATCAATCATATGGAGTGAGACTGAGACGCATATTCAGTTCGGCATTCATTCGGCAACTGCCAATGAGCGAATTGATTGGATGCCACATTAGACGTTGCTCATCGTCTCGTCTGTCCGTTGTCCTTGGTCCTGTGTCATGGAGAGTTGCGGCACTTCTCTGCCAGACGTTGCTCAAGCAGCTGTGTGTATTTCCGCCTGTTCACAGTTAATTGCGGCTCAGCCGCAGTTAATCGCATGTTACGCTTGGCAACAGACAATGAAAGCGAAAGCTCAGAAGGAGGTGGAGAGAGTGTGTTGGAGAGGGGTGGGGGGGTAGTTGCCGCCGGGGGTCTCATATCAGTTGCAGACGAGATGCGAAGCTGGGCCGCTTCTCTGCCATGCCGTTTGTCTGTTTGCGGTCTCAATTGTCACTTGATGTGTTGTGATTATGATGTGTGTGAGTGAGTCCATGTGTGTGCAAGTGTGTGTGTGTGTGTGTATGTGTGTGTGGCACTTTGATGCGGTAATATGTGTAAATGCGCTTGTCAAATGCGCCCGATTATGTTTGCTCAGGTTTGACAGACATTCGCTTTCTCGCTCCTCTCTCTATCTCTCTTTCTCTGTCTTCCCTTTTCCTCCCTTTGCCTGATTCTTTTTGGCGGCATTGCGCATACGCCGCGTGGTCTGGCCTCGTACTAGGCCAATTACAATAACTTGCTTTAATGTGCGAAATTTATGCTCTCACCTGCTGCCAGTTGCCAAACGATAACAACAATGACGCACTCTACCTTTCTCGCTCATCCTCTCGCTTTCATCCTCTCTCTCTCTCTCTCTCTCTTTCACTTCTTTCTTTTGTGTATTTTGAAACTTTTTCGACAAAAGTCAAACGAGCTTAGGCGCTTGCTGGGCAGCAGGTGCTTTCGATGCTCTCGACAGCGACAACTTTAACTTTAACACTTGCCTCTTTCTCCTCCTCCTCCTCATCCTTCGCGATAACCTTGGCCCTCCCCCTCTCCTTCCTCGGCGCCCCTTTTTTGACACAATTTATAGCGCTGCTAAGTAATTGAGATTTTCAGCATTCTTATACCCGGTATATTTTGACCTTTATGGTATATTGATATACCAAATGTGTGTATATATACGTATTTTGGTATTTTTGTGGTATGCTATTTAGTATATTTTAAGTATAATACTGTATACAAATAAACAATATGGTATATGTTTCTATATGTGGTATATTTTGAATGTGTTACCATATAATGGGTATATTAATTGGGTGTATTTTAAGTATAATACTGAATACAAGTATGCAATCTGGCATATGCTACAATGTGCAGTATATTTTCAATGCATATCTAAAATCGCATTTGGTATATTTTGGTAGTTTAGTGGTATATTATTCGGTATATTTTAAGAATACTACTGTATACCAACATATAATCTGGTATATATCGTAATCTATTTTATATTTTGAATGTAGTACTGTATCAATATAGCTTAGCTAGCTTTCAGTATGTTTTTAGTATTTTCGTGGTATATATTTTTGGTATATTTGGTAATGTAATTCCGCACTGTTTTGCTTTCATTCAAGTAGCGGGTAGCCTACAGTTGAGCACACTCGACTGTAGCTTTCTTACTTGTTTTGTTTTGTTTTTTTGGTTTTTGGTTTTCTGTATTTTTATACCCGCTACCCATAGGGTAGAAGGGTATTATAACTTTGTGCCGGCAGGAAATGTATGTAACAGGTAGAAGGAGGCATCTCCGACCCTATAAAGTATATATATTCTTGATCAGCATCAATAGCCGAGACGATCTAGCCATGTCCGTCTGTCCGTCTGTGTGTCTGTCCGTCTGTCCGTCTGTCCGTCTGTCCGTATGAACACCTAGATCTCAGAGACTATAAGAGATAGAGCTATAATTTTTTTTCGACAGCATTTGTTATGTTTGCACGCAGATCAAGTTTGTTTCAAATTTTTGCCACGCCCACTTCCGCCCCTGCAAATCAAAAAAATCGAATAACAAGCGTAATTTGAAAGCTAGAGTTACGAATTTTGGTATATACAGTAATAACTATAGTATTTATGATCCCTGAAAATTTGGTTGCGATCAAATAGAAATTGTCGAAGTTATTAAAGAAATACTTTTGTATGGGCAAAAACGCCTACTTACTAGGGGTCTGAGTTGCTTTGGCTGACAATCTGGTATATTGTGCCGTCTATGGTATATTTTGAATGCGGTACTATATCGATATACCACATATACTATTTTGTATATTTTTAGTATTTTTGCAGTATATTTGGTATATTTTGAGAATAATACCGCAAAATATATTGCTTTTATTCAAAATGGGTAGCGGGTATCTCACAGTCGAGTTTACTCGACTGTAGCTTTCTTACTTGTTTTTTTTTTTTTTTGGTAAATCGAACTTGGCCACTTGCCTGACAGCTGGCAGCAAAGTTTCTTTTTTTTTTTGGGTTGAACTTAAAGCTGCTTAACAATTAGACGCTTGTTGTGCCGCCAACTGCAATTTATGCTGTGAGGCAGGGGGCGTGTCTGAAATGTTGCCTATCTGTGCCACGCCCAAGCATGTGCATATTTGAATACCAACATGGCTCATATTCAACTAATTAGGCGAGTTTCGCAAATACATTTTCATTATTGTAATTTTACCCCCCAAACACACACACACACACACAGACACAAGCAGAGAAAACTACAACTACAACTACAACAGGCAAAAATCTAGGCAAAATGCAAGAGAGAAATGCGAGAAGGTGGAGCGAAGAAATGAGCGCATAAAAAAAGGCAATGTGGCAGGCAAAACTTTCCTAGAGCGTGGAGAAGGGGGACAAGGGAGAAAAGAAGGGCTAACAGACACCGACACATGTAGGCCGAGGCATTTGCATACGAGTTTGCATTTCCACATGCACATGCATAAGGAGAACCTGAAGCTAATGTGCAAAAGCAGAGGCGGAGGCGGTTGAAAAAATAACAAGTAAGAAAGTTACAGTCGAGTGTGCTCGACTGTGAGATACCCGCTACCCATTTTTAATAAAGGCACAACATTGCGGTATTATTATCCAAATATATACCAAAACATACTAAAAATATACCATAGACGGCATAATGTACCAGAGCAACTAAAACCCCTAGTAAGTAGGCGTTTTTGCCCATACAAAAGTATTTCTTTAATAACTTCGACAATTTTTATCTGATCGCAACCAAATTTTCAGGAATCATAACTACTATAGTAAATATTGTATATACCTAAATAAATACCAAAACTCTAGCTTTAAAATTACGCTTGTTATTCGATTTTGTTGATTGGCGGGGGCGAAAGAGGGCGTGGCAAAAATTTGAAACAAACTTGATCTGCGTGCAAACATTACACATGCTGTCCAGAAAAAAATTATAGCTCTCTTATAGTCTCTGAGATCCAGTGTTTCATACGGACAGACGGACATGGCTAGATCGTCTCGGCTGTTGACACTGATCAAGAATATATATACTTTATAGGGTCAGAGATGCCTCCTTCTACCTGTTACATACATTTCCTGTCGGCACAAAGTTAAACAAGTAAGAAAGCTACAGTCGAGTGAACTCGACTGTGAGATACCCGCTACCCATTTTGAATAAAAGCAATATATTTTGCGGTATTATTCTCAAAATATACCAAATATACTGCAAAAATACTAAAAATATACAAAATAGTATATGTGGTATATCGATATAGTACCGCATTCAAAATATACCATAGACGGCACAATGGACCAGATTGTCAGCCAAAGCAACTCAGACCCCTAGTAAGTAGGCGTTGTTGCCCATACAAAAGTATTTCTTTAATAACTTTGACAATTTCTATTTGATCGCAACGAAATTTTCAGGGATCATAAATACTATAGTTATTACTATATATACCAAAATTCGTAACTCTAGCTTTAAAATTACGCTTGTTATTCGATTTTTTTGATTTGATAAAAATTATAGCTCTATCTCTTATAGTCTCTGAGATCTAGGTGTTCATACGGACAGACGGACAGACGGACGGACGGACAGACGGACATGGCTATATCGCCTCGGCTGTTGACGTTGATCAAGAATATATATACTTTATAGGGTCGGAGATGCCTCCTTCTACCTGTTACATACATTTCCTGTCGGCACAAAGTTAAAATACCCTTCTACCCTATGGGTAGCGGGTATAACAATTTTTATCTGAACGCAACCAAATTTTCGCGCGATTCGCTCGCGATTTATTCGTTTTATATTTATTATATAAATGATTTTTGAAAAAAAGTTCATATGCAAAAACCTTAGTTATATAATAATACTTCAATTATAATAATCAAAATATTTTAAAAATATAACATAAGTTGTGTTTTCAAACATTTTCTTCAAGCAACTTAAAATAAGGGACATTTTATTCTTGAAAAAAGTAACCCGCGCGATTTATTCGCCACGCGGTTTTTTCGCGCGCGATTCGTCTGCGATTTATTCGCATTCGCTTTTGTCAGTCATTTTTTGGGTAACGCATAGAAAAATATATATGTTATCTAAAGACTATTAGTTAAGGTAAAGAATAACTCGTGTGTTGTGTTTTAAGTGATTAAAATTTCGTTTAACATTCCCTAGTTTAAAACAACTTGTTCGTGCTACGTCGATAAAGCAAAAGAAATGAGAGATTCAAAAGAGAAGAGCAAAACACTCTTAATGTTACCTAACATCTTTTGAACCTAGAAAAATAAGATTGATATTTTTCCATACTTTCCATATTTTTAATATAATTAATGAACAAACATGAAAAAATAGTTTTTTTTTTATATCAAATTACTATTTAGGTAATAGTTAGATTATTCAGCTTAACTTTGTTGCTTGTTAATAATGTAGTATATAACTAATATACAAAAATGTGGAAATAATGTAACATTATAAGGGAAATATGAAGAGAAATATGAAAATAATTAAGTTATTAATTGATTATACAATGATATCGATTGAAGTGCAATTAACTTGCGTTGCCATTTCACTTACGCAGCGTTGACTGTAGAGTGGCGCTCTCCATTCTCGCATTGGCCTCAAAAATACGCCAGTTGCAACAAACTTCAGTTTCCTGCCATCCTCGTATATGGTTGTTTTGTTGTTGCCTAGTTCTTTACACCCGCGTTTCCCGCGATGTTTCTGCTGCTGCTTCAGCTTTGAGCCTAAACCCAAAACCATTAACACTTGTTTCTGTCATTTTACATGAAATGCGGAAGCGCTTTTGTTTCTGTGCAACAAACAAGTTTCCTTGCGCCTGCCACAGCCACTGCCGCTGCCCCAGCCCCAGCTTGCCCCTGGCCTAGAGTTGTGCCACGTTTTCAGCCTATCGTCCTGCCGCCTGTCCTTCCGCCCACTCACCTAGAAACGCGAATATGTATGCGGTTGTTAGCGAGGGAGGTGAGGCGTATGCAGGACTTTTATATTTTGACATGGGTATCCGTATCCTAGATTCATTTGTAGCTTTGCCTGTTTGCAGCAGCAGCAGCAGCAGGCGCCCGTTTATTTGCTTGTTTTTCACTTAGACGAACGCTTTCCCTCTCTCTTTTATTCCCTCTCCCTCGCACTCGCTGTGTGCAACACGGTTGGTAAGCCAACTCGATCCCGAAACCCGGCAGCACTGTTAAATACTTGTATGTACATTATAACTCGACTCTGGCTGGCTTGTCAGCCAGCTGGATGAGGGTGCCGCTTGCATGTTGCCCAGAAAACTTTTCTATTCTCTCTCTCTCTCTCTGTACGTGTGTGTGTGTTTGTGTGTGTGCAGCTGTCAACGTCAAGGCGTGGCTTTTGCCTACTTTTCACTCCCTCTGCCTTTCCCTTTCCCTTCTCCAGCAGTCCATCCGTCATCCGAATGCCCCAAGCCTTGGCCACAGCTCTACAAATTTAAAGGTGTTCTCACATGCAAGGCTGTTTTTTCTTTTCATTCTTTTTTAAGCAAATGTGCACGATTTCTACTGGAAAACACTGATCTTTTCCTATGGAAACGGACAGTGGTAATGGAAACTAATTGAATATGCTCGACATTTCAAGATTTTCTCGATAGTATTCAACTCGTGTTTTTATTTTTTTAATGCATATGTTGAATACTAACTCGTGTTGTTAATTTGTTGAGGCATATGCTTTAAATTTTATATCGGCTATATGATAAAGCATAAAGTGTATATGACTGGCCAGCTTTAAGATGTGGCTTTTGTCCACCTTTCTCACTCCCTTTCCATTCCTTCTATATTGACTATATTGACGACTGCATCAAGCCTTAGTCTCTGTTCTAAAAGTTTATATGTTTACTGCTTTCTGCTGGAAAACACTTATTCTTTCCTATGGAACTGGAAAGTAGAAATATGAACTAATTGAATATGCTCGACATTTGAAGAATTTCTCGATAGTATTTAACTCGTGTTATTATTTTCTTAATGCATATGCTTAAAATTTTATATAGGCAATTTTATGAAAATGCATATATGATGGGACAACTTTAAGACATGGCTTTTGCTAATTTTTCTCGCTCCCTTTTCCTTTATTTCCCCCCTCATAATGCTCAATAAATGATTGTCTTGATAGTATTTAACTCGTATTGTAATGTAGCTCATGTTTTATGTTTTGACCTCGGCTCTTTTCTCACGCATATAGGTCTTGCTTTTGTCTATATTCCTAACTCCTAACTCCTTTCGCTTGTTCTTCCCTTCTACAACGGCAATCTATTCGTCAACCAATTGACCCATGCCTTAGCTTTTGCATTTTACTGGAAAACACTGATTCATTCTTTCCTATGGAACTGGGTAGTAGAAATATGAACTAATTGAATATGGTCGAAATTTGAAGATTGTGTCGATAGTATTTAACTCATGCTGACATTTTGTTGTGGCACATGTTTTAAATTTAAACTTGTCTCGGTTTATCCTTCATGTATGTATGTCTGGCCACGCCCACCAAGAAAATGACAATGAGCATTCATGCGCTACGTGATTCAATGAGACTTCGCATCGACTGCGTTCAAAGGTGTTTCGCAAGTTCCACAACAAAATTAATTTATAAATTTATCATAAAACCGACACCAGGAATCCACACACACACACACACACACACACACAAGATGAAATCGAAGACATTGAAGAAATTTGTGTTGAGCCCAATTTATCGACGAACTCCGTTTGATACGATGATGAGGTTGAGATGATTGCGATGATGTCGATGATGATGATGACTGCGCTTGCATAAACGAGTTTGCTCTTAAGTGCGTGTGTGCGGCATCGAAGAAGCTCCTTCTAAATGTCTGTCCATCAATGCGTATGTGTGTGTGTGTGTGTGTGTGTGTTTCGAATCAATGCGTGAGCAGCATTTTCAATGCCGTTCGACCAACACAAAATATCCTTCAGCATGCTCCAGCTTCAGCTTCAGCTCCAGCGTATATCCTTCATATCCACTAAAAACATACACCTCATGCTCAACGTGGGGATTCCACGACTCAAGTTATTTATGCAGACTCACATACACAAAGCATGCAAAGATTTTCCAGCTCAGCTCCCATCTCTTCCCCTTCCCTCCCCTCCCCCTCACGAGTTGGATGATGGCCCAATCGTTGTGCTTCCTCTTTCCTCTTTGCCTAGAGCATCTGCCCCGGCAAGCATACAATTAGCTGCAACTGTAATTAAAGCAATTGTACCATAAATCTTTTGCCAATTTAATGGCAACTGCTTCAAATGGGCGTAGCCCTCGCACTAACATCAGCTGCCTGAGGGACAATCTTCTCTCATTCTCCCTCTACCCGCTTCCCGCTTCCCCCTTCCCGTCCAGTGTAAAGCCAGGGGGCGTATGTGCCAAGTAATTGTAGCCAAAAAAAAAAAAGGGAAACGAAGTAGAAACAACAACAAAAAATGCCAAATTAATATAAATTTAATAGTTGGCTGGCATTTATGGCCCACACACAAAGCATTAAAGAGACAGAGAGAGTGAAGGAGGAGAAAGAGACAGACAGAGAGAGAGATAGAGGAGTGGAGCAGAAGATGAGAGAAAGAATCATTAAATGCATTTAAAAACATTTGAAATTGCAAGTCTAGTCAATACCCTATGAAAAATTAATAAAATAGCAAACAATACATCACTTTATATTTTTCATTTCACATAAACTATACAATAATTTTGAATGTAATAGTATATATATACCGTATAAAGCCTTTTTCAAATATTTTCGAAGTATATTTTATATTTATAAAGCACTTTATAAAGCACATTTTACTAAATAAAGTCATTAGTATATTTAAAAATTTCTTAGTATATCTTTTAAATAATAAAGTTCTGTTTGAGTACATAGAACAAACGACAAATAATGTTGTTTTTATTTTTTTTTTGTTTTAAGTATTTTTGTTTTTTTCTAATAAGGCTTCTAATCATTAAAATTGGCAAATACAAAGAATTGAGTTGCAGCTTTTTCAATAAATAATTTTGTAAATTCACCGATTTTCAAAGGAAATATAACGTCAAGTAAACCAGAATAAATATGACTATGAACGAGACTGTCCCAATCGAACAATTGTTTTTAAATTTCTACTAAAACTATTGTAAAACTTAGAAATTTTAACTAAATGAAAGCTATGTATGTAACAAAATGTAAAACATTTTTAATACATTATAATTATATTGTTCCTAAAACATGGCATCAAACTTCATTTAATACAAGGAAAAAGTATTTTTGAGTAATGAGTAAATATCAGTAAATTGTTAAATAAATAATTATACCATAATTGAGCATACAACGCTTAAAAAACTACTCTTAGAGTAAATATTGAACAAATATTTGGAATCGAAAATGAGCAACAAACAAATATACCCAACTCTCGGTCGAAAAGTGTTGAGGGGAAAAAACTATTTAGTCAGCTCTGCTCGTGGAAAAGCGCCACACTTGGCTGCCATTCAAAAGCAATTGAAATAGCAAATTAATAACTGTAAACCGGATTTTGTTGGGTGCCATCCAACGAAAATAAATAAGCCGAAAGTAGGCGATGCAATTAAAGGCGAGCATTGGAGATTGTACTTTATATAAAATAAAAGTGTGCTTCACTCTGCAAACAGTTTGATTTCATAACACAGGACACAGGACTTTCTTTCTCTCTATCTCTCTCTCTCTCTCTCTTGAGTGAAATGAGTGAAGCCAAAGCGAAGCACACGTCAAAGTCAACGCGTCTCTTTGAGGTGGATGAGTTGGCGTCGCTTATGCAACCGTTGCAACTGTTGCAAACGAAGACTCAGACACAGAAGCATCGCCCCAAGTCGGAGATACTGCGTGAACTGAGACGTTTGCGTGCCACGCCCACAAGCCTCGACGATGAAGAGAAGGAGAAGGAAAGGGATAAGAAGGGGCAACAAACAGGAAGAAATGTGAAACCTTTGCGAACGTTGGAACAGCTCGATGCACTGCGTCTGACACGGCATCGCATCAAGCAACTCCTTGGATGCAGCAGCTTCGATCAGGTGGTCAACAATTGTTTTGTGCGTCTCAATGTGAGTGCCCCGAATGCTCCCCCGAGTATCGCATTGCGGAAATCGTGCTCGTCGAACAGCTTTCAGAGGGTTACTATGTGGACAAGCTCGCCACGAATATTGCTCTTCATTTGCGCTACGAGGATCTCGTGCAGCGTCACGAACTCAACGACATCTCGAACATGGCATTCACCAGCGAGGAGTTCGAACTATGGCGCGACAATTGCATTTGCCAGGCCATTGAGCGGCCAACCACAGAGTTGGTCGCTCGCAAGAAGATCGAGTTGTATAATGCCCTCAACAGCGAGGGCAACAAGCTGCCGACAATGATGCTCCACAAGAACGGATTGCTCACCACTGTGATGCCAATGCGGCCAATGCCACGCGGTGGTTTGCTCGAGCGATTCGGTGGCAAGTATCCCTGGAAGTTGCAACGTCCGTCGCCCAAGGAGGAGCTGAATGCGAGTGATGATGCTGCTGTTGCTGCTGCTTCGGGGAATCGCGTCGTTGAGCTGGAGGCGATCAACATGGAGCTGCAAGTGCAACGTAAAGCGCAACTTGGCTAAAGCGAACTTTTGTACTTTGTCTCCGACATCAAATTCCGAAATCGAATTGTTCTCTTTCTTGGTTCCACTTTCATAATTATACAACTTTGATTTTAGACCAACTTTCAATAGAATGACGCAATGCAACAATAATGTGTTTGTTTATATAGAATAGTCATATTTGACTGAATCTGGCGTGCTATTTATTCATTTACTTCAAGAGACCATTTTAGAAATGAGATTATATACCCATTACGCAAAATTAGTCTCCTCTCTGTAACTGTATTCACTTAAATAGTTAAATAGTATTCAATTGAATAGTTTACTATTCTTTAATGTTAAATTATGTAATTTGCTCGTGAGCTATTATTGCTGCAAGAAGGCTACCCGATTTTGTACCAGATTGTACCAGATTGGCGGCCAAAGCAACTAAAAGCCCTAGTAAGTAGGCGTTTTTGCCCATACAACAAAATTTCTTTAATAACTTCCACATTTTTTATCTGATCGCAACCAAAATTTCAGGACTCATAAATACTATAGTTATTATTGCATACATCAATATTCGCAGCTCTAGCTTTAAAATTACGCTTTTTATTAGATTTTTTTTGATTTGCGGGGGCGGAAGTGGGCGTGGCAAAAATTTGAAACAAACTTGATCTGCGTGCAAACATTACACATGCTGTCGAAAAAAAAAATTATTGCTCTATCTCTTATAGTCTCTGAGATCTAGGTGTTCATACGGACAGACGGACAGACAGACAGACGAACATGGCTAGATCGTCTCGGCTGTTGACGCTAATCAAGAATATATATACTTTATAGGGTCGGAGAAGCCTCCTTCTACCAGTTACATACATTTCCTAAAAACTAGATAGAACTCTTTGTTAAAAGTGTAGACAAGAATAATCTATGAAAAGTAATACAAAATTATATATATTTGAACAGCATTTTAAGGACACCAAAGTGTGCTTTGCGAATATATTTGATTGGTAAAATATCTCAGCAGGCGCTTGATTCAAGTTGCTGCTGTCGATTCATTCTCTCTGTCTCAGTCAAGAATTTTATTTTTATTGGAAGCAGCTCGTTAGCCGTAAAAAATATATTTCGAGAACAAAAAAAAAAAAAAAAGGATAAATTGTGAAACAAACTGTGCGCGTTCTTGTTAATTATTAACCAATTGAAGCGCTTGCAAGCGAACTAATTTCTTTTTGTTCAAAGTTCAAAATCAAAATTAAAACTAAATCCACAGAATACAATTTAGCGATAAAAGCAAAAGAACACAATGGAGAGCTTGGTGAACAATCAATTGATGCGTCTGCTGAAGGACCTGACATCGGCGCATCCGGAAACAGTTCGCAAATCGAGTGACGAGTTGGCCAAAGAGTTCAACGACTCTGCGAGCACGCTGCAATTGTGTGCAGTGTTGGGTAACGCGGAGAAACAAAGCGAGTTGCGCAAATGCGCTGGCAACTTATTGAAAACCCGTCTCGCGGACAGCGAGTCCTGGCCCAAGGACATTCAGCGGCAAACTCAAACGGAACTTTTGGGAGCCTTAAAGTCGCTGCGCCTGGACGATGACGAGACGCTGCAGACGTTGATACTACGCAATCTGAGCGTGATGATGCAACGCGAAGAGGAAAGCGAATGGAATGAATCGGTCTTGGATCACGTTGAGACGTTGAGTAAATCGCAGGACAATCAACAGCAGACGCTGAGTGCCATCATCTTTAAGCTGCTCGCGAAGATGGCACCGAAAATGATGCAAAACTATTTGCAACGTGCGCAACGCATCTTCATGCACATCGTGCAACAGGCTGAGGCACAGGGACAGCTCTTCTCTTCGGCCACCGAGCAGCTGTTACATGGCTGGACGCTGATCGTGCCGTTGTACTTCAAACGTGCCGCTGGCAAACAACAAACCGAATTGGCTTTAACGTTGCCTCACATCATGAAGCTGACGCATGCCGCCGCCTATCACAAATCGGAAGTTGGACTTGCCACATCGCCGGCTTCGTGCCGCGGCATCGCTGTGCTCTGCAAGCTGAATCAGCAGATGCCCGAAATGGTTTCGCCGCATCTCCAACTCGTGTTGGACGAACTCTGCACGCTTGCGAGCGACATCAAGCTGAGCGATACGCTGCGAGTGAAGGCAATTGTAGGTATCAAAAGCTGTGTGCGCAGCATGAGGCGTCACATCATTCGGCTGAAGCTGATGGATAAGTTGCTGATGACACTCTGTGGACTGTTGGCCTTGCAGCCACCGAAGCTCGACGAGCACGGAGAGGAGCTCTTTCTGGGGGCCAGTAGTGAGGAGGAGGAGTCAGCGGCAGCCACGCCTCTCTCTGAGGCAGCCAACACCATAAACTATGTGGCCGCCCACTCGGACACGAATCGTGTGGCCGATCGTGCATTGAGGCTGATGCAACCACAGCTGGAGCAAACGGAATCGCCGCTGAAGCGTCTTGGCGCCTTGCTCTTTCTCTCGCTGATGGCGAAAGGTTTCTGCGATCTGCTGGCGGACACGCATCTCGATCGCTTTGTCGCTGCCGTGGAGCGAGGCTTTCAGGACTCGGATGATCTCGTGCGCCGCGGAGCGCACTTTGCTTTGTCCGTCATGGCCGAGAATCTGCAGCCGGAGATCACGCGTCTGGCGGATCGTGTGTTGCCGCTCTTCTATAACTTCTTCGATGGCCTCAGCTCCGAGCAGCGTCTCGTCGCTGGTGATACGGAGGTGTACACGCGAATGTTCTGCACTCTGGAGATCTACTGTGAGAGCCTCAAGCCTGAGATGATGCAGCCGCATCTAGCGGAGCTGATGAAGCGTCTGATGCTCCTGCTGCAGCCGAACACTAATTCGCCTGCCTTGCGACAGATGTGTTTGACCACGATCGCCAGTCTGGCCAAGCTGAGCAAGCAGCTCTTTGCCCCCACTTCGATGAGGTCATGTGCGCCACGATGCCTCTGGTCAAGCACGCACCCGACGAGAATCAGCTGCTGCTCCGCACACATGCCATTCAGGTGGGTTTACCATTTATACTTCTTAATAAGGTGGAGTTGTGTCTGCAAATCATTTGCGTCTGTAGAGAATTGTAGGTATTATTTCATACTTTTTTTCAATGTACTTATAGAGATCATATTTAATATATAGGATATTTATATAGTACGTTTTGATTAATACTGCTTTCTGCTGACGACAGACTTCGCTTCGACGGACTGCTCTACTTTTTTTATGACTTATGATCTAAATACCTCTCACGATTGTTGCTCTATGTTACTTCTGACAACTGATGATAAAGACATCTGAGTGCCTATCAACTTTCTAATACCAACCGATACCGATAGGGTCTATCGTCTAGCCTCTACCCCCGTTACATGTCTGTGTTGTAGACTATAAATAATTTCATTGGCAGCTCCCGATTTTTGTAATAATTTTCATTTGCATTACATGTTTTTTCAAACGTTTTCGTTTTATATTTTACACCCACACCCACTGAGAGAAATTTAACCTAGTTTTTATTCATATTTAATTTCTTATCTTTAATGCGCTTTGAATATTAGTTTATTACAACAAATTTATGAATTACTGAATTAAGTAAAATCTGATTTAAAAGCATTTTACACTATTATAAGAAATAAATTCAATTGCTCTCTTAGACCATAAGAATTTATTCAATATTAATTGACACAATTTAATAACAATTATATTTCATGAAAATTATTTTGTTTCATTTTATATTTATTGATTTCATTATGAAATATCAATTCTGGCTCAACTGTAACATAGCTCGCTTGATTTATTCAGGCGCTTTGCGTTTTTTTTTGATTTTTAAATCTAACTTAACAATTGACAATAATTGTAATTAATATTTAAATATTTTTAATAACGATATCAACATTGAAAACCTCTCAAAATTAAACATTTTTACGCTTACGCCAGAAGAGCTTGATATATATTTTTTTCCTTTAACTACGTGTGCTACCTTCTTATTTTAGCCACTCGATTGAATTTTCTACATGTTCCTAAACTGTTCGACAGGTGATCAATGCGCTGGGTCAGGTGAACCCGGAAAAGTTTGAGAAGGAAGCGTCGAATCTGTTTGCCTGTTGCCTGGACACGATCAAGCACGTGGCTGGAGCTCAAATGTTCACCTACGAACTGCTCGGCGTGCTCTCCGGTTACATTCCCAAAGAGATCAATGCGCACTTCTCGCTGATAATGAATGGAATCTTGACGTCCATTAAGGAGGCAGCCAACGTGGAAAAGGCCAGCGATACAAGCAAAGACGATGACGAAGACGACGACAACGATAGTGATGCTGCTAGCACCGACGAAGATGATGACGATGACGATGCTGATGCTGATGCTGAGAACGAGGATGATGATGATGAGTCTGAGGATGAGGACGACGAGAGCAGCACTGAGGAGGAGTCGGGCAGTGTGCGCGATGGCCACGGCGATCAAACGGAGGCGAGCACTCGCAGCACCGAAAGTGCAGCTAGCTATGTGAATGGACACGACGAGGCTGTGATGTGTCTTAAGGCATTTGCCATCAACATGCCCAACACACTGTTGCCTTATCTGTCAGAGTCGACGCAACGCGTCTTCGCATCCACCGATCACATGGAGGAGCTGGACAAATGGTCCGCTTATGAGACGCTCACACAATTCATTTCGCTCTATTCAAAGCAAGGCAACGTATCGGAGGCGAAGAAACATTGCATCCAACTGCTGCCGGCGATGGTGTACTTTGTGCAGACGGCGAAGGAGACGGTGAACGTGGTGAGTGTGATGAAGAGCATCGAGCAGCTGCTGTCGGTTCTGAAATCAGATGCTTTGGCCGCCGAGGGCTATGCGGAGATGGTGTTCGAAATGCTGCGTCGCACGCTGCGCCGCAAGCTCAATTGTCAGTTCAACATTGGCATCGACCAGGAGATGGAAACCCTGCAGCAATGGAGCCAGGCGATGTACGCCGAACAGCAGGTGATGGAGGCCGCTGGCGATCTGATTCCCGTCTTTGGACATTCGCTGACCAAGCGACAGTTTGCCTCGTATTTGCAAACGTTGAGCAAGAGTTTCGTTAAGAATCTGCGACAGAGTTCGCCCAGCGGTCAAGTGACGCGCAGCAATTTCTTCATGTACACGCTGATGGGACGCAGCATGGAGGCGCTCGGCGTCATGGCCGAGCAATACTACGAGGTGTTGTGCTATGGCATACTCGATTGCATGCAGGATCAACGGCGGCGTATACGTGATTTTGCCAGGCAACAAATCGATTGGCTGCTCACGCACTCGACGGAGCACAACAACGCGGAGACAATCATTGCGGCCACATCGTGTGTCTTTGGCGATGCCCTCGCTGCCGGTTCGCCGCTGGAGAAGGATGAGCGCGATCTGCTGATCGCGATTCTGGCACGCATGATTCGCATCGACAACAAATGCGTTGCGATGAACACGCTGATTCCCCTCTTTCTAGGCAGTTTGCCGCTGCAGCAGCGATTCGAGTGCTACATCGATGTGATGCCTGCGTTGCATGTGATCTTCAAGGCACGCATGGATCTGTTGCGTCCTCATCTCGCCGAGATGCTTGAAGTGCTGCTCGCTGCTCTGCAGGCTCAGCATTTGCCCAATGCTGCGCTGAGGCAAATGACCATCGAGCTGGTGAAGTGCATCAAGCTGGACGATGAGGCTCTTTATCAGCAGGTTAGCGAAAAGTTTGTGGAGGTCAGAGCGATAATTGTTTAAAACAGAGTTGTGAAACGAAATCGAAATTAATCCCAAAATGTGTACGAGTAATTTAAGTTAGAAACAGTTGCGAAATTCTGGTGAAATTTGACTTTCTTGCATTCGAATAAAGTTAAGAAGTTCGGTGAGTCTCAAGTCTTCTCATTTTGTTTTTTACTCGATCGTTTGTTACAGACTGACGATTGTTTATCTTCGAGCTGCCAACTTTTGCCATCACATGGCTCAAACTATCGCCAGTTGCAAAATAATCGAAGCAAATGAAAAATTACTTTTCTTCCGTTCGTTTTTCTTGATCGTTCGAAATCGTTTATTGACAAACCTTGACTTATTTCAAAGTGCTGCCAACTCGAAACGAACTTTTGCTTGATTGCTGAAACTCAATCCACAGTTGAGAAATTTGGGGAAATAGGAAATACATTTTTCTCATCAAAGTTTACTTATGTTAGTCTTTTAAATTTTTCATTTTCGATTATTCGTTTTCGCTTATCAGCGAGCTCCCAACTTTTTTATGTACAGCCAACTAAAGCGAACTATCGAATGAGACCTCAAACTATCGACAGTTGCAAAATTCTTATGCGTTCGAATAAAGTTTAGAAGTTCTGTTTAGTTCGGTTTCTTTATTCTTTTTTCTCGACCGTATGCTACAGACTACTTCTCGAGCTTAAACTATCGACAGTTGCGAAATTCTGGTAGCAAATTTAATGAGGAAAATATTCGCGTTGGAATAAAGTTTACTGAGTCTCTTCCATATCGATCATTTGTTATCGCTGAACTGCCAACCTTCTCTTATTGCGTAGTCCTGCCAATTAGAAACGAACTATCGAATGAATGCTCAAACTATCGACATATCACAATTGCTTAAACGCTATTACAATATGTTGGCAAAAGTAGCATGTTTAAATTGATGAGCAGTGATTTGAGTTTTGCGAGAATATATTCTATTTTGCACAGAGACGGGCCATCGATCAATGTAAAGTGACATCGAACTATTAAAGAGCGAGTGCCAAGCTGTCGACTGGCTAATCGCCAATGAAACTATATATTGACCACTGGTTACATTTTCGTTTGGGTTTGATGGATTGCCGAGTTGTGCACCAAATCCAGCAATTAGTTGAACCGAGTTGATGGCGTTGCTGGCGCCACCTGGCGTTCGAGTGTAGTTTACGTTTCGTTCGGGGACGTTAATGTGCAACAAACTTAAGGCAAACTTTTCGCCAATACGACAAGCAAAATTCAATTCAACGCGACGAGAGTGAAAGAGAGAGGGAGAGTAAAAGAGAGAGAGAGAGAGAAAGAAAGAGAGAGAGTGGGAAACACGTAACAATCACAAAACTAATGAGCAATTACAAAATGCAAAATTAGCAATGTGGCAGGCAAGGTGACAGAGACACAAGCAGAGGGGATGGGTAGGAAGGGAGAAGCCTTGAAGTTGCCGTTGTCCTTGCAGGACTCACGACAGCGGCGGACATGCCAATTAATTAATATTTAATTTATAGCCTGAGCAATTGTGCCAACAATTTCATTAAGTTTCGCTGCGCTTACAACAGTTTCTTTTTTTTCTTGTTGTTTCTTCTATTTTTTTGTGTGTTGAAGATTCCATTGGCATTCGCTGGCTATTTTTTATTGTACTTTTCAGCGGTATTTTCATATTTCTTCTCTCATGCCACAAACTTTGTTTTTTTTTTGCCCCGTTTTCGTTTTCGTTTAAACCGTGTGGCGTTCGTTGTTTTTTGTTTCTTTGCGCTTTCGTCTAATTAACTTGAAATGAGTTTTTTCGCTTCCACTCTCACTCTCTCTATCTCCCCCTCTCTCTCTCTGTGTCTCTCTCTGTCGTTGTCTCTTGATCTTGATGTGTGTGTGTGTTGCTGTCCGACAAATGTTTTTATTTTGCGCTGTTTTTGCCTTGGCAAAATGTCACTTAATAAATTTGACGACTGTTTTATGTTGTCGCTTTGGTCCTTAAAAAACACAACAACAACGAAAACGAAAACGAAAAACAAAAATTCGAGTGAGGGGAAAGCGAGGAGAAACAGGAAAACCAGAAAGCAACACGCCCATTACAACACGTAGTGGCCATAAATATAAAAGCCAGCGCCACGCCCACAAAAACCTAATAAAAGATGGTATGTGCGTGTGTGTGTTGGTGTGTGTGTGTGGGCAGGGTAAGGAGTGGGTAAGGGGCAGAAGCGAAGCGAGTCACACTCATATGCAGAGGCTGACAGATAACCTTGACCCGAAGGCTCGGTTAGCTGGTTAGGTTAGAATTTAGGCGTCGCACACGTGTGTGTGTGTGTGTGTGTGTGTGTGTGTGTGTAGGTGTGCCAGGATCAGGATGTCGTCTCCCTTTCTCTTTCCCTTACACCTTGTTGTCCTGGCAATGCCTTTTGATTTGCCGTATTAATTGCTCATCAGCCTGCAGTTTAAAGCTGCAAATAATTAGAAAGCATCGCATTAAATCCAAGCTGCTGTCTAGCTGCCTTCACTCCATTCTCTCGTCTGGCTTTGCAACTTGTTTGCAACATTTTAATTTCTCCGAGTTATGTATATTTTATATTAACTTCGCCAAGTACAGCAGAAGCTCACAAATTTGAATGCGCTGCGAGTTGTTTGTTGAAGTTACTTCACTGAATTTACAATTATATTTTCAATACTACAAAAACGTTGCTAAATATCACAAAATAAAATATACTTCTATGATACTGTTTCAAGAAATGCATTTAGTTTATTTACTTTCTTCTTACACGGTACAAAGCATAAAGAAATGTTGGACTGAAAAGTTTTAAGTTTATATATATATATATTACATTAAGAAAGAAAAGGTAAAATGTCTATTTTGAATTTTATTTCCTATTCTTTATATTTATACTTATTTACATAGATTAGTTTACTTTCTTATATTATATAAAAAAAATATAAAGAAGACAAATCTGTATTGAATTGGATTGTAGTACTGAAATGTTTAGTTCATTTTACCTTTTTTACATTAAATCTAATAAACATAAATCTTGACAGATGTTTATGCAGCCTGCGTTACTTAACTCTAAAGTTAACTCAGTTATTTTATATTATTACTTAGCTATACATATCTAATTAAAATGGAATCTTGGAATGGAATCTTTAAAGAAATATTTCTTCATATTGTATAGCTTATTAATTACTTCTATGTTGGGTTCAGATTACTTTAAAAAAAAATCTAATTAATTTATAGTACGAGTATAAGGAAAATAAGTTTGCCCCTTCATTTTATATTTATGTTTTTGTATATAAAGAAAATAAATCTGTTTCATTTTTGTTCAAATAAATTTCCTTCATATTTTGTATTTATTTTTATAAATTTTAATTTATTTAGTTAAACTTTCATTCTTATATTAAATTAATTAATTTATAATGATAGCGGAAAATTCCTTATATTATATTTTAATTTATAATAACTTATTTATTTTTGTATATTATTTTTATTTCTTTTTATATTAAATGAGTTTGAAGCTTGAATTTTTATTTAAATTTTCTTTATATTTTCTATTTAAAAACAATTTTTTTTTGTTTAGGTTTCTTTGTTATATTTAATTAATAAAAGCATAAAGAAAAAAGCTATTGCACTTTTCTTCAAATATGTTTTCTTCTTTATATGTATTTATTTTTATAAGTATTCGACTATTTTGTTTAGCTTACATTTTTATGTAAAATCAATTCAAACATAAAGAAAATAAATATTTCGTCTGTTCTTCATTCTTAATATTTATACTTTTATCATATGAATTTTGAACATATTATAATTAAGTTACAAAATGACGTTGCTCTAATTTGCGAGTGTTTACTGTATGCTTCGAGTTTTATTGGGCCATGCGGCGTATGAGTAACATGACACACACAAATACGCATAAGTTCAAGAGAAAGTCATTTCGATTGTGGACAGAAGTAAACCGCCATGGAGCTAAAGCTGAAGCTGATACTGAAGCTGGAACTGGCTAGCGGCACATGTTACAGCTTCCCCCCTCTCCTCTCTTCATCTACCTCCCTCCCTCCCTTTGGCCGGCAACCGCATTTGCCTCTGCTGTCTGCTGTTCGACTTTTGACTTTTACAAGTGCCTGGCGGGCATCCATGGCCGTGACGATGACGATGAGGATGACGGAGACGATGATGATGATGATGATGATGATGACGATGATGATGATGGCGGTGGTCTGTTGGCTGTATTTGGCTGTTGATGTTGCGACTTTTGGTCGGATTAAATGCGCAGCTACACCTGGTGACATATCTTTTGGAAAACAAGTGTGCAGATGGGTGATGGCAATCAACGAACATCAAAATTCAACGTTCAACGTTCAACTTTCAACCAGCAAGCAGCAAGCAGCAACAACAACAACAAGGAGGAGCATTAGAATCCAGTTGGATCCAGTGTGGCAGCAGGACAAGGACATCGGTGTGGCAGCATCAGCATCAGTCAAAACTTTGCCAGCAACTGAATTATGTCATTTGGTTGACAGGACGCGCACAGATGCAGATGCCTCTTGGGTTCATCGGGAGTGCGAGAGAGGAGAGCGAGGGTGAAAGGGTGAATAGAACGGGACGAAAGCAGCCTCGTGGCATCTAGATTTGAACGGTGGCGTCACATGCATTGCAACACGACAATGCGGCAAATAGCGGTAGCTTAAGAACGCAATTCGCTATTTGCCACAAAGCTGGCATCGGCACAGTGCAAACAAACAGTTGGAAACCCCGCGAAATCCACTCGATTAAACTCTTTGAAATTGAATAAATAAAGAGTAATTCGAGTGGAGAAATGTTGCACATTCTGGTTCATTTCGGACTTTTGAAATAAGTTATCCTCAGTTAAACATTTCTTAATAATATTATATATTCGTTTCATTTTTACTTCACTTTGCATTACTTTAACTTTAATTCAACTCAATAAATATTCTTATTATTCTTACTTTTTTTATTAATGTTTTATTTAAATAAATAAAAATATATTGAGCAATAAGACTTTTTACAAAAATATTCCATTTAAAATATAATTTTACATATAGAACTATGTTTTATATGTCAATATAAAATTTGACTTCTCTTTTAGACGCGCAAAGGAATTTTAAAGTAAGCATAATTTAGTAGTTATTCTAATATCAAAATAGTATTTGCCACAATTAGCCAAGCAAAGTTGAAAATTAGAATACTTTTTTAACTGAGCTATGACAGAATTTTAATATCATGACTTTTAACATATTCTCGAGATCTTAAAGTAATTGAACATGTTTTGGCCTTGCCAAAAATAAAGTTATATTAAGGCGAAAACAATACAAAGATAATGAAACATTAATTGAAGTCTTAAATGTGCTTTGAGTGAGATTTCTTTGAACTACATAGATTCTCTTTATCATTTAATGATAAACCGAATATATGAAATTATTACTAACAAAGAAAGCAAAACTTATTTCTGAAATTATTAACTTTTAATTTAAATTATTAACAAAAATTTAAATTTAAAAATGTGTGTTTTCTTATAAAAAATTAAAAAGCTGAAGTGCGTTTATTCTAATGACCAAGAAAAATGTACCTTATTTTGAGTAGCTTTAACTGTTTGAAAAAGACAATTTTATTTAATTTGTATAATCATTTGAGAATTATTTAAGTTTAATGAGAAGCTTTCAGAAAATTACTGAAATATTAAAATTTGTTTTTAATTTGTATAATCATTTGATTATTATTTTGAAAGTATTATTAAATACCAAATGTTTTAACATATCAACTTATTTTCAATCATCCTTGAAATAATAAGTATTAAACAAATTTCAATGCAACTTACAGTATGTATATTATATTAATGTATTTCTTCTACTCATTCTTGAAATCATAAATAATTGTATTCTAGTTTCAAGGCTTTAAACCGCAAAATCCCTTTGAAAGAATTTACGTTAAGTATACGACCCGTTTTCGTCAAATTATCGCCTTTTATAACTGTGTGATGAATTGCAGCTGGAATTGAATAACTTTACCTTCAGCATTATAAACAAATATTTAAATTGTTTTGCAAGTAAATTAGACTTACAATATTACGTATACGTATGGAAGATAGAAGTCAATTGCTATAAGAATGAAATGAATTGCTAATGGAACATTTAGCAATCGACGCTTTTAAGTTGCGCTTCAATTAAATAATTGCAAAGCATTCGAAATATGAAATTGTGCAATTTAGCCTTTTTGATAGGCTTTTGTATTGCGTTGACCCAACTCAACTCAGCTGCCAGCAAAAATGTGACGCTGCCAACTGTGCCACACTGTGTGGCAGCAATAGAGGCAGCAGCATCTAGCGGAAACCGTTTGCTCAAGCAGTCATTACATGCCGCACATTTTTTGCGTATTCCATTTACCAATTTTGTATTCGACTTTCAGCTTCTTCTCTTTCTTCTTCTGCTGCTGCTTCATTTCGGTTTTATTTTCTTTTGCTACTCTCCGCTTTTTCTTTTTTTTATACCCGCTACCCATAGGGTAGAAGGGTATTATAACTTTGTGCCGGCAGGAAATGTATGTAACAGGTAGAACAAGGCATCTCCGACCCTATAAAGTATATATATTCTTGATCAGCATCAACAGCCGAGACGATCTAGCCATGTTCGTCTGTCCGTCTGTTCGTTCGAACACCTACATCTCAGAGACTATAAGAGATAGATCAATAATTTTTTTTTTTTTGACAGCATTTGTTATGTTTACACGCAGATCAAGTTTGTTTCAAATTTTTGCTACGCCCCCTTCCGCCCCCGGAAACCAAAAAAATCGAATAAGAAGCGTAATTTTAAAGCCAGAGCTACGAATTTTGGTATATACAATAACAACTATAGTAGTTATGATTCCTGAATTTGGTTGCGATCAGATAAAAATTATCGAAGTTATTAAAGAAATTCTTTTGTATGGGCAAATCGCCTACTTACAAGGGATCTTAGTTGCTTTGGCTGACAATCTGTTATATTGTGCCGTCTATAGTATATTTTGAATGCGGTATTATATCGATATACCACATATACCATGTTGTACATGTTTAGTATTTTTGCTGTATATTTTGTATATTTTGAGAATAATACCGCAAAATATATTGCTTTTATTCAAAATGGGTAGCGGGTATCTCACAGTCGAGTACACTCGACTGTAGCTTTCTTACTTGTTTTATTTTTTGGCTTGCGTTCTTCGTGCCAGCGCCTTGAATATTTTTCTTCAATTTTATTAAAATTATGGAAATGAATGAAATACTTATACGCTGCTGCTGCTGCTTCTCCTCTTTGGTTCGCTTCGTTTCGTTTTATGCTCTCGGCGACATCCTTTAAGCGAACGAATTTATCGAAAATTGCAGCAGCCGTGTCACGTCTCCCTCTTCTTTCCCCTCCTTAGGCAGAGGAAGGAGGACTTTAGTAATCCGTTTCACTGATGCGAATTCAATCGATGTGCAGAATGTTACCTGCAGCAGTCGTTGCCCCCGGTTTCCCCCTCCCCACCTGGTTTGTTCCCCCTTCGCTGATCCTCCATTCTCATTTGCATGGTCCAAGTTTCATCTATGATTCAGCTTCAGCTGTAAATTTCAATTCTAGTTCAATTTTAATTTTCATTTGTACGAAGTTTCTCTCTTTTTTCTCTATCTTGTTTTTCTTGCTAATTTTGTAATGTTCTTGCATTTAGTTTAGTTTCTAATTGCATTTCACTTAATTTTGTTTTGTTTTTTCTTTTTGGCGAATATTTTATTGCCGTTTCATTTTGCCACAATTTCAACTGCTGTCGGACAACAACTGAAGTTCTTTCTCCTCTCATCCTGCTGCTGTAGCAGTAGAAGTAGTAGTAAAAGTTGTTCAAGTTTGTTGTTCATTAGCGAACAAACTTGACACCAAAGTCGGCTTCGCAGTTCTGCTGCTGGCGCCACCTGGCGGCGTATTTAGCAGTCTGTCACTAATTGCATCGGAGAGGTTTCCGTTTTCATTTTAATGGCGGCGCCACCTGGCGCTGCATTTCACCTTCCAGTCTTTCTGCCTTCTCCTCTTCGCACTCTCCCCCCTCTTGTCGCCCTCTCTTGCCATTTGGCAATTTGATTTGTCGCAATATTTTTCGCATTTTGCACATCAATCACTCTGCAGTTGTCGCCCAGTTCCGCATCTAATTCGATTTAGTTGCAATTCCTAGTTGCTTTTTTTTTGTGTTTCTGTTCGCACGTTGCCATTTGCCATTTATTTCACTTCGCTTTTTTGTTCTGCTTCAATTACGCCAATTTAAAACGATATTCGCATGTACGTGTGTGTGTGTGTTTTTTTTTTTGTGGCTTAGAATAATTGTTTAATTGGAATTATGAAATTTAATAAATAGCTATGATTAAGCACTTAAGCCTTTAGCGGTTCATTTTCAATTTTCCATTTATTTCAAGTTAAATCAACTGGAATTGTGCTGGAATGCCAACAATTGCAAATTCACTTTCTCAATTTTGCTTTTCGCTTAAGAATACGCGCAACTATTTGAGTTCCACTTGCAATTTCAACTGCAAAAAAAAATATCTTTTATGTGTGTGTGTTGCGGATAACAACACAAATTATTATTTTATATACAATTTTACTGAGATTCAGAAATTTATCTCCAAATAGTTTGAATAACATTTATTTACAGAATATGCAATCAAAAATTTGATGTTAAACTTAAATGTGGAGACTTAGCGAAAACTTAAAAGTATGATTAAAATAAGAGGTGTTTTTTAGAGAGATGGGAAAAGGAAGAACATATATTTTTTTTTACTATAAATTTTACAATTACAATTACACACAATAAGCATAATTTTAAAAATTCTTTTGCGGCATACATTTTTCATACAAACATCGGCTTAACATAACATCCCAATTTAACTTTTACTATATTAGGAGATAACTCAATTACATATATAAAGAAAGACGACTGTGAGATATCTTCTATTTATTTTTCATAAGAGCAGAATAGTGAGGTATTATTCGTAAAATATACTTAATATATTCCACAGAATACTAATATATACCGAACGCTATATTTGGTATATTCATTCCGAAAAATACTTTTTTATATTCATTGTAATTAATAACACTACTAGCTTTAGTTATTTACCTATATTTTTGGTATATTTAGTATAGACTTTATACATATTTGGCATATACATATATTGAATTTACTTATATTTTTAGTATATATAATATTTATATTACCCAGTATTTTCAGTATATAATTTATATATATATGCAGTATAATGCATTATAATTTCCTCCAACTTTAGTATATTTTTGTATAGACCTTATAATTATACTTTATACTGACTACTTTTTTCAGTACAGTATTTTCAGTATATAATTTATATATATGCATTATAATTTCCTCAAATTATATTTTTTTTTATATACTTTATATTTACTACTATTTTCAGTACAGTATTTTTAGTATATACTTTATATATGTTTAGTAAATATTTTATATTTTATATTTACCTCTATTTTTTTAGTATGTACTCCAATTATATTTGGTATATACATTAAATTTCCCTACTTTTTCAGTATTTTTAGAATGTAATTTATGAATATTAAATTGAAGGAAGAATCCTTCCAATGAGTTTGTACCTTACCAACATGTCCGCAATATTGTATTAACCAGTTGAGCTCAATATTATTTCTCCTCTTATTACTTCCCATCTTTACCATTTATAACTTTTACTAGTTCGACTACTGCAACTTTTTATACTACAACAACTATTCTAATTGCTTTTCTCTGCCACAAATGCTTTGCGAAATGCAGCTGCAGAAAAACAGATGGTGGAACATCATTTGCAGTCTTCAGTCTTGTTCAGAGGCGGTTTGGGGGCATAGTTTTTGGCTGACAATTAGCGCCCATGAAGTGCGTCTCTTTGTCCAGTGCAGATGACAGCTTAGAAAAATCACCAACCAAGAACTCACACACACACACACACAAACACACACGTAAAGCATTTAGCAGTCATTTCGACACCTCTCGCCTCCCTTTTCCCTCTTTACAGCACTCTCCATTCACTCAGTGAGAGAGATAGAGAGTGTGGAAGTTTGAAGTGGTCATGGGCTGTCGACTGTCGACTGTCGTCTGTCGACTGGGCTGTCAGTAGACAAATGTGACATATTTGGACGGCATATTGCCATCTCAGTCAGTCTATGGCCTGGGTCCATCATTAGTCATCTTCAAGTGGTGGGGCGTTGAGTGGAATTATGCAAAAGTTGCCTCAAAGTTGACCAAAATCACGCGCAAAACAACACAGCGACAATAACACAACTGGCATTCCACTTGAAAGTCAAACTGAAAGCTGCAGAAGATGATGATGATGACGACGACGTTGTTGGGGAAGTGGAGACGGTGACTTGGTTACTCTTTAAAAAGTGGAGAGAAGGAGGGAAGGAGAAGGAGGAGCAGAGCGAAGCGAAGCACTTCAGTGGCGTCAGGCAAATTAATCTTATTTAATTTGAATTTTTATATAAATAATGGAGAGCTCAACCAAAAAGCCGCCAAAAAGTTTTGTTCAATTTTTTATTATTAAATGGCTGCGGACAGCAAGAGGAGGGGGCAAGCGAGAGGTGAAATGGGGGAGTGGCATGGGTATTTGTGGCACGTGCGCGGCTACTTGTGAACACTTTCCAATTTGTTGAATCCTCGCCAGCAAAACAATTTGTGATCCCCAAAAAGTGCAAACAATGCGCAAGAGGGCAGCGCACACAAATAAAAGGGGCAGCTGGGAGAGTGGAGCGTGGACAGGTAACCGGTGGCAGGTGGCACCTGCTGTTGCCTGTTGGTTGTTGCTGTTGCTGTTGCTGGACGAGGGCAGCCAACTAGGCGTCCAACAGGCTGGCTGGCTGGCTGTCTGTCCAAACGTGTGTCATTCTGCGGCAACGCGGCACAAAAATGATTTATGACAAAGCTTTCGCGCCCCTCGCCAGCATCGGGAAGGGGAATGGAGTGGGTGACTGAGGCAGGGGCAGAGGCAGCGTGGCAGCATGTGGAATGTGTTTTTGCCAGGCAAAAGAGCCAGAGCCAGAGCCAGAGCCAAAGCCGAAGGTTGAGGGCTCTGACCGTGTCGCATTTGTCGCATAAATGCAAAGTGTTTTAAAGTTGTTGTTGATTTTTCGGGACAGGAGCAGCCCGAGATTGACTTGAATGTATGTGTGTGCATGTGCGTGTGTGTATGTGTGTGTGAATGAAATATGCATGAATCCTCGCCAGGAGACCAATGAGAGACAGCGGTGATGGCAGTTCACAAAAGGTGACACCAACTTGACTTGACTCGAGCCGAGGTTAAGATGGATGGGCATAAAAAGCATCAAGGTTATGCTGGCTACGTATAGTATTATCATGATAAATACAAAACTAAAGTACATTTATTTGTTTCACCGACATTCATATATTTATGTTTATGCAAATGCTGCTGAATGTCAATGACTTTCTGCAGATTGTTTAACATGATAAACTATCTGCTCATCAGCATCAACACAGTTAACGCAAGCAATGGGAAGGTGACAAATATTAAGGGATTGTCTGGAGAATATTTGCTGCTATTTTTGTGAAAATCGAGTCAAATGGGAACAACGACATAAGGAATAAAATGTGCTTGGCATTTGATAAAAGTTATCGAATGTTACTCATGACAATTTCACAATGCTCCATCAGAAATATTTAATGATTAAGCAATACAAATATATAAATATAAATTATGAATTTGAAGTTCAAAGTTTAAATAAAGTAATTATTACCACAAGCTTAACAATAAAAAACGAAAATATCACAATGTTCAAGGCATTCAACCAAATATTTTACATATATCTTTAGTTTATTTTAACATTAAATACAATCGTCTTTTGTTTAATTAACAACGAGGAAGTGTGAGTAAAAACACAATATATGCTTTTTACTCGTTCTCAATATTAATGAAATAATCTTAAATGTTAAATCGATTATTATACATAAAATTTTATCATATGTATGCATGCGATGTAAATACATAACCAAATGTGTTGCAAGCGAATATTAAGTATACGTTAAGGAGAGAAGATAGCTTTAAATGCGTATAAAATGATATGAAAAATAAAATTGTTTAATCAACTATTTCGCTTTATATATTATCACTATATTGTTTAGCAAGCAAATCATTGTATTTTTTATATTTCAATGAGAGAAAATATTTTTGAATTTGTACAAATTGATAAAAAAAAAAAAAACAAGTAAGAAAGCTACAGTCGAGTGTGCTCCACTGTGAGATACCCGCTACCCATTTTTAACAAAGGCAAAATATTGCGGTATTATTTTCAAAATATACCGAAAATACTAACAAAATACTAAAAATATACCAAATGGTATGTTTGGTATATCGATATAGTACACCATTCAAAATATACCATAGACGGCACAATATAACAGATTGTCAGCCAAAGCAACTAAGACCCCCAGTAAGTAGGCGTTTTTGCCCATACAAAAGTAATTCTTTAATAACTTTCACAATTTTTATTTGATCGTATCCAAGTAACCAAGTCAGGAATCATAACTACTATAGTAATTATTGTATATGCCAAAACTCGCAACTCTAGCTTTAAAATTACGCTTGTTATTCGATTTTTTTGATTTGCGGGGGCGGAAGTGGGCGTGGCAAAAATTTGAAACAAACTTGATCTGCGTGCGAACATAACAAATGCTGTCGAAAAAAAATTATAGCTCTATCTCTTATAGTCTCTGAGATCTAGGTGTTCATACGGACAGACGGACAGACGGACATGGATATATCGTCTCGGCTGTTGACGATGATCAAGAATATGTATACTTTATAGGGTCGGAGATGGCTTCTTCTACCTACACACATTTCCTGCCGGCACAAAGTTATAATACCCTTCTACCCTATGGGTAGCGGGTATAAAAAACTAAACTGTTTAATAAACTATTTTAGCTTATAAATGATCGATTGTATAACATATCGTTAAGCGGCGGCTTCAAATGGCCATTTAAGAGCTCAAACCGCATACTTTTGCTCCCAACTTGTATTGAAGACACGCCTTGGTGTCCACATCTCTAGAGAGCGTAGCATTAAAAGCATTTTTAATTTCATTTTCATTCTGCTTGTGACTCGTGCTTTGCCTGTCGCCTGACCGGTGGCCGAAGATTCATTGTCCTAGCATCACCGATGCCTGAGCCGACTTTTTAATTGTATTAACACGCTAATGTAAATCGCATAGTGCCGCAGCGTCCACCCAGAATGAGAAATGGTGAATGGTTCTCGCTCTCTCTCTCTCTCTCTCTCTCTCTCTCTCTCTGTGTCTTTTCCAGTCTCTATCTCTCGTTTCAATGTCCCGCTTATTACATATTTATGTTTATATTTTCTTCAGCCGCGCTTTTAAAAGCGTTGAATAAATTTTAATTGTCTTCGGATGTCGCAATGTTTTCAATGTTTTTGTTGTGCTCCTCATCCTTATTGTTGTAGCTCCTCTTTACGCCCCCGGGTGGGACATTAAAAAATATTGCAGCATAAGGTTCCAACCCCGAAACAAAAAATGTTTCACCATCGCAAAGAACAACAACGAACAAACGAAACGAAACGAAAGAAAAAAAAAATACAGCGTATGGCCGACATTATGCTCGTACTTACACTTATATATACGATGTTCTTTGGCCCTTGGCCTTTGGCCGGGCAATAGTAAAAGCGAAATTAGCCGAACGCAGGAGGACAACAAATTTTCTACCTGTTGGCCATAAAATAAATTCCATTATATTGTGACAAAAAAGAGAAAGCAAAACGAACACACAAAAAAAAAAAACATCACGAAAACACAACATTACACCGAAAAAAAAGAAATGAAAAATATAAGGAAAAACAGAAACAGAAAACCGAATGGAAGACAGTACAGAACGGAACGGAAAACGCGCTCGTAAAAATAATAATAATAAAAGTCAAGCCAAATGATGCAGCACGCAGAGAGAGCAAAGAGCGCAGCACAAAGCTCAAGACAATAGCAGATGGCAAACAAAACCGAGAATATGCCACAATTTTGACATTCTAAATTACCAAAACGCCAAGCACAAATTTAATATGCTAAAAAAGATTGATAAAAACTACAAAAAGAAAATATAGAACTTTCTTTCTTTGAAATTTACTGAACCATTTGTAAATTTAAATTAAAAAAAAAAAAAGAAAAATTAACTACAATAAAATTAAATAAATGTAATTTTCTAAAAAAAATAAAATTAGAATAGATTGTTTTACACTATATTAAGTCAAAATATGTGCAACCAAAAGTCGTTGCCTACTTTTGGGCGTCAGTTAAAAAATTGAAAATTTAAATTACGATATTTGAGTGTGACTTGAATATACAATTTTAATTTCACATCTAAGCATTTTTGATAGAACTTCACTTCAAAACAATATGTAATTGTCAAAAAAGTAAAATGACCAAAAGATAATTATGTGTAGAAAAAAAGAGCAAGCAAAAAATGTTACCTTTGGAAATTACGTAATTTGTCGTTGAATTCTTATTAAATCGCTGGGTTCTTAATTTCTAAATCTATTTTAAATTGTCAGAAAGCTAAAATTCTATAGTAAACAAGCAAAACTATGAGCAAACAAATCTTGCCTACTTTTAGACGTCTTTATACTCAAAAATAGTGTACTATCTAACTAGAAGGTTTTGAAACTGAATTCTAGAACGTCACAAAGTGTTTTCGAACTTGAAAAGCATCTAAATGGTGCCAGCAAATCAGGCAACTACTATAAAAGACGCACGGACGCAGGCAAAGAACACAAAGGACATTTCCACCAAAGCCGAGGCCAAAACGGAGCAGCAGGTGGAGCTGGCAACTAAAACAAAACACATCCCAGCTCCCTTCTAAACACGCTTGCCATTCCCCCTGCCACGCCCCTCTGTTGCCCTTGATGGCAGAGGCAGCGGCAGGCAAGCGCGGAAATTTTTGAGCAGACAATGCAAGATGAAAAATTGTTAGGCCTATGGGACGATAACAGGCAGCAGGGCAACAACAACAAGCTCACGAATGATGGCGACCTTTGTTTAAATATTAACAAAATCTCATTCGAAGAAGACACACACACAAACACACACACACACACAGAGTTGTTAACACAAGCGCAACGCTAGAGCAAACAAAGAAAACTTTTGGCAAGGTAAAGTTTTCGCTTTATTTTTTGTGTGATTTTAATTTTATCTGTGTCTTGGGCGAAACAAATATCGTCTCGCACGCACACACACACATACACTCACCCCACACACACACAGACACAGACAGATACACACACACACACACACACACACACACACTGGACAATCATAAAGCGTCGCGTTCACTCCACGAAAGCGCTCGAAGGTAATCCTAACTTAGCTGCGGATTTGTTGGACAAGCGATGCGTGCGATTAAAGCAGCTCAATGCGAGAGTAGTTAAGCTCCTCATTCAACTGTTCAACTGCTCTTCTCCTTCTCTATTCCTCTCTCTCTCTCTCTCTCTCTCTCTCAAGTTGTCAACGAATTGCTTTGCCATGCTGCGGTCAATCCTTGCTGCTTAAGTTGAAGCACTCTCGTCGAGAGTTGGAGTCGGAGTTAGAGTTGGCGTTGGAGACGCAATCACAGCGGAATGCCATGGAAGGGCAGCAAGGCAGCAAGCAAACATAACAATCCGCTTACATGGCAAAGTATTTGGCAGCAAGGTGGCAAAAGTGTAGCATGCAACAATGAGAACACGCAGCAATGAAGCAGCGGCAGCATCCTCAGCATGTGCAGCAAATCACGCACATTCTTTAGTAGCCAAGTCGTCAGATTTACAAGTCGGAGTTTGGAATTCTCAAAGCTGCTCAACTGAAATCTGAACTACAAACAGACTGTCGAAAATCTTTTGAGTCTGCAGAGAAAGTGTTTTGATTTCAAAGAACTTCACATGAAAATGTGATAATGAAATTATATGAAATTTACATCATTTCATTACAAGTGTCAAGAGTTCATTTGAATATTATAATTATTGTAAATTCAAGTTATGAAAGTAGCTTTGTTCAAGTACACTCACTTTGAAATGAATCTGAATTACTTTGAATGTAAATAAATATGTATATAAATATTAAGTATTATGATAAATGATAACATATTATTTAAAACCTGTCTAAATATAGTTAATTCGATTTTATCAAAAACTTTGATTTAGGAAAATCTATCAATAGTAATGATGCAAAATAGATTAAATAAAAGCTTTCACTACATTATAAAGAATACACCTCATCGTAGAAAACTCTTACTTATAAATCTCTCTTCTTTTTAAAATCGTAGAATCATGCTTGGAGTTATGTTTTTGCACAAATCAATTAATGGTGAAATCGATTCCTCTGAATTGACTAGCCAAATCAGTTTTAGGATTCCGATTAAAAGAATTCCATTCTGCCTTAGTGAAAATTATGTACGTATTCACAAATATCAAATATATAAATAATATTTACATTCTTTACGAGATATCAATTGAGTCGAGCATCAGAATTGTATGATATATTGGGCAAATGCCATCAAAGAAGTTTGCCTTCAGAGGGAAAACTCGGCTTTGGAATTAACAAATTGACTAGCTGAAGTGCTGCATGGCTTAGAAACATCATAACGAAGTCGATGATGGGATAAATAATGTAGCAAAAGCTGCTGCTGCAGCTCATGATGAAGATGGTGTGTGATGGCATGTTTTTTGGGTAACTGAACGAACACGATGAAATGAGATGAGATGAGGAACATTTTCATGTTTCCACAAAATTTAAGCATCACAAATGTTTTAACATTTTGTGTTTGGCTAAAAGTCAGGTGTTGGCCACAAACACATACACCCACTACACTAGTATGTGTGTGTGTGTGTGTGTGTGTGTGTGTGTGTGTGTGTGTGTGTGTGTGTGTGTGTGTGTGTGTGTGTGTGTGTGTGTGTGTGTGTGTGTGTGTGTGTGTGTGATTGGGGGCAGTTTTTGCTAGTAGAGGAGTACTTAGCATTTGTATTTAATTTTCATTTTGCATTTGAACTTTTTGCTCTTACCAACCGCTGGGCAAACATGGGCCAAAAGCTTTGGGGCGTATTAAGGCACGTAGCAACCACATGCGAGTGTGTGTGTGTGTATGTTGAAGGGAGAAAGGAGGATAGGGGCGTGGCATGGCCGCGCTCTGGTTGGCAGTAAGCTGAAGGCAGCACAATTGTTGCCATGTAACAGTTTATGTGTCATAAAAACTAGTTCCCATTGAATTTGCACAGCATGAATGCGACAGGTGTGGAGTTAGGTGTATGTTCGAAGGGAGGAAGGGAGGGAGGTAGAGAGCAGGATGTTGGGGCTTCGATTCGGGTCGCCCTTGGACAGCCAAAGTGAAAGAGAGTGCTTGGGGATGGGAGAGTAATCATCTGGGCTGGTTGCTGGTTAAAACCCAACGACAGTTGGACAAATTACACACTACTCTATCTCGCTCCCTCCTCTCCCTCTCCCTCTCCCTCTCCCTCTCTCTCTCTCTATCTCTGTCTTTCTAGCCACGTGTGTGTGTGCGAGAAAGTTACGCCAGACATGTCCGGGCATGCAAAGCATTTGAAAATGTTAATTAAATTTTTCGTGCATTTCGAAACAAATTGGCCGCAGCAAAGAACACGTGCCTGGATCAAAACTACTGTCTAAAATTAGTATAAAAAAAATGCTATATACATATATGCAACTACTTTCAGTTTATTCTGAGACAGGTAAACTAATATTTATCTATATATACTCTTTATATAGACTGTACCTCATTTTAAAATATATTCATTCTCTGACATTTATTTAGTGTCTCAGTGGAGTTTATTCTGAGAAAGGCAAACTAACATTGAATTTATATGATATATATTCACTTTATATATTTTCATTCTCTGACATTTATTTAGTGGCTAAAATTAGTATTTAAAAAGACTATATACATTTTGAATATGGAACTACTTTCAGTGGAGTTATACCTATATATCGACTTTATATAGATTGCACCTCATTTGAAAATATTTTCATTCTGACATTTATTTATATTTGTTTTGTTTTGCTTAATGAGGAAATTAGCTTGCAGCATGTATTTAATTTATTGGCATAATTTACACAAACGAATTTATTGCAATTGTTTTGATCTCCCCTTCCCCTTCCCATTTTCTATCTTCTTTGGCCTTAACAAAGTATTATTAAAATTAACAACTAATATTATTATTATTGCTGTCGCTTCTTGTTGCTTCTTGCTGCCTTTCAATTGCAATAGTTATTGTTGTTATTCAATTGCCTGCGAGGCATGCTGCAACATTATTTTGCAACAATTACGAACGACCATGAGAGAAATTGAGTACGAGTAATGAATATTGCGGGTGTAGCATCAAATGTGCATAAATTATATGCAATTTATGCCAAAAGTTTAATGCAGTCAAGAAGCGATGTTCCCTCCTCTCTCTCTCTCCCCTCTCCCTTCTCTCTATTGTTTTAAACAAGCCAATTGGAAAGTCGTTAACTTTGAGAGCTTTCCCTTCTCTTCCCCTCCCGGACTTAGGGGCATATCAAAGGCTGCGTCAAAGCCAAATTTAACTGACAAAATTGTTAAATTTCATTCACTTTATTGTTATTATATTAACTCCCCCCCACGAATCGATATATCGATTTCAAAGATGTGTCGTCCGTAATTATCTTTGCAACGCATGACATTTGTCTGCGCTGCGTATACGTAATATAATGTGCATTAGTCTTTCATACTAATTATATACAGCAAAACGTTTGGACAGCAAATAAATTGAATTTTACTCACAGTTTTCTCATAATATCAATGTGCAACGTTTTTGTGACATTTCTTAAATCTCTTACTTTTGCTGCAAGAAGCCGACACGAATTTTTGGAGCTCTAAACCACAAATTCCTTTTTATACCCGTTACCTATATGGTAGAAGGGCATTATAATTTTGTGGCTGTAGAAAATGACCCCATAAAGTATATATATATTCTTGATCAGCATCAACAGTCGAGAAAATATAGTCATATTCGTCTGTCAGTCTGTCCGTCCGTCTGTTTGAACACTTAGATCTCAGAGCCTATAAGAGATAAAGATATTTATTTTTGTACATAATTTTTTATGTTTGTTACTTGCTTTGCCTGACAATCTGGAATATTTTGCACTCTATGGTATATTTAAAATTTAGCAAATATACCAAATATCGCCATTGGTATACTTTAAGTATTTTGTTGGCGTATTAAATTGGCATATTTTAAAATTAACCCAGAATAATTGGCTTTCATGGGTTTCTTACTTGTCATATGTAAAATAGTCTGTAATTTTCTCAAACCTAAAATATCCATTATATAAAATATACATTGTGTATAAGAAAAATTGTGTAAACTGCGGCAGAAGAAAAGAATATTTGATGTAATAAATTCAAAATATTTGACAGCACATCAAATAATCGCTGTTTATTAAGCTTTGCCAAGTCCCCGTGTTGCTAATTATATGAATTAAGTATAATATCAAGTGTTTCCTTTAGCCTTTTGCCCCACATAAGTACGAGTATAATAAATAGTTGTTTGTTGAGCAACAGTTTGGTTATTTACTGGCTCAAAGTATAACATTTGCTTTCCGCCTGCCCCGTTCACACACAATTTGAATTCAAATGCAAAGTGCTCAATTTGCTGGACTTTGTTGCATGTGGCATGAATGATGTCTGCAGAGCAGGAGAGCAGCAACAAAATGCTGCTTAAGATTTTTATGTTGTGAAATCTTTGTTCATTTCCATTTTGCAGTTTTGTTGCCTGTTTTTGTTGCTTTGCTGCCTTGCTGCGATTTTCTGGCATTTTACACTAAAAGTTAATTATTTTTATGATCGGAAGTTTCGTTGACTTCAATTAGAACAAGTGGCCCTCGCTCCAAACTCGGACTCCGACTCCGACTCCAGCTTTGACTTCGACTCTGTGCCGTAAATGTTGCCTGCTTGGTGTCCGTCATTAGGCGTTGGAGTTGGAGGCGTCCAATGCTGAGCCAGGTGAGCTCTCGGGCTCCTTGGGTCTGGGTTGGCCATTATGGCCAACCTTCATATTTGTTTTGCTTGCCACATTGTTGTTGCTCTGGCCACTGCTAAAGTTGTTGCTTTGGCTGTTGGTCAAAGGCTTTTTATTAGTTTTTCGTTTATTCGCCAGCTGCTTTAACTTTTCCGGTGTGTGGCAGGCACTTTGCCACTTCACAACCCTCTACCCCAAACTTGGCTTGTGTAATTTCTTTATATTTGTGGCTTTTATTACAGTCAACCCAACGTCCTGCCGCCTTGTTGCTGCCATGTTGTTTGCTTAGTTGTGTTGTTGGTTTTGCTAATTTTTATTTATGTTCTTAAATGTTCCCTGCCGTGCCAACGGGCCACGCATTTTTATTAATTTTATTTCAGTGTGATTATTGTGATTAGTTTGTTGGTCACCGCCCAGACGACGCCTTCTCCTCAACTCAACTCAACTCAGCTCCCCATCTCCCATCTTCATTTTCTTCTGGCTGAACACCTTCTTTTTGTAACTGTAACTGTTTCTGCTTTTCCGCTTTTCTGCCTTTCTGCTTTTCTGGCTTTCTGCCTTTCATTCATTCTCACTCGCTTTCTCTCTCTCCCTCACTGCGCTCCCTCTTGCTCACTTGCTGGTTTATTTATTCGGGCGACGACTTCACCAAAGTCATTTTCATAAATTTCGGCACAAGTTTTCCTCTTTTTTTCTACTGCTGTTGCTTTCGTTTCTTTTTTTCGCTGCTTTGTTCTAAGGAAATTGGCGTCCATAAAACAGACGACGCTTAATTAAGAGAAATTTGTTGAAAAGCAGTCAATGGCCAACCCAATGTCCAAGCCGATATGCGATATACTCTAACTTTGCCATAAAAAGGGTTTAACTTCCTTCCTTAACTCTTTTACAATTTTAATATAAATATTCTTAATATTGCGCTTCATTACATATGTTTTCAACTTTCGCTTTTCGATTTGCTCTGCTTTGAGTCTTCTGTTAATATTTGTACAACTTCTCCTTGATTCTCTTGCCAATAATTTGATATATTCTTCAACTTGTACTTCGTTTAATTTCAGTATTCGATTTCTTCAGTCTTAAGTTTGTTGTTAATATTTTTATACCCGCTACCCATAGGGTAGAAGGGTATTATAACTTTGTGCCGGCAGGAAATGTATGTAACAGGTAGAAGGAGGCATCTCCGACCCTATAAAGTATATATATTCTTGATCAGCGTCAACAGCCGAGACGATATAGCCATGTCCGTCTGTCCGTCTGTGTGTCTGTCCGTCTGTCCGTCTGTCCGTATGAACACCTAGATCTCAGAGACTATAAGAGATAGAGCTATAATTTTTTCGACAGCATTTGTTATGTTTGCACGCAGATCAAGTTTGTTTCAAATTTTTGCCACGCCCACTTCCGCCCCTGCAAATCAAAAAAATCGAATAACAAGCGTAATTTTAAAGCTAGGGTTACGAATTTTGGTATATACGGTAATAACTATAGTAGTTATGATCCCTGAAAATTTGGTTGCGATCAGATAAAAATTGTCGAAGTTATTAAAGAAATACTTTTGTATGGGCAAAAACGCCTACTTACTAGGGGTCTGAGTTGCTTTGGCTGACAATCTGGTATATTGTGCCGTCTATGGTATATTTTGAATGCGGCACTATATCGATATACCACATATACCATTTGGTATATTTTTAGTATTTTGCAGTATATTTGGTATATTTTGAGAATAATACCGCAAAATATATTGCTTTTATTCAAAATGGGTAGCGGGTATCTCACAGTCGAGTACACTCGACTGTAGCTTTCTTACTTGTTAAAAACTCTTCCTGGACTCTTTTACCTATGATTATGTATTAATATATTCTAAATTTTTTTCACAACAAATATTTTAATTCTTGCGACATTTTGTTTAATTTCAGATTTTCTTTTTTTTTGTTTTTAGGTTCAGATTTTTGTAATTATTTAAACAACGTCTTTTTTTGTTTAATAATTTTGTGCGATATATTCTTAATTTCTCTGCAAATTTCTCTGATTTTTCTTTTAATTTCAGTATTTCGAATTTTTTTATTGTTTTTTGTTTTTTTTTTTTAAAATAATTTTATAACTTGTCTTTGACTCTTTTGCCTATGATTTCTATTAACATACTCTATGGAAAAAAATATGATAATAAAAATCATTTCTTTCTCATTTGTCTGACATTTTCTTCAAAATTAGATTTTCAATTTTTTCGTTTTAGTTTTCTGTTATTATTTTTACAACTATTCCTTTTCAAATCATCTTGATTAATATGTTCTTCATTTAACACATCTTTCACATATCTCTGACATATCTTTAATTTCAGTCTTTGGATTTTTCTGTCGCTATATTTTATTGTTGCTTTTGTAAGCTTCATACTCTACTCTACCTGTTGAGGTGGCAAAAGGCTGCAAATTGCGACGAGAAATAGCTTAATAAATAAATAATGACAGAAACCCTTCGCTGCCATTGGGATTTCGGTCTACACTATGACTTCTTAATTTGAACAACTTCGCAGCCGAAGAAGTCAAGACAGTTCGTCAGACATTCAGCCACTTAATCACAGTCAGTCTGTCAGTCAGTCATTCAATCAGTGAGTCAGTCAGCTATGCAGTTTATTAGGCAGTTGAGCAATCAGTCAGCGATTCAATTAGTTAGATATTTACTCGCTTATTTGTCACTCTCTCTGTTCAGTTTGCGACGCATTCATTAGCTCTTTGCAATTTTAACGTTGCAATATAACTTTTAGGCGCTTCTTATGGGCCATGCCCTTCTGCGTTATGTGACACATACGACCTGAAGAAGAATTCTTGTTTTAAATATTTTTATTAAAGTTACTACTCAATCTTGGAACTGAAGAAATAGACGTTGAAACTCAGTTCAAAACGTGTAGCATACTTTTCTGCACTGGGAGAAGAAACCTAATTTTATATCTTTAAACGTATTCAAACTCTTTTTAAAATAAATAATTGAAATGAAATTAACTAATTGAAAACCAGAAAAGTAATTTAGTTTTGGTATTTTAATAAACTTGTAACTCAATCTAGATAAAAAGGAATATACATACATACATATGTTAAAATAGCAATGACAAAATATCATTAGATATATTTGCGCAATTCTTTTCTGTTTGAAATAGACACATCTGAAATTAACTAATTGAATACCAGAAAAAGCATTTTTGTTTAACACATTTTCTTTATTTAGGAAGCCAATTGAGAAACAGAAGAAATAGATGTTGAAATTCAGTGCAAAAATGTGTAGCATACTTTTCAGCGTTGCCAGAAAGATTCTCATTTGAGCTCAGCTTAAATGTTCGATTTGTGTACGCCCATCTCTCTCTTTCTCTTTTTTCTCTCTCTCTCTCTCTTTCTCTCTCTCTCTCTCTCTCTTATTTTTTTTCTTTCTCTCTCTTTCTAAAGATATCTCTCGCTCTCTCTGTATTTCTCTCACTTATCCTCTGTTCAGTTACTTACACATTCATTAGTTCTTCGAAATTTAAATTTGCAATGGAATTTTTAGTCGCTTCTTCTGCAATCTCACACACACATACACACACACACACACACACACACGACAACGAGTAAGCTATGAAGCCCATTTTGAAAAGTAAATCGCCTCAATTTCCACCTATCAACATGTCTGCCATCTGGCAGACCCTTGCCCCTTACTCCTCAACTACTTGGTTGCCTTCTGCCTGTCCAGAATTGCGTGCGCGTGTGTGTGTGCGTGTGCGTGTGTGTGGGCTGCTCTGAGTGGGCTCTTCAGCCGCACAACACTTCCGGTTGCCACTTGTGAGCGAAAAGCCTTTCAGCCTTTGAGTGTTTGTTGTGGCAATACCTTGGCAGGCGCATTCGGCGCAGTCAGGACACTCGGGACAGCAGGACATCAACACTCATCTAGCATATTAAGTTTGCCCTGAGAAGCAAGACCAATGCATACCCTAAGCTCTGGGAATAAACAAATTAAGTGCGTTAAGTGGTGAATAATTTAAACTTATTTCAACTGAATGTCTAACGTTTATTTTCCCACACACTTCAAGTCGAACATGCCTGCTTTGTGGTCATAATGAGTCCAGGGTAGAAGAGTAACACAAAAAATAACATGACGCTTGCAACATGTTTCTGTCTTCCGCTCTAATCGCATGCTCGTGGCTCCGACTAATGCTAACCACATAGTGCAACCAAGCACTAACAACAATAAACTAGAAAGACACACACACACACACTCACACTCCGCTCACACAATGGCCCACATGGTTGCAAGTGCATACAGAGAGATTGCACTGTTTGCTTTGACGTCTGTTGCTGCAACAAATTCAACACTGAACTGAACTGAAACTGGACTTGCCAGAGGGTAAGAGAAATATGCTTGCTTTGGCCATTGGGCCATTTACTTGGCTATTTACCACTTGGTTTAACTGTTTAGAATGCATCTCAGCTGCCGTTGCTGCTGAGAGAGATCAACTCTCGGAACTCTGCCGCGATTCACCCAGCAAACTCCCAGAGTTCTTCAAAACCCGAGTTCAAATATCAAAAATAATCCTCGACCTCCTTCTCGTTCAGCACTTTACACCCTGCTCTTTCCATTGTCTGTGTGTGTAAGTGTGTGTGTGTGGTCTCAAGTCGAGACATAAGTTTGTGAAGTAAAGATGCACAGATTTGTTTCCATATGGCTGCATCTGCTTTTCGGGCTGCCGCTTAAGTAATTTCCACAGTGCAAGGCTTAATCGCCGAAAGCCTTAAGCTCTTGGTCTCCTGGTCCATGTCCCCTACTCTCCCTCTCCCTCTCCCTCTCCCTATCTCTCTCTCCGCCCTCCCTCTGGTGTCCCCATTGCAAAAGTGCCCTTGTGTCCACAATTTGTGTGGCCCAGTGACCGCCGGTCGTCGTGGTGCCAAAGCCAGACGACATCCAATGCCAGTTACTGAGACGATTTGGCAAACAGTTTTCGAAACGGATTTCCTGGCCCTAGACCATATTCATTATGTGCTGACATTAGGCACGCACTCTCAATGTTCTCCTCCTCCTTCTCTAGCACACACCACACTACACACACTACACACTCTCTCTCTCTCTCTCTCTCTCTCTCTCTCTCTCTCTTCCCATAACCATTACCGTCAGCATCCGCATCCGTACACTAGCTCAATCTGGGGCGAAAGGCGAAGCTCGGTTCTCTTCAGCATAGCACAAATGATGTGCTCTTAGGATTTGACATAATCGATTGCATTGAATAGTCCTCCACCTTCGCCCCCACTTCTGCCTCCTTCTTATCTTTCTCCTCTTGTTGCTGTCTTTCGATCAAGCACCTTTCGTGTCAGCCTAACCAAAATCTCATACCGTTTTCCCACTCATTTTGACGCCATGGACAATGCTCTAACATGAATGCAGTCACATTTATTTAGAGTAGAAATTCAATTCGAAATTTATGTTATTCTTTTTGCTTATCTAAAATATATTATCTAAAAAGTTATACAAACTTTATAAATATGTTAGCTTGAAATTATTAAATTAATTTACATATTTTAAAGACAAATTTTCGTAGTAACTAAATTTACTTCATTTATAGCTTATACAATACTTAAAAACCTATTATACATAATTTTATTTTAAAACTTGAATTCCCTCTTCATTTTAGCTCTTTACTTCTTTTAATTTGGCAGAGCATTGAAATCTCGTTGCATCTCGCAACTGATTTTCTATCGCATTCTGTATCTTCTGCTTCATCTTAGTCTTATTTTTTTTGGCGCCCTTTTTTGCCTATCGTTCATTTTGTTTGCTGTGCGCTTCGTTTTTATTGTGGGCTTAAGCGTTTTTATGGCCAATTTGACGAATGACCCCCTTAAATGGGTTAAGCGGGAATAAGCCCGAGGCGACCAGCTAAACAACCGAATAACCTAACGCACGTTTCAACTCGCTCTCTTCTCTTGCTTTCTTCTTGTCTTTCACCACGTATGCATGTGTGTGTTCGTGTGTGTGTGTGTGTGTGTGTTGGAGCATTAGACGACCGATAAGCGTCGTGTGGAACGCGTGCCTGCCTGCCTCTGCCTAATTTATTCGCTTGTATCGCTCATAAATAAACCAAAATTGGGCGAGCGACAGAAACTTGAACTTGACTTATTGAATTTGCAAGGCAGAGACTTCTTCAATTGCGTTGAGGGTCCTGTTGCCATTCCTATTCCTATTCCTATTCCTATTCCTATTCCTATTCCTATTCCTATTCCTATTCCTATTCCTATTCCTATTCATCCCACTTCTCTGTCTGGCAATGTTCCCCTTTCGCAACAAATCAATTTGCTGCTAACGCACAAATACCGTGGCAACTTTTTCAATGCGCTACACAAATAATTACTGAAGTTAGCTGACGTTTTTGTGCTACAGAAATAGAAAACTCTTTTCAAAATAAATAGAAATAAAAACTGAAGTTAACTTGTTGGAAAAGCAACGAAGAATTTGTTGTTTATTAAGCTAGTTGAATTCCCAAATATACAATTCAATTCAGAAGCGAAGACATTAAAGTTCAATTAATAAAATATAGCATACTTTTCAGCACTGTAAGAAAAACATCGTTTGATCTCCTTATACTACATCTGATTCTCTTTTTAAAATAAATAGTTAAAAACGAAATGAACTTATTGAATACTAGAAGAAGTATTTTTGTCTTAAATATTTGATTCAACTTGTAAGTCAATCTAGAATTGAAGGAATAGAAGTTGAAATTCAGTGCACAATTTAATTTTCTTTGCACTCTTTGTAAAACCAATAAACACATCTGAAATTAACTAATTGAATACTACGAAATGTTTTTTATTTGAATTATTTTATTAAACTAGCAACGCACTATGGTCCAGGCGACCACTTTTCTTGATGGAAAACCAATTTTTGAAAGTTAACAGAAGTCCGCGATTTTGGCGTCGTTGGATCAAAAAAAAGAATAGACTTTAATGTTGCGTACGAAGAATTTCAATAGAGGCGTTATTCATTTCCATCAATAAAAGTGGTCTCCTGGACCATAGTGCAACTCAATCTAGGAACTGAAGAAATATTAGTTAAAATTCAGTTAAAAAATATTTAGCATACTTTTCAGCGCTGTTAAAAAAGATCTTTTTTCATCTTAGATTAAATGTTCGTTCTGGGTATACCCGCTGTTGACAGCTGCGATTGCAGGGTATGTGTACACACAAAGCTGCATAATCATTGCGCCCATGGCCAGTGGGCGGGGCTGCTAGCGTTGAGGGGCCGCCTCTAATGCGCGTCTAATGGCGCAAATAAATTTCAACTAAGGAATTTTTATAGAGAGAGTCATAAAACCAAATGGCTGCCAATGGTTGACTCTGCTTCCCCTCGCTCTCCCTACCACTCTTCCTCTTTCTCTCTCACTCTCTCTGTCTCTTTTCGCAGTGTTCTTGTGTCGCACTGTTGCAAGTCTGTCGCTGCCCATCTATGAGTCTGTCCTTCTGTGCGCCAATGTGTGTACGTGTGTGTCTATGTGTGTGTGTGTGTATGTGTGTGTCCTTGTAATGTTAATAGCCTTAATTGAGCGTCTGTTTTTACGCCTGCCACGCCCATTTATTTGTTTATTAGCGCCCGTCAACCGTCTGCCTTTTGGCACACAGCATAAAAAACGTCACCGTGGAATTTTCATTTGGCTTTTGGGATAATAAAAACCTAAAACGTGAATCGTGAGAACCTCAATTACACACAGGTGTACTAAATGTGGGCGTGGCTCACGTGATGCTGCCCTCTCGCTCTCCTCTCCTAATTTTACCTCACAGCTTCGCTGTGTTTTCTATTTTTTTTTTTTTAATGCCCCATTGAGATGCCATGATGCAACTGACAATTTTCCGGGCACCTCGAAGTCACATTTAGTTTTTCCACCGTCGCGACGATAAATTCCATTTTCAGCGCTTTTAACGATCATTTCCCAACCATTTCGACCTTAAGCTTAATGAGTTGTCGCCAAAGGTATGTGGAGAGAGAGAGAGAGAGAAACAGAATGAGAGAGTTGCTGCCAATGTTCCTAATGATGCAAACCTAAGAACACGCTTTCCTCTTGCCTGCAAAGAGGGGAGCGGGTATCTTATGACACTTCTAATTGCTGTCAAGTGCCAAGAGAACTCACAATTGAGAGAAAGTTTTTTTAAACTCCAGCGAATTACAAAGCAGCAAAAATAGCGAAATACTTTCCATAAAACGAAATTAACTCTAGTATATTACATATGAAATTATTCATGTCTTACTTCAAAAAGTAGAAAAAAAACAAGAAATATTTGAATATATTAAATACAAATTTTGATTGCCTCTTCTTAAATGACTTAGCAATTAAAATTAGCAAATAATTTGCAATGCAAGAAAAGAGCTACACTCAAGTGTACTCGACCATGAGAAACCCATTGTGAATAAAAGCAATACTGTGTGGCATTAATTTTAAAATATACAAAATTAATATACCACAAAAGACTAAAAATATACTAAAGGCTATATTCGGTATTTTGATACATTGCTACACTTAAAATATAAAAAAGTGTACAAAATATAGCAGATTGGCGTTTTTCTTATCCAAAATTTGTTCAATGACTTAAACATTTGGAATTTCAGGAATCACAAAAACACTAATTAGATTATGTGACGGGTAAAAAATCAACTATTACTAATTTAATATTTATCTTTAGATACCATAAAACAGACTTTATTCAAGGCCAAATATTATATCTTTAAGCAATAAAAGTAACTTAATATTTACAAACACTTTTGTTAATACTGAAAACAGAAAAATGTCACCTTAAATATAATTTGGCGTACACAATCTGTAAATTTAAATACCAAAAAAAATTGAAGCACCAATGTTTACTTTTTATAAATTCATTTATTACACATTATAATTGTTGCTTCCTTAAATAATATATATAAATATATTTATCAATATATATGATATTTTAATAACACAATATAAATATTAGACCTAAATCTAATATAAAATAATCATTGGAAACTGTTTACTTGCCACTTAAAGCATAATGTAACACAAAAAATGAGGCTAAAACATTTTGAATCTTACGATTTTAAATATCATGAATTATAATCGAATTGAATGTAATTTGATTTATTTAAAAGTAACACATATGGCATTAAGTATAAGATTTATAATTGTGCTGAAGTAAATTAAAATTGTAATTCAATTTTATTTCTTTAAAATAAACAAGTGTCATATCGTGTTGAAAATATATACAATAAATTTAATTATTAATAAATAAATAGTGTGAAATTAATTAGAAGTTGACTTTACTCTTTGTAATTAGTTCAACAGTTAGTTTTCTTCTATCTGTGATTCTTCATTTTCAAATAGATCGCAAATACTTTAAAATATTCAATTAGCTGACCTATTTAACTATAAGATAGTAAACGAAATACGAAAGCAATTCGATTGAAGTGAAATGCTGTTAAAAGTTAAAAGACGCAATTGACAATAAATGTGCAAAATGAAAATAATGAAATTAGGCAAATGAATGAATGAATGAACTGTGAGAGGCAGCAAACGTTGTACTACGCCCTGAAGGTTGCCAAACTTAATTGAAATTTACAAATAAATGAAATAACGAGATAGCATCGGAAAATGTAATTAAATTTTTCAGAAATGGCCAAAAAGTTGAGAAGCGAAATCAATCTTCTCGCTGCAGTTTAAAGTTGCAATTTTCCTCTTCTTGTGTGCGTGTGTGTGTATGTGTGTGTGTGTGTGGCGTGTTGAAGAAACAGTGGCAAAGTGTTTGGTAAATCCATTAAAATTTTTAAATGCAACGTTGGCACTTTTTTCTACTAATTTCGCAACGTGCTGTTCACACGCCACCAAATGCAACTGTGTGCAAAAGTGTGCGAAAGTGTGTGTGTGTGGTGGTCGGTCAGGTATGACGACGACGACGCCGCTGGAGTCCGGCGTTGCAGCAATTTGCTAGTGAGTCAAATGGATTTGACCTTAGCCACAAAGACGACAAGCGGTGGAAGGGAGATAGAGAGAGAGAGAGGAGCAAGAGATGTAGACAAAGCACATGAACTGGCCAGGAACCAGCAGCCAAGCTGCACTAATGCTTAAGCTGATTTTAGCAGACACACGCCAGCAGAGCGAGAGAGGGAGGGAGAAAGAGACAAAGACAGAGACAGAGCGAACAAACTTCATTTGCAGGCATAAGCAAGAAGAAAGGTTTGGGGTAATCGAGGAGGAGGACGAAGCGGAAGAGAGTGAGCAGCAGGTGACACTGGGCAAGTGTCACGTAATGCAGCGCGGCAAGCGCATTAACACATTTACACACACACACACACACACACACTGACTGAGATAGAGATAGAGAGCTAGAGAGACAGTGAGGGAAAAACAATAACAACAAATATGTACGCGACACTCTTAAAAATCTTTGCAACTTTCTTTTACGCCAAAAGCAGCAAATTTCATTTAACACCCAAAGCTCCAGACAACGAGAAAAAGCAGCAGCGTAAAACAGAAAGGGAGAGAGGGAGAGGGAATGGGGAGAGAGAGAGAAGGGGACAGCTAGGTATGTACAGTGAGTGCGAAAAGTGCATGGCCGCGAAATTAAAAAGGTCATTTGGTTGCACTTTGGGCATACCTCTTTTTAGCTATGTGTGCAACTTGGTCAATGGGCAGAGCACAAAAGCGAAAGAGACAGCAACAGACAGAGGCAGAGACAGAGATAGCGAGAGAGAGAGAGAGAGAGAGAGAAGGTGTTAGGAATGAGGTGCAAATAAAATAAGTCTGCAGCTGGCAACGCGGCATTTGGCGCCGCTCCAAATGAGCAGCAATCCAACGGCGCGTGCCGAGCGCGAACAACTTTCGATGCGACGGTGCGAAGGGGGGGAGTAAAGGGAGTGGTGAGAGTGGAATTGAAGAGCAGCTTGCAGCATGGCAGAGAACTGTGTAGCACTGGCCAAAGATGTGCCTGACATTGTTGCCGCACAACAAAAGCCAACTAAAGTCAGCTGCCTGAAAGTATGCAACGAAATTTCTAACACATCGAACAACGCATTATATAACTTTGAAGACGTTAAAGTACTTTTTATGTTGTGCAGAATCCTCACTCAATAAAAAAACAAAAAAAAAATAAAAATTTAATTTAAAGGTTGGTCTGCACATGTTTTCTGTTGGATGGAGGCAATGACTCGGGTGAATTCTATTAAAGAATTGACGATTATTTCTTGAAATTCTAAGTCGTAACAATAAATGCTTATTTCTGATTTGTCTTCTATCTTTCGAATTATTTTCTATTTTATTATTTAATGTGAGATGCATTTTATAATCTTATATTTGAGTAGATCATGAACTATAGGCTAAGCCGATGCAGTGTAGCTTCATGTTTTCGCTTAAACATCTATGATATGTTGTTTCTATATTGCTTGTGCTACTTCTTAATTGCTTAATGAATCGTAATCTTTTTTTTTTCTTAATGAAAAATTCATACAAACAAATATTATAAAAAAAGTATCAACATAACTGTCTCATAGACTTATTAAATGAATTCCGATTTAGTTTCATATTTGTAAATATTATTTTACTTAAAGTATGCTTAACTCAAATATAAAAATTTCATTGTATACCTATCAATAAAAAATGTAAGTTTAGTAAGAAGCAAGCTATATTGCAATTTATTAAATTTATTGTATTATATTCGCATTACATTTAATAAAACGATTGCGGAATTGAGAATACGCCACACAGCTAGCTAATAACGTAATTAATTTCTGTACTGGTGTTTTTTCCTCAGTGCATTGGAAAAGCTAAAAAAGTAGGAGAAAAAAGGGCCTAAAGTAGCTTATCGGCCTGCTGGCTGGAAGAAGTCGGGACTGCGCAACTCTTGGAGACCGATAAGAGAATCGCAATGTTATTAAACTAATTGAAAGACGATAGGCAGCCCCAGCTGTGGCTTTTCTTCCCCATTGCCTGGCTGGGTCCTTGGCTGGCGCCTGGCTAAATGCTGGCTTATCCTTATCGCTGCTACGACAGCGAACAGTCCGAGCACCAACAACAACAACAACAACAACAGGGATAAGTGGAGAAGGAACAACAAATGGTAGACATGCAAATTGCGAAGCTTGTGGCACATTTGCATTCAGCGGCAATGCGTTGACTTTTGCCGGACAAAGGCAAATGAAAAGCAAACAATTTTCCAGATGGTAAACAAAAATTAGCGAAAAAACCAGCGACAATTGTTAAGCTGATGGGCTCAGCAATATCTTCCCTCTGCTGCTTTTTAACGACGAAAAGGGTTTCGCAAAAGGGATCGAAGCAAATTACGTAAAACAAATTCGACAATTAAAAAAAAAAATAAAAAAAAGTTAATCTCAAGACATTAGTTGAAATTAATGAATAGATCATAGCTATAGTTAATATTCCTAACATCCGTGCTCTGGGCTGCACTTTCGCTGCAATTTCGTCCGTGTTTGGTTGTCAGCTACTTGAGTTTGTTTTCCCTTTTTAGTAAGGGTAAAACACACTTAGTTAGTTCGCAGCAAATTGAATTGCTACTCGAGGTAAAGTCAACGGCATCCGCTTTCAAACACTTTATAGTTCATTTTCTTATTTTTATTTCCTTTTTCTATATATCTTGCTCTCTTTTTTGCGCCTTACTTCTAGCCCAAGTGTTGCTTTTCCCGCTCGTTGACTTTCTTAACACAAACACACACACACATATCATAATTTATTTGCGTATGTGTGAGCTAAGCAAAAGTGTTAAGTTGGCAACACGAAAAATTGTGCGCGCCGCAAGATTTTGGTTTTCCACATTTAGCTTCCCTTTCGCTTCCACCCAGTTGCCACCACCTCCCTTCCACTCCACATACATACACACACACGCACACACACACAAACAAAAAATGAAGCAAAATGCCACAAACAGGACTGAAGGCGGGGGTCGACGAAGGATGTGTGTAGTGTAGTGTAGTGCGTGGCCAAGACGCACAGTGAGGCGACAACATTTTAAAATGTAAACAGCCCAGACAAATATGTGAAGTTTAGCTAAACCGAAATGTGAAATCGAAACAAACACGAACTGAAAGTGGACGGCAGATGGAATGCAGACTAGAAAGAATTTCCAGCAATGGAATTGGAAGTTGAGCTGATGAAAAACGATTCCATGTAATAGAAAACTGAATCGAGACTGAAAGGAACTGGAATGGGAGTTTTTCAAATAGAATTCGTGTAATGGAAGTTCGTAATGGAAGACGAAATAATCGAATTGGATAGCCGACTGGAAATGAAAAGAAATTAAGATTTGAATTTGGTTTGAATAGCAAAATTAGAAATGCAAATAGATCTAAGAAGGTAATTGAAAATAAAAGTGACTCTGAAAAGAGATCATAAATACAATCAGCTCGAGATCGTGCTGGATTTCTCACTGAAAAGGAAAGTGCAAAAGGAATACGATTTGTAATTAAAGAGGTAATTGCAAATGGAACTAAGTTTGGAAAGGCAATTGAAATTTGAGTTAGAAATTAAAAAAGATGCAACCTCTTTTATTCGTTTCCTCAAACGATGAAATTGGAATAGCAAGTCTAGAAAAAAATGGAAGTACATCAAAATATGTAATCGGAAGTGTAAGAGACACTGAGAAGCCATTGGATGCAAGAGTGCAATTTAAATAATAAATGGAAAAATTGAATGGAGACAACTTTAGTAACTGAAAAAATAATTCAATTTATATCTGCGAGTGGAAATGGAAGAAGATCTAAAGAAGTAATTGCTAATGGAAGTAAATATGTGAATGAGTGAGAAATTAAATAAGAGAAATTTTATAAAGGTTAGAGTTTTAGCAACAAATAAGAATATTTCATGAGATAGGTAAGTGAAATAGCAACTGAAAAGTTTTCGATAGAAAAACAGATAATTTAAAAGGGAAGTCACTATGAGCAACTAACGAAAAGTGTGACTGGAAGTTAAACATGAACTGAAAATTAGAAAATAAAATAAGGTAGCTACAAATTAAATTCGATGTAGAATTAAACAAGAAACTATACGTATTTGCAAGCTAGAAACTGTAATGAACTAATGCTCGTAATGCTGAAGGTCTTTCAAAAATGGAAATCTGTTTGATGCGGATCTTAATGAAGTAAGTTGAGTGTGTAATTCATTAGCATTCGCTTGACAAATGGAACTGAGGCCAGTGTGCGTAGGAGGGGGCGTTGGGGCTTGGATTGCGGCATAAGTGGATTACCGTATTAAGTTTTTATTATTAGTCTAACTGGCGATGGCGTCGTTGACTTTGGGCAACTCTCGACAAGGATGAGGACGTCAACGCTCTTGACAGTTAACAAGTGTACTATGAGCGGCTGTCTGAGTGTGTGTGTATGTGTGTATGTGTGTGTGGAAACTTAAGCTTATTACAGCTGCAAATTAAGTGAAAATAAGAAAATTAGCTTAAAATATTTGCTGCGGCCCCTTCAATTTCATTTGCCAACTGAGCCTTTCGACCGAGCCCCGGAATCGGATTATGTTTGTTGTGCGCGAGTGTGTGTGTGTGTGGGTATGTTGTGGTGTGGTGTGGTTATAGTGAGTGCCAGTTAATAATTAGATATGACAGGCTGTGTAGTCAACGACATTGAGATCGCAATGCCAATCTGCAAATACTCAACTGGAGAGCCATTAAAATTTTTGGCCGGCGACGCTGAGCGCAAAATTCTCAAGACGTTCATTTGGTGGCAGGACGCCAGGCATAACTTTCATTTATGAGGCCGCCCCAGTTCGCATATTATGCGATATACTCTCTCTCTCTCTCTATCTTTCTTTCTCCTTCTCTCTCGTCTTGTCGCGCTGCATGTGCATAAAGTTTATGAGGCACTGGCGATTGCAAAACTTTTCAACAATGGCGACAAAAGTTTCGCTTCCTGCGCAGCTGCCCCCTTTCCCCTCCCGCTGGAGATGCTGCTTGTCGCCATCATCATCGTGGGAAGGGGTGGCAACAACAGTGCGTTTAACTAATGACAAATTGCAATCAAAGTTGAGTGCGAGTAATGTCAAGTGCAGTCCAACTTCAGGAACATCGATTCGCCGTATAATTCCCAAGCACTTCTAGCCAGCTGTGACAAGTCTCTCTCTCTCTTCCTCTTCCCCTCTCACATTTCTGTAGCTGCTTTTGTGGCCAGCTACTGTCATATGTCTTAGCTCAATTTATATATATAATATATGTATGTATATGGATATGTGTGCTGTGTGTGGTCCTTCAAAGGACATCAGCAATGCAGAGTAAAGTTAAGTGGCATGCAGACATTGAGGCAGCAGCAGCAGCCACATTCTAGAGCTCGAGTTTTTGTCACTGACCATAAGCAAACACGCACACACAATCAAACACATCAAGAGCAAGGGAGACGTAGGCTTAAAGTTGTCAACTAAGCTGCTAAGTTGTCGACCAAGTGGCCTTCATGCCTCTCCTTCATGCCTTCCCTTCCCTTCCCTCGCCTCGCATCAGCTCGTCTCGTTTGCGACATTGTCATTTGTTTGCAGCTACTCTATTAGCCGCATTTTAATTCAGTTACTTAAGTTTAGTGTGAACACAACAATTTCATACTTGACGAGACCCACACACACACACACACTCACAAACATACAGTGACTAACTGGACAGAGACAGAGACAACTCGAGGCACATGCGGCGTATGCGCAATGCCCCAAAAACTGCTGCTGCAATTTGAAAATTTGCTTCTCTTTGTCTCTGTCTCTGTGTCTGTGTCTGTCTGTCAGTCAGTTGCCGCATTGACCTCACATTGTCACAGCTAAAGGACCACGCCCAGTCGGCAACCGCCCCCATCTTACCTCCTACTGTTGCTACAGCTGCTGTGGTCAAAGGTAAAAAGTTTTGTCAAATTGAAAATGTTTACTGCTTCGTACTTTGCAGCAACTTGCTGGCCAGAGGATGAGTTCAAAAGCTGGCAGTCAGTCGTTCGAGCGGCAAAAACATCTTAAATTAGATACATTTTATCGCTACACATGAGCTGCTCACACAGCTGGAGAAGCTGTGCAAAGTTTTGGAGAGATATTTATTACAGGACACTTCATGTGCAGCAGCAGCAACAGCAACAGCATTCACCAGCAAAAGGGCATTTATTGCCAAGGCCCCTTACTCACTATCTGTGTGTGTGTGTGTGTGTGTGTGTGTGTGTGTGTGTGTGTGTGTGTGTGTATGTGTCTGTGTGGCATGTCAACAGGCATTTAATTTGATTTTAAATCTCACTCCATCGCAGACGGCTTTCTTACCAATTCTCGCCAATTTCTCGCCCTTTTTTTCAGCTACTTATACAACAAGTAAAGACGCTACAGTCGAGTGTGCTCGACTGTAAGATACCCGATATCGAATTTGAATATAAGTGCGTTTTTATTCTTATTCTATACCAAATTAATATACTAAAAATACTAAAATTATACCAAAAAGTATATTTGGTATATCGATATAGTGTGACATTCAAAATATACCATACATCATAAAATACCAAAATATACCGAAGGTTATATTTGGTATATCGATAGACTATTACATTTAAAATATACCATTGGGTATAAAATTATCTCCCAAATCAAATAGCTCTCAATTGAATAATATACCAACAAATACAAAATATACCAAATATTATATTTGGTATATTAATATACTATTACATTCAAAATATACCTTAGAGCATAAAATGTACAAAACTTCTCGCGCCATTCTATATATACAGCTCTATTTCTTAATGTCTCTGATATCTCATACTTGACGCTGTTTAAGAATATATATACTTTTCGGGATCGAAGATATCTCATTCTTCCTGTTACATATGTACATCACCTACAGGCATAAAATTATAATACCCTTCTTCCCTGTGAGTGGCGGATATGAAAAGCAGTTCACATTATATCATCAGCCGTCATTTTGTTTCCTTTTGTTGATCAGTCAATCAATACTTGTTACATTTCCTCATCACAAGTCACATGTCTGTCCATCCATCCAACTGAAGGCGTCATTATGCGACCTCAAGCATGCATGCGTCAAGTCCACGTTTTTTGTCACTCTAAGGACAAATTTACAAAATATATGCAGGGTAGATTCATGCACTAGCTTATGAAGCTATGTTATTTATAGATATTTTATTTCATGGCATACTTATTTACCGTTTGCTTTCTATAAAAAAAGATTAATATAAATTACACAATTTATGTAAGTTATTTATTTGTTTTCTTGGTATAGTTACACAATTTAAATTTTTGTTTAACACTGGTGTAATAAATATTGAAATTTCTAAATATGTTGAAGACATTTTAAATATTTATTTAAATACTTTGTTTTTGTATTTTTACACAATTAATTGTGCTTATTTTATAGAGATTTCTCATTACCTTAGGAGCTTTTTCTTTATTCTAGTCTATTATATCTTACTTATCCAAGTTGTACAAAAATAGCTTCAATGATTTAATTTCTTAAATTGTTTCAACATTCTTAATACTTTATTACAGCCATAAATCCATTTCTTATTTTTAATAAGCTTTTAGGTTATCCGTTGCTTTATTTAATGATAATACATTATTTATCCATTTAATATTAAATATATATTTTTAACGTATTTCCATGATTATTTTAACGATTTAATTTCTAATATAATATATACTTAGCTTACACTGATTACCTTATCTGTAACTTGCACTTACATAAAATTCTATAGTTTGCGTCTATTAATTAGCCTAATTCAAAGCTAACTTTACTTATTTAAATTCCAATGTTTCTTTATCTTTAATTTGATTTCACTGATTCTTATTATTTTTTCGAAGTTATGTAGGATATCGACTCGTTGTGTTTGTTTGCATTGCAGCAGCAGCAAATCGTTGTTGTGAATCACGTTGCTGCTGCTTTTCAGCATCAGCATTAAAAGGCCCTGGCCTCGAGCTATTTAAATGGCATTTTCAGTGAGCAGCGTGAAGAGAGCGAGAAAAGGAATGTAGGGGAAAGAAGAGGAAAGGAGAGAGAAGAGAGAGACCACATATGTGCACACATGTATCACATCAACGTCAACTGGCAAAACCAAAATCAGCAACATAAGTTCCAAGCGCTGTCGTCAGCGTCCTCGTCCTCCTTCTCGTCCATATCGTCCTCGTCCTCATCGTCGTTGTCCTGTTCTGTGCATCATGGGCGTCAATCAAATGCAGAAGTTTAACTGCAATTGCCAATGCTATTGAAAATTGAACATAAGTGTATATAACATATATATAGCTAGTGTGTGAAGTGTGCGTGTGTTGGACTAAGAAAGTAAGGTAAAGAAATTGGTGCTCGGCGCAGCATCCAAATGAATAGCAAGGACGCAAATGAATCTCTCATTCTGCATGGATATGCAAATTGAAGTGTGCAGCGCCAAGCCAAGCAAAAATGAAATCAAGCGACGTCTGCGTCTAACTGTTGCGAAATTTTGCGCGTTTCGATGCGGCGCTGCTGCCACACCTGACAGACAGACAGACAGACAGACGGACAGACAGACAGACGGACAGAGACTGACGGCACTTAAGCGGAACTTTTCAAGTGGCAAGCTGCATGTCGCTTGCTTTCTGCTTGCTGCTTGTTGCCTGAAACAAAACAACGCGCGCGCATTGTCAGCAGAAAACTTCATCGACACGTGTGTGCAACGAGTACTGCTGCTGCTGCTGAGCCAGAGGTGCACTATAAAAATGGGAAAATTATATAGCGTGCTTCTAGGCGCACAGCTGTGGGGCATGCATCGCCACAAACTCATCAGCAGCAACGACAGCAGCAGCAACGAAACAACAATCTCAAAAACGTCGCCTGCACGTACTCTTAAGTCATATATTATCATAGTCGAGGAACAAACTGAAGCTGAAGGGATCGTGGACAGAGGGCTGGGGGAATGCGGTCGGTTTGCTTGATTGAGGCAAGTGGCAAGTTGAAAAGATTATGCTGAAAGGTAAATGAAACTGCTGCTGCCACAGCACAAATAATAATCCGAGGCTGATGATGAAACTCACATGCCCTCGCACCGACTCATTTGCTATCTATAAAAATACGACTTTCATTTTCGCCGTCACATTTTTTCTTCTTCTCTCCTATCTGAGGGAAACTTGAGCTGCAGTCTCTCAAAATAATATTTTTATTGGGGATATTTGTAAATGAGTTGCTGCTGAATGAAGTTTGTATTTTGTACAACAAACAAATTTTAATAAACAATGCTAATTTCGTAATATCAAAAGTATGCTTCAAGTTATGAAAAAAAAAAAAAAATAGCAATGATTTTTAAAGACACATAAATAAATAATCAATTCAAAAAATTTTTCATAATTAGGACAAAAAAAAATATATTACAAAAAAGAAAATAAATACTTTGACATTGATGTATAACAAATAAAATAAAATTATTCAAATGATATGTATAAAAAGTCTTTAAAATTGACAACTCAATAAAATAACATTTAATATTATATTTGGTTTAATATTATTATGTTTTTTAAAAGCTTTTCAAAAAATCTCTTAGAATTCATTTTATAATAAATATAACAATATTGATTTCAAGTCTCGTGTATTACTATCAGAAAAAAAAAACTATTTTTATAAATAGATATTTTAATTATTATGAAATCATATAAAACTACTTAATAATAATTTTTAAAATTAATGTTAAGTTAATTGATGTTTTCTCCATTTTTTTTTATAAATGTGTTTCAAAGTATTCCGCATAAACTTGTCTGCCGTACACTTTATTTAATAGCATGCAATAGTCATATAATACAATTTAGAATAATTATCAAATATCTCATAATTACTTTCTGAAATATTTTGCAAAAAATTTTCATTCAAATTCGTTAGCAAAATAAATAAAATAATAATGCTTTCTATTTATTCAAATAATTTATAAGATGAAATAACCATATAATAGATTTTTAAATAATTGTAAACCATCTTATACTAAAAAAAGATTCCCACTCCATACTTTTAGTAATAAATGGTAAGTATCTAAATAAATGCTGCTTCGAGTAAAGGAATTTAATTGAATTTTTATAATAATTGCTATTTAATAATTTTAGAAAATATTGTTAAATATTCAACAAAAATATAAAATTCAAGACATTTCCAAAAAAATATGATATTTCAAAAATAATTCCTGACTTCATTTCTATAAATAATTATCAAAGCTTTGATGTTGTCTTTCACAATACAAAATACTTTAGTATATGCATAATTTTGTTTTGCGAAATGAAACCCATTAAGTTTCTATTTATAATAAGCGCTGTCTTCCACAGCTTAGCTGTTGAGCTCAGCTCAGCTCAGCTTAGCTGAGTTTAGTTGAGTTCAGTTCAGTTCAGTTCAGTTCAGTTCAGTTCAGTTCAGCTTTTTGTATGGACTCGATGAGTCGACGTCGTCGTCGTGAGTGATTCGAGAAAGCGAGCAAGAGACTGTTTTGTGTTGGGTGAAAGTTGTAAGCCAGGCTAATGTATTCACACTTAATGTTGTGACAAGGCGCTGTGACCTCGCTTCTGCACCCACACAATAAAAACTGCACACACCTGAAGAGCACACACACACACACACACACACATACACAGATGCAGACGGCGCGGTTGGCGCGAAAGAGAAAGTTAAATTAAAAATGTCAAATTGCATACATTTAGGAGCTAATGAAATAAGTTAAGCGACAACAACAACAACAACGAGCAGCGCGTTATGCACACTACACAACACTGCACACACACACACACACACACACACACATGCACTCACACACTAGCTCTCTTTCTCCCTCTCTGTCTATCGCTCTTTGGTTGGCTGGCTGCTAGTTTCGTTTGCATTGCAATTTGAATTAATTTGACTTTTTTATGAACTTTAAGTGTGCCAACGTCAGCAGCATTTGCCAGATGTTCTCATTGTTGTTGTTGTTGTTACTAGTTGTTGTTAGTTGGCTGTTGGTTGTTGGTTGTGTTGGGTGGCTGTGTCATGCTGTGTGTTATTCATTTAGTTGGTATTCAGCTTGTGGCAAGTAATACGCCAACTGCCAACTATGCATGTGAATGAGCTTGTTGAGTAATGTTAATCAAAAGGCCCGAAGGCACTAGAGAGAGAGAGAGAGAGAATGAGATAGACAGAGAGGGATCAAGGGAAAGAGAAGATGCTGTCGGATCGACGGGAATAATGCTTAGCACAAAACTTATGCAAGAAGCTTATTGAACTCGAGCCACGCTTCACAATAGACGATAAACGTGCCTATCACGTCATCTCATAATGTTCTCACGCTCTCTCTCTCTTTCACTCTCTCCCACATTCTATCTGTCTCTTTCGCTAAGCAGCAGCATCAACATTGATAACATTCAGCCATCCAACGCTCAACTATCTATCCAACTATGTCTATCTATCTAAGTATAACAATCTGTCTATCAATCTTTCCATCTATCTAGATGATGACGTTGTGTGGTCAACAAAATATATGCTATGCTGCATGCATGCACCACACATACAATATAAGTATATAGCATCAAATCATTTATATATATATATATACATATACATTCGTCTTGAGACATGGTTTTGGTTTTCTTGCAAGCTGTCATTGATGACATTCGCCTTCGATTGGCGTTGATTGTTGTTGACTTTGATTTTTGCAATCTGCTTTCGATTTATTTCCTATACTATACACACACATATATACTAGATATATATATGCAGTTGTTTCTTCCAGGTCACTGACACTTCTTCGACCACTAGCGAAAGTGTCGCTCTGCCCACACATTTGCCACACGTTGCTCTGAAATTCTAATTTAGTTCATTGCCTCAGATCTGCTCTCTGTCTGTCTCTGTGTCCTCCTTCTACTGTTTCTGTTGCTGTTGTATGAAATTTGAGTAAATATCACCAAATATATTGACACATGCGGGTTGCCTCTCTATATATCCTATATATATACTTGAATGTCTGATGTGGCAGGCGACAGGCGTCACTGAGCGTTGCCGATTGCACATTTAGCATTTTGTCAGCACCCGCATTTCGTCAATGCCTCAACGTTCGCGTTCGAATGTTTCTCATTATTTTCATACCCTACAAAATATGGTGCACTCAGAGAGTCCATCGGATGTGCAGCAAACTTGAGTGAAGTACCATTTCTGAATTAAAGTTAAGCTCATTTGAAAATACAAATTTCGATACTACTTTATTTTCTTTTAAATGAAATCATAATTTTGCCATTTTATTGTTCATCGGACATTTTCAACTTCTTAAATAAATATACAAGAGAAATACATAAATTCAAATATTAAAATTATTTTATTTAACTTTATTTTCATAAATACTTTTACCTCTTCTTATGTACCAAGTTAAAATTAATTTATAGTACATAAAGAATGATGATGATTGATGAATTATTTGATTGCCCGAAAATCATATTCTGATATAGAATTCCTTAAATAAATTTGAAATAATTCAATAATATTAAAAAATTCAATAAGTTCACAACTGAATAAGTCTTATACATTATAATTTCGATTATTTTGCAATACATTTTATACAAAAAAATTCTTTTAATTTATATCATAATTTTAATATTTTATTTTCGGTCAAACATATTTTTGTATAGAATTTCTTAAGCAAATTTAAGTTCCTTCAATAAGTTCACAGCTCAATTAGTTTTACACAAGTTCATTTTTATTATTTAAAATTCTTTAATTTATGTGTTTTTTGAATAAAGTTTCACCTTTATTCACCTATAATTTGTATACATAATTTTGTCTTTATATAATAAGCAGCTTTTTAATCATAAGTTTTGATATTTTTCTCTTCGCCCGTCAAACACATTCTAAAATATAATTTATTAAATAAATGTTGCGCTTTTTTAACAACCTCTAATTTGTTTTAGCTTCAATTTTGATTTTATTTATTTCATAATTTTATTTTATAAAATAAATGAATATTTCATTTATAGAAATTACAATTATTATTTCCTTTATTTTTTCTCTTTTATTACGTTCATACAGTTTAGATTGTAATCCTTAAATAGTTCAATTCACTTTCTCTTTCTCATTATATTTATATTTTATATTTTTCTTATATTTGTTACCAATTCAATTAAGCTTAAATGCATTCTTTCAGCTATAATTTATTCTTCTATTTTAGATGCTTGAAGCGCAATGTTAAATTTAAGCTTCTTCTTATTGAGTATAAAGTTATGGGCACTTTAAAGTAAAAGCATTTGATTAAGTATGTTTCTTTTATTGTTTTCAATTACTTCTTCACCTTAATGTGCTTTCGAAATTTATGAATGAGATATGAATTCATTTCTTTATTGGAAATTTCTTCTCTCTCTCGCACTTTCATTTGTCGTATTTCTTTACCAATTTTTTCTGCTCCTTAACTTGGTTTTCTCTTTTCTTGCTAAGGTTTATCTTGCTGTAATTAAGTTTCTTTTTAGCTTTGATGGCTAGAGAGTATCATGGGGTCGTGCAATATTTTGCATCTCTCTGTTTTCGAGTTTTTCATGACAGCTTTTCATAAATCTTGCCACATGGAAACGTTTACAATATGCAAACGATGCGAGCCTTTGCCAAATGTTGTTGTTATTCTAGCCATCGATGTTGGTCTTGTTGTTGTTGTTGTTGTTGACGTTGTTGTTGTTGGCTTCCAGCATAAGCAGGTCAAGAGCTTTTGGCTGCCGGCGCTTGGTAAAATTTAGCATTGAGATGTCAATCATCTGACAAATGCTAAACCAAATTTGAATTCGGTCTAGAGTAGGAGAACAGTGTGAAGGGAAGGGAATGGAAGGGATTGGAAGGGGAGGGGAGGGGGCCAGAGAGACTGGCAGCTAAATCTGGGCATGTGTGTGTGCGTGTGTGTGTATGGCCAGTGTTAATATAAAACGCAATCAAAATCAAATCAAATGAAAATTATTTTGAGTTGTTTTGTGTGCTGACAACTTCATTATGTTTGCATTGCTTTGGCCGTATTCACAGTGTTTGTCCAGCAATATGACCAATACTCACACATACACTAACACGCACACCACACACACACACAAGCACACACATACACACAGAGAGGGAGAGAGAGAAATGACCAAAGCAACCAGCTGGCCGCACATTAAAAGCTACCAGACCAGCCGCAAATAGAACTAATTTGATGTGTGAACAACAGCTATGAAAAGAGACGAGTTCCCACCTCCTCCCATGATTGAGGGGGGTGGAGAGGGGAGGAGACTGCGTTGTGGTAGAGAGGAAAGGCAGGAAGGCAAAGCTCTCCGCTCCTTTAACATCAACAAGACGCAAAGCGCAACTACAATTTGATTGGCAGGCGGGGAGCGAATCGAAGAATGATAAGCCAAACTTGAGTGTGTGTGTGTGTGTGTGTGTTATGATTTTGTGATATATGCCACATTAATTCAATTCGATAAGAGCAGGCAGAGACAGCTTGATGCCAGCAGAATTTCATTGGAATTTCGATAAACTCGAAAATCTGTTGTCCTCCGCCTCCGATGATAGCCCAGAGAACCCAGAGAGATAGAGAGACGGAGAGACGGGGAGAAAGAGAGAGAGAGAGAGAGAGACAATATGGCCAATTCGCAGGCAATAACAAACAGCAACAACAACAATTACACAATGCTGGCTGACTGTGTAGTGATTAAAGAACTCAAATGTAATTGAGTAAGTCTCCATTCACACAATGAATTCAATATTAAATGTGCGAGAGACAAAATGAATGACACTGAATGTGTGCGAGTGTGTGGTAAATTGAATTGAACAGAACGGAGCAGAAAAAAAGAGTATTCATACATATATCTGGCAAATGGCAAATGAAGTGAACAAAAGGCCGCATAAATGTTGCTCTGTTTCTAAGCAAATGAACTGCACTGTTTGTGTTTCTTCCGAGATATTATATATGTATTGCATTGTATATAGATTGTTGTATTGTGGAATCTTGGCAATGTCTCGGGTTGTTTCGCCCGTAAACAAGGCATCTGAATGAGTTATCCTTACGCTCATTACATTTGGATTAACATGTTAATAATCTGACTGGACGTGTGTGTGTGTCTCTTCTGTATCACCACAAAATGGCCGCACACACACACACACACACACACACACATAGACACAAACATCGCTGTCAGATCGATGAGGGCAGATAGCAAGGCGAGTGTTATAATTGTATGTTTGACAATCTTCATAACTGTCAATTAAATTGGCATTGGCATGCCGAAGTCGAATGCTCGCCTCAGCCTAATGTAATTGTTTAACGCACTGCTGCGCATTATTATAAACAAATGGGCAGCACACACTTACAGACACACACACACACACACACATACACATACTCAGTCAAGCATATGTCCAGCTGGACATGCAACATGATTGCCCCAATTTTATTGACTGCATTGTGATTATGGACGTGTCTCTGCCTCTGCCTCTTCCTCTCTCTCTATCGCTCTCTCTCTCCCTCTCTCACTGTCTCTCTCTCATTCTCAGACAATTTGCATATGTGCGAGCGAAGAGCTGCCGTTTTGATTTATAGACCATTGCTCATAGAACCGGCGAGCCAAATCAATTTGTAGGACATTCGAGCGGAACTACTACGACTACGAATATGTTACGTATACGACTCGTATGACACTGTCTGAGCACGATAGATAAATGGAAGGTATCCTGAAGCCCGACTGCCTCTCCGCCTCTCCGCCTCCCCGCCTGCCTGCCTGCCTGCCTGCCCGCCTGCATTTGTAATACTCGCAAATCTCGCAAACTAAAATGTGAAATGTTAAATCTGAAATTCAAATGGTCTTAGAAGAGAGTCGCCTCAACTCACATAGGTATTTACAATACACTCTGTGACAGCTGACAGCTGATGGGTGATGGGTGATGGGTGATGGGTGAAGGCGAATTTGCTGAGCCGACAGACATTTAAATCTATTAGACACCCGCAAACCCAAAGGAGCTCAAGTAGTTATCGTTATGTTATGTGTGCCAAGCGAATGCATAAATAAACCTAAAACAATCTTTGAGAATTCATATCCAGATATGCAACATTAATAAGGCAACGTATATCGCATATCGATTGCTAGCATAAATAATTATTGCATTTATTAATGAGATTGACATTTGATTTTGGTTAATTCACAATTCGATTCTTACTATATTCAGTTGCGCAATGCAAAAGAGCAACACTCCTTGAATAAAAAATATTTTAAATTTAAATTAGGAGATAACTATTTTATAGATAAAGAAGTGGGCAAACTTTCCTTTTACAATAAAAGCAAAACCATGCGGTATTATTTTCAAAATATATTATATAATATATAATAAACCGAAGGAAATATTTGTATTTATGTTCATAATACAACCAAAGAAGTACGGTATTATCCTCTAAGTATACTAAATGAATGAATCTAAAAATACTGAAATATGCTGAAATAAGTATTATTATATGTAATTTATAATAAATTGTTCTTTAAAAATAGTCAAATATAGCGAATACAATATGTGGTATATCAATATACTATTACATTCATTACTACATTAGTATTAAAATAATGTTTACAATATTTATCACAAGAAGAATTAGTTCGACCATCAAGAAAAAAAGTAAACAGACAAATTTGTGACTTTTTATACCCGCTACCCATAGGGTAGAAGGGTATTATAACTTTGTGTCCGCAGGAAAGGTATGTAACAGGTAAAAGGGGGCATCTCCGACCCTATAAAGTATATATATTCTTGATCAGCGTCAAATTGTCGAAGAAATACTTTTGTATGGGCAAAAACGCCTACTTTCTAGGGGTCTTAGTTGCTCTGGCTGACAATCTGGTATATTGTGCCGTCTATGGTATATTATGAATGCGGTACTATATCGATATAGCAAATATACCATTTGGTATATTCTTAGTATTTTAGTAGCATAATCGGTATATTTTGAGAAAAATACCGCAAAGTATATTTTTTTTTTATTCAAAATGCGTAGCGGGTATCTCACAGTCGGGTACACTTGACTATACTTATTTAATATGGTTTTAGTTTTACAAAACTATCGAAAGTTTGTGCAATTGCAATGCAGCGACGTTCGTCGTTTATCAATGTCTTGGGATGCGAGGGAAGGGCAGCAGGAAGGCAGCGTGAGGAGATGTCCAAAAGGTGACAGTGCAACATTTGGCAAGCAATCTGGGCAGAAATGAAGGCGCCACTGTCACCGACAAAGATAGAGAGAAAGAGAGAGAGAGTGAGAGTGAGAGAGGGAGAGGGAGATAGAGAGACGTAGACAGGAAGTACTGCCTAACGGCTAAATGGCATTTCATTTTGGGCAAATGCAATCCACAAATGAATGTTGGGCATTGAGCGAAAGCAGGCAAAACAAAAACGAAAAAATAAAGGAGCAGGATTAAAGGAAAAAGTAAAGCAAAGGCGAAAGCATAATGCATAATTACAACAATACGCAGGACGCTGCCCAAGGACGATGAGCACCGAAATGAAGCGTGCCCAACTGGCTGACTAGCTAGCCGCAGTAGCAGCAGAATGTCAGAGAAAGATAGCGAAAGGCAAGGAGAGCAGAAGCAAGAGAAGAAGAAGGAGGAGGTGGAGGAGTGGCCATGGTGACCGTCACCAGGGTCTGGCAACTTTATCAGGACATCCGCTTTCAGCGATTTTTAATTGCTATTGTTACAGTTTATTGTTTTATTATGGAGGCCAAGTGAATGCATGGCCAGAAACCCAGACTGCGACAGAGAAAGAGAGGGAGGGGGAGGGGGAGAGGAAGAGTAATAGAGCCAGCAAAGCATGTTGGAAAAATTTCATTTATTTTCTTTTGGCCTTACCGAGTTTTTGTTTAAAATAAATAAGCAAACAATTAGCGCATTTAAATCTAGTTGGAATCCTGCCAGCTGCTTCTACACACACATACACATACATATATATTCCAGCATAATTCAACTTAAATATGCAGCTATATATGTATGTGTGTGTGTGTGTTATATCATTTCCATTACTTCAAAGCCCATTGAGTGGGGCTTAGTCCTTTGTTCAAGCAAAGGACTCTTAGGCATCCCGTCACAAATGACAGCAACAAATTGATATGCACTTCTGCTGCCGCCCCTCGTCTATTACTTGTATGTGTGTGTGTGTCATGGTGTGCGTAAGTATGTGTGTGTGTATTGTGAGTGTGAAGTGGCTTGTTAGTACCAACTAGTTACATGTGTAGTCTGTGGTCAACACTGTCGCCGTACTACACAAACACATATCCAGTCAAGAGTCCCAAAAAAAAAAAAAAAAAAACGCGTAAGAGTTTTACTATGAACATTAGATGAACTTGCAAATATCCTAACCGATTTAAACTCAACATAAATGTTATATTAACAAATCGCAGCTACAATGAGTATAGAAAAGTAGACTAATATAATTTATAAGAGTAAACCAAGAGAAAAATAATTTATAGATTTATAGAAATCCAAGAATATAACAAAAATAAAAATATAATATAAAATAATAAATATAAAAACATAAATATAAAAAACATATATATAAAATAACATGTAAAGAATCAAAATAGTATGAAGATAGAATTAAATTGAATTAAAAAATATAAAATAAGATAATTTCAAACAACTAAGTGAATATATTTTGTGCACTTCCATTTTATGAAACAATTTGCTTCATACATTTTGCAATTAATATAAGAAAATAATCAATTGCTTAAACAAAACTTTCGAACTAAGGAAATTAAAAGTTATTTTATAAAAAAAAAAATCTTGTTGCAGAAATATTGTGATTTATTTATGTGTATACAAAAGCAACATGAAAACTTATCGGATTTTTTTCCACTCTTTTTGTGTAAAGCAGTATAAAGTGTGCAATTAAGTTTTTGTAAATATAGAAAAGAAATAAATGAAGTCTGTATTTTGAATACCTAAGTTTATATGTACTATATATCAAAAGTGATTTAATTATTTGATTGATTTGATCCTTAAAAGCAATTAAAAAAAAATATTTAAATAATTTCCACAAAACCCCTAAAAAGATGCTGCTACTATGTGTAGTAAATAAAGTAAACTTAAAGATATGAGTTAGGAAATTAAGAATAGCATCACTTTTTTATATTTTTTGTTTATTCAAAACCTATTGGTTAAGGTGAAAAATGTTTCAAAACTTATTTTAAAAATACTTCGGTTGTCTAGATTTTTATCAATACTGAAATTGGGTTTGTTTATCATTTTTTTTTTATAAATTTTTTCTAAGCGTGAAATTTGGCGAATTAGTTGTTTTTATACAAATCTATAAGAAAAAGGAAATGCATATAAAGTATTCTTTTAAAGATATATGTAAGTATACAAATAAATGAATTTGTGTACTGTTAATATCTTATACATATTTTATAAATAGAGTAAACTATAATAAAATAATTTACGAATTAAGTGAATACGTAAACAAATTATTTGTAGGTTGTTGTCATTTTAAAAGGCGTTACAGACATCAGCAGTTATGCAAATATGGTGCAAGGATAGAGTATCGTAGACGCAGTCATATAGTCGGAGTTGTGATGTGCACTGTGTGTATGTGTGTGTGTTTGTAAATATACATACATATATATAAATAAAAATATGCTTAACAAATATAGTGAAATGAAACAGCAAAGTGCACTTCAAAGGCTGTGGTAACAACGGGCGAGAGCCATAAGAGCCGAAAACATAAGCATAAGTGCCTGCTACAACAGAGGAGGAGCGATACAGAGACACACACAGAGAGAGAGAGTGAGAGAGAGGGGGCGGGTGAGTGAGAGAGGATGATGCCAAGTGTGGCACTACAATAATCATAAAAGCGCAAAACAACAACAGACAACATCAGCACCTCGAACAACAACAATAACAGAGGAGCAAATGGCAACAAATGCCTGAGCAGAGGATTTGGAGTTGTCGCAGTCCAAGTACGCTATCTATCTCTCTCTCTATCTCTCACACACTCACACACACACATGTGTGCGCCATTTTGTGGCTTCACCTGGTACAGCAACTCATGTTCCCCCTCGGCTTTGCTTACTTACTGCTCGGGCGGCTGCAATGCAAAAGCGGAAATAATGTATTAATCCTGTTGAGGCCATATTTTTATTGCCATTGCGGCTCGCTGTACTTAGCCAAGACACCAACAGCAACAGCAACACCCAACTCCGACTCCAACTCCGAGTCCCATTCCTACACCGGCTTCAGCTTTGGATCTGCGGGCAATAAACCATCTTGACAAATGTGTGTGAATCAGCTTCGCGTGTGAGAGCATTAACAGTTATTCTATCTAGATGATAAAACAAATTCTTATTACTTTTTTATACCACCAACATCCGCCTGGGAATAAGCTACCAGCTACCAGCAACGAGTCTCCCATTCGCATCCACAGCGTGTACAATTTTCACTCAAATAAAATATTTAAAATAACAAAATATGTAAATCAACTAGAGACACTTTGGCTAATCAACGTAATGCATTCGAACAGCTAATGAAAGACTTAAATTTCGATATTATATAATATTGTTTTAAATGTATAATTAAGAAATAGAACACTCTCACATAATTAACTACACAAGAAAGAACGTAAATTCAAATTAAATTAATATTTTTGTATAACGTAAAATTTGTTATTTTATTGTTAATAAAATTACAAAATGAGAGCATACTTTCAATAAATTTTAACATAATATAGTTACTTGAAAATCCCAAAAAGATTCCTTTCAATATAATTAACAACAAAATAAAGATAAGATAAAATATAATTCGATTGTGAATTCATTTTTTTAGTAAATGTAAAATGTGTTATTGCTTATGGAGTAAATATAATAATTGAAATACCAAAGCTTCATTGCTTATATTTAATATTGTAATTTATAAAATAATGTAAGTTAGGTTTAGGTAGAACCGAGGCAGAATGGACTAATAGCGATCCGTAGTTTTAAATTGACTTCATCTCAGAAGTCACAAAGTATGGATGCATTTTTAGATCCGGGTATTTCAGCCGGAGACGGAATAACACTGGACATACACAGATGATATGCTCCAGTGTTTTCTTAATTCCGGACTCGTTACATTTTTGCTATTTGCTATTTGTAATGCCCAGCTTTACTGCTGCCAGTTAAAATGACGAGCATTAGGCTGCCGACTTTCTTTAAAAGGTGCATTATGTACTTGGTTAAGTTGTTGTTTATTAAAGCATACTCGTACATCAGTTTTCCAGTTAATAGAGTGCCAGATCACGCCCCACCGAAGCTTAGTGTCTACTTCAATTCCTCTACCACAAGATCGCAGGAATATAGGGTATCGGCCATCTCATTGCCATCGATGCCCTGGTGGCTTGGTTTTCAATAGATACCCACGACCGCATATGCCTTCAGCGACTTTATTACTGTCTGCTCTCCAGAACCACTTCGGACTTGACCCCACTACATTTGCTAATTCTGTGTTGTAAATAATAGAATGAAAATAGTGGGAGTCGATTGACTACATTTATTTGATGCACACATTAAACTGTCAGTCTCGGCTGTGAGTAAATTCACTCATAAACAATTAATTATTAAGAAATGAGACAACGTGTTTATATGTTCAAGATTCAACTGACTTTTAATAGAGCTTGTCGATAAACGATACAAAAAGCTATTGGTTATGACTATTGAATTGTAAATTTAACTAACATAATTATGTTAAACATTTTGAACAGAGTTTGACCGAACAAAATTCTTTCTATCGCACTCTACTTACATTTCATATTATATATTATATTACCATGAAATAGAATAACACTTTTAAAACGAAATTAGTTTGTCACTTTGTTATGATTTAAATTTAAATTTTCTCTTTTTTCTTATAAATAATAAAATTAAATAAAGAAGAAGTAATTCCCGCTTCTATTCCTCTCCGGTACTTAAAAATATGCAAAAATAAAATCAAGGACAATTCTTTTTGCTTCACTTAATCGTTCTTTATTTTGAGAATCAGTTAAAGACGCTAAGCTAAGACAAAGGTGTAAATAAAGCTGTTTGTGGAGCTAGCAATAAAGCTTTATAGTAAGTAAAGATGCAATGTATTACACGCAACTAATAAATTAAAATGCTTACAAGCATTTCTTTGTAATATCTCAGTTTTGCAGCACACAAACACTTAACAAACACATAACATAATTATGTTGCCTCTCCGCACAAAAAGTATTAAATTCAACATCACAGGCGAAGGGAAACTCTTCATCATTTCCCTTCTGTTTTTTTCCAAGTTGTTTTCTTCTTGTTTTTGGTTGCCTTAATGCAGTTCAGTGGCATAACGTATGCGGGTTAGTAAATATCAGAGTGGATTTCAAAAGCATAAGTATATATGCATATACATACATATGTGTGTGCCAGGGATCAGTACCTACAAAACGCCCTAAAGCAAATGGCAACTGCGATGGCAACAGCTTAAGCCCCATGCAATAAAACTTAATATGTTTTGTATTTAAATTTATGAAAAAGCAGCAAAAGGAACAATGGCTGCTTAAGCCGGCAACATGCGCATAATTGTCGCCAGCGTTGACAGACTCTCACTGCTCTGTTGTTGCCCTCAGTCTGTGTCTCTTTCTCTCTTTTTCTCTCTGTTTCACCTTCTCTGTCTGGACTGTCTGTGTGCTGGTCAGCAAAGGCAGCGCAATGAACAGTGGGTTAAAAACAATATTTACACTAATTATAAAAGATAATACTTACATAGGAAAAGTAATAAAAAACAAATGATATAAATAGATTAAATATATCTTGTAAATCTTTCATTTTGAGTAGCAAAAACTCGCTTCGGCTACCCAATTGAAACCACTGTGCAGTGACAGCAATTGCAACCAACAGGGCGTATACGCAATAATAATTGCGCGTTGTGTCGTATTTTGCTTGCTCTCGAAGCAGCGATATATTTATGAGGGCGCCTTAAAGGCTTTAAAGTCTCAGAGGATAACCGAGAGAAAATTTAGTATATGGAAAGCAACGTGAAATGATGGCAAATAATTATATGAGTAGAGTTCAAAGTAAATACTTTTTTCTTTCAATTTCAAAATATTCCCATTCCCCTTTAATAAGCATTCATCGCTCACCTTTTGACCATTGACCTTGCTCAAGTGCACACTTTCGGGACACTGTTGGAGAGCAGCAGCAACAGCAGCCTTTGACGAAACGTTGATAATACCTTTGGCATCTATTACTCGGCAACACAGCTTGTGTTGTAAAAATTGCAAATGCAATGTGCGACAGGACAGGACATGTCAGGATATGCAGACTCGTAAGCGGATGCATTCAATGAAATTCGATATGGCAATGCAATTGTATGGAACGGGAGAGAGAGTGAGAGTAAGAGTGAGTGAGAGCGGAGATACTTGTATATAGAATTTGAGCTGACTGCTGTCAGCGATTTCATTTTTTGCTTGGCTCGGCAAAGGCAACCAACAACACGATACTCAAAGTAATAAATTGAAATTGAATGAGACCCGCAGAAATGCCTTTGAGTATGCAGAAAAAAATAAATAAACAAAATACACACGACAACCACTTAAGCTCAAAATCTTTTCACTTTAAAATTGGCTTTGGCTAACACCAAGTCAAAGTCTAATATGTCAACAAATGTTATAGCTATGTTTGTGTTATTAAATAATTCAATTACTAAAAGACTTTAAATCTACATAACAATAATTTCTCATCTTCTATGAGTCAAATGATACCTAAGTTCTAGAACAGCATGAGGAATTCGAACTTCGATCATTCATACTCGACAGAATTGTGAACATAAACATCTTTAAATTGGGAAACGATTTTTATCCTACAAAATGTTGTCATCTTTTTGTACTCAAATTATTCCTAAGTTCAGTTACCTTAGATGCCTTTTATTCTATAACAGCAAGTGAAATTGCAGCTATTGATATTCGACAGAATTGTGAACATAAAATCTATAAATTGGGGAACCGATTTCTATATATGTACATAAGAGAAGCGAACGAGTAAAATGTTGTTGTTTGGTCCACTTCCTGTGAATTATGTGCTGCAGCTTTTGCTTTAACTTTTAATGCAATGCCATTTGGCTGTGTCAGTCGTGAGATTTTATTTTGAAACAAATCAATTTAGTTAATGGGATACGAACAAAAGTCCAGTCAATCAATGACAGACAGCGCGACAAGCGACAAAGCTAAACAAAATGGTTGGCATCATATTTATATATGCGAACTTTTACAGCCAAGCTCTCAATATATAGTACAATATACCGGAGAATACTCATATTTGGAGATATAGCAATGCAATTCAATGCAACTCGCGCTGTCGTTGTCTCTGCTTTTGCTGTTTATATCCGGCATCCATAGACTAGAAGGGTATTATGGATTACCGACTGCAAAACCGTTTGAACTGGTAGATCTCAGAGACTATAAGAGATAGAGCTATAAAAAATCGGTATATTTTGAATGTAGTAGTATGTCGATATACCAAATATACCATCCGGTATATGTCAATATCTTTCGTTATATGTTAGATATTCCTTGCTTTGTGTGATAATCTGGTATTTCAGACCCTCAGGTATATTTTGAAAATAACAGTATATCCTCATAGCAAATATTCTCGTCGGTATATTATCGTATTATTTCGGGATATTAATATCGGCTTGTTTAACAATAATACCGCACTGTTTTTCTCTTATTGAAAATATAAAACCTTCGGTATATTTAGTATTTTGTTGGTATATTATTTAATTGTGTTCTAGTTGCTTTGGGAAAGAATCTGCCATATTTTACATATTGTGGTATATTTTGAATGTGATTGTATATCCATATACCAAATATACTTTTGTATATTTTTGTTTTTAATTTTGGTATATTCTAGTAATGTGGTATTGATATAGCCTCTGGTATATTTCTAATGTAATAATATATTCATATACCAAATATACTTTTTGGTATAGTTTAGTATTTTTTATATATATTAATTTTGTATCTTTTAATAATACAAACAAACTGCTTTGAGTCTTTGGTATATTTTTGTTTTTATATTGATTTGGTATATTTTTATAGTAATACCGCACTGCTTTGCTTTTATTAAAAATATGTAGCCGGTATCTGACAGTCGAGCACACTCGACTGTAGCTTTCTTACTTGTTTTGTTTTTGTCACGGTCTCTATCAGCAGAACATATAGATAAATAAATGGATATGGCATATGGTTGATACAGACACCCGTTTAGTGGGCTGCGGGTGGCGGTTGAACATTTATTTGCTTGCATTCGAGGAGAACTTGTATTGAAATACTATCTGTGAGTGTGTGTGTGTGTGTGTGTGTGTATGGACTCTAATGCTGCCACACTTGGCGCTCAATATTTATGTTTGGCAATATTTATTCCCTTTTGACTGCGTGTTCTTGACTTTTTACAGCTGGAAAAATCACAAAATTAGAACAAAACTTTAAAGCATAAATCAAATGTGTGTCTTTTCGCAAAGTTAATTAACATCCTGTGAATCCTTTATGGTGTCATTTAAAAAAAGAAAAAAACAAAAACAAAAATAGAATGCAAATCCTTCTTTTACTCGCATATGAGTGAATTATACCCAAATTATACCCAAGTATTATCTTGCATCTACTATTTACAGCTCTCACTCAACTCATAGTCTCAACGTTTCTTTCTACTTGTCACATTTCATTAATTAGCTTCACACACACATGTCTATTTCCTTTCACACAGTTTGCTTGTAAACACTGAGCTATAAAAGTTCATTTCCGTTTGGCAAAAAAAAAAAAAGGAACGGAAGACTAAGGCACAAGAGTAAAAAAAGAGCGAACACAAAAGATGGCAGACCAACATATGTGTGTGTGAGAGAGTATATTAATATGTGTGTGTGAGTTGGTGAGGGTGTGTGTGTGTAGATGCTGCACTGCTCTGAGCTTTGTTAGTTAGCTGCCCTCTTGACCGCACAGGAATAGAGATGCCATATAACTGCAGTTGCAAGAACTGCCTTGAATTGTGGACACCGAAGAAGAGGAGGCAAAAAGAGGGGTTGGTGGAAGGGAGGGGAGGGGATGTGGTTGCAACTGGCTGTCTGGTCATTTGGTTGTCGTGGGTAGCGCTCGGTTCGTTGCTTGTGCAAAATATTTAAAAATTCTTTTGTCCTAGTTCGCATTCAGAGTTATTTTTCTCTCTTGCTCTCTCTCTCTCTCTCTCTTGCTCTGTCTCTTGATCTTGTTCTTGGCGCATTTTCATTTAGTTTGCATTATGTTTTAAATTGCCGCACTTGGAGCAGGTCACCAACACACACACACACACACACACACGCACACAAACGCAAAGAGATATAGAAAAAGCCAAGCAGACAGGCAAACGTAATGAGCTTCAGCAGAACGTGTTGCGCTTTGTCCTTATCATTTTTTGCCTCCTCCGTTGATATTGTTTTCTATTCCTCCTCTTTTTTGGCGTGTGGTTAAGAGGGGGAGACAAAGTGGCATGCCACGCATGACCAGCCACCTACGACACATGGAGACAGACAGCGTGTAGCACTTTCATTTGCTTGCCAAGGATTTTAAAGTGATGTCCGTCCTTTTGCCCGTCCTCACTTACACATACATAAGTCGCCAGAATCCTCTCGGAGAGCAGCTAGCTTATGTCAACATGCGTGTAAACGTACTGGCAAGCATATCATCAAATAAACAAACAATAACTTGAACGGAAAATCCCAGAGTGGATTAAGGGAGCGAAATAAATTTCTATACAAGTGCATGAACTTAGAAAAGCTGACTCGGCAAGGGGCGCAAAAGCAAGGGCTGCCTAAACCAAACAGAAACTCAAAACTAACAGAGGGACGAGACAAGACTTCAAGCCGTTCGAATTGAGAGGGAGCGACACTGAGACAAAGACGGAGACGGAGACAGAGACGTAGACAGGGAGGGAAAACTTTGTGCGAGCAACATCAATTTGAGTTCAACAAATGTGTCTTGCATGTCATATATGTAATTAAAGATGCGTTTGTCATTGGGCAAAAAAAAAGGAAAGAAATGCAAAAGGAAGTCATAATTAAGATTGCAAAGATAAGCACAATACGAGTCGCAAAGAATGCAAAGTTTGAGTTATATTACATTGCATATATTACGCATACGCTATCAAATTATGATATCGACTCAGTAATTTAGCCTGCATAATTTATTATATTATCTTATTTTGCTCATACACCAGCAATTTTATAAAACACTTCTAATTCTATTATTTTGAATGTGTTCAGCTTTTGATATGATAAATTTAAATTTATGTATTAATTAAATCTTCGCTCAATAATGTTTTTAGAAATTATCATTTTTATATTATTCATATTTCATATTATGCAGAACAACTTTAAGCCAGTGTCAATTTAATTAATGCTTACGCATACGTAACATATAAGCAAGAAATACTTGCCTTGTTTGGATAGTTGATGCTTTAACAATTTAATTCAGAAATTGTATTTGTTCTAAATAAACTATATTTTATCTCTTTAGCATAAGTACAATGACTCTAACTACAATTGTTTTACCAACATTACGTATACATAACGCAAGAAATACTTGCAAAGTTCAATATACTTAATACAAAAAATTTACATTTTTTTTAAATAAACAATAAATTAATGATTTAAAATAGTTACAAAAACTCTAGCCAAAACGTTGCCAATATGATGTATACGTAACGTATACATAAGAAATACTCGACTAGCTTGTGTGGTTGCTACTTACAAACTTAAATACGGAAGCTAAACTCTTATTTGTATACAATAAGTACAAAAACTCTAACTACAATTTTATTAATCCATTTGCCGATATTATGTATTCATAACGTATACGCAAAACAATTTTTGGATAGCTTGGTGTTGGTTAATACTTAAATATTTTGATTCATGAAGTGCACTTTTTTCTTCATAAGCTATATTTTATTAATTTAGAATGAGTACAGAATTGTACTTCAATGTTGTTAATATATTTTCTGATATTGCGTCTACGTAACATACTTAATAACTTTAAAAAATAATACGAAAATTTTATTTTATTCTTAATTAACTGCATTATATGTATTTAGAGGAATTTTAAAAAATCTACCTACTATTTTGTTAATATATTTGCCAATATTCCGTATACGTAACGTATATTCAAGAAATTCTTGATTGATGGCGAAAAACTTAATACAAAAACAAATTAGTTTTCTTTTATCTAAACTATATTTTATTAATTTACAATAAGTAATGAAATTCTAAAAACAATTTTGTTAATATTACGTATACGTAACGCTGGAAATTGTGTGATTGCAAGCTTACTACCAAATACATATTTGGTATTTTTGTAAAGAAACTTTTAATGTACAGCAAATACATGAAGTCTATTTACGATTTTGTTAATCTTTCGATAATCGCAACTTCATATATATAAAATGCAGATTTGATTTCGATTTTTGTTGATCGTATCTATACACAAATTGTTTATCTTGCCTATGCCTAGACATTTCAATAGATGGCTAACAAAGAAGTGCGATTGAAATTGTAAAAGAACTTTCTTATAAATCTCAAGGCATTATTGATAATAGTAGAGAAGTCTTTGCTCAGCTTGACTCGGCTTTACTCAGCTGCGCTTTCCCACACACAAACAATATACATGTGTGAGTGTTAGTACTCTATATAGTCTTCACACACACATACACATTTAACGTAGCGGAAGTCATAAACAATTTTTATGTTTTCACATTTCAAGTGAAATTCATTTCGCGTTTTTGTTATGGCTGCTGCGCTTTATGGATTTCATCTTCAGCTACTGCTGCTGTTGCTGTTGCTGCTGTGTTGCTGCTGCTTTTTCTTACATGACCACAATATATGGCCATCCATGGGCCATATAACTGCTTCTGAGTATCTGGCAGAGAAGAGATGTGCGTGTCTCAGTGTGTGGTGTGTGTGTGTGTGTGTGTGTGTGTGTGTGAGTGTTGTGTTCGTTGTAGCTGCAACAAAGTATGAACATGCCACTGAGCGCAGCTCTGGTCGACTTCAAAATTGAATTTAATTGAGAGTCGAGTTGAGGCGAGTCGAGTCGAGTCGAGTTCGCCAAGGCGTGGCAAGCCGCCTTGAGTGGCTGTCACTGCCAAAAGCGACTCCTGACTTCCTTATTCCGCATGGCGACCGAGACTTTTTGTCTGCCAAGATGTCTGATTGAGTGAAGGCGAGCTATAAATTAAAATCGCTTTTGCATTATTGATCAGGCAACCCCCCTTCCCCTCGCCCGTGTCACCTTTCGCTTTGTGTCTGCTGCTGGCAGGTGTCGTTGGTCAGCTGCCACGCAAGGGGGGAGGGGAAAAAGTGGCTGATGAGCAAATTGCATTTAAGCCAAATGAAAAAGTGCTTAGCGCTCGTTGCGTCAACTTTTGCCTTGTGGCAAGTTGTTGTTGCTGTTGTTGTCACGCTCCTCGCCTCGCTCACTTGCAAGTAGCTTAAAATTAACAATTTACCACTTTTTTGCGCTCCCAAGCAGATTTGCTGCTGCTGTTGCTGCCACACACACTTTCTGCCACTCTGCCACTGTGCCACACTGCCGCAGCACCAATTCGCGCTGCAAGTGGCAACCACTTAAGGTTAGAGCATAATTTTTGCGTCCCAAATTGATGCCCGTAATGAGCTTAAATGGCTCATGACACATATTCGCCGTTGCGATGGCGTTGCACGAACCCAACCAACCAGCCAGCGACCCCAGCCAACCCGACTTCTCCCCTACCTCTCTCCCTTCCTCCCTTATTGCCACTCCTCCTTTTCCGACTCCCCACCTCTACCCAGAGCATTTGCCTACAGTTTTTTCGTATTTTTTTCGGAGATTGGCTGCTGATACTTATTGTTGTTGTTGCTGCTGCTGTTGCTGTTGCTTCTCTTTTTCCCTTGCTGCCCCTTGTAGTCCGTTTAATACGTAACACCAACTGCCACCTGCCACCTGCCACCTGCCACCTGCCACCTGCCACCTGCCGCCCAAACCGCTTTACACCTTCAGCATTTGCCATTTAAAGCTCACATTTTTTATCGCCTTCTTTTTGCTGGCTCAGCATTTGAGCGGCATTAATTTGAATACTCTACAGCTGGTAGAGCACCATGAAATTGTCGCCTTGTTTAGTTCTTTGCGATTTATTTCGAATAAATATATTTACTCCAAATATCATTTTAGTTGTTCCATGAATTTATTTCACATATTTCAGTTTCGAATAAATTAGTATTAACTTTTAATTCTTTCACATTTTTGAGCTAAATTCATTAAAATGTATTTAAAAAGAATATATATATTTATTACCGATGAATTCATTTTACATTTTTCTATTTAAATTTTGTGACTTTCGTAATTTAATTTGATTGTCATTTATTTATTTGAGTTCTGAAATATATATTATTTGTTAACGAAAATATAAGTTAATTACTTGAAACTAAATCGACGTTGTGATGGTTTTTTGTAAAACGGATATTGGCTATCAAATAATTATAATATATTTATTTATTTGCTACAACAAAAGTTTGATTATTTCATTTATTTTCAGTTGAAATTCATTCAAACAAATTTTGTTTGTCATTTAAATTAATTTGTAACAAATTTTTATATTTACCGAAATAAAATTTTATTGTCACAAACATAATTTCAATTCATTTAAATTCATTTAAACTTAAAGCCTAAAAAATTTTTCTTGCGCCAACAATTTTTTTAATTTACCTAAATTAATTTAAACTTATTTGTAGTAATTTTATTTGCTAAATCCAATTTTGAAGTTAAATTAACATCAGCTTGATTTGTATTTATTTTATCAAATCATTTAATGTAACTTTAATATGAACATGATAAAATTCCTTGAAAGTTGAATAAATATTCAAAATAACTTTTTTATATATTTATTATTACTTATTTTATAATTGATTTATTTCTTTTTATTTTATGTTCTGTGTACTTATTATAATCGTAGTTTAGAATTGAATTCTGAGCCAAGTGAGGGCTTCAAGCTGCTTAAATTTGTTAAGAGTTTTTTGCTAATCTACATATATTTTAAATTATTCAAATCGATTCAATTGCATTGCGTTAAATGCATTTGTGAAATTCCATTTATAATTGTATATCATTAAACATGATTATGAAGATTTCTTTTAAGTTATTCCTCTGAAAGTAACACAGAATATAACGATACTTTTCCAGTGTTGCAAAGCGTCGCACACATTCAGCATGCTTTGCACAATTTACAGCTTCAATTCAGTTTTGTTGCTTTGCGCTGCGTTTCGTCGGTTGCGTTGCGTTACGTTGGCTACGATAAGATGCCGCCGTTGCTTTCCTGCTGCTGCCTGCCTTAATTTTCTTTCGGTTCCGTTTCACGCTGAACACACAGATAGAGACAATTGCTGGTACACTCACACTCCCACACACACACATAGAAATTTGCGTCTAATTGGTTTTGGTTGCGTTCGATTTGAAATTCGATTAAAAGCCGCGCGTCACGATTACCAAGTCCTGTTCCTATTCCCCGAGCCAATTACATTTCCAGTGTGTTGCGATAGACGTCGACAGACAGACAGACAGACAGACAGACGGACAGAGAGAAGGGAAGGACAATGCGTCTTATGGAGCGCCGAAATGAGAAACAAGTCAAGCCAGGATTGTGGAAAATTGCGGATAGAACAGCACACGAGACTCGACGAAGCATCCTTGCTGCTGCGTATCATCTTCTGACACAGCAAGCTGCATTTTAAGGTTAATTGTCGTGCAGGATGCAGAAGCCAGCCGCGCATCTTTTGGGGTAGCCGGCTATTAAGAGGAATTTGGGTGCCATCGTCAGTCGCCATCGCCATCACCATCGCCATCGTCGTTGCCGGCAGCTCAATACCTGGCGCATTATTTCGATTTTATTGCAAGGACTACGGCCACTTGCGGTCATCCACGGCCGCATCGTTGCCGTAATCAATTGCGTGCGGCTATTTTGGGCACGCCATGGTCAGCAAACAGCAGCAACAACGGGAGCGAGAGCGAGAGCGAAGGCAACGAAAGGGGGAACGAAAGAGAGGAAGAGAGCGAAGGAAGGACATTGTAATGACGATGACATCGTCGCAGCTTTGCAACAGCCAGGTGCCACCACCCGCTGCTGCGGCCTTTAATGAAACATTCAGCGATGCAAATTGCAATAAGCTGCCACAAAACAGCGACAACAGCGGACAACAAGAGCGGAACACAAGGAGAATCGAGAAACGAGACAGGAGACAGGAGAAATGAGAAAGGAGACCGAGGAGCAACAGCTACAACAACATGAACGCAGTTAAGTGAAGTGAAATACACGAATACAGGTTTCCACAGGCTTCAAGGATAATGCGAAACAGCGTCAAGAACACTTGCGTCATGTCTGTGTAATTAAAGGAAATGCACATAAATATTGAGCACAAATATTGATAGGTAAATCAGGTTTATTCCATTAGTATTTATGGCATTTCTTGATCCCACTGATAACGCTTAAGACTTCAACTTTTATTGCTTATACGATATAAATAATTTCAAGCAATTTTCAGTATTTTTTTCGGTTAATACAAAGTAAACGCTGAAACCCATATAAAAATAAGCATTTAATTTTAATAAACAATCAAAGTTTGTAAACACTAAGTGCAAAAAAATCAAGTTACTTTAATATTATAAGTTTTAATTATTATATAACAAACAATAATTTTGTACAACAAATGTTAAAATAATGCAAAATATGTCGAAAATTTGCTGGGGATCTTTGTTGCTTAGGGTGATAATCTGGTATATTTTGCACTCTATAGTATATTTTCAATGTCAGTATATAAATATACCAAATATATCCATAACATATTTTTAGTATTTTTGTGGTATATAATAATATGGTATATTTTATAATTAATACCGCACTGTTTTTGTATCTGACAGTCGAGCACACTCTACTTGCTTGCTTTAATGTATTGTATTACTATATCAATATGCCAAACATAGTTTTTGGTATATTTTTAGTATTAGTAAATTATATTGGTATATTTTTTTAGTTAATACCGCACTGCTCACAATAAGTAGCGAGTATCTCACAGTCGAGCACACTCGACTATAGTTTTCCACCTTGTTAACACAACAAACAACTGTTGATAATTTTTAGGCCAATTTGATATTTAGTTTAGTTAGTTAGTTAGTTTATTAAGTAATTTGCATATGGATTATTATTTTCTGATTTGTGTTTAATATAATAAGATTAAAATGTAATCTTGCATAACAAAAAATATTAAACTGTTTAGCTAAGTATTTTTATATTAAAGTCCTTTATAGTTACACTAAAAGAAACCTTTCAGTGTTGCAAATTTGCATTGAATTGATTGAAATGTATTTTAAGGCAATAGTAAAGGAATGCTTTTGGATTTAAGAATCCCCTTATAATTAGTGTCGTAGAACTGCAATCAAAGTGAAACACAGGTGAATGCATTCACGAATAGGAATATGAATGCTAGCAACTGCTAATCGACGCGTCGTCGTTCTCCTTGTGACAGACGTTTTAATTAAATTTATAAAAAGACAACATATGTGAAGCACACACAGATACGCCTTCTCCCTCGCTCTCTCTCTCTCTCTCTCTCTCTCTCTCTCTGTCATCCTCTCTATCTCTCACACATGCACATACACTTTTAGAGTGAGGTTGATGACAATGCAACGAGGTGACGGCGATTAAGCGGTAATAAATCAGCCAATGGCAATAGGTTGACGGCAACATGAAGGTGAAGTGTGAGCTGCTGCTGCTGCTGTTGAACAAGATGACAGCGACGCGGAACGCTTTGGAATGGAACGCAGCGTAACGAAACGAAACGGAAACGATGCGATGCGTTGTTGCCGATGGCAAAAGTTGCACTCGCATAAATTAATCAATGGCGTTGCCGTTGCTCTTGTTGTTGCCCCGTTGTCGTTGCTGCTGCTCGTAATCGTAACAAATTGTTATTAATTTTCTTGCCATTTTTGCTCATAATTAAAATGTGTATGCGTGTGCGTGTGTAAGTGTCGCTTAAACGATTGCAATTCAAAGCAATCAATGCGTAAGCAACGCCATAAACTGCGCAAGGGGAGCAAGCTCACAGCGCGTCGATGGCAACTTAATGCCGGAAATGTGTGTGCCACACATACACACGTTCACTCACACACACACACACACACACACACACACACACGTTGTGGCATGTAATTAAGATCGATTATATGCCTCCCTGGGCTGCTGTCAAACTTGCTTAAATCATTTAGAGAGTGAGCTCTAAAAATAATAATAAACCCAAGGACAATCACAGATTTTTATTAACTCACTTCCTGTGATACACATCCAGACAGAGAGAAAGAGACAGCAAGGATATGTGAATGTATTTATAGGTATGTTATATAGTAGCAACCTCTATGACAATGACAAGCGACAGCCTGAATGCCCTTGTTCTACTCGGCCGATCACAATTAATTATTTACAATTTATATACAATTTTAGTCACAGTTGAACTTGTTAAAGTTATTTCCCTTTTAAATAAATATTTCATTAATAATGTACTCTTTTATTTTAAATTGAACTGAATAAAGTTTTCTCAATTTACAATATTTGTATTTTATTATTAACGTATTATTTACAATTGGAATTTCAGTTGAACTGGTTACAATTATTTTAATTTTAAATGGATATTTTATTAAGAATTTACATTTTATTAATCATTTTTCATAAAGTTATTTATTTTTCAACATGAATATTTCAATGAATTAGGCGGGTTGGTTGCATTATGATTTATATTATGATGTTTTAGTTTTAACTTCCGCAACACTCAGAAATCAAGAACAAGAATATAAAAATGTGATTAGACTTTATTTTGTTGGTTAATCAAGTGGTGTTATTTAAAAGCAAAGGAATATAAAAATGTGATCAGACTTTGATTCCTTAAAAGTGCTTATTTGATATTGTATAATAGAACTATTTGTAAGTGTGGCCAGACTTCATTGCTTTATTGTTGGGTGTTGTACAAAAGCAAAAACTTTGTAAAACTTACACGGATTGGTTGTTTTTAATGTTTTCTTTAGCAACACTTTGCCATTCTCAGAAATCAAGAACCAAAGAGAGGGAATATAAAAATGTAACAATAAACTTAGTCTAAAAAGGTTAGCTATATTTAAAATGAATGCTAAAACTTTTCTTAAAGCAATGCAAATTGTGTTAATCAAAGCAAGATATAAAAATGTGACCTGACTTCGATTCATTAAAAAATGTTTATTTTGTAAGTGTGAGCAAAACTTCATTTAATTATGTTTGTTAATCAAAATGTGTTATTGAAAGGCAGCGACAAAGTTAATGGCAAAACAATGAGCTCTTTTGCTTTGTTGTGGGTTAGAGTATAAACAATTGCTAGTTCTATGCGGCAGTTGCCACATGAGACTTGCCAGCTGCGCGTCTTTCTCTGCAACACACACACACATTCTATGTTATGTGTGTGTGTATGTGTGCATTGGTGATTGTGGGGTGTGTGTGTGTGTGGCGGTTGCAAACGTAACGACCATCATTTGTTGCAAAATGATGTATAATTTAATACCCGCAAAGCCAACTCCCAAATGGCAGTTGGTTCGCTTTGTACGTACGTATGTACGTATGTGTGTGTGTGTCGGTGTGTGTGTGTGTGTGTGTGTCGGTGTTGACCTCCAAAACAAGCCAAAGCCAAGCAAAGTCAACGCTGCTGCTGCTCCCACACTTATCCACACAGCAAACACACACAGAGAGAGAGAGAGAGAGAGCATACACTCCACAGCCACAAGCCCGCATCCGGCATCTCTGAGCCTGCTTCTTCTGCTTTCTGCCTTCCGCCTTCGACTCGCATCTCCATCTCCTTCTCCATCTCCATGTGCTGCTCCAACTGTCGCCCTCGACTGCGCGCCATGGACCCGGCCACGGACCACTAACGCGTCCCCAATGGCCAGCCAACAAAAACGGAGCCATGTGAGCGCGAACAGTGAAGAGTGAGCAGAGCAGAGCAGAGCAGATCAGAGAGTGTATAAAAAAGCGTCGTAACATGAACAACAACAAAAAGCTAAAAAAAAAAACAACAAAGAAAGAAAGAACTTGGAGTACTCGTGCATTTAGTAGGAAGCCGTCGACGTTGTCGCTCTTTGTTTGTCTGCCGCTGTCGCTGCCACTGCCACTGCCACACTGCGGGGTTTAGCTGTAAGCGAGATAGAGAAAGAGAGAGTGAGTGAGTGAGAGAAAGAGAGAGAGCTAGGGCTTGTTGAGGGGGCACAAGCCCGGCGGTTGTTTAACTCGAGTGCTGCACATAATTCATGTGTCCACTTGCAATTTTTCGTAGCCTCTTGTTGTTGTTGCTGCTGCTGTTGTTGCTGCTGCTGCTGTGGGGCGACATTGTTATGCTGGCCATGTTGTAAAAACGCCAAAAACAAAAGCGTTGCCCAAAAGCAAACGCAAAGCTCGTGCCTCAACATCCTCGACACCTCGCAGCTCACAGCTCACAACTCGCACCTTGCCGAGCGGCGTCGCGTCGAGAAACGTGGCACAAAACGTGCGAGTTTATATGCCACTATTAATGCGAGTGTGTGCGTGTGTGTGTGCGTGTGTGTATGCGTGTGTGTGTGCGAATGTCACACAAAATAGATTACTCAGTGTCGCGGCACTCTATCACATTTTGAGGCAGTGTCCGTACTTGCTCCACTTGCAAGGTGGATGGACAAAGGCAAAGCGAGACACACGCATTGCGCCCCAAGATGCCGCACGTTGCATGCAACAAGACCAGAAGCAGCAGCAGCAGCAGCAGCAAATGATTCTCGTATTAGCGAAGTCGTGCATCGAAGATGCACTGACCAAAACAGAACAGAACTGAACAGACGAGCCAAGCTGTTGCCTCTGCATGCTGTGTGTGGCAGCCACGTGAGTCGGCGTTGCACCAATGCATGTGGCATGTGGCATACACGAATATCTCTCTCGTTTTTTTCTTTCGTTTTCCACTTTAGTTAACTCTCAGCACAGCAATGCAACAATGCAAATAAAAAGCTAAACTCGGTTCGAATTTTATTTAAAGTTGAAACTCAAAAGCGAACGAAATCCGAATCGCAACTCATGTAATTCCATTGAAGTTTTTTTTTTTTATAAAAATTAGTTTCTTTAACATTTTGATTCGAGAAATCAATATTTAGTTAACAAACTCTACTTAATGTTTAAATTTTAAAGGAGCTTTAAAAGATAAATTTTAGGGCTATTGCATTATAAGATGTGTAAGAACTTTATAACAATACCATATTTAAATAATTTATAAAAGTTTTTTAATGGTAAAAAATATTTAAATAATCTATTTTATAGTCGTTCAAATCCGAAATAATAATAAAAGTTAAACGTATTTTCAAATCAATATAGGAAATTGTTATTCTTTTACTACCATTCGGAAAATTAAAACCAATCACAGTAGAAAAGCTACAAAAGAAATTCTTGATTGACAAAAAACTATCGTGTTGCAATCGAAAAGAAATCGCATGTGTTAAAATAGATATTTTCGGTTGTATCCATTTTAAGCCACCTGTATTAAAGCACGTTTTAAGTATTGTCAATATAATAATATCAAGAGTATAATAATAAATAACGGATAATAATAATAAAGAAGTATAATACAATTCTATAGCCGAAACGCGTGATTGAAGGGATCGTCAAGGTGCTGCCTTAAAGTCAATCATTCACCACTTCTTCACAAAGGAGTTTGACTTGCTGAATGGCAAGACAAGTGACAACTTCTTCACCAGAATGTAGATCGCATCTTAATTCAAACAGCACAAGTCGACAACTTTAAATAATATAAATGGACAGACTAAAGATGTAGGAAATTGGAAAGTTGCAATGAACAAGGAATATGGCAATGCAGGCACCTGAAGTCGAGAACAATAATACAATCCAATTTCAAATACAATTAATATTACAAAAAAATAAACCATTTCTTATTTATTTTTTTATTTTGCTCTATTTCATTAGTTGAGTACAATAAATTTGTATTATTCGCTAAATAAATAGTGTAATTGTATAGTACTAGCGTATATCTTAAACTTAAAAAAGAATATAATTAAATATTTACTTTGCTTCTTATTATACGTTAAAAAGTAGTAGTAAATTGATATATATTCGCCTTTATTAGAAGTATGCTAAAAAGATATGCTCTGGCTAGAGCTTTAAAACAATCGAGGGCAATATCGATGTTTCTTAAATTTCTACACATCGATAGTTCTTTGACCACTATCGATTGATTTTATTATATTTGAGCATTGAGAACAACGAGTAAGTAAAATTGGTTTTGTGTAGCATTTATTTAATTTTATTAAATTTAGTAGTGAAGTTTATCTTACCTTGTATTGGCATCTGAGAACATCAATGATTCAAAAAACATCGATAGTCCCAAACATCATTTGTTTTCTCGTTCTAGCTGCGAAAATATCGATGTCTGTTCACATTATTATTTAGCTGAAAGTTTGATTTGAATTATATTTCAAAATTATCGCGTTTATTGAAAAGATTTGTATTAACATACAAGTGCTCACATCACATTCGATAGTTACCCAACACTGGCACTAATCACGCGACACGTACTCAAACTATCAGTGCAACCCTGTGTCGGATTCAACACAAACAAACAAACAACATGCATATTTACATGCATGTGCATGTGTGTGATGGGAAGGGGAAAAAGGGGGGAAAAATAGAGTAGAGTAAGATGATGGAATAGCTTAAATAAAACATAAGAGTTAACATATTTCCCCCAATGCGAATAATTTTCCAGCTGCTGGCAATTCGGTAATCTTTTGTCGTACTCATCGCTATGCAGCAGAGTTGCCCATCTACATAATTTAAGAGCTTCCTTTGCAATTGCTGCGCGACCCAACGACGTCCATGGAGCCGTAGTTGTAGTTGTAGTTGTAGTCGTAGTTGTAGTTGTAGTCGTAGTTGTAGTTGTAGTTCGTATTCGTTGTTGTCCAGTTGCCCGGAGTAGTCGGTGCCTGACAAACCGCCAAATGGACAAACGCGAACATAAATAAATTTCATTGCGAATGGCAACGCGTGTGTGTGTGGGTGAAAAGGAGGAGGAGAGGAAGGAGGAACTACCATCAAGGTTGGGACTTGCGACTCTGATTATATTCGCTTTCCCTTCGGCCAGGCACTATCGACTGTCAGCAGCGCGACGACCAAAACAGTCGAGTGACAGTAAAGTGCATTTTCACACATGTCACACAAGCGTACACAGCACCATCTACCCCTTCCCTTCAACCTTCCCCCTGCCCCTTTCGACCATACACCACCAACACCATCACTTTGGCTCTGTGGGAAGCATAATTTATGGCTTGGCGTTTATGGCTTTATAGCATGCGTTTGTCCATCCCCGTGCACAGCCATCGTCTCGCTGTCTACTAATAGGCGTCTCCATTTGCAGCCAACAACACTCTCTACTCTTCATCTACCATGTTAGCACCTCTTCCAACACCGCAACGCAACGAAAGGCAACGCACCGCAGCGTCAGGCCAATCAATAATATTTTTATATAGTGTCGCGCTTTGTCTAAAACTCTTACTCTAATATTTTCGACTGCTGACTTTTAAGCCATTATTCTTCTCTACTCTCATCGCTTTTTAGTTTTTGTAGTTTTTTTTCTGCTCTTTTCTTTACTTCTTTTTCTAGGACAATTTATGGCTCTCAACTCAGTGTGTGTGTGTGTGTGTGTGTTGTCCGTGACGTATGCACTTGCAAACCGGGATGAGTTCCACATGAGAAATGAAGCTGAGCTGAGCTGAGCTTCGCTGAAAGATCTGCGCTGGAGGCAACGAAAGCTTATTACCTTTCAGCTAGCTTTTAGCATAGATTCGTTCAAGTTATTATTATTATTATTATTTAAAAATAAGTTATAATTAAAATTAATACTAACTATTGGTAAATCAATGGCAGCGAAGGCCTTCAGCTCATTCAAGTTAATTCAATAGATTAATATTTACTTTTTCAGAATGAAATCAGATTTGAAATCATATTTTGAAATTTAAGTCTATCTTAGTTCAAATTTATTGATTATAAGTAATAATTGAATAGTAATACATCAGCTCTTTTAATTCCTAAATTGTATTAAGCTAATTATTTGAATAATATTCTAATAAGCTATGAAATCAGTTGCTATTTTATAAGATTCAAATATGTATTTAAAAGTGAAATTTGAGTCGAAGGCCTCAGCAGTCAGCACTCCTCTTTTTCTTTTAATATTTAATTTAATATACTGAATATATTTATGATGAGTTAATATATGAATGTACAATCCTTTGAGTGCGTGTAACTACATATAGGCAGTGTCAAATATGCTTTTGTAATATAATACTTTTAATTCTGAATCACTTATACTTTTGTGAAACGAAATCATATGCTATTCTATAACAATCCACTATATAAATATAGAAATTAGATTTGGTGTAAAAGTAACTACAATTTAACAATGTCACTAATGCTCTCATTTCTGGTTTAATTATTTACAATTTAAAATAAAGCATCCTTAATACGTCTTTTAGTTCTTAAATATGATCAAGTTGATCCATTAGATAATTTTACTTTTGTGAATTAGAAAGAGATGCTTTTTGAATTGTATGCAACTACATCTTTTCAGTGTCAATTACTTTTTTTTTATTTAGAATTCTTTTTACAATTAAGATTAACCTTTTTCAATCCTTAATTCCTTGATCAACCTAAATTAATGTACTTTTGTGAAATGAAATCGGATGCTATTAAATAAGAGTCAAATTTTACAATCGAAATGAGACTTGGTGTACAAATTTTGTTTAAGTGAAACCAATGTTTTGTGCCATTGTCATTTCATATTTACAAATTTATTTATTAATAATGTCAATTAAGTCTTTCTTATATACAGATTTTTTTGTTAGCAACAATACAAAAAACAAAAAAAAAAAATACATTGTTTTTTTCCTACTACCTTTTGGTCAAGCTTTCCTCAAGTCAAAAAGTCTTGATAGTGTAAGTGAACCGTTTCTTCTTTATCACTGTATTTACAATTAACAATAAAACAGAATAACTTATCAACATATGAAAAACTTATTATCAATAAGCACCTAAGTAAATAATTTAGAAATTGAAAAATATCCAAGCATTTAAAATTGCCAATGGTCAAAAATGATTTGTTTATTGAAGTGTAATTTCAAATAATACATCTTTTAGTTAACATTACTAAACGATAAGTGTCATTATTAAGTGCAAATTACAATGACAAAATAAACAGACACTGAATGCTCTATTGATCGATAAATGAATAATAAATCAGCAATAAATACAAATTGTGAATTTGTCGACACGTTGTGCTAAACAAATGAAAAGGAAGCGACAAAACGACTTGCTCACATGTGAGCCAAACACTTCGTATAACATGAATGATTGTGTGAAAAGTAGTTGAAAAAAAAAAAAAAAAAAAATGGAAAATCCTAAAAGAAAAAAATCGTCAACAAACTGCCTTTGAAATTATACGAACAGTCAATTATCTAGTCAATCAGATGATAAATGGAACTTGCACACAGTTGACCTCTGCAGCCCCGCCGTTTAAATCCATTCAACAGCACAGAGAGAGAGAGAGAGAGAGAGAGAGGATAGAATCATCGGCAGCAAGGGGACAAAATGGAGACGAAAGTCTCGTCACATTAGGCGGTCGCCTTTCAATGCTGTTTGAGAACGGTTCGGCGCAGGGATTTTGCGATATGGGTTTCGATATATGCATGGCATGGATTCGGATTTGGATTTGTATTTTTATGTGGGGCTTCAAGTTTTTCATCTTGTTTTTGGGGTACGATGCTCGTTTACCCTTTTTAAGTGCCAAATTACCTTTGTGCCTGGGACGCAGCTCGCAACTCCGGTGGAGTGTGTGAAAGGAGAGAGAGTTTGTCGGGAGGGAGCCACTGTTGCATCATTTGCTTGATTAATTGCTGAGCCGATGGCTGCTCTGGTCACGTGTCATGTGTCAGACTAATGCTAATGGCGACACACACACACACATACGAACTTTTTCTCCTCCTACTCCTGCTTTTTGTACAGATCCTTTACAGACATGTGCATAGATTTTTGCGCTAAATTAATGTTGACATTTATAATAAATTTACAAATTGAAAATGAACATTTGCATTAAATGCGACTCGTTGGCGTCGCCTGTCAAACCTATGCAAAATTGAAAACTGTCAACCGGTGACACTTCCTCTCCCCCTTCGCTTTCAGCCCCATCAAACAGTTCCCTCTCCGAGCGAACGACAGTGCCAAAAACATGGACCATAAAGGCTCATCGAACTGGAAAATTATTTGGTCATTATGTCAGTTTAGTGGGAGAGAGCGAATGAAGTGAACCAATCCAAAAACTGCCAGCACGCATTGTAAAATTAATTAAATTTCCAAATTGTTTCATCTGCTGTTGCTGGTTGGTGTCGGTGGCGTTGGCGTTGGCTGCTGATTCGCCACTGTCATTAAACATTTATGCATATTGCATTTTCAATTGCAATTTTGAACAATTCACAAGTGAAAATACATACAATCGAAATGAGATACGAACTAAGCTCTTTAAATCGATCATTTTCCACCAAATAAAATGTAGCCAAACAATTTCCTATTATATACATATAGAATACATACATATATATATATATATATTTATATTTATATTTATATATATATTTGTATGTTGGCAAGAGCTCGACATTGTCCACGCTCGATTGGCCGGCGGCCAATGGCAACTTCCGCTTCCGTTCACAAATTTTCACAGCATTGACGACAATTGGCATACAGTCCTCCTCCTTCTCCTCCAGCTGCTGTTGCTGTTGCTGATGAACTGAGCATGGAAATCTGCCATCTACAGTGGATCACAGCTTATTTCAAATAGCTCCAACTGACAACTTTAAGTCATTATACTGACCCAACTAAGGGCGATATTACATCTATTTAAACGCAGAATTTTATTTTAGTGTTTTAATATAAAACATATTACTTCATCAAGAGACTCACTTTTTATCCACATTTAAAAGCTGTCACCAAGAACTGTGGCCAAAGGTTGCAGAAATTGCTCTGTCTGTTTAACAAAGGAAGTAAAATGTCTCCCAGAGCTAAGACACGTACTTAGTACTTACATATGTAGATGCATATTGCATAGCCCCGAAATAGCTATATGGAGTTAGGAGGATTGCATCCAGGTACTGCAAAATCCGTAGCTACGGCGAATAACGCGAATACGTGAGAGGATCCACATTACGTCGTGTGATCCAAAGCTTCACTCTGTAGAGAAGCAGATTGACAGACACATGACAGGTTGATAAACCATCAAAGTAGACTGAAGAATAATCGATAGCACTGTCGAGCCACAATCGATAGCAGCAATCATTTTCGATAGTGGCACAACTCACCAAGAAAAAAAAATAGATATGGATCGTTTTTTTGAAATAGGTATGTTTCCATAAGTATTATGAACTTTGAATGTTAGCAACACCTAGTGCGTCAAGTACACTGCGATTGCACCAGCACAGACTTTAAAAAAGATTCAGGACCAGAGTACAACACTACTCAAAAAGGTCAGTTGACAAAAAACTTGAGAAATGACTTGACTGCAACCATGAATAGAAGATAAGCGGCAATACGCCAAAATTTGTAAGTCAGCTGATATTATCGGCGACAATCGATGGCACTATCGTCCAATATCGATGGAGGCCACTATCGATAGTAGTTTTGATTTAAAGTTGTCGATTAATGCTGATTGGAATAAACTGTGATCCACTGTACATTTGTATAGTATGCACACATGAAAAGTATCTCGAGGTTAGCCTCAAGCCGCTGCCGTTCGGCTCTTAGAGCGATCGCTTTGCGAGTGGGAGGGAGGCGTGGCGTGTCAATGCTTTCAGTGCATTACCAACGGCGGCGAGCAACACATTTCAATTTTCCACATGGGAAATGCTGCTCACCGAACCAATTTATGATATCCGCTAAAGTGGCAAAGAACCGGGAGAAGAGCAGCAGACAAAAATGGGCGTTTCGCACAGCCCAGTTGGTCTGAACGGTGTGGGCGTGGCAGCCAAACGTTGACAGAGCATAATAAACCAACAAAAAACACACACAAAAAAAAAAACAATTAAACAACAAGAAAAAGAACATCAGAAAATGTATATTAAATTGGAAAATTGTCACTAGGGATGTCGGAAATATATCAAAATATCGATATATCGATATTTTAAACAAGAAATATCATCAATACGATATTTTTTTTAAAATCCAACAACTTTAATTGGCACTGCACGAAAACACAAAAGCTTGAATTAGGGATGACCAAAAAAAATAAAGAAACAGAACAGTATGCAGCCCTGTTGCTTAATGCTCGATTGAAACGATATTGCTATTAGAATGATATTTATGTAAATGCATTTCTAGCATTTATTCTCGCCTGTTAACCTGCATCGCATTTCGTAAGTGTAAAAAAATGTGGAATAATATTTATATCGCATGTCGGCATCCATTATGTTCGGCTCGTGTCGATGTGGCCACCTTTTCACATTCCTCCCTCTGACCAATCAGTGTTGTGTAAAAAAATCGAAAAAAATTGGCATAAATAAGTTGCAAATAAAGCGGGGGGGCGTATTGGTAATAATTTTAAAAATTTATGTTTATTTACAATTACAGTTTATTTGCCTGCACACACACATACACACACACACACACACACACACACATGCACGCACATTCGCACAGTCGGGCAAATAAACAAACAAACAAACAGACAGACAGACAGACAAACACAAACATGTACAAGTGCCACGCCTTAGCACTGCCCAAAAAGGGCATTATTTTTTGATATTTTTTTCTTCATTAATTTGATTACTTAAGGAAATTGCATTTAATTGAATTTCAGCACTTTCCGCATTTTTCAACACTACTTGCAAGCTATCGATATATTTTAAATGTAACTTTATTATGCATTAAGTTATAGATTATGCTAGTTTAATAACTTACTTTTTTAATGGTTCCTATTAATCAAATAGTCCTTAAGATGCAGTTGATCATAAATAACAGCATCCGATTGATTGACAGTGCTGTAAAGTGACAGTTTTCTTCAGTATAGATTTATGCATACATTAAAAATTTAGCTTTATTATCGATTTAGTTTAGCAGTGTTGTAAAGTGCACAAAGCTTTCAAGTTGTTTCCTCTCTATTATTTGACAGATCTTCTTGATGAAGTTTTCATCTGGTGAACACGTGAGTTGGGAGACGCAAATTTAATCGTATTTAATTTTTCTTAATTTGCTTGTGTAACTTTGCCGTAATTCTTTAGCTTCTTAACACAAATAGTTTCTACTTTGCGAATTGAATTGAACAAAATGGATAATTCTTGCGGGTCTGTCACAATAAAAATCTAATAATTATCAAAAAAAAATTTTAAAGTGACTCTTCAACACACAGGTTTTGCGGCATGCAATTGGATCCAGAGTCGATGCTTTGCAACTTTTGCGATAATGATGACGATTTGGACAATTACCTTAGAGAGTAAGTTATGTACTAAAAATTATTCTATTGGTATTTAATGCTCGTTGATTAGCTCGTCTATGGAAAGCTCTGGCGTCGAGGACTCTTCTGATACCGAAGCTGCCTTAGATTCTCTGGCTAACGGTGGATTTGTACCGTCCGACGATGATTTGGAAGTTGATGAAGACAATACCCAATTTAATATTCTCTTCAATATGTGCGTACTGGCAGCTTATATGGTTATATACGACCAGGAGGTATCAAAAATGAATGATGATAACATGAACAATTAAACTTGAATGCGAAAATGTTGATCATTTTCCCTTCTGTTTGTTATCTTCTTGTGTGTGCGTGTCCTGGTTATACAAATGTTTATTAATTATATTTATAAACAAGCGGCAATTGCGCACCATTTGTGCGCTTTTATTTATTTATGCTATTAAACATTTCACGCGCTTGCACGCTGCAAGGAGGACAACATTAATTCAGCTTTGCATTTAACAATTTTATTATTGAATTTTAATTAATTCAACAAATAACGAGCAAAAAATGTCAAAAACAAATTCAACACACACACACACGCACATGCACATAAATATTACCAACACACACACAAATTGTTCGCTGCACTTGACTACAAACATTTTTTGGCAGACAACGAACTCGAACTCACACAACATAAATATGTAATGCACTATAAACAAAGCCGCACATTGACAATTGGCCAATTGGCAGCTTTGGAGGCGTCCATAACGTAAGCTTTTTGGCCGTTGGCAGTTTAACATATTTCCAGAATTTATCAAAATCAAATATAATACATATGCGAATCAATAGTTGTTATTAATGATGCAAAACAAAGCCTTAAAACAATATGTTTAGCTTTGATTGCAATTTTGCAATTACTAAATTTAAAACAAAAAAGAAATGGAGTTTAATTGTTGGTAAATACTTGAATATTAATTTTGTTCATATTATTATTTATAATTGCACATTGTCATAGCATTCGTTTATTCAATCCTTCAAATAATATTCTCAGGAATTTAATTGCTTGTAAATACTTAAACATATTATTTATTTATTATTTTTCTTTCTTTTTTAGTTTATTGACTAGCGAAAATATTGATTATATCTACTTATAAATTGATATTTTTTATTATATGATATATAATCTTGCGATTATCTTTAAACATTTATTTTTTAAATATTCTCCGGAATTTAATTGCTTGCTTTTTTGGTTGATTGAATTATAATGTTGTGATTATCTAAACACATTTTTTTAAATTTTATTCTCTGGAATTTAATTGTAAATATGTAATTATACATATTGTTATTTATTTATTTTACATTGCAGTGCTTTTTGAAATATATATTTTAAAAATTTGCATGTAATTTAAATATACATTTTTATAAATTTCGTTTATTCTCTAGTTGTCAAATATTTCTGTAATCAAAGTATTATAAGCCGCTTAAATTTGATTTTTTTCGGTTTATTGATTTAAAGCGTGTTTATGTTTTTTGTTTCTTTGCAATAATGTAAGCAATTTGCAATGTGATTAATGAAGAATCATACGCATAAATTATTGCTCCAGCCGAGCTATGAATATGCTTCACAAAGTGCTTTTTGTGGGCGGCCAAGCGGCTCGATACAATTGATATGCTTGCTGCTGGATGGGCTTTGCCACGCCCATAAATTGTCATTATTCTGTGTGGGTCGTGCTGTGCTGTGGAATTATAAAAAACAAAGACAAAAATCATTAAAAAAAAATGAATGAACGTAAAGTGAGCGACGGCAGATGATGCAAATGTGTGTGAGTGCGAATGCGAGTGTGTGTGTGTGTGTGTGAGTGTGTGAGGAATGAAGAGCTGTAATTGATATTTGCTTTATGTGCGCACACAACGAAATTGAAACTGTAAACATATTTTAACATATGCTCAGATATTCGCAAATGTGTGCAAGTACATATTTACGTGTCTCTCTGGATGTGCATACATCTACATATACATACATACATACATACATATGTATATGTATGTATTTACTTTTATGACTGCTGTCCAACTGGAGCGCCTGCTGCGACTCAAGTATTTCGGAATCAATATATTAATTAGTGCAAAAGTGAAATAATGCGTTTTAAAAATAAAACAGGCAACAACAGCGTGCAAGCATTTTTGATTTCGAAATGCAATCGACGTGTTCAAAAGTGAAAAATGAAAAGTTTGTTAAAACAAAAGCACAGCAAACAGCAAATGCAAAACAAAAGTTGAGTGTGATTGACTGTGAGATACCCGTTACCCACTTGGAATAACAGCAAAACCGTGAGGTATTTGTTATTATAATATACTGCAAAAATACAGGAATATACCAAAGTTAATATTTGGTATATCGATAAAGTAGTGCTGTTCTATGTTGTAAATATGTCAAATAAAATACCACAAAAATACTAAAACATAACGACTTTCAAGGGACCGACCATTTTACGTCGTTATAACCGGTGGACGCACTAACCGGAAGGAGCAAAAAAAAATATTTTTTTGTTTATTTTATGGTTTCCAGTTCGTAATAGGCTTCTAAAATAAAACAAATTAATTTTTAAATAAAACAAAAATTTGTTTTGAGACATTTTGCGGGTGTAATGCACAAGTGTCGAGCTTAAACTGAATGACCTCTTCATTGCGCATTTTGCGCATTAACTCACATTTGGCGAAATTACGCATTCAAAAAAAAAGCAGAAAAAACTAGAAATATAACGGAATAGGCTATGTGATCTGCACACGCACGCTGTAAACATTTGTGTGACGTCAGCATCATGATACAATTATACAAGGTAGTCTCGTCGGAAAATAGCTTTCGTCAGTGCGCATTCGTATTTCGACGCAAGAGGTTGTCTGCGGACGAAATTTTTAGCGCAATTAACCCTTAAGCAGGCCATCCACGGGCGAGCATGTTCGCGAATATGTTCGCAAACTTGTATTTCATTTGCCCACCAACTAGGGCCAACATGTTCGCGAACATCATTTGTCGCAAATTTTCAAGCAGTCAACATGTCAACGGATAACGACATATATGAAAAACTGTTAAATTTAGTAATGGCCAAAGTTATGAAGACCTGAAATTCTGAAATTCAGAGCCTTGGGCGCATAATAATTGAAATATAATAATATAATAATTGATTTTGCAGACAAAAAACGAATTCTTTCATACATTTTTTGCTCATTTTGCGCTGCGCAAATACGTGCTCTCTCTACAAAACGATTGCGCAAATGATGTTCGTGCAAACGTTGCCATCCATTGGCGAACATGTTCGTGCAAACACAGACAAAATAGAATAATTTTAATCTCATGCGAACATTTTGACGAACACGAAATTTGACGACGAACGCTACCATCCACGAGAAAAATTTCGTCGAGCACAACATATTCGCGAACATGCTCGCCCGTGGATGGCCTGCTTTATGCAAAATGACGTTTTGCCATGTATGCCGTAGACACCGATAGAATTAAAACATTTAGAGAATTAGAAAATTCTCATATTTGTTATATTATTAATATTGTTCATAAACAATTTACATTTTAAAAATATGTGAAGGAGACATTAACATTAGCTTCAAAATATGTAAATATTAATATCATCTTCTAAGGGTTAATGCGCATTTCATTGTCGTCTCGTTCACACTACCACGCTGTGCCTCTTTCACTCGCACTCATTGCTAACATAGACAGGGTACCAGCTTTTTTCCGACGAGACTACCTTGTATAATTGTATCATGGTCAGCATTGCACTTCGACTGTCTCTCTCTAACAGCAGCGTTGCTAAGGCGACGGCTAAGACTGACAATGAATAGTGAGAGTCTAAGAGCTTCGTGTCGCTGCTACGCACACAAGCAAGGGTGCCGATCACTGATATATACATACATTTCTAATTACGCCGTTTGATGCTTAAATTTGTTGGCATTTTTTCGCTGAATTTTTTTTTTTCGTCGCTATATCCGGTTGAATTCTGAAAAATTTCGTCGGTATAAGCGGTTAGTCGCTAAAAGCGGAGACGTTCTAAGCGGAGGCGCTTTTATATATGTAAGTTTGTATGGGGACCAACCAAGCCATCGAGTTTTCGTCGTAATAACCGATCGGACGCTATAAGCGGAGTCGTTATAACCGGATTCTACTGTATTTGGTATATCGATGAAGTAGTGTGATAGTAATCTTAAAATATACTAAATTAATTTACTAAATATATCCATAAGACACATCTGGTATATCAAAAAAGTTGAGCCGTATTATTAAAATATACCGAATATTCTACCGCATAAAATACTAAATATACCAAATGTCATTTACGGTGCTTACACTAAAATATACCAAATACCATATTTGGTATATCGATAAAGTAGTGTGATATTAATCTTAAAATATACTAAATTAATTTACCACAAAATACTAAAATATACCAAAAGACATATTTGGTATATCGAAAAAGCGGTATTATAAAAATAAACCGATTATTCTACCGCATAAAATACTAAATATACCAAATGTCAAATACGAAATGTTTATCAAATACCATATTTGGTATATTGATAAAGTAATACATTTAAAATATACCGTTGCGTAGCCGGGTATAAGCAAAAGCGCTTGTCAAAGAAGCTGGAGGATGTGGTCGGACATGCCGAAGTGCGCGCTGATTTATTTGGATGTGTTCTGCATTTCAATATCGCTGCAAAAATATTCAACGCAATTAATTTGCGTTTAATTTTGAAGCGTGGCAAATTTTTAAAACGGTCCATTGGACGACATCGCAGGCATATTTGAGGTCAGCTGAAAAGTATGCTGCACTTTTTTTTAATTGCAGACCATCAAAGCTGGGCACTGCGCGCAGTGCTTTGTTGCGTCTTGCGGGAGGGGATGGGAAATGAGATGAAGGTGGGGGGTTGGAAGCTAGAGGGAGCAGTTAACAAGGTGGCCATGCTCAGATGATGCCGCTGCTGCAGATGCCCGCAGCAATGCGCACAGCTGCTGATTTTGCCTTGAAACGTGAATAATGTTGAAATTTAATTATACATAATTCAAGCACAATTCCAAACGGTAAATCTGCACAGCAGAGCTGCAAGCGCACGACTGAATGAGCCATCCAACCAGCCAGGCAGCCACACAGAATTAGCGCTGCGAACAACAACGCCACCAACAACAACAACAACAGCAGCAACATAAGCACCAGTTGCAATAGCAACAGCAGCAGCAACTCGCCCGTCATTTTGCTCACACGCTCTAATTAGTTAAGCGAAGCGTGGGCAGCGAACGGCTTTTGGTGGGCGTGGGCGGTGTATGTGTGTGAGAGTGTGCAATGTGGCAGCGCGGTTGCATCTTTTGTTAGAGCAGCGCACTCCAGTCCAATGCAACGTGTTGTCGGGGCAACAAACGCGATGAGCGCGGTAAAAATTTTTATGCTATTCTCCTTTTATTTGCACAATAAACGTGACAACAACAACAGCAACAACAACAACAACAGCTGCAGCAGCATCAACAGCAATAGCAACAGCAAATTACCTTGGGCGATTGCTCGACAAACAGATATGCTGTAGGCTAATGGTACACACAGTCACATTTCTAGTTGGTATCGCATTTGCCATAAGGTATTTGCTCAATGCTTGCGCCATTCTTTTGTACGCGCACACAGTTTGCTGATATACCCCGTTGGACTTCAGGGTATTAAATAGTACAACATAGCACTCGATTTCCCAACGACTGTCCAGCTCAGTTATATTTCAAAACTATAGCAATGCCGGGGCTGTTGGCGATGCCGAGCTTGGTGCTTCCAGCTCCTGATTCTGCCTGATATTCTCCTTTATTATTGTTGTTGTTGCTGCTGGTGTTGGTGTCGAGTCCGAGGGTGTTGGGGTGTGCGCAATGGACATCTGCGTATCTGTGAAAATGTATCTGCATCTTTGCAACGGTAATTAAATTGCAGCTGCCTTTGTTGCTGCTGCTGCCGCTGCGCATGAATCAAGCGCCTGCCTAAAAGTAGGCAACGCATTTTTCCCCCTCTGCCTGCTGCCTGCAGCTGTAACACTCCGTATCTGTGTGTGTGAATGCCAGACGAAGCTGCAGTTTTTGACAATGTAAATCGAATTTGTAGTGGCCAATTTCACACAGAGTTGAGAGACAAGCGATAGAGCGAGATATGAAAAGAGACAGAGAGAGACTACGAAAGTGATTGGATTAAATGGCTTTAGTAGCTGGCAGCTTAACGCTAGAGTGCGTATGCATTTCTGAAAACTCATAACATTAAGAAAGCATCAATGAAAGCAAAAAACAAAAACAACAAAAGTGTGTCGCCTCAGTGTTGAATGCATTTGCTTAATTTTTGATTGATTTCACATTTGTAGCTTTTTGGTTATGTTTCAAGTTAGCATTCTGCCATCAAAATCACAAGTAAAATATTGGAAAAGATAACAAAGTTAACAGAGAATGTTTAATAATGAGATAAATCAATATATTTCTTATGTTCGTTGACCCAATTTGTTCTCGGAACAACAGCGACAGGATATACAAGAAATATTGCTGGTAACTAATTTGGGGGAAAAAAAATGGCATTACTTTCTTAGCCGCAAAAGATCTGTCGAGGACTGGAAAACCTACATTCGTTTACTATTATTATTGTAAACTAAATGGAATTAAATGTATTAAATGTATTTTATATGCAATGCAACTTAATTTAAAAACATATTATTGAATATTGGCATTTATTTACGAGCATCGTTTCGTAAAATTATTCGAATAATTTCCAAGCGATCTGCATATATTTACAAACCTATTAACATGGACGTTTTTATGACATCGTTCATCATTGTCATAGATGTTGTCTTAATCTGATGTGAATTTAACATATCAATTAGTTCAGTAGTTTTTTTTTCTTCTATCCATAAAGTCGGCGCCACCGTGAATGAATGAAAAGTGCTAAGTCAGCAAATTAAATACCAGGCGAGCATAAATCAGCAGCAAGCTAAAGTCAAGTCTAAAAGTATGCAATTCAAATTTGACGTAAGAAAAAGGTATAATATGTACAACTCATGTAGCATACTTTTAGGATCAATTTATCAATTGTATTGCTGCTGACTTTTTTTCAATTCTGCTTGCTGCCAATTTATGTTCGCCTGGTATATTGCCAGTGCACTTGGAACTTTTTAAGCGTTGTTTGAGGCCATTAATAATAGCAACCGATATCGTGTGGAGTAACTAATTATCTGGTGATTCCACTGACTCCTCATTTATGATCGCCTGGTATTTCGATTACTTTGACTCGCGAGTTACATGCAATATTCCAAACAGAAATATGGCAATCGCATTTAAACCTTAGATGATCCCATATGTTTTTTATGTTGATCAATAAAGTTGGTAATTACGATATGTATCTTATAATCTCCAAGAATCTCGCAGAAATTGATCAATTTCGGCAAGTACTGTCGATTGGAATTCAAAGACTTTAAAGCATAAAATCCGCTTTGCATTTACCAAAAATGAAGTCATGTGCATTTGCTTAAGCGTCAATTTCCCAATGCCCGCAAAAGTGTGCTATGCAAAATGCTTTGTGAGTGTGTGAAATTCTGTTGAAAACCGATTTGTAAAATTCCTTACTGCATTTAGTGCGAGCATTTGAAAATTGTTGCCGAACATTTCTAGTGTTTATCTTTGGCGAATTGCCCTTGAGATTTACACTAATGGACCGTCCACTTTCCTCTCCCTCTCCCTCTGCACCACTCTTTCAGTCACTCTCCCAATGATTTCCTCAGATATTCTCTGTTGGTTGGACAGCTGCCAAATCAGTCAGCTCAATTGCCTAAGCTAGCAAAAGTGCAGCATAATTTGAATATGCATTGGAAGCATTGGATAATTATCATCATTAGGATGTAGAGCTTGGAATGTGGCAAAGTTTCAATGATGCCAAGCGATATTATTGAAAACATGTACTACATTGCGTTGAAAGCAATCACAAGCGGAGACTGAGCCGAACAGAAATGAATAAAATTATTTGAACAAGCGACCCCCGACAGCAACTGCGATTGCAGTGGGTCACAAAAAGGAATAACAATGTGAGAGCAACAACAACTGGCAAACAATGTAATTGCGAGGGAGGAGAAAAGAAGAAGCGAAAAGAGGGGATTGTGTGACCAGAGAAAATGATTTTGTGGGTCAGGCTGGTAGCCACAGCTACTTAGAATCGCCGCAAGCTGTTGACAGCAGTTGGCCAAACGGCAAAACCAGCAGCTGACTGCAGTCTGTGGCAGTGTGGCACAAGCTGTGGCTGTGGCTGTGACTGTCACTGTGGCAGAAGAGACTGTGGCAGCGGAGGCTGTGACAAGGACAGTCTTTTGCTAGACTTGCAACTTTGGCTCTGGCTGACTTGATCGGGTTGTAAACCAACGAGTGTTAAGCATTTTAATTGCTGGCATTAATTTAGACATGGATGAAACACTTGATGATGCCATGCCGTTGCTCGTTCGTTTCTCTTGTTACTGCCGTTGCTGTTTGTTGTTACAGTTGTTGTTCGACTTTGTCCATTGTTGTTATTGGTCTTTGTCAATTCACCTGCAAGCAATTTGGCATCGAAATACAGAAAGTGAGAACGAGAAAGGCGTAATCAAAAGTGCCTGGGCATAATAAATAATTGCTTTATGCATTTATAAAGCAGCCGGCTTAATGCTGGACACACACACACACACACAGACAAAGCTACTCTCGGACAGCTCGACAAATGCCAAAGCGGACAGCCAGACTAGGCTCTGGCAGACAGATGACTACCTCGACAGCTCCAGCTCTACAGCTCGACGGCTTTCGACTGAAAGTCTGTTAGTTGCAACAGCATTTGTCTCATTTTGTTGGCATTTAATTAAAACACATGCAATTTATATATGAAAACACAACAGACACAGGCAAGCGTATACTTTTTGCCATCACTGTGGCAAATTGCAAAGCCGGTTGCAGAAATGAGAGAGAAAGGACATCGAGGCGTCGACTTTCGTCACTCGACACTCGATATACTCTGTGTCCGCATGAGTAACTGCTGCCGTCATCATATTAGAACGCAATTATGCAATTGCTTTTGTATTGTCAGCACAACAACAACAGCAACAACAACAATGGCTCACAGCTCATTTCAGGGCCGGTTGCATTTCTCCTGCATAATTTATAATACCTACTTATGTGCGAATACCGAGTATATGTAATATAACATCTACTATGTACATACAATAATTTACATGCACATTGTCAAAATGTGTTCTGCCACGCCCACGCTGCCCACGCCTACGCCCACTAGGCCAATGCCATTTATTACGCATACGACCTGTTGTCTGTGCATTTCAGTTTCATTTCGCATTAAATGCTAATTTCCTTTCCACCAAAACATGCAATAGATGGCGCCAGCCGCAAATGCGCAGCCTAAAAGCAGGCAACACTTTTCGTCCAACACAATGCGCTTTTAACCCAAAGCAAAAAAAAAAAAAACACATATAGTAAAAAACAAAACTCAAGTTGCACGGAGTTAGGAACATCGGCCAGTCTTAGCGCATAAATGTTGAGTTGTGCTTTTGCAGTTGTTGTTGCCCGCCCCTCTGCAAGTGACGTTCGTCGCTTCACGTCGCTCTTCAACTCTTACCCCCAACTCGACGCCCCAAAATGCTTTTACAAAAACTTAGAATCGGCAGGTTCTGTCGTCCTTGTGCAACTCCCCCGGCTTATTCCTCTCCGCCCTTGTTCATGTCCTCTTAGTCGTCGTCGTCGTCCTCATCGTCGTCGTCTTTGTGCAACTTGACAAACTAAAAATGAAAAAAGTTTCCTATGCCGTCGTGTTGCAAGCGGCGCCTTTTTCAATATCCTTTTGCCAGTTTTACCGCAGCCCAAACGAAGCAGGAAGCCAAACCGACGGCGCTGGCGATGGCTCGACATATTGATTTTGTTTGGTCGCTCTCTAGATGAGGGTGTGTGTATATGAGTGTGTGTGTGTGTGTGTGTGAGTGAGTGTGCCTTAGAGAAAGAGAGACACTAAAATTTAAGCTAGCCCAGGAAATGTCGATGCCGATGCTGGCTGGCTGGCTGCCTGGCTGGCAGTTAAGTCAAGTCAAGGTGAGTCTGCGATTCAATGGCGCACTCACAGAAGATTAAGCTGTAGGGGCCAAACAAACTAAAAACCAGCGACCAAGAGATGCAGATGTAGCAATGCCGCCACAGCTCAAAGCAGAAGGCAAAAGGCAAACATTCATTGAGCGACCAAAAAGGTGGCTGAATAGAAAACGGGGCCAATATTCAATGGTTGAACGGATGGAAATTCATGCAATTTAAATGCAACTTTTATTTTAACATAATTTATTTATTTCACTTTCATAATTTATGCACAGCTCTAGAGAAATTGGTGTAAATGAATTTATCATTATTTATCTCTGCGCTTTATTTATGTTAAAAGTCACTTTTTTTTGCTATGTTTATGCTATCAGCTGAACAAAAAAACATGTTATGAAACTTCTTGAGTTTATTGGCCCATTCATCAGCTCGAAGAATTCTGTCTTCACAGAATTGTGTACATTGATAGCAGATCTTTCAAATGTTTTGATCATTTCGTCAGTGATTGCTCAATAGAAATCCAAATCCAGAAAGAAGAAAGAAATTTGCTGTTGTGTTGACTTTTTGACCTCTGCGTTTCTTATGTATGTTTTTTCGGGGTCATGCTGTGGGCAGTGGCATGAAACCGGTTTCTGGCAACGCTTTATTGCTTCGTCGCGACGCTGATCAGTTCTGGCAAAAGCATTAATTTTGTCTCATGACAGGGCCCAAGACAAGACGCAACGAGAACGATAGAGGAGCGGGTTTAATTCTCCCCCCCCCTGGAGCTGTTTTGTTTGCCGTCTCGCCATGCCCATTTATGCGTAATTTGCCAATTTACACAAATTCTTTTGGCCTTATTGAATAAGCGAGCCGAACCAAAACGCAACCTTTTGCGTGTCTTAGCCAGTCCTGTTTTTTTTTTTTTTTGCTTCGTTTTTCTTCGCTTTTTTGGGGCGTCAACCACTGCGTTTACGTTTACATTTTACGTATTCGTTTACGTTTCGGTTTACGGCAACGGGAGCAACGGGAAATGGGGAATGGGAACGGCTACGGTTACGGGTTCATGAGCGCGCCAGACATCCTTGAACTTGTGTTGGCCAGGATATCATGTTCGCATATTTTGTCTGCGTTTTATTTATATAAATTTGTGCGCCAAGTCGTTCGTTGACTCGACTTGCCCAGCGCCTTCGACTTCGTCTTCGTCTTCACCTTCATCTGTAATTCGCGCGCCAAGATAGCGATATCCTTGCCCCGACACCATCGACGGCATGAGAGTTATCAATTGTTTTCGGAGACACTGTCAAAGGATTTGCTAAGGCGTATCCCTCGACCTCGAGTCTCGAGTTAAGTTCGCGAATTAAAACCGAATTTAAGTGAGCTTCTTTCTTAAATGTTGTGTGTGTGTGTGTGTTAGCTCAGCTCACAGTTTCTTGTGCAGAGGTTGCTTTAAAGACCTTTGAAATTCTAGAGCACATACAGTGAATGCTCGCTAAAAGCTAACTAACAGCGCGTTTCAAACAGAAAAACAAGCATATCAAGTAATCCAATTAGGCGTGTTGGAAATTCTTTATTATATTTCAAGTATTGTGTATATATTTTTATGTTTAATTTTCTATGATTTTTAAAGCACTTTTTTGTTGCATTATTATTGTAAATTTCTTATACATATTCTATAGTTTAAAAATCATTTTTTTGCAGCTAAAATATTATATTTATTTATGCTTAAATATTTCCATTAAATAATGTCATTTCTAATTTGTTTGTTCACATCTGCAGCAGTGTAACTCACTAGCAGTTAAGGCAAATCAAATATGTTTTTTAATATTTCAAGAAATAAACAATATTTACTGCTTTATATTCTACTATTACTTTTTTTAATTTTCTTTGATTTTCAAAGCATATTTTTTTGCAATTTTTATATATTTTCTATACAATTCGTTTACTTTTCTATGCTCTTCAATACTTCTGCATCATTTATTTATGTTAATGCCTAAGCTATTGTTCTTTTTACTTTGTATGTAAAAATTCAACATTTTTGTAGCATTTAAATAAATGTGTGCTTGTATGCATTTAATTTAGATATTTTTTTATTTCACAGTTCTCTAATTTTCATATATATACATATATTTGTTTTGTTTTTGCGCAATGTAGACTTTATTTAATATCTCAATTTTGTTGTTTTCTTTATTGTGATTTTGCATTTCTTTTCTCTTTACATATTCTTTATATTATTCTTTTAAGCCACTATAAAAAAAAAAAAATACACAGAAAAAAAATAAAGTAAAATAAATAATGATGTTTATCATCGTGTGCTGTGATTAGTATCTCGAGTGGCGTCGCCGCCAGATATTTGGCATCGACCGTTCATGCCGCATGTCCAACACGCTCTGCTGTTCGAGCAGCGTCGCAGCAGCCTCCGCTTCAGTCTCAGCTAAAGCTAAAGCTTCAGCCATGGCTACGGCCTCGGCTTCAGCTTCTGCATCAGCTTTAGCTTCGATTCTCGCAATTGGTTCTTCTTCGGCTAGTTCAAATAGTTGTTGCTGTTGCTGCCACATTTCACGCTGCTGTCGCTTGTTCACGTGTCGATGTCTCGTCTTCTTTTTATTCCTCGGCTGCTGCCCTCCCGCTCCCCGCACTTGAATGTTGCCCCCCGCATTGCGGTTTCTGTTGCGATTTCTGTTTCTCGGCCGCTGACGTCGTCGTCGTTGTCGTTGTACGCCTCCATCAACGCCATCGCTGAGCATTAGACTCGTTGGCATTGTGGGCACCGGCTGCTCCTCAATGCTCCGCCACCTGCTCCTGGTCCCCAGTCCCCTGGTGGTGTTCGTTGTGGTTGTTGTTGTCGTCGTCGTCGTTGGAAAGTAGTTGGTGGGCGGTGAGATGACAATGATGTTGTCCTGCGGCGGTTGTTGTGGCTGTTGGAACAAGTTGCGCCACAGCATGAATTTCTTAAACAGATCACGACCGCTGCCCACATCAGCGTCCGAGCTGCGTCCCACCGCAGGCGGCAGGCGATAGCCTGAAAAAGAAAAAGAGAGAGCGGGAGACAAAGAGTTAATTGAAGTAATTGAGCTGCAGATTGAATGAGTTGCCTGCTCACCAGCACCAGCACCAACAGTTCGACGCGCCGAGACGTGCAACAGGGGCAGCAACAGGAGGAGCAGCAGCCGCAGCAGCAGCTGCCGGCCAGCCATGTTTGTTGACATCTTCTGGGTGTATGTTGAGTCTTGGCTGCGCTGGCTTTTATAGTCAAAAGCGTTGCAATTAAAAAGTTTCACCCCGCCATAAACTAATTGCGGGCTTGCGTGCGTGGGGCATCATTAAAAGAAGAAGAAGAAGAAGAGGTAGAAGAATAAGCTTCTAGCTGCAATGCATGCTGCGGGGCACGTAAATCAAACACAGAACACATCTACGAGATACTCTCTCGCTCGCTCTCTCGGATACTTTTGGCGCAAGTGAAAGTTGTGTGTAGGCACAGTAAATCAAATCTAATAAACTCGACAATAAACATGCGCACATAAATCTCGGCAGGCGGCACGAGCGAAAAACTGGCAAATCAAGTTGCAGGCCAACACAATAACAACAAAACCAACTACATACGTCTGTGCGTATCTGTGAGATACAATACTTATGGCTGGCTAAAGCAACAGCTCGACCGTGTTGTATAAATAAATAAACGAATTTATGTTTTCAGAGTCCAGCTTCTGTTCTCGGTCCTCCTCCTGCTTCTGCTCCTGTTCCGTCTGCTTCCAGTTTGAGTTTCAGTTTCGGTTTCGGTTTCAGTGTCTATCTTTGAGGTTGGCCGAGTACTTATACGCATATACCATGAATCTAGATACATTTATTCAGTGCGTGTGTGTGTGTGTGTGTGTGTGTGTGTGTGGCATATTTTTTTATGCACATATTTATATTACATGACCAGTTTTGCGGCCACATCCTTCGCATCCTTCGCATCCTTGGCATCCTTGGCACATATCCATATGCGGTCGAGATAGTGTCAGTGCGTGAGTCGCCCAGGCAAATAACTTTAACATAATTCACTTAAATCTTTTTGGTTTAATCTTGAAAAGTGTTTCACACACACTCACATACACATTAAGTGCTTCATTCGCACTGTCAGACAGACAAAAGGAGAGGAGAGGGGAAGAAGTGACAGTCAAGCACAATGTGAAGCAAACATTCCACAGCACTTACTTACTTACTTACTTACGCACATGCACTGTCCTCTAAATGTATCTGTAAATGTATCTGTATCTGTATCTCTGACTGTATCTGTATCTCTGCAGCTGTACATGCGGCTCCTTCTTCTTCTCCCCCTTCTCCAGCTTCTCCGCCTTCTCCCTCTGCTGTATGCGCAAATGTTGCTTCAACTTTGGCGCCCAAGTCAAAATGTTTTCTTGTAATTTCCCAAAGTGTTGTGTCAATAGTCTCCAATACTTCATATTGCCCAACTTAACTGACTTCGCTTCTGTCTTCTGTCTTCTATCTCTCCTAAACCAACCAAACACACAAGAAGATTACTTAAACAAAACAAATGTTAGCTAAATTATAGAAGCCATCACATAATGGATTTTCCAATTCCGAGTTTTTATGAACTTCCCAAAGCAACTTGAAGCAAATTTTTCTTTCGCTTATATATCAAATGTATTTAATAAATGAAATATGAGCATCCTTCACAGTTTAAACAATCGATAACAATAAAAATTTAAGTTTTATTTAAGAAAAAAACATGATTAAAAAGAATATAAAGTGAGGTGAAAGTACAATTTTCATTCTACAAATTCAATTTCCATAAATAAAAACTGAATATTAACAAAAATTTATCCATCAAGGTGGAAAGTAAAAGTTTGTTTTCTAATAAATTGACATAAATATAATTATAAATGTGATTTTAAAAAATTTTCATTCAAATATACAAATTTTCATAGCAAGAAACTAATAAGAAACTAATCAATTTAATCCATGGCAAAGAAATCCCACTTATGTATGTTAATGCGAAAAACAGAAAATAAAATGAAAGTTAATAATTCAAAATAAATTAAGTCACCATAAATATACAAAAAATTAAAATATAATTATATTTATAAAGAAAATACATAGGCGCATCATTTATTTATTTAGATTAATATAGCAAGAAAACTAATGCATGAATAATGCAATCGATAACAAAGAAATAAAACTTTTGCTAATACAAATAAATAAAAATGAAATTTAAGTAATTACTTTGACTTGTGTAAAGGTGAAAAGTAAAAGTTTGTTCCTTCAAATTAAATTGCCATAAACTATGCTATGCATATAACATAGAACAGAATATAAATTATGTGTGTATTTAAGTTCGGCCATGTGGAAAGCGTCTTTTATAATTTGATTGTGAACTTTACATTGCCTATCGAAGATGTTGTTGTTTTTGTTGTTATTGTTGCGGCTGTTGGGCTAAAATCCAATTATAAAATTTCTTATTAACTGAAAAGCTCCTTATATTTATTTAATTTGTTATTGTGTGCGGCTCCATTTGCCGCTGTTCTTTATGCTCAGCTTGATGTTGTGAGTAGTTTTCCTGTTAAATGCGATGCCAATTATAAATGCTGTTTTTGTTGACACACACACACACACACACACACACATCCATTGAGAAAGGTTCTTTGAGTACTCGAGTTCTATCTTCTAAAAGGTTCAAGGGTGTGCCCAATAGTTATTTGACTAACTGACTCATTTCCATTCGATCTAATATAATTTCAACTTGATTTGCAATCGCATTCTTATTAAGATTATGCACTCTATATTCTCTATTCTCTAACTGAATTGAATTGTTTACCAAGCACATTCGTATAAATGTATGTGGGGAGCAAAAATCATTATTGCATTATTAGTTGTTTGATTGATGGGCACTGGCTAACCGGGCGTATGCCTAATATTTGCTACGATTCATTTACATGCAGCTGCAATTGCAGCTAATAATTTCTCAATTATAAACTCAAGTTTGCCTTGGCATTTAGCATATGCTAAAGGGTAAAATTTACTGCATTAAATTGTGGCTTTCTGAATATCCTTCTGTTAAGTTGATGCTGTATTTCTCTTTATTTATTGGAGGGTATCTGCAGGTCATTATGATTTGCAAACTTATTTATGTTATAATCGAATTACAATTTAAGTGAAGGCTGCTCACTCGAGTTCGCTCATTTCGTTTGCATCTCCATTGCAATTCCATTATTGTGTTTCTTCTTTATCGACTCAGCTCTTTGCATAATAATGCCTTCTTCTTCTTCTCCTACTTATGCCATTCAAATCCATAAAGTCTACGCACTTTACGATTTTACGATCGCAACAATTGGATGCAAATACGTGAAGCACTCAAAACTCAAGACTCAAGATTTGAAGCCTCAAGTTTGTGCAATGCAAATGAATGAAAACCCAACTTCGAATATCTATTTTACTGCCAATAATTTTGAAGATGAATTGCATTAACAAATTGAAGACGATTTCATTGAATTAATTTATCTATTTTTGAACATAAAGTTGAAATTCGAAAAGAATTTCAGGTAACTAAAATTGTAAATTTTTTTATATTAACTGTATTTAGATTTAAGCTATAGCAACTTAAGTTTGTTACATACATATTATACATACTAAACAAGTAAGAAAGCTAAAGTCGAGTGTGCTCGATAGTGAGATACTCGTTACCCATTTTGTCATAGAGCAAAGCAATAATATAATCTCCTAAGATTATTATCCGACTGCAACCCTAGTTTCAAGATTTCGCATGTGATTCAATTTTTGTCGATTAGAGGGGGCGGAAGAGGATGTCGTAAACTTCTGAAACAAACTTGATAGTCTTTTTATTAAACAAAAGATTCAGAGTCTAATAGATCTTTAATATATTTGAAGCTTACTGAATATTTAAATTCAGTCCCATTCATAAATTTTTTTTAAAATTAGCTGTAATAAATTGCTGGAATAAAAGTAAAGTGAAAAGATGATTGCGTATTTGTTTTGTGAATTTAATTTGCATTAATTAACTGAATAATATTTCATCCATATTAAAAAAATGATTTGTTTAATACATTTTCTAATGATTTCATGAACTTCCTTTGTTTAATTCAATAAATAATGGCTGGAATAAAAGTAAAAAGTAAAAAAATACGATTGCATAGTTGTTTTGTGAATTTAAAAGTTATATAGAAGTATTTGTATATATGATAATAATATTTTTATTTAAAAAGCTCAACTAACATCCTTTTATAATTATACAATGTAATATAAGAAAATGATCTGTAAATTTGATGAAATTAAAGTAAAATGAAAAGATCGATTGCATGTTTGTTTTGTGAATTTAAAATTGAATATATTTTTGCAAATAAGTTAGAATAAATAAAAAAAAAAATGTTGAGCATAAATTGCGGAATTAAATTAATTACATTATGACATAAGCATCTAAAGGGTTTTGGATTGCATATCCAGCTAGAGGGTCAATCGTGGGCATCATCGTCAGCTCAGTTTTGCAGTTTCGTAGCTTCTTCTTAAACCACTTGGACGCGGCGCAAGTTCTTGGCGAAGGTCAGGACGGGCAGCTGACGCAAGTTCTGGCCAAAGAGCTGCAGGCGATTTGGGAGCGTGGCCTTCTCGTTGGCAACAGCAGCAGCGGCAGCTGGAGCAGCGGACTCTTCGGCAGCATCGTCAGCGAGCTCGGCATCGTTGTCCACCACAGATTCCAGAGGATTGACGGCAGCAGCGGCTTCTTCGCTCTCGCGAATGGGCAAAGTGGAGAAGGTAGAGGAGAAGGTGAAGGGGCTGGACAATGAGCCGACGGAGGTGAAGCCAACAGTGGGTTCAGCAACATTGTTGGCGTTGCCATCGATTAGCTGGCGGAACATGCGCAAATTCATGGGCACATAGCCGACGGCATTGTTGCCCAGACTGATGGGCACCAAAGGCACCTGATTGCCGGCATAGCCCAGGCTGCTGGGATCGATCAGGCCATAGGAGAGACCACCGAAGGGCGAAACCTGACGATTCTGATAGTACGACAGAGGCAACAGCTGAGGAGCCAAACGGGTTGTGGTTGTCGTCGATGGCGTTGTCGTCGTTGAGGCTGGCGACACGGTGACGGTGTTGTTGATGACGTTGGTGATTCCAGTCCCGTTTGAAGGCTCAGATGCGTGAGGGCGCAGGCCGAAGAAGACGCGTGCCTCATTCTGGGGCAATTGCAAACGCAATTGCTTTGCGGGTTCCGCCTGGGCGTTCAGCTGCAGCAGATGCCTCACCTGTCCCACGCTCAATTCACCGCCCGACAACAGATCGAACACCTTGTACTCGGGTTCCGAAGCCACCTGAACGGGCACAGCCACAGGCAAGGGCTCCGGGTGGGGCTTGACCAGGGACTTCGAGGAGGTCTCGTAGAATTCGTCGTTGGTTTCGTAGGTGGCATGACGCAGTGGCAAGCCAAGGCGAGCCAGTTCACCGGCGATGCCTGCGCTGCTTGTGGCAGTGGCCGTTGTCTGCACTCGACGCTGACGCTCCACATTGGCTGCGAATGCAGTTTGGCCGCAGATCAGCAACAGGACTGCCATCGTTGTCATCGCTTGCATCTTGAACATCTTTGCTTTTGGGGAAGTTTCTGAACTCGAGGTGTTTGCTGAATTGTAGTCGAATGACTAGTTGAAGCGTTGTGCTCTGTATGCTCTACTTGGGCTGCAGACAGTGCTTATATACCCGCCAAAAAACGAAGTGTTGCTCCGACTTCGCTAATGAGTCTCATTTATTCGCGACGCTCTTATCGCTGCCGCTTATCAGAAGTTTTGAGAGTTCGCGAGTTTGGGGCAAGAAGAACAACGGTTTTCATCGCGATAGCAGCGCCATTTGAGCTCATTAATCTCCGCGCTGGCTTCTTTTCTTTAATGCTTTGTTTTTTTTTTTCTTTTTTTTTTTGGCCAACTTGATCTTAAGTTCACTCCCCAATAAAAAATAAGAGAATAAGGGAATGACTGCTAATTACCCAAAGCTACACATTTTACCGCTGATGTCCTGCTGCAACTCACCTGCCAAATTATTGCCAGCTTATTGGTTAAATGACTTATTAATCAGCAGTTGATGGAATTCTCATCTGTCACTCTAACTCGCTCTTTCTCTTCCCCTCTCTTTCTCTCTCTCTCTCTTACTTTCCTTGTCACTGTTGTGTCAGTTTGGCCTGAATCGCCAGCGAATTTGTGTTTGTTGTTTTGCTACATTTTCATTTTGCCAAGACAAATATAAGTACGTCTATTTTGTTGCACTACAGCGCAAGCAAATACGATTTCCAGAGTGATCAGCATATATACATACTACCTCCCTCTCTCTTGCTCTCTCTCTTTTCTGTTTCTTTCTCTGTCTCTTTTCAAGTCTGACCGACAATTTTGTTATGCCATTTTCATGCAAGAGCTAACGGATTGAGGTCTTGTGCGGTTAGTTTTCCTCTATCCATAGCAATCCAACTCTCTCTTTCTCCTCCCGCCTCCCGCCTCCACCCTTTTGCCGCCCCTCTCTATCCACCCCTCCACCATCTGTCTGTTTGTCTTGGCCCAATGTGTCAAAGTCAACTTGGTAAAAAGTTTGCTTTTTATTATTTCGTTGCCTTCATCGTCGGCATCGTTGGCACTTTTTGAACTTGCCACTTGCCGCTGCTCCACTCCTTCACTCCTTCGCCTGCTCCTGCTCCTGCTCCTTCTCCTACCAGGGCTGCAGTGCGGCAGGGCGGCAGCATAAGCGAAAATATTATAACATAGCATACTTTCGGGCGCCCGCGAAAAAATATGTACGAAAACAGTGCTCACTGAAAATTGGGCAACGACTATACCAAAAAAAAAAAAAAATAATAAAAACAAAATCCAAGATGCCAAAAAGAAGCGTGCATTGTGTGGGGTATGCACGACTTTCAGATACCGCGTTGAAGTTTTCTTAAGCCAAATGAACAAAAGTGCGGACACAGCTATAGAAAATATCATATAAATTCTTATTCACTTTATGTGCAACTCCAGGGTAGTTGCAACTTTTATATACCCTATAATTCGCAACTGCTCATGTGGCAGCAGAAACGCGCGAGAGCGGGAGGAGCGGGGAGCGAAAAAATGCTTTGCCATAATGCGATTTTACCATCGTTGTCGACTGCACTTACAAACCGCTGCCCCCGCGACCATGCCCACTACTCCACCTTACACACACTCCCCCTCCCCGCCCCCTCTCCCTTGACAAGCAAGAACATTGCCAACTGCATTGCACTTTGCGCGCGCGTTTCTTTTCACTTGCCAAACAGTTTTTTGTCGCAATAAAAATTTAAGTCGATTTTATGGGCACAAAAAGCAAGTTGAGAGCCGAAGTCTTCGAGTCCTGGAGTTCTCACTCCCTCTGTGTGTGTGTGTGTGTGTGTGTGTAGTCCTGGTGCCTTTTGGAGTCTTTCTTGAGTCGCAGCGTCAACTCTGAAATGCAAAGTGAAGGCAAAGAATTACAATTCTTTGGCAAAAAGTTTCATTTCTCTGGCGATTTTGTTGTCTCAACTTGGCATTCATATGGCGGCGGTAGACGGGGAGAGGGGAATAGCGAGGGGTAGGACTGTAAGTAGATCGGGAGACGGGGTCGTCAAAAATTGAGAAGGTTTATTTAAATTTCAACTTGTTTCGAAAACGTTTAAAAAGTTTCCGTTACTAACTGACTGCTGATAACACAAAGTATCGCCCATGCTCATACCAAATCCCCGTCGCACCAGCCCCCGCCCCCGCCACCGCTGTCTCCTCCTCCTCCTCGCCCTTCGAACGCTTAACGCTTCCGGCCAAGTTGAAAGAACTGGCAAAAGTTGACTCGTCTTGGCCCCAGCGTCGTCAACAAAATAAAATAAAATACAAAAAATAAAATACACAAAAAATAAAGGGGGCGACATGAATCGAGCTGGAGTTGGGGGCGTGACAAAATTAGCACAAAATATTTTATACATTTTATTTTTATATATTTTTATTTTAATTTTATTTGATTTGAGTCTGAGGCAGCAGGCAGCAGGCAGTTGGGCTCGTTAAGAGCCACGTCAAAACAGGAACCCGCCTCAAACGCTACATCGTCCTGGGCTTGGGATTGGGCTAAAATAAGACTTTGCCTCTGCTCAAAATAGAGCAGACTGACGATATGTCAGACGGCAGCGTGACACATGTGTGTGTGTGTGTGTGTGTGTGTGTGTGTGTGTGTGTGTGTGTGTGTGTGTGTGTGTGTGTGTGTGTGTGTGTGTGTGTGTGTGTGTGTGTGTGTGTGTAGTGGCAACTCGAGTCAATCCAGAGACCAGAACTTCGGCATCGGCTTCGAATTCAGATTGGGATTCGAATTGTGACTGTGACGTCGCCACCTTGGTGGTGGAGACGAACAGAGAGGGAAAGAGAGGGAGAACTGAGTGCGACAGAAAGACAGTTGAAAGTCTGTCTCGTACTCTGGAAATTGTGAATGAACCGGATTCCTGACAATATTGATTTGTGCATTTTTAACGAGTTGCTGTCAGAATTCTTGTATTTTTATATTTAATTTGATGTTACACTGGGAAATGTCGTGTATTTTCTATTTTTTCGACTCTGCAATTGTCACAGCTAAATAATGAAAAAGTTTACAGGGTATAAGACTTGATGGGGGGAAAAAAATGGTTTGGTATCCATTTTTTTTTAATGTATTAAAAATTTGAGGTTTCCATTGATTTTTATTCTTTCTTCTAACTATCCAAATAAGATAATCGAACACTAAAGTTTTACATAGCTATGAAAACGTCCGTAGAACTAAAGATTGTCATCATGCTGTTGAGTTTTATTTTGTTTTATTTAATTTAATTTTATTTTTAATTTTAATTTAATTTTTGTTTTATTTTATTTTATATTATGTAATTGAGTATTTTATCAAAAGTAAAAAAGACAAATTTGAGTAAAAGCAAAACAGTGCTGTATTAATTTTAAAATATACCTAATTAATGTTCCGCAAAAATACTAAATATATGCCAAATATACCATATTTGGTATATTTTGATACAGTGCTTCATTCAAAATATACCATTGCAAGATATATCATATTTTTAGTGTGCTTCTTTCCCCAGACTTTAATAACACTTACAACTTTAATCTTAACCTAGAGAATACAACATAGAGACTGACAATATCGTCTCGGCTCTGATCCAGATTATACATATATACTTTAAACGGTCGTATATGCCAATTTCTGCCCTATTTAGTATAGAATACATTCTTTTATGTATATTCATTTGTAGTTCCCATTTGAATTCTTAACAGACGAAATTATTTCTGTTCTTCCAAATATGAAACTAATTAGGAAAACACCTGACAAAATCAAGTAAAAACATTCGACAGATAAATATTACAAGAAAAGAGAATTAACATAATTTTTTATGTTATTTTATATTTGCAAAACATAAATTGCAAACGAAACTAATATGCATGTAAATTAATTTAAATCAATCCGTTAATTTATATACAATACACAGCACTAAAAGTTATCTGTGCTGTGCTACTCAACACTTAAACAAAGCAATTATTACATTCTACTCAGCACTGAAAATTAATAATTATGTCACACTACACAGCACTTAAAACAAAGAAGTATCGATAACAGAATAAATAAGTTAGAGAATCGATAAAAAAAAGCGTCGCTCGGGTGTGATCGAAGCTACGGAAACGTGATGAAGTTAAAGTGGATGAATAAAGTTGTAAAAGTATAAAATAACTAAAGAACATTAACCTTCTACGCTACGAATAAATCTGTAGCAGTGAAATGTGATTATGTTATCAATCGAGAGATACAATAAGTCAAAGTGACGAGGATCATTTGAGCCCAACTATTGCTGTCCAAAATCCATTTGGAATATTTGTAACTACGCAAAACTAAAAAGTTATTTATAGAGAGTTCTGATAGTATTTGAATTTCAGTGAAAACAACTTGCGCAATGCAGCTGTGTTAAGTTCTCTTTGGGTTTTGACCTGCCAGATGGATGTCTAATATGATGCTGGGTCAACTGCTGATGGAGAAGGAGGAAGAGATGGAGTAGGTCCTTCTAAGCAAGGAGGTGCCTCGTCATTACCCTGACCATGTGCCGCTCATTAGCAGCCACTTTGGGCTTGACACATTCACAGACGGGGCCACGATGTTGGACGATGATGAGAGGATGGAAGAACTGCAAATGGAAATGACAAAGACGAGGCTAAAGACGACGACGAGATGACGATGACAAAGACAAAGAAGACGACCAGCTAGATGAGGACGAAGATGTGGCCTGTCGTCGACGTCCGGACGAAGTGAGTTGCAACTAATTTCAGTTTAATTTGTGTCAGTTTTTGTCTTAGCGCCGCTTTTCTTTTCACACTTTTGCCGGGCATCGCATCGCGAGCGTCGCGTCGTCGTTACTTATTATCCTTTGGCTTCAACGTGCGACGTGTAAATGCTGCTAATGACGTCGTCGCCAGGACACAAAAGGCTCTCTCTCAGTGCTCTCGGTGCATGGAGGAGGCCTCAGTCGCGGCCTTTAATGACTTCCTTCTTTAATTTAGCGAATTTATTATTTTAATTTGCGCGCTTTTCGTTTTTCGCGGCAAATTCGCTGGGGCGAAATATTTGGTTTCGATTTCGATTTCATAATTAGGGCCCACGTTGAAGTCATTTCTCTGTTGCCAAGGGGCAAGGACAAGCCCTTAAACCATCCTCTATTCTCCATCCCCAACTTTGTCTCCATTTACATTCCGCTCGCTCTCTCTCTCTGACTCTCTCTCTGTCACTCTGTCTCGCATTTTGCATCTCATTCATCAGGCACATAAACCGCTGGCATCCCATGATGTTAATGCGCTTATTTTCATGTTAATTACCAACAGACAAGGCGGCTTCATCAAGCGCAAAGGCGCAAGCAAACATAGTTTCAACTGGCAGCAAGGACACTCCCAACTCCCAACTCTTGGACCACCCGCTGCTGTCCACAGCGGACTGGACTGACTCTCCATTTCCACTTGAGTCGAGTCGAGTCGCCTGCGGGCTTAGCGACCTGGGTTTGCCTCAGATTTTTGGCAGGCGATTTAAATAATTGACAGATTTTCGCGTTTTCAGCAAACGCCGTCGGGCGCCTTTTGTTTATATTGTTGCGCGTTGCGCCATCTTGTTCCCCCCTTTTAGGGGGAGGGGTCAATGGGGTCGTTTTCTAGCTTCGACTTCAATTTCAACTTCATCGTCATCGACATCGTCATCTTCATCTCCATTTTCATCTTCGTCTTTTGCGTTTTCTACTTTAGGCATTTGCTTTGTTCGGTTGCGACATTAAACTGTTTTATCTTTATGCGATTATGTCTGCTATCTCTCTCTCTCTCTCTCTGTCACTCTGTCTCTCTCTTTCGCTTGCCCTAATATGTGTGCGATGCCAACGAACTCTTTGCCCAAAGGATTTGTGTTTGACAAAGCTAAATGCTGGGCGCGCTCTTAGTCACGTATTCTACTCTACTCCACTACACAACTTCCTTCCTCCCCACCACCTGCTCTTCACTCCCTCCCTCTCTCAATCTCTCTCGCTCTGGGTGACCCCCATTCAATATTGGTTTATTGGCCAGTTGAGCTTTTCACAGCGATTTCAGTCGCTTAGCCCCAAAAGCATTTAACGGTTACAGTTATTGATACACCTGCTCCGTCTGCTGCTGCATCGCTTCACAACTTCAGTCACAGCCAGAATCACGCTTCTCTCCTCAATTCGCATTGTATACTTTTAGGATCATTCAGTTAAATTCACATACACTGTACTACAATTAGAATATGTTCTTTGCTTTGGAGTACTGAAAAAAACTTTGCTGACTTTTTATGATAGAGATTTGTGTTTCCTTAATTTTTCACTGGTCTGCTGCTTTGCTTATTTTATGAAAGTTAATTCCTATTGTTTTGTATTTTTTTCTTTTATTTATAAAGTAAAGAATCCGTACAAATAAATATGTAATGCTTATTTCTATTGTGATTCTTAAAATTGAAATTTGTTTAACACTTTTTGTGCTTTGCACATCATTTAATTTGGCATATATACAACAATAACAATATAACTACAAACTTGATAGCATTTCAATACTTAAACAATATTTTACATTATACATTTATATCTGTTTATATATTATATTTATAAATTGTTGAGTTTTCTCATTGTTTTCAAAAAGAGTAGCTTAATAAAACATGGTTGGATGTTGAAAGCTACGACAAACTTTGAAGATTTGTGATCGTAATGTTATCAATTCAATTTTTAATATTTTCTGTGTTTTGGCTTCACTAATTTGTAATTAACTCTTTACGACTTTTATCTTTGATGAAATGTACGTACTTATTTCTATACAGAAACTTACATCGTGTTATAAACTAAGATTTAAAAAATATTTATTGATTAATGTTAAAATCTTATAATATTTATTTATTGTGCTTAGTTTTTTTCATATAATAATTAATATATTCATTCGAACCAATTATAATATGTAGTAGTTTTCAAGCTTAAACTTGCAGGTTGTAAGCACTGCTATTTTTAATAACAGAAATGTATACAGAGTTGAGCAATTTATTTTAAGCTGATAAAATAATTATAATTTTGAATTTTGATGTACATTATACACACTATATATGCATTTACTTAAATATTTATACATTATAATTTTCCATACTATAGTTAACAAGCAAAAACTGTAATACTTTATATCTTACCTGCAAAGCTTCTTAGTTAGTGAGACACTTAAGAATCGAATCTAAAGTTAATTGCGCACAAAATTGTCATGTTAATATAAGCATTTATGTATTGTGGTAGTACTTTGGCTACTTTGGTAATTGTTGCTGTAAAGCAAGTGTCGCGCATTGCTTTAACAATTCACTTTTAACATATGCAGTTTTTTCCAGGGCCGCACTCAATCAGAGTTTTATTGCCATGGCAGCTAAATCAGAGGGAAGTGAAGTCTTTTGATTGGCCGATGAATGCATCGCGATTCGCGATGGTGGCATCTAGGGCAGTTACTTAGCTATAGATGGCGCCACTGCCAAGTCCGACTTGCATTCGAATTTGCATATATGTATGCATTTTATGGAGAAGCAAGTAAGCAACAGCAACAACAACAACTCGTCACTCGCAACTTCATCTTGAGCTTGAGGTCGTCGTCAGTGGCACATTCGAGTGGCTGCAGCTGCAGGTGGTGACTGCGTCTGCTGCTGTTGGTGTTGGTGTTGTTGTTGGTGTTGCTGCAGTCAGCGATAAAAGTCGCGCAAACAACAACAGCAAATGACACACTCGGCGAGGCAAGCAACAAGAGAGATAGACAGAAAGCAATACAGCGAGAGAGAGAGAGAAAGGGGGACAGAACAGAGGCGACGACAATGAGCTCTAGCCTCGACGTGCAAAAACAATGAGGTGATAAACTTGCAGGCTCAACGCACAGCAACAACTGCAGCGACAACAACAGCAACAACAATCATGAGCACAACAACAACAACAAGAACAACAGCAACGACGACGTCAACGTGGCGCACATTTTGATGGTTCCTTGGAGAGGCGAAGTTCTCAACGAAGACAGAAGTGCAGCAGCAGTTTTCTGCCCAGAATCAGGGCAAGCAGCAGCAGCAGGCTGCGGGGGTGGAATAGGGGTGGAGAGGAGAGCGGGGTGGTGTGCTGTGTGTGGGTATTCGTGTGCATGCAAACAACAAAGGAAAATCAGCAGGCGACTTGCACTTGTTGTTGTCGTTGTTGTTGTTCTCCCCGTTGTTGTTGTTGCTGCTTTACAAGTTTCCATGTTGCCCCCTGACGCAACGCATACTGTACAAGTGTGTGTGTGTGTGTGTGTGTGTGTGTGCGTGTATAAGTATTTCTTTTTTCTGCTCTTTAACGTGTTTCAAAAGAAGAAAGTTGGTTGACTTTTGAATGACTTTCTTGTGCGCTTCTCTCGCTGCTGGGGCTCACTCTGCCTGCCTTCTTCTTTCCCTTCTCCTAGCTCTTGTTGTTGCTGTCCATGCTGCTGCTGCTGCTGCTGTTGCTGTTGTATTTTGTATTTGTTTTATGTGTTAAGTGCGCTGGGCCCAAGCGCGCAAATTTCTCAGCTTCCTCTTGTTCTTACGTGTAACTGACGCTGAAGCTGACGCAGCCCAAATGCCATAACCCGCAACCCGCACATAACTTCCCCCCATTTCCTCCCTGTCCCCAGAGCGAGCTTCCCTCGCAAATTTGTTGAAAAAAAGTCGAGTCAACTAGAGTTGAGTCGAGTCGAAAATCTAGTTACAATTAATGTGACAAACTGAGTCAAAAAAGGACTCACAAGTCGTGACATCCAGTTGCACAAGGGAGTTCGCAACAAAGGAGGAAGATTTAGAGATATATCGAGATGTAAAGTTATATATATTTATATATATAGATATATATATATATATAGATATTGATATAGATATAGATATAGATATAGATATAGATATAGATATAGATATAGATATAGATATAGATATAGATATAGATATAGATATATATATAGATATATATATAGATATATATATAGATATAGATATAGATATAGATATAGATATATATATAGATATAGATATAGGTATAGATATAGATATAGATATAGATATAGATATATAGATATAGATATAGATATAGATATAGATATAGATATATATATAGATATAGATATAGATATAGATATAGATATAGATATAGATATAGATATAGATATAGATATAGATATAGATATAGATATAGATATAGATATATATATAGATATAGATATAGATATAGATATAGATATAGATATAGATATAGATATAGATATAGATATATATATAGATATATATATAGATATATATATAGATATAGATATAGATATAGATATAGATATAGATATAGATATAGATATAGATATAGATATAGATATAGATACAGATATAGATATAGATATATAGATATAGATATATAGACATAAATATATGCAGATGCAGATATAGATAAAGTGATAAAAAATTGCTTTCGATTTGCATATGTTCATACAGTTGACCAACTTAACTTAATGTAGTATATATCATAATATACTTTAATATATTATTTTTTAGAAGATCTTTTTTATAAAGTTGAGATAATCTTTCATCAATAACTTAATTTCGTATATAATCGTATGCCATTCAAAAATTTTGCATACCCTATATTAAAAACATATTTGTTTGATCTTGTTTTATGATAACATATTCCTAATCGCTTTATTATTTTAATTACTTCAGCTTCTGTGAATGATGAAATTCCTGATTCCCCCGGACAAAGTGTATACTCAATTCCAGTTGCAGTTGCAATTGGAGATGGAAATGAAGATGAGATTCGAACTGTTTTTTGGTAAACATTTTATTGAATTCGTTTGTCTTTTAGGCTGCTTAAGTGAAAGGAGGTCAGACGTGGAGCAACTCTGGGTTAAGTGGCAACTCTGACTTCTAAGACTCGTGACTCCAATTTAGACATCTTCATCCTCGCGAATGCGACGCTTCTGTGGCTGCTGCTGTTGCTGCTGAAGACGACGACGCTGTGGCTGCTGGCGACGACGACGTTGTTGCTGCTGCTGTTGGCGGCGACGTTGCTGCTGACGGCGACGCTGCTGCTGTTGCCTGTTGGCCGGACGACGCTGTCCATTGCCACGACGCTGGGCGTTGGGACGACGCCGCACCACACGACGATTGCCATTGCCGTTGCCGTTGCGAACAGCATTTCCGTTGCCGCCGCCATTGCGGGTGCGGATGCGACGACGCACGCCATTGCGGTTGCCATTGACGCGACGACGCAGCTGCTGGGCATTGGCTGGACGACGACGACGACGACGCTGTTGATTGCCCTGCTGACGTGGCGTGTTGCCCGTTGTGCTGTTGCTCACCTCCTGTTGCTGCTGCTGCTCTTCGCTGGCTTGTTGCATCTCGTTGGCTGGCTGCTCGACGGCAGCAGCTGGTTGCTGCTCCTCGACTGGCTTCTTCAGGGACTGCACCTCGCCGATCTGCACGTTGGTCACCTCATCGCAGGGCACATCGCTGTAGATGACAACGTTGCCGTAGTTGCAAACGATCTGCTGCTCGGCGGGCTGATCCGCTTGACGTGGCTCAATGTGTCCGATGCCGCGCTTGTCTTCGATCTCATAGATGTTGCCCGACTTGGTGATGAAACCCGTCACCTGCAACGGCTTCGCATCCTTCACCTGCACCGTTGACTTCAGCTGCTGCTGCTGCTGTGCCTCGACTTGTGGCTGCCCCTCAACGGCAACGGGCACCAAATGCTTCTGCTTCATTGGCGGCGCATTGATGATCATCAGCGGCTTCGTTGGCTTCGTGTCGAGCTTTGGTGCACTCGTTGGCTTCACCGTCGAGCTGATCAACGGCGCCGCAGTTGGACGCAGTTCATCGCGTGCTGAAGAGTAAAAGGGAGTAAAAGAATTGTGGAGTGCGATTTAGTTGACTTCCGTTTCGAGGGGTGCGAGGAGGATCAAAAAAATTTACCGCTCACCAGTGAGAGGCCACCGACCGAAAGGGCCAGGACCAGCAGCAAAGACGATAACTTCATTGTGTTGCTGATGTGTGTTGTGTTCTCAAACTGAGTCGGGAATCTGGCCGACCTGCCACTTATATTAACTTTGCTCGACTCACATCGATTTCAGCGTATAAATCATTAGCTTCTAACGGCATATTTTTTTTTCTCACTCATTTTTTTGCTGATTCTTGAGGCTTGTGCATAATTAGCCACAGTTCGGGCCGCGGCCTCAGAGTTCAAAGCACGTCTCTAATGCCGGGTCTCGACCCATTTACAGACGACGGACGACGGACATCTTCCTGAGCCGCGCAAAAAGAAAAGAGAACATCAAGAAGAACTGCAAATAAGCATACAAAATTCTGTTTTTTTTTTTTTTTTTTCTATTGGCTTTCTATGAGTTCAATGCCTGAACTCTGGCTTCATTATCATTTTTGCTTATTAACAAATTTCTTCCCCTCTATTTTGGTTTCGCATATGAAAATGAATTTTTTTTTGTTTCTCTCTTGAACGATCAACCAACAATCGACGCTCAACTCTCGATGCTTGTGGCCAAAACGTGGACCGTGAAATGTTTATGCGTCGCATACCAAATTGAATTGACCTGGCCCAGAGACTTGGGCTACAACAACAACACAACACGATAAAATTAATTCAAACATTCAACTAATTTCGTTGATCTATGTACATAGACATTTGGATCTGTTTTAAAGCCGCCAATCATTAATATTTACCAAAGACTTAAGCATCGAAATAAATAAACAAAACAAAGTCTGAGTTCTGAGTAAAACGTTTTCATCCATTATGATTGTTTGTGAAACCTGTTTTTGGAAATATTCCAATTGCACAATTAACAAATTATTATAGAATTTATGATGAATTCATGATCGAAACTAATAACAGTGTGTGTGTGTGTGTGTGTATTTGTATGTGTTATTAGACAGGTCAATTTGTTCGTTTTTTTGAATTATACATTACTAACAAATTATTTCAAATTATTTGTTCATTTTTTTCTACATAGAATAATAACTCATGTGGCTGGTGCACAGTGTGTCAGAGAATACTGCGCACAGCTTGATTGTGGGCTTGGCACTCCATTAAGTTTCGACTAAAAAACCTGTTTATGTTTTACAGAAAAAGAAAACGAATTAATTCCAATGAACATTGAGTATGATTTTATCTACGTTTGTGTTTTTGTGTAGCTTATCATATTAACATAGTCTTCTTTATAGTAAATTCTTTAGCTTTTTCAGATTTTTCTTTTGAATTAAAAGCATTTTCTAACCTAATTCAAATCTTGATTAACAGTTAAGTAAAAGTAAAGGCTGCATTTCAGGTTTGTTCATTTTTATTTTCTTTTCGACTTATTTGAAATCTAATTTATTAGTGCTTTAAATGGAACGGAATACACATTAATATTTAAAGTAAATGATTTTTATAATACGTAGTTTACAAAAGACAACTGTTGGATTTCTTAGAGAAACAAATACATCTTTTCATATTTATATACTTTTCTAATTTGACACATTTTATTAGGTTTTTCATTTTTGAGAAGGATAATTCTCTGGCAGAATTTATCACGTGTGACGTTATTTACAGTAAAAAACAATACAAAGTGAAACAATTTTCAGAATAAGTCTTATAGATCTGGATAAGCACTATTTTTTAGGGATATTGAAGAGCTATAAGATTCATTTTTAATCAAAATAAAAAAGGTTTTCGCCATAGAATTTCCCATATACAGAGTACAAATATATCTATAAACAAAAATAAGTTTTGTAGCTTAATGTGAATTTTTATGTAACAGCAAATAAATAAAATGTATTTTAGTTTGAGGAATATTCATAAGTGTGGAGGCAAATAAGCGTGTAAATATATTATTCACAGCATTTTAAGAGATATAAATATATTTACAAAAAAATATATAAAATAAGAGTTATATGAACACAAAAAACAAAACCATTTAAGTAAGCTCGTTAAGAGTAAGTAAGAACGATAATATATTTTTCACATTATTTGTTTGTTAATATAATTAAGATATATTTATGCCACTAAAATAACATAAATAAGTTTTAAAAACGAAACACTTTTTTTCAACTTCTTAATGTATTTTAGTTTTATAATGTTAATAGAGAAAGTAAGAGAAATATTATATATTCACATCATTTGTTTGCTTGCCTTTTTAGTTACAAAATATTTATAAATGTGATATCTTCTAATACTCATTTTTTCGTAAATTATTTATATCTATGTGTCTTTCTTTCTATATCAAATCATTTTCAATAGATTATCTATTTAATCTGCAGCTGCTGATTCAGATGCAGATCCATTAATCCAACCAGAGAACTGAATATAGAAATTGTTTTTTTACCGCGCAAATAACGAATTTGTAGAGAATTACAAATTGACGACTGATTTGTGCTTTCAATTATTGCGGGAGTATAAATTCAGTGTTGATGTTTGACTTATGAATTAGCAAAGCGATCAACATTCGTTCGCTCGCTTAGCACTCAATTGGGTCAGCGACCAATTTGTTATACTTCAATTTGTTATTTATTCATAATTTAATAATAATAAAAAAAAATGGTTTACACAAGGAAAAAAAAAGAAAAGAAAATAAAACTGAGTTTAGTTTGGCTTAATTTTTCTTTTGGCTCTCGCTCTGACGCGCATTGTAAGCACGGAAGCTGTCGGCCAACTCCTTAAGGTCCTGATCTCCCTTGCGCTCCTGTTGCTGCTTCTTCAGTCGCTTGCACATCTTCTTCAGCTTCTTGCGCTCCTTCTTCTGCGACTTGTGTTCCGAGCTGTCGTCATCCTCCTCCGACGATGAGCTGTCCCGCTTCTTGCGGTGACGCAGCTGCTCGCACTTCTGCAGCAACTGTTGCAGCTCAGCATCAGACGAAGTCGAAGCGGAAGCCGGTGTAGTGCTCGATGCTTGGCTCTCTTTGCTCGCCGCTGTGGTGGAAGCTGGAGTAGTACTGGGAGTAGTGCTGGGAGTAGTACTGGGCGTAGTACTGGGGGTAGTACTGGGAGTAGTATTCGGAGTAGTGCTCGGAGTAGTGCTGCTTTCAGCGGTGTCAGGTGCAGCGGTCGTTGTTGTGCTGCTTGTTGTCGAGTCAGCTGCTTGGGTGCTTGGTGCAACTGTCGTTGTTGTTGTCGTTGTTGTTGAGCTGCTGCTGCTGCTGCTGCTGCTACTGTCCTCAGTCTTCTCCTCCGGACTAGCTGTGGTGGATGTGGTTGTTGTGGCATCTGCACTCTGTGGATATGCCTGGCCCATCCAGCAGCAGCTGGCGAGCATTAAACAGACGATGAGAGTTGCCTTACGCATTGTGCTGCTGTTGTTAACGATGCTTCAACCAGCACTGAGCCTCGACTCGTGTCTATTGCATTTATTTATAGAGACACCTAGAGGCCGGCACCGGCAGCGACAACTCCCCTTCCCCCTTCGCACACACACACACACACACAACTAATAACTATCGGCTAACCAGTTTTCCATAAATTCAAAGTTCGGGGATTTTTTTCTCAGCATGCTTGTGCGCTACGCAATAAATGATGGCGTATCAAATGCGTAGAACATTGCGTCTATATTTTAACTCATTTAATTATTTAAAAATAAAACAAATATATAAAGAAAAATAAGTTAAATAAATTAAATAATAAATCAAAAGATGTATAAATGAAACAGAATAAATAAAACAAACTATATATTAATACTTCAATTTATATACTATTCAAATTCGTAGACACTGATACAGAAAAGAAGAAAAACCTTTGATAACAATTTAAATTCGCAAATTATAAAAATACTACTTTTATATAAATTAAAATAAATAAATTAATTTTTTCACAAACTGTAAAATAATATTTCAAAAGAATTAAAAATTGGAATTAGTAAACTGACATTAAAATCAAAGCATAATAATATTAGAGTTTGATTATAAATTGATTTTTTTTTTTTTATTTATTTAGGTAAGATTTCAATTCGCTACAACAAAAGTTAAAAAATTTATGTTGTTTTTTTTTAAATCCGAAACTTGGTAATAATTAACTTTATTGATATATTTATCAGAGGTATTTTATTTATTTCAATTTATAAAAGAGAAGTTGGCTACAGAATTGAAATAAATAACAACAAAATATAAAAAAATATATATGTTTATATTGACATAATAAAATGTAACGTATTCTATTCATTGAAATATCGTTGAGAAAAATTGGGTTAAATATAAATGACTTATTAAAATTATATTGACAAGTATTCACGACAGAAAATAAATTCAAAACATAGAAAAATGACACTGATAATAATGAAAAAGCATAAATCAATATATAGCATTGAAGATTTTTTAATATATTTTTGTATTTAGTAACGAAAGTTTAGCTGCTATATTTAAAGACATAATAAAAAGTCTATTAAAAATATGAAAGTTGTAAAACTTTACATTAGTATAAAAAATATATAGCTGGTGGACAAAAGTAAATAATAAAAAATATATTGAAAAATATTCATAGCCATAAAACATAAAAAATACGTTTCTGAAACAAATAAAGCACAAACACAAAGTTAGTTGATGTATTTTAATGAAGAAATAAAACGACTTTTCAAAGAATTCAAAACATAAAAAGAATAATACATTAAAAATAAAGGAACGGATTTTAAGACTTCTTGATGCACTTTATTTATATAAAGTTAGTAGGAAAAATAGTTGTTATATTTAAAAACATAATTAAGTATATATTGGCCTTTAAAAAATTACATTTAAATTAGAAAGGGTGAAAAATCTATTTTTATTTTTTTAAATTTAAAATGTCACTTTCCTATACTTTGAATTAAAGACTTAATCAGATACTTAACATTTTGCAGATACATTTTTAGAAAGGGTGAAAATTCTATTTTTATTTTTTTAAATTTAAAATGTCACATTTACATACTTTGAATAAAAAACTTAATCAGATACTTAACATTTTGCAGATACATTTTTAAGATGCAAAATAAAAATAAATCAAGAATAAACTGTGTCTCTTTATAACATTGTTTATTATTGCATTCGATTGAGCAAACACGAAGCACTGGAGTCGAGAATCTTGTTGTTACATTTGCCACTTGTCGCACATGCCGCACTTTTGTAGCTGATAGAGTCGCAGTGATTTGTTTTGTGACGACAACGACAACGACAACGACGACGACGACGAGAGTAAGCTCTCCTCTAGTATTTACATTGATATTTTCAACGCCGTGTTATTTGTATCGTTCAACGTGTTTGTTTGTTTGATTGTTTTTTGTTTGTGCTCGTTATTAACGCTTCGACCATGCGCTAGACTTTTACTCCATTGATTTGTTGTTGGCCTCCAGAGTGGATGAGTTGTGGTTCGGTTCGGTTTGGAAACTAAATGACGACAGCACGTTTCATGCTTTTCCAATTTATATTTGCCAAAAATTTAAATACTCGCATTACTCGAAGCATCTTTTTTTTCCCCTTGATCTAGTCGAAGGTAATTCCGATTCCGGTGTGCGTATTCGAGATACCCTACTTTGATTGAGTGTTTCTGTATGGGGTATACTCGACTTTGTGTTCAATCACAATCAATGCTTTTTGTGCTGTGTTGTTGTCTTTGGCATTTTGCGGCTCATTTTCATTGGCGTTAATTGTTTATCAATTACAATTGTTAATTGTTTAATGCGGCATTGCAAAGTGATGCGGCATTAATGTGAATTGCAACATTTTTACCATTCTCCCTGCACCTCCCCCTACTCATAATAACCAATTGGATTGTCATCCGCCTATCTCGAAATACCATAGACAATTATTCGTTTTAAAACTTCTCTCTCGCTCTTTCAGTGTGTACAAGTAATTGAATAAAAAGCGAAAACACACAAATAATTAAAAAACAAAAAAAAAGCGTAGAGTGAAAGAAAATTAAAATAAGTGAAATACAACAAAAAATAGTGAGTAGCGTACGTGTAGAAAGGCGAACTGCAAAAAGCACATCAGACTACTCGGAATCCTGATCCAGTTGGATAGGATTGTGTTTGTTTCTGTGTGTGTGCCAGAAGGGGGAAGGGGGAAGGGTGAAGAAGTGGAAGGTGGGAGTAGCCCTCAGCCATTCGGTGAGTGCAACAATTTTAATGAAACAGAGAGAATATGTTAATTGCGTGTGAAACCGCTGCGTCGAGTTGCCACTCGTCGAGAGCGAGTCGCCTTTATTTATTATTTTAACTCCACCTGCCCCTCGCATTAAGAGCGTTGTACTCCATATACATATACATATACTATATGTTTGTGTGTCCCTTCTTATTATTTTTTTTTTTTTTTGTGTTTTTTGCTTATTTATTTTATGCATTTACCCAGCACAAATAATGCAGCAAAAGGTACGCAAGCTGTGAGCTGCTTTGACTGCGATCCGAGAGAGATGCGAGCGCATAGCTTTCAGTTGGATGCGAAAATAAATGTAAATCTTTGGTTTCCTCAGCTGTGAGTACTTAAATTATGCTAATTAGATAAATGAAATGTGCGAACATCATCCCATTCACAATGACTCACTACTGACTGCTGACTAACTCCACACACACGCACAATCTTTCTTCTGTTGCCTCACATAAATATATTAAGTATACGCCACCGTTGAAATAACTTATGAAAGAGTAAGTTTCGCCAGCGATTGATTTATTTTCACAACGCACAAAAATGTGAATCACAATAATATTGTTGCCAAAGAAGTGGCAGAAAATACATTTTATAAAGTTCACTTTTTATACCCAATCTATATACCAAATACGGCTTTTGGTATTTTAATATTTTTGCGGTGTATTTGAAGAATAATAGCGCACTACTTAATCCATACACCAAATAAGGTCTTCGGTATATTGCAGTATTTGTGTGGTATATTATTTGGTATATGTAAAGAATAATACCGCACTATTTCATCGATTTACCAAAATATAACCAGCAGTATATTTTTGTATTTGCGGTATATTATTTGGTATATTTTAAGAATAACGGGTAGCGAGTATCTCATTGTCGATCACACTCCATTGTAGCTTTCTAACTTGTTGATACTCGTATTGTAAAATAAAAAACAAGTGTTTTTCATATTCATTTCTGTGCTTGACAATGCAAAGACAAACGTTACAGATTTAAATGAAACATTATTGCGCATATGTTTAAATATTTGCATAAGAAATATTATGATTCGACTTGATGGCTTGCAATTGCTTAATTTTGCATTACATAGCGTAATTCGAAAAAAATAAATCAACAAAATTGCACATATTAGTGAATAAAATTTCTTATCTTATTGCAAATTACAAAATGTTATTCAGTTACTTTTGAAATTAAAATACTTTTGTCAAGCAATGCAAAAAAAACACATATACGATTATGCAGATTAAGTATACGCCACCAATTTAATTTAAAGGCTTAACTTCTGGGCTGAGATTGATTAATTTTATTAATTGCAAAAATTTAAATCAAAATATTCCTAATCCACATTCCATTACAAAATATAACATATTTAGTTACTTATCGAATTTCTGTGTTTGTCAATGCAAACCCAAATATTTATATATATAATATTTATATATATTAAATTAATAAGCTAAACATTTTATGCCGCACATAACATACATATGTATAAATATAAAAGAAATATTAAGACAAGCCTTGTTGACATGCAAATGATTAATTTTGTATTAACTACCATCTATTACAATTCTAAAAATATAAATCAAAATCATAGAAAAATATTCAATTTTAATTTTAATTTCAATGGCAAAATCAAAATATAATCGGTTACTTTTGAAATTTTGGTGTTTTGCAATGCAAATGTAAACTTTTGATATTGCACATATAAATATATGAAGTAAAACACTTACTATAGGTAGATTAAGTATACGCCACCAGTGAAATAAAAAGCTTTGACTTGATGTCTTACAATTGTTTAAATTTTCTATCAACAGCTGCTAACTTTATGCAAACTATATCAATCAAAATAGTTTCACAAATTATTGCAAAATATTTCATATCTTTTTCCCTTTTTAGATGCTGATAATCAATTACATAAAAAATGTCTGTATTAACAATGCAAAAGAAAACAATTGCAATTGATTGATTTTGCATTATTTATTATCTTTTATACTCCCAAAAATATATGTAAATCAAAATAATAGTTACTTTTGTAATTTTTGTGTTTGAAAATGCCAAAGAAAACATTTGATATTGAACATATAAATATATGAAGAAAAACACATATTATAAGTAGAGTAAGTATACGCCACCACTTATTGGCTTGCAATTGATTAATTTTGCATTAAGTAGCAGTAGAAATAATTACAAAATATTCCTTATCATTTTCACATTTTTAAAGACTTTAATTGGCAAAATAAAATCGTGTTCGGTTACTTTTGAAATTTTGTGTGTTTGACAATGGAAAAGAAAACATTTGATATTGTGTTTTGAGATTATTAAAAGCAATTACGTAGATATTTGCATGTTGTAGCAAGAGCTTGTTTGTTATGAGAATGAAACAATCATAATGAAAGCAAAACAATGAAAATATGATGATCCAGAGTTTTCTTCAATACGAAGTCTAATAACGAAAGAGTCGAGTATATAAACATTTTGTAGTTGTCAATAATTGGCAGCAAGCAAACTGAAACCCGATCCAATATGTTTTATTGCATCACTTATCTTTTTTCTAAGTTTTCTGTTTCTGTTTCTTTTTTTTTTTGTATTTGAAGAGGCTTTTTTGCGTTTGCGATTGGAAGAGGATTTATGTTAAGCGAAATGCAAAACGCTTCCGGGCAAGTTCATCTCTTGGCTAAATCCAAATTATCATCATAAGCGGTACACTAATGAGCACGAACTCAACAGAAACAGCGCACTGCTGACAAACTGACAACTGACAAACTGACAGACTGATGACTGTTGGTAGTTGGTTGTTCGCTCTTGGTTTATGCTTTTGTTGCCGCTGTGGTCGATGTTGGTTGACATCGCAAGACAAAGTTGGCCGCCATTTGAAGTGGCCTCTAGAATTTGCTGGCAAGTGCATTTTCATCGGCATCATTATAATCATTATAATCCCAGCAATAAACTACGACAATTTTCGGTCTCGCAAATGCTTGATGTTGCGCATACGACGCGTGTGACGTCCACAGTCAATGGCAGCGAGCAGCTGAATGTCCTGATTATGCCTGGCCATGATCTAAAACCGGTGAACAAGAGCTGAGCCGAAGCCCGAGTTTAGCACTGAATGTAAAGCGCAGACGCCGAGCAGCGAACAGAGCAGAGCAGCAAGCAGAGGGCAGCGGGCAGCGCAGTCGACGACGACGTCGAATGTCTGCAATGGCAAAGACAGCGTCTGAGAACAGTTTAACAGTGACGCAACAGCGACGCCAGAGCCAAGTGAGAACAGTTCTAACAGGCAGCGAGAGAGACAGCGAGGAAGTGAGAGAGTCGACTTCTTTTCTGTTTTATTTATTTTTTTTCTTTTTTGGCTCGTTGTTATGTATGTTTTCGTTTTTGGTTTATTTAGCACTCGTGCCTTGCGCTGCTCGAGCTTTTTATGCCGCATGTATTTTTGTTGTTGTTGTTGGTATTTGCAGCATTTTCGCTTTGATGCGTGTGGCATGTTTAACGGCACTTGATGATGCCAGCAACAACAACTACAGGAACAACAAGAGCACCAGCAAACGTTTGCTGCATAACAACAAAAACAACAACAACAATTCCCGCTGTGATTTGTGCGTCGCGTTCAACGTCTTCGACTGCATCGTCTTCGTCTTCGTCTTCGTTTTCGTCTTCATTCGAGTTCTTTCCCTCCATTTCAGGTGCCGCATCCAAATGCACTTGCACCACGCATTTCAATTGCACAACGTTCGTTGCACTTCATTAAACTCAACATCGACATCGGCTGCCAGCGCTCTTAGCGCTGACTACCTGCCAACAATCCAACCATCCAGCCAACCAACCTTCTTGTCGACGCGTCGAAGTGCGCCACGTGACCTTCACACACACACACACACACATACTATACACCCACACATGCAGTGTGGGCGAGAGTTTGGAGCCATCACGTAGCCGTCACGTAGGCAGCGGAATTAAAGAAAATCAAACGAATGAATTTGCTGCAATCGCCCCAAGATCGAATTAAATTATTAGAGCCATAATGAGGAGCACTTTAAACTTCAATAAAATATTTATACAAATATTAAAAGAAATGAATGAAAATTGTATATTTAATTCGTAAAAAATTATACATTAGAAATTTTTAGTAGTCCAAATGAAAAACTGAATTTATGCGAATATTTAAAGAAATAAACATTTTACAAGTAAATTTGAAATTTATATAATTTTATACAATTTATAAAGAAATGTTCATAACAATAAATAGTTTTCAGTAGTCAAAATTTGTAAATGTCAAATATCAGATTTATTAAACGAATAACTAAACAGAACGAAATAAAATTGAAGTTTCCTTTTTACAAATAAATAAATAAATAATGCTTATAAGCAAAAATTTGAAAACTTCAAAATTGATTTATATTAATATTAAGAGAAAAAATGTTTGAAGTTGCCTAAAAACTTAAATGAAAAAAAAATGAAAATGTTTTTTTATATTTTACAATTTATAGAGAAATATTTATAATACAATAACAAGTAAAAAAGCTGCAGTCAAATGTGCTCGACAGTGTTCAGTGTTGTACAAAAACTAACAAAAAGTGAATACAAATTAAAGAGAAATGTTTACAATACTGAAATTACAAGAAGTTTTCATTAGTCGAAAACTAACAAATTCAACAATTTACTCATTTAAATATTGAGACAAATAAACACTATAAAGTTGCACATTTTGTTGAAGTCAAAACTAAAATGAAATAATTAAAAATTGTGCTTTAAAGTATAAGAAATTTTAAGTTGCCGAAAAATGAAATTGTTAAGTTTTAACTTGAATAAAAAAGAAATTGAGAAGCATGCGGTTGAATCGCAGTAAAAAAAAAACACAAGCAGTAGAAACAAAAAGAAAACGAAAATGATTAGGTAATGTAATTTCGCAACCCGTTGGCGCTGAACTCTTCTCTGTGTGTGTGTGTGTATGTGTTTGTGGTTGTGATTCAGGTCTTGGTTTTGGTTTTTCTGCGCTGCAGCGTCGCTGGCAGATCTCCCCTCTCTTTGCTGGCCATCAAAAGCAAATGTCCATTTCAGCTGTCCATTGTTTTGTCACTTAAAAACACTTCACCTGGCAGCGTCTGCCACAGAGAATCTGAATCAAAATAAGAAAAAAAAAAAGTGCTGTGAAAAAATAGAAGCACACGTATAAACAAAACACAATAATGAGAGAGAAAACAAAGAGAGAGAGAGAGAGAGAGAAAAAATGTACCCATGCCAACGGCTGTCTAATACATGCTGAACAACTCTCATGCTATATACTCCGAGAGATGTGTTGGCATTTTCCAGTTATTTGCCAGCATACTTATAGGCAGTTGACAAAAGCAACTCGACTGTGTTCAGCAGCAGCAATCTGTGACTTTAAGCACTGAGAGCTGTCACTTATTTTTGGGGCCAGAGCTAAACAGCTAAAAATGGAGGAGGTGAATTGAATTGATCTGAGCATCGAGCTCGAGTTCGAGCTTGAGAGTTTAGTTTGAAAAGTAATCGAATGTTATAATTTCCATTAAACTGATTTCCCACGAGAAATGCAAGGCAAACACACACAGTCAAACTGAAACCAGACCAAACTGAACTGAACTGAACTGAAGTGTGGACCAACAAATGTTGCAATCTTGATGAGTGTGTGAGTGTGCCGCCTGAAGCTGTTGCTGTTGCTATAGCTGTGGCTGTGGCTGTGGCTACAAGAGGTGAGGCCCCATGTCACACACTAATGTACTGCGAGCCAGCTCAAAGGAATCGCATTGGCTAGCCAAACAGCCAGCCATTCGATGGTTCAGCCAGGCATTTCAGTTAATGGCGACATGCATAAAAAAAAAAAAAACCTCCGCTGCCCGAGAGCAACAAACAGCGAAATTTCTCCATGGACATATGGATCTGAGTCTCAACTCAACTCGACTCGACTCACATTGGGCACCCTCTTTGGGTTCGTGTCTCTTTCTCTCTCGCTCGCAAATGAAATATAAATTAAATTAAATTCCAAAAGAGCAAGACGTTTGCCCAGCACATACATAAATCAACAGCTCAAAGTGCAGGCCAAATGTCAGGCATTGCATCGATATTGCCACAGCCAATTCCAATTGCTTCTTGCTTGTTGCTCTTCATGTTGCTGTGTGTGTCACACACACACACCTCTCACTTACTTGCCACACACATTACATTGCATACTTTTGTGGCAGAGTCAGCAGCTGCGATCAGCTGCGGTCACAGAATGCTGCTCCCCACGGAGCTGTCTTCAGTCACTCGACTCGCAGCGCTTTAAGAAAGCTAGCTCAAATAATGCAAGTTTTTATACCCGCTGCCCATAGCGTAGAAGGGTATTATAACTTTGTGCCGGCAGGAAATGTATGTAACAGGTAGAAGGAGGCATCTCCGACCCTATAAAGTATACATATTCTTGATCAGCGTCAACAGCCGAGACGATATAGCCATGTCCGTCTGTCTGTCTGTCCGTCTATCCGTATGAAACACTGCATCTCAGAGACTATAAGAGATAGAGCTATAATTTTTTTTCGACAGCATTTCACGCAGATCAAGTTTGTTTCCAATTTTTGCCACGCCCCCTTCCGCCCCCGCAAATCAAAAAAATTGAATAACAAGCGTCATTATAAAGCTAGAGTTTTCGAATTTTGGTACATACAATAATAACTATAGTAGTTATGATTCCTGAAAATCAGATAAAAATTGTCGAAGTTATTAAAGAAATACTTTTGTATGGGCAAAAACGCCTATTTACTAGGGGTCTTAGTTGCTTTGGTTAGCAATCTGGTATATTGTGCCGTCTATGGTATATTTTGAATGCGGTACTATATCGATATACCACATATACTATTTGGTATATTTAGTATTTTTGTAGTATATTTGGTATATTTTGAGAAAAATACCGCAAAATATATTGCTTTTATTCAAAATGGGTAGCGGGTATCTCACAGTCGAGCACACTCGACTCTAGCTTTCTTACTTGTTTTTTTTTAAGCTGCATTCGAAATTCATGTAGATTGCAATTATATACACCTACACAGAGACAAAAATATCTAAATTGAATAAAAGAAGAAGTTGTTATTACTTTTACTTCTACTTAAATCTACTCAAATCTTAATTTAAGATTTTTTCTTGAAATAATCTTAGTTCCATGTTGACATCTTGACGTTAATCTTGATTAAAGCACGATTTTTCTATTTTTTTTTTTTTGTATTTGTATTTATCACATCTGCAACTATTTTGTTTTGTTTGTTCGGATGCTTCACAATCTTTATTTGATAAATTAATAAAAATAATATATAAGCTTTACTTCGTAAATCTAGGAAACAATGAAACAACTTTAAATATTTTAAAATTTTAATAATGTATTACCTTTAGTTTGAAGAGCTAGGAAACAAATAAATAAATGAATGTCAAATATTATATTTTATATTCATTAACCAAATGCCAACAAATAATATTGCGGTTTGTTTTATTTTTTTATTTAGATATAATTAAAATTCACACTAATACTTGGATTTATTACTTCTTCTTTTTACAATACAATCGATTATTAATTATCAACCTTTTTTTAATTTAAATAAAATCAAATTTATGCGTATTAGTAAAAATTAATTGAATTTGAATATGAATTGAATGTAATTGTTGTCAATTTAAAGTTACCAAATTAAAAATAAATTTTTTTAAGTAATTATTTTATTGATTTTAGTTATATTTTGAAACTTTTTCATGTGTTAAAACATTGTGTGCATTTTTAGGTTTTTTGTAAATACTTGTTTCTTTAAAAATTTGCATTTTTATTAATAAAATCTGATTTTTTTTTCTTTAAACACATTAACTTCTTCAATTTTCTTTATACAAGTCGCACTGGCTCATCTCATTTTAATAAGAAATATTGTTATTAAAAATAATAATAATTTTGTTATAGAGTATTTTAATTAGTAATAAAACATAGAATTTTAATTAGTAATAAAACTTAGAAAATAATAATTAATAAAGTGCTGTGAATTAGCAATAATAATGGACGTACTTTTCATATGTTTTATATCATATATAAGGTTGGCCAAAAAGTCTTGCGGTATTTATATTGAATTTTCAATTGTTCATAAAATTGGTTATAATAATGCGATTTAAGTCAAATATGCGCCATTTTGTTCGATGACGAGTTCCCAACGAGATGCCAACTTCATAATGCCCCTCTTATAGAAGCTCGCTTCCCTATTGGCAAAAAACTCGGAGAGCCAATTTTCACAGGACTACCGACTACCAAGCTCGTTGGCCATGGACAGAAATACATAGGTGGTAATCATTTGGTGCGAGATCCGGACTATACGGCGTTGTCCTGATGGAAGACAATTCGGCCTCTGTTGATCAAAGATGGCCTCTTCTGCTTGAGTGCTGCATTCAAGCGGTCCAGTTGTTGGCAGTACAGGTCCGAATTGAGCGTTTGGCCATAGGAGAGCAGCTCATAGTGGATGATTCCCTGCCAATCCCACCAAACACACAGAAGAACCTTCCTGGCCGTCAATCCAAGCTTGGCCACCGTCTGGGCAGCTTCATTGCTTTTCGACCACGACCGTTTGCGCTTCACGTTATCGTAAGTGATCCACTTTTCATCGCCAGTCACCATCCGCTTCAAAAACGGGTCGATTTTGTTGCGATTCAGAAGCGATTCGCATGCATCCATACGGTCAAAAATGTTTTTTTGCGTCAAGTCGTGTGGCACCCATACATCTAGCTTTTTTTTTAATCCAAGCTTCTTCAAATGGCTTAAAACGGTTTGATGACTCATGCCCAGCTCTTGGCCGATGCTACGGGTGCTACTATGCCGATCTCTTTCGATCAATTCAGCGATTTTATCGCAATTTTCGACGACAGGCCTTCCGGACCGTGGCGCATCTTCGACCACCTCCGCACCAGAACGAAAGCGTTGAAACCATCGTTGTGCGGTGGAAATGGAAACTGTATTGGGTCCATAAACTGCACAAATTTTATTGGCAGCATGAGTTGCATTTTTGCCTTTATCGTAGTAGTACTGTAAAATATGCCGTATTTTCTCTTTATTTTGCTCCATGTTTGTGACGCCATAACTCACGAACGACTCAAGACAAACAACAATAAATCAAACACGTGTTAGCGCGGGAAAAGAGCTTTCCAAAAAGGTATCGCATGAACCGATTCGATAAATAGAACTAGAACTACGCGCTTGCAAAAACACCTATCGGAAATACCGCAAGACTTTTTTGCCAACCTTATATTAAAATTGATGTACAATCAAACGATGTTAAATTTGTAAACGTTTCATTCGAGTATCGATACAATCGACAGAAAAAATACTAGAAAGCTTTGCAGAGAAAATCGCTGCCATTGAGTCTGTGTTTCAGTTCCGTCAGTCGATCGCTATCGAGTACTGTCGCGAATAATAGAGAAAAGCGAGCTGCAAAGTAAGTGCAATGAACAGCCGCGGTTCGAGTTACTCTATTTGTTGTTTTTGATGTTTCGGAAATTCTACAATATGAGGAATAGAGTCGGTAGATGGAGTTTTATATTTCGGCAGCCATTAAGTCGCAAGTTGCAAGTTGCAAGTAGAAGCCTTTTGTCAGCTTAGCCAAATGCTGACCACCAGTTGGAGGTAAAGTGCGCTGCTAAGCTGCTTTCGACATACATGCATGAGAGTGAGTGCGGAGAGTGAAGAGCGGAGCATTGCATAGAAGGCAGCTGCTGGGTAAATTGTCACCTGTGTCTTATGCAAATCAAAGCAAGCCAAGTAATAGTAACAGGTAGCAAGCAGGCAAAACAACAAGCCACCAAGTCCAGCCAGCCAACTAATACAAACAGCAGCGAAAACGACAACGACAACGAACAAACAACTGGCAATAATTTCCACATTTCCGTTACAAATAAAAACCTATTCACTTTGCTAATATGGCCGCAGCGATTCATCCGGTGCTGGCTGCGTTTTGGCTGCAGGTGCTTCAAAACTTTCCGCACGCAATGCAATAATTTGCCCAGCACTTTTGGTAAACTCAACGGTCAACAATACCCTACACACTGGGGTATATCGACTAGTCAGAGAAGTTTGAGCAGCTTTCAGAAGGGAAGAAGAAAAAATTTAACAACATATATTAATTGAATTTAGACCTTGAGCTTTAATGTGAATTTAAGTAATCAGTAAATACATCAAAAAGAAAATAATAATACAAATGAATACAAAATTAACCAAATATCTAAAAAAATTAGAAAGTTAATCAAGGCAAAAAAAATATTTATATAAATAATATAACAACATTTTAAATTTGAGGACTTGAAAAATACTTAACTTAATATAAGTTTACATAATCAGTAAATACCGAAAAAAAAATAAATAAATAAAAAATGAACGAACAGTTAAATATAGAATGAAATTCAAAAGTTTTTGGAATGGAAAATACATATTTGTAAAAAAAATCATAATCAATTTTTAAATTTGAGAAATGCTGTAATATATAAATATTGTTCACGACGATATAAATATTAATCGAAAATAGGATAAACAGAAACTTTACATTGCATGAAGATTCACAAATGATTAATAGAAAACAACTCAATTTCCAATTTAATAATTGCATCCAAATATTTCAATATAAAGGAATGTTTTACGAAGAGTAGAAATTAAATAATTGAAGTAAAGAATGTCATAAAATAATAAATCATATTTAAAACAATCTCATATTTATTCAAATTTCGATGAACACTAACAAGCTTTATATATTTTGCTGGTGCTTAACAAAAAGTATAAATACTAATACTTTACAAGGCAAGTTAATTAACAAACTATTTCCAAAAATATTGAAAATTTAATTACTTAAATTTATGACTTTCCAAAAACTATTCCAATTGCTGCTATTAACTATTTAACACATTAAAAGACTTAAGTCACAATTATTATAAATTTTATTCAATAAAGCAAATCAAGAAATCTATTTAATTTTTAGCTAACTACTCAATATACAATATAACTTGTGAAGAGAGTTTTTCCTAAATTGTAATCAAGTTAAATATAACTGAGATAGAGAACATATTTTTATTGAAAGGGTATTTTAGAGCAACATTGATTAATTTATTTATATTTCTAGGTTCCACTTATTTTGTTTATCAATTTATGGCTATTGATTATTGACATTTTTAAACAATTATTTACAATTTGATATCAGTTGCTGCTGCTGTGGATTAAATTGCAAATTGGAATTGTAGTGCATGCGACTTGGCGACTTGTGGGCCAATTGGAAAATTGTTTCCTTTCGGCTTGCCCCCTATCTATGCCATTTGTTTATATGTCAGTTAGTCAGTCAGTCAGTTGAAACAGTTGGACAGCTGAATAGTTGGACAGAGAGATGGGGGGATGGGGACGGGGTATGGGGGGTTGATGTTGGTTGGCTGCATTTGCAAGTCGTTAAATGCTTTTGTTCGTCATTGTCGTAGCACACTCACTTGCAACTGCAACACACTTTTGTTGCAACAGCAATGTTGCTGGTTGCTGTTGTTGTTTGTTTCGTGTCGCTGGCATTGTCAATGTTTCGACTTCCTTCCGCTTTGACTAACAAATTTGCGTCGTGCATGCAGGCCAGGCAAACATAATCATCATTATTGCTGCAATCAGCATATTTGGCAAGCTTAAAGCACTCCTCTCCTCTCCCCTCTCTCTCCCCTAGCTCTGGCTCTGACTCTGGCTGTTTGCGTCCTGCAGCTATACTTATATTCTGTTCATGCTGCGAACGGGCCCCGAACAATAATAGTAAAAGAAAAGCCGAGCAAAAAATCAAAATAAAGCACGGAAGTATTGTAAATTTTATGCCTCTCTTGCTGCCGTTGGCTACACTTACAACGACGACGACGACGACGAAGAATGAGCTCTGAGCTCTGGTAGCTCTAGTGGCTTGCCATGGCTGTGGTTATGCTTAATATCCGTCATTAAAATTGTTGTGTTTGTGCTGCAACGTGTGCACTGTGGTCGGCACTTTTCTGTGCTGCACACAGTACGTTGCACGATGCAGTGGCAAGTGGCAAGTGGCACAGTGCGTGGGTGCAACACCGACTACACACAGCTTAGGCGCATCCTGGTTGAGCCAACTTCAACCTTCGTCTCTTGCTCTCGCTCATTCTCTCTCTCTCACTTTCTGGTTCTCGCTCGCTCTCTACACTTCAATTGACTCCCAGACACACTCACTGTGTTGTCGTATGCAAATATATTACTTTGGCTTAGGCCAGCAAGGCAGCCAGCCAGCAAGTCGGTGCATTGCACGATAAGAATCCATTGCACAAAAATTAATTAGTCAATTTGCATGAAATTTATGTACAAAGCGCGAACAAACGAAACGAATTTTGATGTATTATGCACACATAAGGGAGACATGCCGAGACACCTCTCGTTCCCTCTCTCTTAAGTCCCTCGTTGTGGCAGCCAATAAAGATTTCAGTCAACTTTCCAAAGGCAACAAGCATTTGCAGCAAGTTTAAAGATGCAGCTTAATAGAAATATTTCAAGCGAAACTATTCATCAAATATTTACGGAGAATTTTATGTTAATGCATGACTTTATTATAAATCCAAAAAGATGCCATCACAAATAGAATTTTTAAATTATAATTACTCTTTGAATACATAAGTAATAAATTAATTTGCTCTTATTGAATTAAGTGTTGGATAGTGTTAGATTTGCATCTGGCAAGCTCACAAGTGTTCATCTGCCAACACTGTCAATACGTATCGATAGTTCGATATATTATATTAGAATAGAAAATTTCAAATCAAAAATATATTGCACTTAATATAAATATGCTTAGGATATTGTCGCCATGGGATTTGAGTACATCTCTTTCTATAAATAATTTGTGTGGTGATTGTTTTAGTAGTGTAGCCATGAATTTTATGTTTTCATTCAAAACTTTTTAACCGTTTCGTGCCCAATTTATGCCCATAAAGGTTTCTAAAGATGGTCACACTAAAATTGATGGAGCTTGCGAAATATTTATATATGTACATATGTAAATTATTAAAAGAACCATTCAGCACTAGGACGCTTTAAAGCGAAAAGAGAGTCGAGCTCATGATATAATATGATATGTTATTGTATCATGGTCGAGCTAACTGTCTCTCTCTCACTCTCAACAATCATGCATATTTTGCATTGTTGACATTGATCTTTGAAAGAGAGCAAAAGCCAATGAAAGATAGAGTGGGCGCGCATCAATTGTATTAAGAAAAACTGTTGGTTAATATGCAAATGTTTAATTATTGTGACCATACATATTTTGTTTCCATTTCCGTGACAAATTTAGGTACAATTAGGTTGCTAAAGGCAGTAACTCTAAAATTTGTAGAGCTCTCTCTCTCTCTTTCACACCAAATACGCAGACTTCCTTGTTGACAAGGATGTATAAAAGAGATCAAAAATCAACAACAAAAGGCAATAGTCAAATAGAGAAAGTGTAAGCACGAATTGATTTTATTAAAAAAAAAAACTGCTGCTAAGTATAAATTAACATTTATGTATATAAAATATAAATATAAAAGCGAAAAAAGTGTGCACCCTGTGACTCCTGCCAGTGTTGAACAACAGCATTTGGTATTAAGTGCATTTAGTATTTCTTATAATTTCATGTAGGGTTGCATTCGGCCATGCTACGATTATATATATATTATTATATATTATACATATATATCTATAATTGTATCATGCATTCGACAGCATTGATTCAAGTTGAGGTTAAACAGCATTCAGAAGAGTTCACATTGCTTTTGCTGACAATTCAGTCAAAGCGAAGTTCAGACTAGAACTGCACCGACAAAAAATATTACATTTCAAAGGGATAAAACAAATCACAACGAAAAACACAAGGTGAGTAAAAAAAAATAAAGTGAATTAATAGTGAATTGACTTTAGCACATTTTGCACACAGCAAAATGGGAACGTCGTGGAATGTGACATGCGATGGCTGCGAATTGATCAACATGATTCGCCATCGCTACAAGTGCTTGCGCTGCGACAACTACGATCTGTGCAGCATGTGCTTTGAGAACAAGGTGGAGACCGATGCCCACCGCAACACACATCCATTTCAATGTCTGCTGGATCGCGAGGCGCGTGAAATGTACTTTGATGGCGAGCGCATGCCCGAGATGAGCGCCGATAGCTTCACGTGCCCCTTTTGCGGCAAGATGGGACACGCGGCCCGGGAGCTAGTGAAGCATGTGCAGTCACAGCATCGCGGCGATAGCACTCTTGTCATCTGTCCACTGTGCGCCGCGATGCCGTCGCCGCAAACGATGCGCATGAACAATCTGGTCAATCACGTTTCACTCATGCATGGCACAATCAGAGTCGCTGGCAGTAGCATTGGCAGTAGCATTGGCGGTGGCGTTGGCGGTGGCATTGGCAGTGGCGGTGTCACTGCCTGGGTTGCAGGCGGAACTGTTGGCAGCCCGGCATCAACCGGTGGCTTTTCGTTCACCCCCATGGCTCAACATCATCAACATCACCATCATCAGTCACACTCACATTCAAATTCACATTCGCATTCACATTCGCATTCACGTGGCCATTCCCGTCAGCATGTCTATGCTCGTCCTCAAGCTTCGTCTTACCCACGCTACTATGAGCGTGCTTCTTCTGAGTTAGATATCGTGGATTTGAATGAATTCTTATCCGAAACATAACTGAAATGGCGAAGCATCTAAAACATCAAATCATATATGATCTTTGTTACTACGTTAACGTTCGTAACGGCTAAATAAAAATACGAAATTAACCCGACTTGAAGATGTTTCTTTGGTAAGTTAAAGTTCTCGGATCTTTATTGCAGTCTATTTCAGTTAAATTTAAATTAATTATTTATTTATATTTTCAATGTAAGTTGAAATTTACAGTCTTTAATGGTAATTTCAAGTTTTCGGATCTTTATTGCAGTCTATTTCAGTTAAATTTAAATTAATTATTTATTTATATTTTCAATGTAAGTTGAATTTAACACTCGTTATTGGTCATTTTCGAATCTTTATTGCAGTCTATTTCAGTATGTAAGTTGAAATTTACAGTCTTTAATAGTAATTTCAAGTTTTAGGATCTTTATTGAAGTCTATTTCAGTTCAATTTAAATTATTTATTTATATTTTCAATGTAAGTTGAAATTTACATTCTTTATTGGTAATTTAAAGTTTTCGGATCTTTATTGCAGTCTATTTCAGTTTAATTTAAATTAATTATTTTTTTATATTTTAAATGTAAGCTGATCACGCAAACAATTATTCAATTGTTTTGGACTTTGAAGCAGCGCCTTAATTTATTATTATATCATCATAATTTTGTTTACATTTTTGTAATTTAATCATTTTGTAATTTCTCAATTTGTGTTTTATAATTATTTGTTATGTAAGGCAAACTTTTATTTAACATTTTTATGACCGTTTTCCACAAAAAAAAGTATTTTATAGTTCTAGCATTTTTCATACGGAAATAATTGCTATTTATAGTATAGTTTAGGTTAGGGACGACCAATTGATGTTGTAGTTAGTGATTTATTTTTTACAATGGGGTTTTCAACAACATTGGCAGTTGCTCTTTTTATGCCGATTATCGATAAGGATGTAAGCATAGCAGGGGCAAGGAAGGATATTTTCCTTTCACTTTTTCTATGCTCCACTGCAAACTAATTACAAAAGTAAGCGTCGCATTCGGCAAACTTTGAAATGCGCTTTCGTTGCCTCTCGCTCGCACTCGCACTCGCACAGATGGTCGCCAGCAACTCACTTGCCCGTTCACTCTCAAAATCGCTTGCTGTCGCCTCTGTCCGTCCCTGTCGCACTTGTGGGCCTCGCCTAAAAGTATGCTGTGTTCCATGTTCCCAGTTCCATGGGAGTGAAGTGTCTCTGTTGCTGTAATCGGCTTAGAGGTGAAACCTTTTGTCATTATAAAAGGATTTCAAGCTTGACAAAATTTCCATTTGTTGCGATTTGGCCCCAACACACACACACACACACAGTAAGGGTGAGGGAATGTGCGTGTGTGTGTGTGTGTGCTGCTGCTTAGTTAACTTTTAGCTGGCAGCGTCACCGGGTCTTTGATTTTGTTCAAAGAAATTAAGATTCAAAAACCGATAGCATGTTTTGTTGCCAGCCAGGCCCAATTATAAAGCGGGTCCTGTTCCTAGCCCCCTCTCCCCCTCTGAACTGCTTCTGTCAGTGGGTTGAAACATTTGAGATAAATTGCCAATCGAACTAGATAAAATCAGCTGTGTAAATAGTGGAAAGGAGCAGATAGGCCACGTCTCCTGCCTGTTGTCTCTGCGAAGCTAAAGCCTAAACCTGAACCACATCATCTCGAATCAAATCAAATCAAATCACAACGAAACAAAACACGAAAAACAAAAAAAACCAAACAATAGACAAGCAGAAGCAAAACAAAGGCATGCCGGGACACAACCTGCCCCACGCTTTGATCTGTGCGCTGCATGGCTGCGTGGCTGGCTGGCTGGCTGGCTGCCTCATGCCACTTGCCACATGCCGCACGACTGTTTGGCTGATGGGTTACCGAGATATTCCTGCTCCTGTTCGTACTCTGCTCCATCCAGACATTCCTGGCCATGGACATGAACATTGGACATCTACATGAGTTGGAACGTTGGAGATGCGGCTGCCTGGGACGCAGCTGCCTGCAGGTCGTTATGGCTAATGAGTATTACGAGCCATCGAGACGGCCAAGTACTCGCTCGCTACTCACACACACACACACACACACACACACACACAGCACACACACACACATACACACACAGCACACTAAAGGGGTTGATCCTTGAGCTGGATGCGTGCGCAAACTGCAAATCGCTTCCATTTTAAATAAAAATGGAGTGTCGTGACACGAGTTCGTTTTGTCAGCTATGAACCCACACTTTGTATGAACTGCACCAGCTTGTGCGCCGCGTGAGTGGCGTGACACGAAAGTCGTGAGTGAAACCAAAGTTACGTCGTTTTATGATTCAAGTCGAGCAACTTTTTTTGCCTTGAACTTTATGTGTAATTTCTTATGCATTAATATTTTATTATTAATATTATTATTTTATTATTATTACTTAGTACTCATAATTTATCATGTTATTTATTTATTTATGTATTTGCATATTAATGTTACATATTGTTGAATTGTTATTCGAATTATTTTCAAGGATATTTACTTTTTATTTAATTTTATAGTTATGTTTGATTTATTAATTTTTATTTGTTATTTATTTATTTCTGTTTTTTATACGAGTCGATGGCCTTTGCAGCTAGCACTCCCTTCTTTTAGTTTTTGTATTATCTGGTATAATATTTAACATGGAAATAATAATAATATTTTCTTAAAATTTACCTTACTTTTTATTATTATTTCTTTAATATGTATATTCTTATTATTTCGTATTTTATATTATTTTATATTTTATATTTATTCTCTATTTATTTATAATATCATTGATTTTTAATTGTATGATATTCATAATTATATATTTTTTAAATTTATTTATATATTTTGCATTTTTGTGTATTTTTCATATCTTTTTTGCATTTACATAATTATATGTTTAAAGTTTTTTCTTGTACCTCTTCTTAAACTTATTTACTTATATTTATTTTATTTTGATTGCATTTCTTTTTAATTATTAATGCATTTAGTTTGTTAAATGTAACGTATTTATTATTATTTGTATTCCTTTTTTTAGTTAATTATCCTATAAATAAATTTACATACATTTATCTCATTTTGTGTATGTCTCATTTATTTATAAAACTAATAATTGGATTTGTGTATTTTTATTTTATTGCTATATTTTTCATTTTTTAATAAATATTTTTCTTTATTTATCATAATTGTAGCTTGAAATACAACCGTTTAGGCAAGAAAATTTAGTCTTTCGCTTATTTGACTATTTCCCAATTTATAATTTAGCGATTTAAATTGAATTACTCCAGAAAACTCGATGCAATTGAAGCTGCAATATCTTTAATCCTCATTCCACGTCGTGACTCACGATTTTGCAGTCACGTGCCCATCCCTAATGAAGCCTTTGCGCTCCTTGCTCACGCCGTTGCCATTTTGCAACGCTACGCATTGATATGACAATAAAAACGAACGACTTTGGTTTTTGGATTTTGCGACTTTGCCTTTCTATCTAGCCACTCTTCAGTCGTGTATCTCACTCTCCACTCTCCACTTTCCTCACCCCTCTCCCCTCTTCTCTGCTCTTGCTTGGAGTTCGGTTCGTCCCGGTCTGGCTTTTATTTTTTTTTTTTTTTTTTTTGGGCTGCCCACAAGCCGGGGAACGCTTGCACAATTTTTAATCATGGCGAGGCGAGGACTTGACTGCCAGCTGCTGATCCCTGCTGCTTCCTCGACATTGGACAGGGACATTGTTTGCGCCAGCGACACGTAAACATGCATGGTTCCTCATCCTCCTAGTGCTGCTTCTTCTGCTCCTCTTTGCAGTCTGCTGCTGTGGCTCCAAGTCTCGGCTTAGGCGATAGGCATTCGAGAGTGGAGTGGAGAGGAGAGAAAGAGCAGCCTGACCGGTTTATATTGTTGCCGTTTCTCTATGGCTTTTAGTCCTTTATCTTGTTTCTAACTCATTGGATCGCAAAAACGGTCTCGTGTTCACCTTAATTGGGGTAAACATAAGTTCTGATTGCCCGCCAGGGCGGCCGCTTTTGTATCGCCACGACTCCAACTTCAGCTTCAGCTTGAGCCTTTTGGACGCATACCAAAGAGTTTTTCACAGCGACCTCCGACGACACTTTTCTCCCCACTGCTCTCTCGTTCATTCTTTTTGCACTCGCTTGTTGTTGTTTTTTTTTGTTTTTATTTTCTCTTCCAGTCTTTGTGTCTTTTTAGTTGTACTTTGCTTGGGCTACGGCGGACAGAGAAGCCCAATGGCTAAAATAGCAATCCCAAAAGTCGAAAGTCGAAGACGACAACGCTGCTAACATATCCAATTAGATGACAGTCAAGTCCAAAAAAAAAGGGTAGAGAGGCAAATCGCCCCGCTCTCCGTTCCGCCGTCACCCATCAAGTCGAAGTAGTGAGAAGCGCATAGAGAGGCGCCATTGTTGGCGGCGCACACAGATCACAAAAGCGAGATAAAAATTGTTGAACGTGTAATTTTTGTTTATTGCATACAATTTTTAGAACAAATGACAGACAAAAGGTTTCCACAGCGCCCCAAAAACTGGGCGACGCTCAAAAGGGAGGGGCAACAAAAGGCGAGAGAGGGAGAGGAAGCGACAAAAGGGATTGCAAAGCGGAAATTTCATTGCCTACATTTGAGCGCGCTCGCGCCACGTAATGTATGCATTTGCCTCTCCCTCTCTCCCTCTCTCTCTGTCTCTCTCTCTCTCGCTCTCGCTGTTTCATTCTCTTGCCAGCTCTTTTTGGTGTCTGCGAGTGTCTGTATGAAAATTAAATTTTCTACTTCAAAAGCTAAGCGACGCATGGACGGGCAGACAGACGGACGGACAGACGGACAGGCGGAAACAGCAGCCACAGACCGCATGACCCAAACTCAACAAAAAAAATAGTCCGCCAGACCAAACTCCGTTCAGCAACCGAATTGAAAAAGCGTTTAGGCCATTGTGTTAGTGTGTGTGCGAGTGTGTGTGTGTGTGTTAGAAGGGGAACAACTAAATGATGGGGAAACTATAAAAATTTACATAACAATAATAAAAGCAAAGGCAAAAACGACGCAAAGCCAAAGAAACGAAAGACATTTATTCATTTCTGTTTTGAAATTAGCATAAAAGTAAAACTCACATACACACACATACACACACGCACATACACACGCTTATGCAGGGTTTTTGTGTATAGAAATCCGTGAGGAAAAAAGAGAAAGAGATTTGGCTACGCACAATCAAAGCCTCAAAGCTTTGGCATTGCCTCGTTTGATAAGCGTGAAAAACGTGCAAATTTTAATAAAAGCAAATGAGCCGAAAAATCATACAAAGCAACAACAACAACAATAACAAGAAGAAGAAGAAGAAGAAGAAGAAAGAAGCAGCAGCCGAAACATGAGCAACAACAACAACAATGACAATGAGGAAGAGACAAATCAGAGAATATGGATGCCACAGTTTTTGTCTCTTAATGTCTCAACTTTGTCACGATGATTGCACGCACACACAAACACAAGCACATACATCCACACACACACACACACACACACACACTCCTACACAATTTCCCGGACATACTGCGAGACAAGGCGGTTTGGCGTTGTACATTTTTTGAGTAGCTTAACTTACCCTCAATCAGCAGCAAAAGTTACAGAATAACAACAAGTAGTAAAGATTTATATATTTATATGTGTGTGCGTGTGTTTGTGTGTAGGTGTGTGTCATAATGCCAGTTGTCATATCATTAACTAACTATCTTTAACTATTCATCTAAATCGACTTCTATATGAGCAAAGTTAACGATCCGCATTTACATATGTACAATTTTAACTAAAGTCCAAATTCGGAAAGATTTAAAAGTCTATAGTCGAGTTTGCGCGACTGTAAGATACCGGCTACCTCTAATTAAATTAAACCATATATTACAAATTTACCAAAAATATACCGCAAAAATAGAATATAATATACCTATGACGATATTTGGTATGTTGAGCAAAAGATAAGTGCATTAATTTTAAAATATACCCAAATAATATTCCGCAGCAGTACTTAAAATATACCAAAATCTTCATTTGGTATATTGATATTGTGTAAAATATACCATAGAGTGTAAAATACACCACATTGTCAGCCAAAGCAATAAAGACCCGTTTTTGCCTAAACACAAATAATTCTTAAATAACCTCTACAATTTTTACCTAATGAATTAGGAATTAGCTTCAAATTTATGCTTGCTATTCGATTTTTGTCGATTTGCGTTGTAAAAATTTGTGAAATAAACTTGATCAGTAAGCTATCGAAAGAGAATTATATCTCTGTCTCATATAATCTCTGAGATCAAGGCGTTTATACGGATGGACGGACAGACATACGGACATAGATAATATCTATAAGATATATCGTCTCGTTAGTTCACGTTGATCAAAAATATATATACTTTAAGGGGTCGGAGATGCCTCCTTCTACATTTTACTCTCATTTCATGAAGGCAAAAAATATTACCCTTCTACCCTATGAGTAGCAGGTATAAAAAACATTTTTGTTGATAAATATTTGATTGACCGTCAATAGGTTAAATGTTCATATCCATAAGTTCAGCACACACAAACAAATAGCTTTGAAATGCATTTGAATTCGATTTGATTTCATCAAAATAATTTCTGTTTTTATAGTTTCAAATAAAATTTGTTTGACTATGGAATAAAAATGAAATACATATGTTGATAAAAAGTAACTGAATATATAAAACAATTAGTCTTTATAAATATTCAATTGCAAATTTAGGATATCGCACAGTTTTTAAGAACAAATAATCTTTTTTTTTAGAGTAAACAATTTACTTTTTTATATTATATACTGCCACTCAATAAATAAGAAACACGTGAACTTTTATTTTTAAATTGTGCTAAACAACATTTTAGCAGTGCGCATGATGATTTTGATCGTAAGTGTTTTACATAGTTCCTTATTTGTTTTCAAATAGAGGCACAGAAAAGAAACATAGGGCTTTAGCTTACTAAAATATACAAAATATATATTAATATTAAATGAAACCAACAAATATATGAATCTGAAATGTTATGAGTTTTAAATGTAAAAAGATGTAAAAAACACTTTTTAAACGGCTCCCAACAAAATAAATACATTTTGTGTATAATGTTTAAATATTTTTTATATAAGAGATATATATTTACATTGTTCTAATCAATACTTAAATATTTTTTTAACTGCTTAAACATTTAAATGAAATTACAACAAAATTTTGACTTTAAAATAAATAATAAACATATATTGAAATAGTAATTTTTTCCAATTATCTTAACACAGAAAAATAATTTGAAAATCATTCTTAGCTCTAAGTGAAATGCTTATGAAGAGTTAAAAATTTATCTGTATTTGGTATATGTATTTGTTGTATTTTAAATAGCAAAACATTTTTGCCACAGAAATACCAATATATAAAATAAATATAAAAGGATTCGAAGTGAAAATGATATTAATAAATATGGAAATAGTTGTGAATTGTTTCAAATTGTAAGTATAATAAATAAGTTGTAAAAATAATAATTAGAACATAAATAAATTCGGACTATATAGCTTAAATTTCATTAACAAATACTGAAATACAGAGTATATAGTTGTATTATAGCTTTTAAATGTTTCCAGTTACATTTCAGACAATAAAAAATAAATATTAAAATTGTCTTTATAAATATATAAAATAGTTCTGAAAAGTTTAGAATTGTAAGCAAATAAATAAATATTAAATTACTTGTAACACATATAGTATATAAAATAGTTCTGACAAGTTTAGAATTGTAAATATAATAAAAAAAATATTAAAATTGTAATCAGAAGCAGATTCGCAGTGCGTTGTGCGTTGTGAAGTCGAAATTTAAAGTCGGTCTGTTCCTTGCATTGTCTAGATCCCCATTTTCCCCTCTTCCTCCATTGTCTACCTTATTCCCCTGCTCAGCCTTTAGACCTTTGCAATTTGCATGCCTTGCGGCCGCTGCCCCAAGCTTCTCTCTCTCTCTCTCTCTCGCTCTCTGGCTGTATCTCTGTCTTGGTCTCTGGTTGCGCCTGCTGTCTCTCTTCCCTCAGTTGTCCAATAAATTGTCATGGTCTGTGTTTGTTGTTCTTGTTGTTGTCGCTTCGTTTGCCCTTAAACAGCTCTCCCGGCAGCTGTCGCGCTTAGTGTCCTGTTTGAAAATATGTTGCATGTGTTTTTATTTTTCATTTTCATTTTCATTTTGTTGCTGTTGTTGTTGCTGTTGCCTTTTCCAGCTGCTGCCGCTGGCCACGATGTCAAGGGCATGAACTAACCCGAAATAAGGCGAGGCCCAGGGCAACTTTCGGTGGACACACACGCACCTTTTTTGTTGCTCTTCGCTGCTCCTCTTCTTGTCGTTGTTGTTGTTGTTGTTGTTGTTGTTAACCCGCATGTTGAAGTGGAAATTCTGGGGCCGCAGTCTTTGTGTGTATGTGTGTGTGTGTGTGAGTGCTTTGCGGCAAGTTGTTAAATGGCACTGACACTAGCCTCTGCTTTGCTCCCCCTTTGCCATTTATAAATATTTATATGTGCTATGCTGTATGGGAGTGTGTATGTGTGTGTGTGTGTGTGTGTTAGTACACTGTTTTTTATGCCAGCTGTCCTTCAGCTCATAATCCTTTTTTATTGCAAATGACCACGCTAACTCGATGCTCCACACACCGGTTAAGGTGAGTTAGTTCAACGCGTTGTTAGAGAGAGATAGAGAGAGAGGGGATCTAAGAGGGGGATTGCTGAAGGCTAAGGGTTAGGGTGTGCCACCTGTTAGGATAGAGAGAGAGAGAGAGAAGGACAGCGAGAGAGAGAGAGAGAGAGAGAGGAGCGGGTCAGCCGCTCGTCCGTCAGCTCATAAGGCTCATCAACAAGTTCATTTTACGGTCAATTCATTAAAAAAGTTTTTCACTTTTTTCGACCATTTTTATTACAATATTTAGTTTGTCACATCAACGACATGTGCGTGTGTTAGTGTGTGTGCGGGTGTGTGTGTGACCCTCATTTGCTGACATTTAGTGGCAGTTTTCAACAACAATGTCAACGTCCATGCGTCATGCTAAACACTTTTGTTTGCCTCTAAAATATTATTTTTTCTCTCACTCGCTCTCTCTCTCTCTCTCTTTTTTGCTCTCTCGATTGTTGCCGCTCCTAGCCTTGTTTTTTGTATTTTTTCCTTTTATTTATTTATTTAATTTACGCTTGTCCTCTTATTTTTCTTTCTTGTTGTTGTTGTTATATTTTATTTTATTTGTTTTGTGTGCTGTGTTGGCTTTAATTTTATGATTATTGTTCTTTTTTTCTCTTTCACTAACCTCCTCCTCCCCTCTAACCCCCTCTAATAATACTTCTCAACCCAACCCTAACCGCGGTCCGTTCATTTGTATTTGGTGTGTTATTTTTTTTTTCGTCTCTGGTTTTTGGGCTCTTTTGTTCATTTCTTAAGTGGCGCTTTATAATGTTGACAGTTTTATTGGGGCGCAAAATGTTGGTCATTTCGGGGACACTGAATGTGCCCCAAACAGGGCATGGCTCCCTTGGCATTGGCATTGGAATTGGAACTGTCATTCGAATTGGAATTGGCTGGTTAAAGCCCTGTTGTTGTTGTTGTACAAATAATAAGGTTAATCAACTTGCAAACACTCACATTATCACATAATTGGTTTCACTTTAAATGCTAACGATTGACTTCAAATATGTTTAATTTGCTTATTAAAAGTTTAATATATTCTCTTTTAATTTATTTGCTATCTGTTTTTCTTTTTTCAATTGCTTTACGTTATTTTAAAAACTGGCGATTGACTTCAAATATATTTAATTTGGTTGTGAAAATATTAATGTATTTGTAATACGCTCTCTCGGCTATTCTTCCAACTTTGCCTCTCTCTCTTTCTAGCTTTCTTAATTGACGGCTTTGTACTTTTAATTAGTTTACTATTAACTAACAATAAAGGTTATATTTATTTTTATTAAAATATTGTTTGACCAAGAAGAAAATATATTTAATTTCGTGATTAAAACATTAATATGTTTTACTTATGTAACTTTTTGTTTCTTCTCTTTGATTAGTTTATTCTTACATAACAGAAAAGCATACTATATATTTATTTTGTTCGCCAAAGAAATGTTTCAATAAAAATGGAAAGAATTTCAGCACTTTTATGATCAATAATGACACTTAATGTGGAGGCACATAAATAATAATATTTAATACAATTTCCAATTGACCAATTTAATGACCAAACTCTTTACTTGACTTTAATATCTGTTGAATTACTTTGGCTTTTTAAATTCTTTTCTTATGAAAGTTTATATTTATTTTGGTTTAAAAAAAATGAGTCATTAGAAATCAAAATTAGAAGAAGACACTCATTTTGATACCCATTTAATTTCGAGACACATTAAACATAATAAATTCAATTTGTGATTGAGCAATAAAAAGATCTTGCTGCCCACTAATTTACTTTCTTTAAATCCCTTATTAATACACTAATATATTTTTGATTAATTTTTTTTTGTGATTTTTTCCATTAGATTAATTTGCTATTAATAAAAATGCAAATCAGATGAAGGCATTTTTATGACCAACAAGTCTGCAGGCATAAAATTTTCTTCAATTTGCAATTAAAATTCAATTATGTGATTGACCAATTAAGTGCGATGCCTTCACGACTGACAATAAACCAAATCAATCGCAAAGCATTTCATGCTTGCTTGCGCAGAAAAGTATGCTATAAAATTATGGTGTCGCGTTGCCTCGAAAATGAATTTACGAATAAACATGTGCACTAAATGTATGTTATCCAATATTTACGGAAATTAAAACCCAAAATGCATAATGTAAATACAACTAGAATTATTTTTTGTTTGTTTGCAAATATGAAGAGAGAAAATTGCTCGCATTGTGCATATTTCATGGACTTGTTTGCTCTCCAGTTAAGTTATTAGAAATATGAGGCACAGATTCGCATCGGAATCAATAAATGGTGAATTCCATCTTAAGGGTAAGCAACAGACAGAGTGAAGCACTATCCGGTCTCATTGCAGTTAAAAGATAAATGCCTGGACAGAGCTCTGCAGTTGCTTAAAACTTTACACACAGATCGGGTAGCAAAAAGGCACAGCATGAAGTCCAACCGACGCGACGGCACAACTTCATTCATGCAACACTTGCACACCTGCACGAAGCAAAGCCAAACTTTAACAAGCAACTAATGTGCAGTATAGTGGGGGCGGAGGGCGTGTCAACTATCATATGTACAAGATATATGTATATATATACGATATACATGTGCACTGCAAAAACAAATGGAGAGATTCTTTAAAAATGTGTAATGCTTGCATGCAGACCAAGTTTGTTCCGTGTTGTATTTTTTCGATATACCAAATATGGTCTTTGATATATTTTAGAATTTTTGTGGTATATTGTTTTGCCATTTGTGGTATATTTTGAATGAATAAATATTTTGAATACTATATCAATATATCAAATATAGCATTTGGTATAATTTTAGTATTTTTGCGGTATATTATTCGGTACATTTTAAGAATAATACCGCATTGCTGCGCTTCATTTTACTTTGAACACTGTGGTGTATATTAAATATAGTATATCTATATACTAAAAATAGACTTTAGTATATTTTGGTATTTTTTTCAGTAAAATAATATTATACTATGTGGTTTATACTTTATCAATATTTCAAATATGGCATTTGGTATAATTTTAGTATTTTTTGCGGTCTATTATTCGGTATATTCGGTATTTGGTTTCTTATTGGCATGCACATTCGATTGTGTCCTTCTTTCTTATAGTATTTTCTCTTATTTATATTACTATAACTTGGTCCTTTATCGATGTGAAATATATCTGTGTTTTCTAACTTGAAGATATTCATCATACATTTCTCGTTATTATTTTAATAAAAAAAAGAAGATATTCATGTTCTTGACGCAGTAGAAAATTCTTAGCACTAAAATCGAAATCTTTATCTTAAAATAATTTTTTTGAGTGTATTTGTTAGTATATGCGCAAATAGCCAAACTTGCAGTCAGAGTAGTTATTGCTGCTGCTGCTGTTGCTGTTGCTGTTGTTTCTGGTCGTGCGTGCCAGCGCATTTTCGGGCTGTGCAATAACTTTTTGCCATACATCACCGCAGCGTTGTAAAATGTTGTTGAATATTTTTCTATTATTGAGGCAGAGCACTATGCATGACTTTGCTTTGCTGCCTTTGCTGCCTTGTGGCACAATCAAACATCGTAGCTGGCTTCATTTTTTCTTTTTTTTTTTTGTATTTTGATTTGCAGTCGACTCGCACAATTTTCTTTTTAATTTTACAAAATGCCTGCTGCCTGACTGCCGACGTCAACGTCGCTGTCGCTGTCGACGCCTGCCGGATGTTTAGTGCAACTGGCTTTTCCCTCTCCCCGCGCCCCCTCCAATAAAACTTTCGCATGGAACTTGGTCGTGCTTGCCGCTTCTTTCCCATTTTCCCTCGCCCTTCACAAGCGCAGCTTCGTCGTTCAACTTCAACTTGAACTTTTTGTCGGAGTTGTCGTGTATTATTATTATTTTTATTTTTTTTTCGCCGCTGTTCCTGCGAAAATTTGTTGCTCGGAACAAAGTGGCGGGAAGGTGGCAGTTCATGTTTTTTTTTTTTTTATAGACTTTAAGATATCCTTTAGAAGTCTAATCTAGAAAAATGCTGAATACGCCAAGTGGAATAATTTTACATATTTATATAAAGACCATACAATCAACATACACAATTTTGGGCATTTTATAAACAATGTTTTTAATTACAATTACAACAAAACATTAAAAAATATTTATTTTTACTTTATTCTTATGTTGAAGAACAGAATTTATAAATATTAAATATCCAAACTATTTAATTTACTTGTCCAAGCCTTAACATGAAGACGTCACAGTTACCAAGTTAGCTTAAGAATATATCTTAAAGTTTATTTATAGATCATAAAATCTACTGAAATATAAGATCACAAAATGCATTTCATGCAACAAAATATAAACCATAAATATTGTTCAATAAATATTCTACAAAATATTAAAGTTAATCACATAGATAAGCAACTATTGTTAGCTATATAAAACCTCGCGGGTTTTAAGAAATAAACGTCTTGTCAATAAAAGAATTCACACGAGTCTTTGTAACCTTTTATAACTTTTTATTCTGTTACCGTGTTCAAATATTAAATTTTTAGATTTTATTTAGAGAAAATATTTATAACAAATTACACATTAAATTCAATTTTTTTTTTCTCAAATATGAATTTATTTAATATGTACATAATTTATTGATTATTTTTTTCTTATAATTTAAATGTTACAAAAATTTAAAATAGTATAATATAAATAAGTTTTTATCGTATCGTAAATATGCAAATAATGTAAGCTACTTCTAATTTTCATACTCTGTTTTATTTTATTGTATTGTAAGTTGCTTTTGAAATACATTTTAAATGCAATTAATATACAACAAATTAATTTTTAATAAGAAAAACTATAAAATAAAATTTTTATTGTATATATTTTTTATTAAAAACAATTGTACTTAAACATAACAATTTCAACGAAATTTTGAAATTTGTTCTAAAACTACATATTTCGATAATTAATTAATTAATCAATTAAATGTCACATTTTATGTGTTGAACAAATATGAATTTTTATTTAAACATGTAAGAATACTATAATCGATTGATCGTCTGTGTGCAGTATTATTCTTATAATATACCAAATAAATATACATTAAAATACTACAATATACCGAAGTTTATATTTGGTATATACTACTTTTTAAATATACCAAAATAAATCATATATAAAAATCAAAACACCCATTAATTGCTTTAATGAAACTTTTACAACTCTGAGCAGAATGTATTTTTAAATTATTCCTTGCAAGCGGATAACGTTGGGAATTGAGTCGCTAGCAACAAAATAAGCACAATGCATTTTATGACTTTGCCGTGTTGCAACACATATTTTATTAGTTCAATTTGTACGTGGAGAAAGTTGCAGTCAAGAGTCCGGTTAATAAGCCGAAATTTGCGAGCAAATCAGTTAAGATTGAAGCACTTGAGAGAGAGAAAGCTGACCAAATGATTGAGTGCGAATCCTTTGCTGCCGGACAGCTGAAAGGAAAGATTTCTGGTAGTAACTTGTGCTAGCGACTAATCATCGACATGTGCCCAAAGCAAGAAGGAATGAAAGAAAGAAAAGTTTGCGTTACTTTGCACAAAAATTCACTTTGCTTTCGGCGTGCCACCTGCGTGCCACACGCAACTGGAGGCGAACAGAAATATTATGCCTGTCATTAATTTTGTGCAGTTTTGCAGCGAGGATAACTTTGTAAGCCTCGCTCTTTCTCTCTCTCTCTCTCTCTCTCTCTGTCTGAGTTCGTTTAGCGTATTAATTACGAAAAAAAACCTGAAGACATCAGAGCACAGGAATCAGCACTCAATCCTCTCTCCTCTGTCCTTTCTCCACTGCTTCTTTCCTTTGCTTTGGCTTTGCCTCCAACGACGTCTGTGAACTGTCACTTGAGTGGGCTCATTGCTGTCGCCAACTTTGTGGCATTGCCCGACGAGTGATAAGAGGGAGACTGGGTGGAGGGAAGAGGGATGCCAAAATCAAACATGGATGGTAATTATAAGCAGGACGCTTGATGCCTGTCGCCATCAATGTCCAGGATGCTGGCCAACAGAGAATCTCATTTGTTTACCGATGCCTTTGATGACGTTTCTCTCGTTCTCACTAGGAGGCGACTTACCAACTGATTGACTGACTGACTGACTGACTGATGCCTTGACTGACGACTCTGTAGTTGATTAATGAGTAACGCGTCGACCGGCTATCGATTCATTTGTTTTGCGGTTTGACGTAATGTGATAAAAGCGAGTGACAAACCAAAAAAAAAAAAAAAAAAAACAGAAAAGAGGAAAAACAAAGACAACAAACTGAATATAAAAACAGAGACAACGATAACGGCAATGACAACAGAAAGCAGACGACGAACCATCAAGACAGATACAAAAACCAGACGTATAAACACTTATGGCTCCCACTGTGTGTGTGTGTGTGTATAGCACAACAATATATCGCCACTTCGCCCCAAACACACACATATTTATTGCCCTCTCTCCCTTTCTCCTCATCCTCCAATGACGACGATTATCGGCATGCTATCTGTCTTGCAGTCTCAGGGGAACACTTGAGAAGCACCAAAGCCAAAATCGCGTAAAATAATAATAAGCTCCAATGGGTCAGCGCACTTTAAATATCTTTAATACTAAATATGAAGAAATAAGTAATAAGAAATATTATACTATACTATATAAATATTATATAATATAAACATTATAATACATGTCAATATTAAAAAGTTATATTATATGTATGTCAAGGAACCAGCTTCATCCTCAAGAAAGTCGACTCCGGCAGTCGCTTGCTCCTTGTTCAGTATTCAGATTCTTTGCAGCTTTTTTCCTCATAATTATCACTTCTCCTTTGTTGAGCACGCCACACTTAAATCGAAAGAGAGAGAGAGGGAGAGCGATAAGAGAAGAGTGACCAGACCTAGCAACGCTGGCCTCCACAGTTCTCAAACTAAGACCCAGAAGTAGGATCTACCAACACAGCCAAATGATCACACCTTACACCTTATTTAGACCAAGTACAACTGCTTCAATGATGCAGTTCCAATGATGCAAGTGTTAACACCAAAACTGCATCACACGGACAGCTGATTAAGGGTGAAAAAGTAAACAAACTCAGGCAGGAAGAAGAAAAATATCAAAAGCAATAGAAAGAAACAAATCAACCAAAAATTAGCACTGAGGGTATTCAAAAAGTACGAGGGCTGCTATTTAAGTTTCTGACCTAGATCACTTCTAGCCATTTTAGGACCAATTGGCTATTTCGTAAACAAAGTTTGGACTTTTATCGATAAAAGCTCTATACAACTTTTTCATGTGCGACCACGTTTGATATCGATAAACGATTAATCAAAAACTTACCTCGGCAGAAAAATCGAGTTTACTCGTGAACACTTTCGAGCAATAATTTTTCACCTCAGCCCTCGTATAAATAAGTGTATATACATTTTGTTTATTATATGTATATCAAATGCTTCTAATTCTTTCCGTAAATTACAAACTTCCACCGCATCCTTCCCTAAGCGGTTGTGTGTAAGAGAGGGACGGCTGGTGGAGCTGCATTATTCATCATGCGACAACGATTCCAAAAATGTGGCCGTATATCGATTAATACTTTGATAAACTTATCGGAAAAAGTGCGCTAACTATGGAAATCAGCTAATTATTCCACTCATGATACAATTATAATTGTATCATGATTCCACTTGCAAATTTTGTCGCCTTCAAATTAGCTCCAAATGATTTGCAATTCTTAAAAACAAAAAGCCAAAGTCGTAAAAATGAAAGTTTAAGATCAAAAATGAAAGAGGATGTCCTAATTTGTATAGAACTTGTATTAATATTATCGATGGTATTTTTGATTGTTTATACATGGATATTCCAAGCCAGAGCACATGCAAAAGTTGAAAATGAAATCGCAAAGATTAAAACAAAAAGCAATTGCGGCCAAGTTGCGGCGCATTCATCAGAACGAGGAGGGAAGTGAAAAGATCAAGTCTGTGTAGTCTGTTAGCATGACTTCAAGATGAGAGCACTCATTGCACTCAACTAAGTTTAAGTGTATCCAGTGAACGAGTTGTTGTTGTTGCTGTGACTGTATCTGATAGCTGCAACTGTCTGAAATCCAGTATCAAGAGGCAAGCCAAGACGTGGCAAAGGCAATGTGTAATGTCCTTGCTTGTAGTAGTTGTTTACCACCTGCCGAGCTCTGTTGTTGTTCTGTTTTGCTGTTCTTATGGCGTTCTCATCGTCGTCGCATTTCAACGTTCAACGTATTGCCGCAGGCCAAAGTAGTATGTGTATTTGCCTTGGCAACTTCACGCTGAGGTTTCGTTTTAATAAGTTTAACAAGTTTCTTGGCATAATTTGCGGCCAGGACTTGACGGCAAAGAGCCGCGCGCGTGAAACGAAAACACAACGAAATAAAACCAAAAACCCAAGCCCAAAGCAAACGCAACGCGCAACGAAACCAAGCAAAATGTGTTGCATAGGCCAAGACACAAGGACCAACAGCAGGACCAAGCCAAGAGGCAAAACCAAACTAACTGCAACAGCAGCAACAACAACAGCAACAACAGCAGAGTGCAAACAGTTGCCCCATCTCTGCCTCTTGTTGGCCAAAGCAACATCTTCGGCAACAGGTTCTCCTCGGTCTTGGCTAAGAACATTCACATGGCAAGCTCACGTTGCCACAAACGTTGTCGTTGTCGCTGCTGCTGCTGCTGCTTCTGGTGTTGATGCTGCTGCTGCTTCTGCCATTGTTGCTACTGCTGGTTGCCCCCGCTTTGCATCGCCTTGCCTCCTGCCGCACTCTTTGATATACGATACGAATGCTGCCAGAGACGCACAGTGGGACTGAAAAAGCAGCCAACAAGGTTGCATTCAATTTTCAAAGTTCATTTGGTGGCAACTAATTGAAAGAATTTCAAATTCTAGCCTAACTTAGGCATGGTATAAAATATATAATTGAAAACTTTATAATATTGTATTTCATAAAATAATTTGTTTTCACCAAGTTGTGTTTATTTGGACCAATTTAAATTGGTCTGTGGTATTATATTATCAAATTAATTAATGTTCGCTAGTTCATATTGAGTCTGATGATTTAACTTTAGACATGAAATCACAAAATAAACAAATATCAAATTTACTTTTTAAAAACTATTTCTCAATGTTGTAAAATCAATTTTATTTGATGGGTAAGACGTTTGTTTAAGTGGATTTATTTAGCAGAATAATTGATGTTGTGTTGTGTATGCATTACATATTTTTAAGGATATTTTTGAATAATTTGTCACTAATAAATTTGTTGACTGTAGTACATTTTAAAAGTATTGTACAGGAACTAAATCTATTTTAAATTAATGGGAAAATTTTGGGAATATAATATTAATATTAAATTAGTATTGTTGTGGGTTTAATGTAAACTATTTAATACCTGAGTTAGTTATACATTTCCTCTCTGATGTACAAAGAGAATCGTAATAATATAACTTTACACCTGAAATCGCAAAATAACCAGTACATTATTATTATTAACCATTATTATCCAGTAAATTATTTTTCACTATTATTTTCTGTAGATGAAAAATTACATTTTTTGTTGTGTTAACATAGGCGATTGTTTTAGTAGAATTTTTAAATGATTTTAAATTAAAAATGACACATTCTTTGAAATATGTTGTACTATTTTTTGAAAGACTCTCAAATACTATATCTTTGAATGTGTTCCTTATATTAAACCTACAAGAGGCAATCGATTCTCTGCCACCAAATTAAAGATTTGTAAACAAATGTATACTACGAACACAATTTCAGAGTTTAACTTAGAATTTGATTGAGAGCAACACAAAAATACTAATAAGAGTTTCACATTTTTAGCTTTAGAAGTTCTAGAGATTTAAAAATAAATGTGCATAGAAAATTACATTGGAGAGCTTAATAAGTTATACATTAGAATGGAACACAATAAGAACAATGAGAATTTAACAATTAAAATTTCTAAATCGTATAAAAACATAACAAGAAATTAGAATTTAATTTTTAAAACATGTTTTCACATTAGCAACTCATTAGAATTATGGCTTTTGAATAATCTCAATCCAATCAATTATCGATTTAAATTATCGTTTAACTTGCAGCCACTTTTGAGAGGAAAAAACAATAGGAATTTAGCAATTGCAATTTACAGATGGAAGAACAAGATATGTATAAAGAGCATAGAATATAATACTTAAAATATATTTTACACTCTCTTCATAGTTATTAAATAGTCTTAATTCCTTTACCTATTGATTTTACAGTCGATTTAAAGACTTCGAATCTTGCATTTAATGTAAGTTATTAGTCAACGCTTTGTCCACTGTGGCAAACGTTGCTGTTTTCTAATTTCAGAGCACGGAACTGCTGAGAAAATTCCACGCAGCAACATACTTTTGTTCTTATCAGCCCAGCAGCTCTTTGAAGTTGCCCCGCCCATCTAATACGCCTCCCCTTCCCCACCTCACCGTTCCGAATACAAACCACTGTCGCTGCCTCCGCTGCCGCTGCCGTCGCGCCATAATTCAATTAAATTGGCAGAGCGCAGAGCAGCCCAGAGAACATTGGCAGAAGACTTTAATACTTTAAGAGGTGCGCCGAATTTGCCACAAAAGTTGTGTCAGCCCAGGGCCGAAAATACAGATTGCCAAGTTTTTGTCTGTAGAACACACAGAGAGAGAGAGAAAGGAGAATGTCAGGTGGCAGATACGAGTTACCAGTTACCAGTTACCGGTAACCGGCGACGGTAACAGCAACGGCAACAGCAACAGTTGCTGTGGAGGAACGAGGAGCTGCTCAAATTTACATGCAAACAATGACATGCATAAACAAGTAACGAACGTTGATAACGACGACGCCAGTGTGAAGCAGACGTTGGAGGGAGGGATGGAGAGGGGAGAGACGGGAATCGTTCATTGTCCAGACATAGATAGAGAGACAGACGAAGGACGGGGAGCAGACGGTCATCACGTTTATGCTTATGGCCATAGATCTGCTTGGACACATCAACAACATTGCGCTTATCGGACGTCGGGCTGCCTTCTCCTTCTTCCTCCTCCTTCTGCTGCTCCCCCTCGGCCTGTAATGTTGCGACGCTTTTGGGCGCACAGATTAGTTGGGATGACTGATGGCAATGCCAACAGTAACAGTCACAGTCACAGTCACAGTCACCCTCAGAGATGATGCCAGCCAGACAGCAATGCAGCATGTGCAACACACGCGATACGATGCGTTGCATTGACTGCTTCTAGTCCAGCTGAGCACAACAACAATAACAACAACAACAAAGCAGACCAGCAACTATGAGATAATGGCGCAGTTAATCGCCATGTGAGTAAGCCCAGAAATTGCAATGGGAATCTATGAGAACGCAGCACAACGAAGCGAATATCGTTTAACCAAAAAAATGTCACTAGACGGAGCTGCCACCTAGCTGTTGTATCGGCGCTTTCTGGCAACGCTGCGATACTTCTTGCACTGTCAACTTGGTTATTAGGAACTGCTAACGTGAAATAAGAATAAGTAATAATAAATACAGAAAATAAGTCAATAAATATATAGTAAACGTAATATTATTAAAATAAATAGTATAGTAAAGATTTACATAAAATAGTAAATATTTAAAGTCAAGTAAGAAATAAATAAAAGGAGTTAATATTTAAATTGGGCTTCTTAAAAATACTTAATAAGTCAAATACAATTAATATATCTAATGCTGAATTGCTCAGGGCTTAACTTTTAAATAAAAAGAATACACTAAAAACAATAAACAAAATTAATCATAATACTTGAAAGCTCTGTACTGATTTTGGATTGAAATAAATTGTTTTTTCTCAATTTTTAATCGATTACATGAATAAATTATGTAGTGCATTGATAATTTAGATAGTTTCTGTAAAATAGTCAAATAAATATAATATAATTGTCGTAAACTAAGTTCTGTTGAAGCTTAAATTGAAATTTGAAATATAGAAATTCTTTTCACTGCATAAGGATTCAAACATGTATTGTTAAGGTAATCTCTCGGTTGAGCCCCTAAATGTAATCTTGGTTATAGATTAGCTTTTGATTATTAAATATACTGATAACTGATAATATGTGTGGTAGATTAGTTTGATTAACATAAATGGAACTCATTTCTCCTGAAGGCTGATTTCGTTACGACTGACGACTTTAACTTTACTGATGATTAACTTCACACGAATGTTGCTAAATTTTTTGCAACTACTACTGAAAATTGATTATACCGATAGCTTCGTGCCTATCGACTTGCTAATGATACCGATTAGCTTTCACCGCGGTTTCAAATTTTAAAATATGCAACCTAAAAATTGTGGCTGGTAATAATTTGCGTAATGTTTAAATCAATTTCATAAATAATTATGTTGAGGATAAAGTAATTTTTTTAAATGTTATTATAACATTAATTTCTTCTAGTAATGAAGCATTGAAACTTTCTGGCAATGCTGTTTTACTCAGCACTGCCAGCTAGGCTTTTAAGAGCTGCCAACTGATCTGAAAATTTGAATATTAGCAATTGAAATAAATAAAAGTGAAAAGACAAAAGCAAATAAAAATATAAATTGAAATGAATAAAAAACTAATATCTAAATAATATTTATGGCGATAAAATGTTGAGTTATGAAGTTGGATTACGAAATTCTTGTTTTCTTCTGGCATTTTTGAAACGGATTACTTGAAGTTATTATGAGGAGATAAATCGATAAAAGTTTTGCTATCTAGAGATTGATCTTTGATTAAAAACTTATGTCTGCAAAGGCGAAAGAGTGAAGGTTGGAGTCGGACAGCTGGCAATCGAAAATGCAATCAAAAATGCTCAAAGCGCTGCATGACTTGCCGAAAATAGTAGACGATGCGTTTTACCAGTGTTGTGCAACGACAAAGTGTGTGATGGAAAACCACAATGTGCTGTGAAAATTTAAATATGCGAATTGCATACTTTTAGGCGAATATGCAAACAATGTGTGTGTGTGTGTGTGTGCGTGTGTGTGCGCGGTTGTTGTTGGTGCGGTGGTACAACGTTGTTGCTGGGCATAACGCAATGTTTTTCGCATTAGACGTGCCTCTCTGCTAGTTCTTGTTGTTGTTTTCAAATCAATTGGCAAACAGAACAACAAAAGCGCAAACACAAACAGCCCACTATCGCTGTCTCCCTCACACACTCCACATCCGCCTCTCTCACTCTGTGTGTGTGTGTGTGTGTGGAAGAGTTGTAGTGCTTTGGCGGCATTTACTTGGTGCAGTAACATAAATTACCACAGCGGCGACCGCAAGCGGCGACCAGCAACTGCAACTGCAACTGCAACAACAACGATTGGGGCAACATAATAAACGGGCGCTGCACGTTCTGCCAGGTTTTGTGCTGTGTGCTGAGCTGTGCTGTTCTGTGCCCAGAGTACTGCCGTGGGGCCATGGACAAACGGGAACCGCAGACGATGCCCGGCCGCGACCATTGCAACGTTTGTGGCTTACAAATTATTTACTTAATTGCCAACGAAATGTGTCTAATGAGCCAAATTGCAATGCCAATGAACGCTGGCGGTGCAAAGCGGCCAACAGCATGGCAATCTCATCTCGCAACACGTGAATGGGAACGTGAATCTGAATGCGAACCCTTCCTCTTCATCTTTTTTTTTTTTTAGGGGTCAGCTGAACGTGACTTTAAGAGCAGGCAATGCGTCGCGACATTTGTTCAACTTGGGTCAACAAGCAACACAAAACAGGGTCAAAGAGCAGGAGTTGGCCTATTTTCTTGTTCAGCTTGATCAAAATGAATGAAATGACTGAACAGGCAGATGGCGTTTGTTACAGCTTGAGCTGTCGAGCCGATCTCAACTCAAGCAGCTACAGCATGCGCATGTCAAACTGATAAAAATGAAAGGTTGAAGCCATTAGCACCACTAACCATTTAAATTTAATATACAAAATTAAATGAATGTGAAGAATTTGCTCAAAATTAAAGACTGCAACAGCAATTGGAAATGTAGTCAGTAGCTTAACGCTTGATGGCGCTAGCTGCAGTTTAAGCAATCTAACTGATCAACATGAAAAGCTGAAACCATAAGCGCAGCATCAGCTTGACAATAGATGGCGCCAGCAATATTTAGAGGTCCAAAATATTTCCTATAAACTAAATATTTAATATGAAAATGAATGCTTTTCTATATTTTTGAAGTACATCATATAAATCTAATAAGCAGAATTTAAAATTAAAGACTGAAGTGCTTAGCGCTGCAGCAATTTTGAAAAAGCCGGTTACTTAACGCTAGATGGCGCCAGCTCCTGTTACCATATTTGACCCATTGAAAATAATCCTTTTAAACTTAATATTAAATATTATTACGGATCTTGAGCATCTTAAATTTAATTTAAATTATGCACTTGATGTCATCAGTTGCTACTTTAATCATACATTTTAGAGCATATTAATATAACCATTTTAATCAAATTTCACTTACAATTTAAATATTCAATATTTAAATATTATATATGGTTAAATTGATATGCTCTAAAATTTAATTTCAAGCTGTGATTAAAAAATAGTAAATATTTAAATGATTGTTTAGAATTAACCAAGATTTAAGTCTTATTATTAACAATGCTCTTGATGTTGCCATTCACTGCTTGAATTATTAACTTATTAATAATATTATTTGCTATAAATTTGAGTATATACATTTTTATGAATAATTGGAAATGCAGCAATTCACTTTAGACCATTGCTTAACGATGTTAGCAAGAAATGAGAGTGAATGAAATATGTGCAAGTAGAGTGGGAGCGGGACAGAGAGAGAGAGAGAAAGAGAGGGACATAGAGAGAGTATTTGAAGTGCGTTGTAAACAGAATGTTGGCAAAGGTTTTCTTGTTGTTTGTGCCCAGCTGGAAATAATTTCCGGTAGACAATGGAATGGAATTGGATGACGGAGGATGACGTTGAAATTGGCGTGTTTGCATATGTCGCAAATGGGTTGATCGCGAAGTGAGAGGCGGCGGTGTGGGTGCAGTGGGCGTGGCAATAGTGAACATTAGCTAAAACTCAAGTGAGCCGCAACGAATTGAAACGAAACGAATCGACTCGAATCGAATCGAATTCAATGGAATCGAATTTCCAGCCAAGCGAACACCTCTCATACATGTGTGTGTGTGTGTGTGTGTGTGTGAGTGCATGTGTGTATTAGTGTGTGTGTCTATGATGGGGGCGCAGCATTTTGCGGCGTGTTTGTGCAGTGACAGCAACAGCGACAAAGTTGATTTATCAGTTTGCTGGCCATTAATCATCACAGCGACAAGTTGGACAGCCAACGGACCAGCTGGGGTCAACAATGTTGTTGCTCTTCTCGTTCTCGTTGGTATTGGTGTTGTTGTTGTTGGTGTTGTTGTTGTTGGTAACACGCTCTGGGCACGGGACAGACGACGACGATGGCACAGGCTATACATTGGATATATGTACATATACATACTATATAGAGCGAGAGAGAGAGAGAGAGAGAGAGAGGATAACGCGACATTGCAGGACTGTGGGCCAGAAATGTCGCTTACGCTTCAGCGCGCCAGGCAATTTCTTTATTGTTGTTTTGGCCCAGATAAAACTGTGTGAGAAGGGCCAACGCTTAGCCCTCCCTCTCCCCGCTCCCTCCCTCCATCCACCTAATAACCCACAAGGACGACAATGTGCGAGGAGAATGTGTCTAGTGGCAAGTGGCTTTACGTCAGGGATGATACCTTGCGAACCCAGCAGCCCATTCACTGGACGCCACCTGGATTCGATTTGTTTTGCATTAGGAACGATTACACCACCTACCTCCACTCCTTCTCCACCACCCACCATGCAACCAAAAAAGAAAAAAAAAAAAAAAGAAGAAGGAAAATGAAAAGAATTCTTGGCTGCATTTCAATTCACAGCACATAAACCGACAAATCGCCGTTGGTGAAAGTTTTTGCGGAGTTTCGCCCCTTCGCCATCTCTTCTCTAGTCTCGGCACTAGTCACGCTCCTTCGGTGTTCAGCGATTTATCTGGGCAGCGCAGGTGACACGCAGTGCAAAATGTGCAAAATTGCCGGCCATATATATTGGCCCAGTCATTAGAGCAACGGCAACAGCAACGGCAGTTGGGGCGATAAATGTTAAACGGCCAAATCGATGGCAACACATGCGATGTCGACGTGGCAGCCACGCCAGCCAGCCAGCCAGCCAAGCAGCAGCCGCAGCAACGGGACTAGAACTGAAACTAGTTGATGTAGGAAGTAGGAACAGAGCAGCTGAAGCAGGTGGAAGGTAAAAGTGGCAGCTCAACCAGCAGCAGGAGTCACAGACTTGGCTGCCAAACACCATGGAGAATTGTGTCTTTAAAGGCTTCGGAGTTGTCCAAAAGCTTGGCAGAAAAGTTTGTTAAGGGATTTTTGCACTTTGCAATCATTTCATATGTTAAATGGATCCGCTTATGGATTGAATGATATGAATAGATGTAAATTCACATTCGATCAATCGTCTTTCGTCAAACCGAATCTTTTGTTTTGCCATAGTAAGTTATCAAATTATTTATTAGATAGAAGAAATTAATATTAATAATAATATTTTAATTAATATTTGTGTACAACTCTTCATTTAAATCATTTTCTAATTTTGACTGCAGCACACTCATACATACATACATATATATGTTAAATTCATTTTTATACCTGCTATCCATAGGGTAGAAGGGTATTATAACTTTGTGTAACAGGCAGACTCTATAAAGTATATATGTATGTACATTCTTGATCAGCGTCAAAAAACAATCTGGCCATGTCCGTCTGTCTGTCCGTCTGTATGAACACCTAGATCTCTGAGACTATAGGAGATAGAGATATAATTTGAATTCAACAGCATTTCTAATGTTTCTACGCAGATTAAGTTTTTCTCAAATAGTCGCTCACTTTCGCCTTTGAAAATTGATAAATATAGAATAGCAAGAATAGATGGTAGCTATAAGTTAACTTGATGCTAGCTAGATGTTAGCTAGGTTTTAGCTAGATGGTAGTTTGATGTTAGCTAGATGTAAGCTAGAAGTTAGCTAGATGTTAGACAGGAGTTAGCTAGATGCTAGCAAGATGTTAGCTAGATGTTAGCTAGAAGTTAGCTAGATGGTAGCTAGATGTTAGCTAATTGTTTAATAGATTTTAGCTAGATGTTATCTAGATATTAGCTAGATGTTAGGTAGATGTTTGCTAGATGCTAGCTAGATGTTAACTAGCTGTTAGCTATGTGTTAGGTTGATGTTAGGTAGATATTAGTTAGTGGTTAGCTAGATGCTAGCTAGATTTTAGTTAGATGGTAGCTAGATTTCAGCTAGATGGTAGCTAGATGTTAGCCAGAAGTTAGCTAGATGCTAGCTAGATGTTAGCAAGATATTAGTTAACATAGATGTTCGCTAGATGTTAGCTTGCTGGTAGCTATATGTTAGGTTGATGTTATCTAGATTCTAGCTAGATGTTAGGAAAATGTTAGCTAGTTGTTAGCTAATTGTTATATATAGCTAGATTTTAGCTAGATTTTATCTAGACGGTAGCTAGATGTTAGCTAGAATGTGATTGTCTAGATTAAAACAAGTAAGATAGCTATTAAGAGCTTTTCCAGAATATCAGGGTATTCACCAGCGGTATTCACCGATTTTGGGGAACAGTGCGTATACTTTATATGCCGTCTAGACAAAATTACATAGCAGTACACCTTTGTTCAATTGGAGCTATTCATAATGTGATTAATCAATGTTTCGGCACTCTTGAGGTTTCGATTAATACCATTGGGTCTGGTGTTTGTGTTGTGTCTGGCCATATAAATAGAACATATGGCATTTGTTTATCGCCATCTATTTGGTCACAGATATGTGTAGAGGAAGGATTGGCAGGAACTTCAGCTAATGGTCTAATAAATATACTTAGCTCAATTTGTGCGCTTTACTTCAATTTCAGGGGTCTGAGCACAAGTCGAAGGGTTTAAAGCTGATCAGCTGATCCGCTTCAGCGAGCTCTTAATTTACGCAGATCCTTGTCAAATCTTTGCTAACAATTTTCGAGCCCACAGCAGATTGTTGTTGTTGTTGTTGTTGTTCTATTTTCTATTCGCAAGTCCTTTTTGACCCTACTTTTATTTTGTATTTGTTTTGTTTCTGTTGTTGTTTTTTTTTTTGATGATGCCGGAAGCTTTGGTCAAGCTAAGCCGCTTAAAATTGCTGGTCGCGTCAAATTGCTGCCATCAACGCAGCTTTGGCGCCCAGCTCCCCGCCCCTCCACCGTCTGAGCTCACGCTCTCGCTCTCGTCCTGGACTTAGATGTCAATTGAGGCGCCCAAGCCTTGGCACTCTAGTTGACAGCCCCCTTGCTTCCCTTCTTCCCCTGCTTCCCCTGCTACCCGCCGAATGTGATCACACAAAAACCCAATTAAAAAGTTTGCATTTTTATGCTCCGTCCAATGGACGACACTAAAAATTGCTACAAAATAACGAGATTTTCACAGGCAGATTGGCAGCAGCAGCGCCAAACGAGATAGAGAAAGAGAGAGAGAGGGAGAAGAAGAGGGGGAGCATAAGAAAATGATAGCGTAGAAGTGAAAAGCGTGCGGAAAACTGTTTGTCAAATAATTTTTCACAGCATTTGCCGAGACAGGAAAAACGCCGGCCAAAGAAATGCTGCAGGAAAATGCTGATACGGCAAGTCAAAGGCCGCACAAAAGTGGGCGTAAGGGGGCGTGTGTCGGTGGTCGAACAAAAATATAAATACGGTACGGGGACGCAAAAATGCGACGCGTAAATGGAAATGTGACATTTACGCGTTTTGCGAGCTTAGATCGAGTTAATACCACGGCACGTAGTGAATGCTTTTCCTTGTTTTTTTTTTTTTTTATTTTCGTTGCTGGGGCGGAATTGAGGGCAAATTGTGAGGGAGTTATGAGTGATGAAGTAAGGTGGGTGGAGGCGGGGTGGGAAGAGCAATTAGATAGACTGCGTAACACCGAGACAGACAAACAGAGAGAGAGAGAGAGAGAGAGAACTCACAAAAAACAGAGTTCAGAGAGGCGAAGTCGAGAGTTGGCAGCTGTCGCATCAGTAGCGAAAACATTTTGCAAGTTACTTTTCGAATTTTAATTATTTCTTCATTCCTCATCCCCCCTCCTTGACGGTGCGTGTGTCTCTCTCGCTCACTGTATTTTATTTTACATTTTAATTAAAACGCAATTTGCACTTACTTAGAAAATCATTTCGTTTCGCTGCGTATTTATCTTTTGGCTTTTGGTTTTAGCTTTGAGCTTATTTCTGTTTCTCCTTCTGCTACTGAAACATTTCTCTGTTCCTCTTCCTCTTCCTCTTCCTCTCTGTTCGTCTGTCCGTCCGTCTGCTGACCAGTTATCAACGCCAGTTGCCTGTTGCCAGATGTCTGCCAGCAGTCCATCATTACCACAAAAACGAGACTCAACTAGATGAAATATCAAAGTCTAAACAAGCAAAAACACATCGCTAGCAACTTCTCAACTGCAAAGTACTCTGCATATCAAATTTTCCCTCTTTTTCTATCTCTCGCTCTTCAAATAATCTGCCTGCCAAGTGCCAAATTCATTTTCCTCCTTATTTATATTATGCTGCAAAAAAAAGTTCACTTTACAACTTAAAAAAACTCTTTTTAGGAGTATTGTTTTTTACATTACTTTAACTATGTAAAATAAGGTTGAATTATTATTACATCTCTTTCATTACATTATTATTTTATTATTAAATATAATACGAAATATAAATCATTATTAAATCATTTATAATATTTGTTCTAATAAAATAAATACAGTTCAAATTATGAAATCTAAATATAATATAAATTAAATATACTACTATAAATGGAGCTGATTTTCCTCAATAGATTAAATATAATATGAACTAGAAAGATTAGCCTTAAATTAAATTTAATACGACAAATTAGAACTAGATACGGAATTATTATGTTATTAATAACATATAACAGTTTTATTTAACATATTAGATAAAATGTAATACGAAAAGTTAAAATCTAATTTGTTTATTAATAATTGTTTTTATATAATATTATAATTATAATATTGTATTGAATTATTCAGAATAAAAATAAAATACTTATATTTTTATATTAATTTGTCATATTCGAAAAAATATAATGTCAAAAGTAAAATCGAAACTTAATATTTTACATTTGATCAAAATCTATTTACCAAATTAGATTCAATTATAAGCATTATATTTGTACATTTTAGAACACATTATTTTATGAAGAAGTATAAATATAATGAGATTATGTTAATGGAATTAAATAATTTGCAGTTCATCTCAAATTACAATTTACTGCCGAACTAATTTTTTATATATATATTTTTTATTTATTTACTATCTAGCTAACTAAAGATAATAAGTAAATTCTATGAACTACTCGAATATGAAGACAAGAAATTGTTAAACAAATATATAAAAATACTAAATAGATCTGAACAGAATATATTATATTATTTTGTATTACATATATTAAATAAAATAATAGTCATCCATTTATATTCCATTATTATTATTATTATTATTATTATTATTATTATTATTATTATTATTATTATTATTATTATTATTATTATTATTATTATTATTATTATTATTATTATGATTATTACAATTATTATTATTTTTATTAACAATATTTGTGTTCCTCTACATCGCAGTGTTTCTAATATTTCCAGAGTATTCAGAAAGGAAGCAAAATTGAAATTAGTTTGTGGACGGGGCTTCAGGCAACTGGCATTAGTCACAAAATAATCACAAAAGCCAACAAATTTAATCGACACAACTTTGCAGCTATTCGAAAACTCAATATACATATACTCACATTCCCTTTGCGTTCGCGCTTCCCCCTTCCCCATTTTCCCTTCCTCTTGCCACGCTCTTCGACTCAGCCAGGCAACTCTATCAATACGACCCTTGCCTGTAGGCCAGACCTAATTGTTCGTTTGCCAAAAATTATGACAATGGCCAAATGGCCAAATAGCCAAAATGGCAATGTGCGACGTGCAACGGGGCGTATCACAGTGGGCGATTTGGTCCCGCTAGCGGCATTTAATTCAAATTTTCAAATTTTAAAATCCGTTAATATTTTTTCACATATTGATAGCAGATGCTTTGATTAGATTTTTAAAAGCTTTTTGAAAGCTCTACGATCAGCTGATCATCAGCTGTGATCGGTCAAACACGCCATATGATTTCGCAAAGAGCTTTACACAATTTTTTCTCTTTGCGCGCATGGAATTTGAGTTCCTCGGAAATTTACAATTTTTGGTGAATTTGTTAGAAGTTTGTTTTTTTATTATATTCAAGGTATGTATTTTCAAAAAAATCAATGTTTGTGACCGGTCTATAAATGTGTAGCTCATAAAACGTAGTGGTAATTCAGGGTATTAACAACTATCCCGGATTAGCGTACACCTGTCTTTCGTGGAGTAGAACTTAATTTGTTCAAATAAGTTCAGTCTAACTCCTTTATTAGCCGAAAGTGTGAATCAGTGGCGTCCAAAATGTGTAATATCAACTGCTATTATCTGCTAGCCTTGAAACTATGGTACTTTTTAGAAACAGTGTTAGTACCAAAAAGGGATCTTTTTTTAGTATTGCACTCAGAAGTCATTCCATTTTTTTCCACCATCCCATCATTTTTTAGATAAAGTTTATATATGAAATATGTTAATTGAAGTTCAAATAAAATAAAAGTACAACAAAATTTTAAATTAAAAAAAAAATTTTTTTTAAATTAAAAAAAAATTTTTTAAAAAATTAAAAAAAAAAATTTTTTAACTTAAAAAATTCTATGATTTTTTTCTGATCAGTGAAAAAAAACCGACTAAAGATATCTATTTTAGTTTAGAAGTTATTAATTAAATGCCGCTAGCGGGACCAAATCGCCCACTGTGCGTATGGTGAATGGCGAATGGCAAACGCTTGTTGCCCATTGCTGAATAATTAATATTGAGCAAGTGGCGGCGGGAGAAGCATCAACAATATACTGTCGAGCCTGGGGATTGACTGAAGAGAGAACCAAAGAGAGAGAGAGAGAGAGAAAGAGGGCGAAGGGTGTTTGTCTGGGTTGTTTAGTTGTTTTGGCTGTTTGGCTGTTTAGTTGTCCGGTTGTTTGGTTGTTTGGTTGTTCCAATGTCGCACTGAGCATAATAAAATATATTTTATCATTGATCTCCTCTCACTCTCCACGCAGTGAGCGAAACAAGCAAACGAGTGCAAACATAAACACAGGCTAAAGGCAAACGTACAAAATGCCCAAATTATTGGCAGTGAAAGCGTGAAAGGAGAGCGCGATGGAGATAACGGGCAGGGAATGAAAGGACAGCGAGAAAGAGAAAGAAAGAGAGAGAGAGAGAGAGAGAGAGAGAAAGAAAGGAGGAAAGTACAAAATATTATATCAACGACCAAACTCTAAACTAGACCGAACTAATAAGTTCCTCATTGCTAACAAAACTTAAGGTAATCAACAGAAACAATTAGTAAAAAATAAACAAATTAGTAAATAAATAAACAAATTTAATTTGTCAATAAAAACACAAATAATAAAAATAGAACAAAAATCATAAAGAAATATGTACGTGATTTTATAAAAATGATTCTTTATTAAAAGTGTTTATATCGCATATTGAATTAATGTTACTATATATATGATATCTTTATAAAAATTTGAATTATTTATTATTTTCTTATTATTTTATTTTATAAAGTATTCAAACTATTTTAAAATAAGTGAATCAGTTTTATGGATTGTAACACTTGTAACACTAAGTATACTAAATATAGCTAAAGGATAATAATTTACAAATATGTAAAAATGTAAGTATATAAATATTATATTATTATTATTATTATTTTTTGTACTTTACTATACATTTTGTAGTTAATATTTTATATATTATAAATGCTGACTTTACTTTATTTTTAATGAATTTTGACAACTTTAATTTTAAAAAGGTAAATAAGGAGTGAGAACTAGAATAAAACTGTTATGATCCTTTAAAATCGTGGCAAATATTCGGAATATTTTTCACACCTTTCGGTTACCCCAAAAGCCGCATGATTTTGGGATCAGTTTTTCTTTGCGCCACCCGCAGGGATAGCGAGGGTGGTAGGGGGAAGAGGAGTAGTCAAACAATTTAATTAAAATATGCATGCCTGTGCCCCACGTGGATTGAGTGGTTGAGGTAGCTACTTGGTGGTAGCTTTGCTGCTCACTGCACAACAACAATAACTAGCGACAACAACAACAACCAGCAGCAACAGCAGCAGCAGCGACAGCGACAGCAACAATAACAAACAACAACAATTGTCGTCGTCAGCAGTTGACAAAAGTGGGCAAAGATGCCAAATTGAAACATTTGCACTGACAGTTGCCCACAGCCCATAACAACGGCAGCCCCTGCAGTCCCCCTTTCCCCCCTTCTCCCACACTCTCTCTCCCTCTCTCTTCCTCATTCTCTGCTCGTCCCTTTCGCCTTCACTGTCCCGCCAGCCGCTGTCACCGCTGTGCGCGTCAGAGGCGATGTTGATGTTGTCATTGCCATAAAACTTCTTGCCACTTGCTCTACATTCTGAGTTGTTTCTCTCTGCTCCTCTCCTCCTCTCTCTTCCTCTAGCACTCTCGCTTATCACCCCTCTCCACTCATTCGCCGTCCCCCGCGCTTGCCCCCTCTCTGCACTCACTCTTTTTCGCTATCTCTCGCCGGTTTGTTTTTGCGTTTTTAATTTCGCTTTGTGACAATTTTTTGCAATTGTCAACTGTCTCGCGCCCCCCTTTTGTCATACTCTACCGCATTCGCTCTCTCGCTCACACTGCTTACGCTGTCGTTCGCCCCTTTCGCGGCATCCTCGCGCCATTTCTGCATTTCTTTTTCGCGCTGCCATTTGATAAGTTTGACAGCGGCTACTCTACATCTTTGTCTGCCTGTCTCCTCCACTTGTTTCTTCTCTGCTCTTCTCTTCGCCATCACAACACATTATATATCTCTGTCGCACTCGCTCTCGCTATCGTTTTTGCTGTCTCAATTTCGGCGTCTTTGTCGTTGTTGTTCTTGTTCTTGTTGTTTTTTTCGTTCTCTGTGTGCAAATAAGCAGCGTCAGGGCGTCAAACTGAAAATAAATGAGCCAAAACGTGCAGAGTGAAGCTGCGGGTTGCAGAACAGTGAAGAACTGGAGTGGGAGCTAAGAGAATGAAGAAACGTTGTTTTTGGGTAAGAGGGGGGAGGGCGGAATAACAAGCAATAGATGGCTGGACAGCTGGTTGAACGGTGAGTTGGTGCTCGGGTGGGGAGGGGAGGGGAGGAATGAAAGGGGAGAGTGGGATATTGTTGCTGAAGTGAAAACAAATTAACTATCTCACGCTGAGTTTTTATGCTGCAGTTGTCCTCGCTGTCACCGAGAGACAAACAAAGCAGAACGTCGACGTCGACGTCGACGTCTACAGCGCGCGGCGGCAGCAAAAATACCGTTTCTAGGCACAGGCACAAACACTTCAAGGCAACATTGTTGTTGTTGTTGTTATCGGTGTTGTTGTTGTTTTTATTGTTACTTCGCCAATACTCTCACCGTAAGCTGAGCTCTTTCCATATGCTGACCACACTCAGCATTCTTGCCCTCTCGCTCACTCTCCTTCTGTTGCAACAGCTGCTCAGCTCGATTTTATTTATGTGCTGCATAAATTCCAAGCAATTTGGCTCACAAGTCGTCATCACCTGTAACTGAAGCATTCATTTGATTTTTATGGCATATTTTTCAGCGTAATGTGATTTAAGGTTTGCTCAAGAAAATTACCATTTTGTTTATATTTCAACTAATTATTATGATTTATATTCGATTACAGCAGGCGAAGCCAGCAATTTTCATCATAATTGCAAAATTATCTTCAGCTAATAAAAAAAAAAATAATTATAAATCATTGCGTAGTAAAATTTAATAGAAATCAAATCGATATCAGGCATCGAATCATATTATTGTGACTATTTTAAATTTCAATTAATATCTAAGTTAATAAAACTTGGAATAAAATAATAATAAATATAAAACACAAATATACATTTTTTAATATTTAAAAAAATTGATCTAAATAAGTAACATAATTTATATTAAAGCGGTTTTCAATTCGATTGGGAATAATCTATATTTTTTATTTACTGCACATAAGTTTTTAAAGCTTAGTTTCTTTTGCTGAAGAATATTTCAAACATAAAGAAATTCCATTAATCAAATAATTTATTACGAGTATAATGACTATTTTAAGTATATATTCTTAATAGTTGATATATTTAAGTTAATATATACATAATAAATAAATATAATAAATCAAATTTAGTAAAAGCTTTAGATATTTACCCTGTGATAAACGAATGTTTTGCATTAGGCTAAAACTGTCAAATATTAATATTCAAAATAAATAAAATACAACCTAATATTCTTAATATAATATATTATAATTTATTAATACAAATAATTAAAATATAGATTCTTTCAAACAATTGAATTCCAAATTTAATCAAAATATATTTTTTTAAACGCTATTTTCAATATTCTGTTTTTATTTTTTTTGGTTTGGATGTAATCTGTTTAAGTCATTATATTTGATTTGCTTAATTAAGTTGCCTTGTGAAAATCTCTATATAAAGTGTTTAAATATCGTAATATAACTCAAAAAAGCAAAAAAAATGTGCAACAATTTCAGTAAGTTATCAACAAAAGCATTAATAAATTTTTTCTACGATTATATTTTTCGCATAGAGTATTTAAAATTCGTCATAGTGCATCCGCGGTCCATATTCACTTTCATTTTGTTGTCTTTGGCAATTCGCTTCATTCGCTGCTGCTGCTGTTGTCGTCGTTTGTTGTCATCTTCCTTGCTGTTTATTTGTGTAACAATTTCGCTTTATGGGACACATTGTCTACGGTCTGTGTGTCGGTGTCGGTGTCAGTGTCGGTGTTTGTGTCAGTGTCTTGGTGTTGACGTTGGTCAACAACTTGCGTCTTGGTGCTTGAGCTGCAGTTACAGCTACAACTACAGTTGCACCTGTTGATAAGGGGAGCAGCAGAGTTAAAAAAAAAGACGCATTTGAATGTTAATTCCATCAAAGCCACACTCTGAGTTGACAATAATAAAATATTAAGTATCGAATCCAAGTTCGAAATACGACAACTAAACAGCTGTACATTCTTGCTCCTTATTCTGCTGCCCACACTCATCCGCTTTCGCATTCCTTCTCTTCCCCATTCACCATTCCCCATTCCCCATTCCCCCATTCACATTTCTATTCGCAGTCTCGACGTTGACTCGCTAAGCCAGTTGGCAGCAGTAACCATAACTTAGAAACGCAAACAAGCTGAATTTGCTGACGAGCCAAGCTGTTAGCAGGGGATGTTGATGAAGCAGGCAACTACGGAGGGGCGAGAAGAGAGGAGAGAGAAGAGAAGAACCTCCTCGTTTGCTTGCTTGCTTCCTTGCTGGCTGCTCCTTTGGTTTGCACTATGCTTGGGCTGTTACATTTCAATTGAAAGGATTTACATTTTGTTGTTATGTTTCAGCATTTTTGTTTTACAGTTAGGGTCGCACCCCCGACAACAACAACGAGAACAACTTGAACAGTGACATGATGAACCCAAGAGCAGCGAAGCGTTGCTATATAGCGAATATATTATAATGCCACGCACGAATCAGACGCAGACCGAGAGACACGTCATAATTGTGTGTTATAACTTGCGAGTGTATTCACTCTCACACTCACACTCACTTCTATTTTTTCTTTTTGTTGCCGTTGCAGTGATTGTGGATGTCACATTGTGAATAATGCGAATAACACATTCACATTCACATTCACATTCACTCGCCCTCTCTTGGCAGCTGCATATGTTTTGGTGATTGGTGACAGCATTCATAAGTGTTTACGCTTTGCATACATCATTCAATTGCTTCGTCACGATTTACGAGCGAATCGATGTTCAAACTCTAAACATTTATGAGTGCAATCATGAATACAATCACGCCAAGCAATGAATTCCCTTTAATTTGTAGCTATCAAAAAGTGATAACTATTTTATTAGTCATGTTCTTTTTGAATAATGTTGCTTAATTAGTTTTTATCGCAATTCTAGCGAATGGATATGAATGTATTCATGAGTGCACTAATCCAAGTTAATTAATTGAGCATAATACTTTTGATTCTCATTTCTATTCAAAAGTCGCAAAACACAAATAATTACCTAAAGCTGAAATAAAAATTGGATATAATAATTAATTAGCATTGCATCAAAATAATAATAATAGAAAAACATCGTAAGCAATGTTGTAACAACGTGATGATTATTTTTAAAGCAACTTCTTCTACTAGATGGCAATGCAATGGCATCCTCTTTTGATAGAACGCTTCTGTCTCTCTCTCTCTTTATGCAAGTAGCGTCTTCTTCTTACACTTTTAGCAACGCCTTTTGCTGTACACAATCAAAAATTGAATTCCTTTCTGTTATACGCCTATTCAAATCTTCTTTTATACTGAGCATCTAGTGGCAACTTCTTCCGTTAGATAAAGTCAAAGGTAGCAATTCTCTTTTGTTAAATTTTTCTTTCTTTCTTTCTTCTGTTATACTTTGCAACCGAAACGAACTTGCCCTTCTGATATACATACATACATACATACGTTTATGTGAGCAACTTCTGCTACTTTACTTTATAATGCTTTTGCTTAGCACGGCTTTCGGTTATACTCAACCTGAACTAACAACCTCTTCTGTTATATTACATTTGCAACTTCTTGCGAGCAACATTTTCTGTTATACGTTCGATTAACTAGCAACTGCTGCCGCTAAAGTAGCAAAGTCTTCTGTCTTCTACTTTCGGCATTCGCTTGCAATTGCTTCAGCTTAATAGCAGCCTCTTCTATTTCACTTAGCACTGTATTGGCATCCCTTTCTATCATGCGTTTGTTTGAGCAACGCCTGTTGCTGTTCTTTTATATACCTCTGCTTAGTAGCAACTTCTTCCGCTAGACAAACTAGCATCCTCTTCTGCTAGACGTTTGCTTCGCTTTGCTTTTAGCTTTATATGTAGCAACTCCTTCCACTTAACTTGCAGTAAATCCATCTGCTCTACTCGATCATTTGCATTTGTAGTTTTTCTTCAGCTTAACTTACAACTTTTTGTGCTTTAAGTAATTACTTGAAGCTCTCATATATTCTTGGGCAGTATTAGATTGATACAATATTTTAAAATATATTATAATAAATATATTAAAATAGAATATATATATGTACATTCTATATTAAAATAACATAGAGTAATTAGATTATTATAATTATTTTTGCACTTGATTTTATTTTTGTGTATGCTATAGTTAATTGAGAAATCCGTGAATTTATAAATAATATATTAAAGTTACAGATATTTTTTTGTTTTTGATTTTAGTTTAATTGTTAGAATATTAAAATTACAATAACACTATAAGAACAATCTTTTAAAACTAACATCATTATTCAAAAAAAAATAAAATAAAATAAAATAAAAAACACATTTTCAAAATAAGACCACAAATTCAAAATTTAGGTTACAAAATTTTGTAAATCATCAAAATTGCTATAAAGCTATGAATGTTTTCGTTAATTGCAGTCAAAGAGAAGAAATACTGGTTTAAAATATTGCGCGAATCGATGATAAATGTTTTATAAGTAAAAAGTAAAGACTTCAAAACATACAATTAAATAATTGAAAACGCGCCAACTAAATCAAAATAATAATAAATAAATAAAAGTAGTAAAACGAAAAAAAAATAAAAAAATAAAGTATAAAATTTTTTTGATTTTATTATAAGATTTTCGATCTTGAAACTGTACGATTTTTTCTTCATGTTAATGAGAACTTTATGGATCTATTGAGATCCTTGACTTGAGTGTTCTTTAAATGGGAGACCATAATTCTTAATAACTAAGACTTAAATCTGGATTATGTAACATTTTTTCTGTATAAATAAAATGATAAACAATAATTAATAGTAATAATATACGAAATAAAATTTGAATGAATTTTCATGTTAAGTAAATTTACAGAACTTCGCTTAGGGGTTTGATTCACACAGTATTCAAACAGTATTCACACACTGTGCAATTTGTATCACGAGTGTGTATATAGCTTTAATTCATATTTATTCATTCCGAGCGTGAATTATGATGCCCCGCATATATCACGTAGAGTTTAACTGCAAACAATCTACACTTCTGCACCGCAGAGTGTGAGTGTGTGAGAGTACTCACTCCCTATTCACTTGGGTATTCAAACGACCGCCGTGCTTAACGACCTTTTAATTGTCTTGTGTCTTGTGTGGGCGACGTTCTCTCTATGTTGTTGTTGTTGTTGTTGTTGTTCTATCTGGATTGCATTCAGTTAACTGCTGGCGCCACCTAGCGTTTGTTGGCGCCCAACAACAACACAACACAAGCAAAAAGAGTTGACAAAATTGTCGAATATTCACCACAAGTTGCGGACGCATTTTCGGGTGCTGCGGGTGGTGAAGTGGGGAGGAGGAGGGGTGGGGAATTTGAAGTCGTCTTTTTAGCCAGAAATAAACTCATTTTAAATACTTTTGCCAACAATTTGTCATAATTTGGCTCATTTCGTTGGCAACACACGACGAGGCGGCTTTTGTCACTGTTGCCACTGAGCTGAGCTCAGTTCTGGGAAGAGAAGGGGCAAAAGTTTTGCATGGCATCGCATGTGGTGGGGGGCGTGGCAGTGGCAAGTTTTTGTTGTTGCTGCATTTTTGCATTGTGTGTGTGTTAAGTTCTTAAGCGCTGCCAAAAAAACTTGAATTGAGGCAGGCAAAACGCTTAAAAAGTGCCGCCTATGCAGTTATACCTCCAACGGGGTGTCGAAGGGGTGAAAAGAGGGAGGGGGGGGGGAGAGTTGTTGCTACTTTATTACGTGCACAAACATGAAACATGAAGGCAGTCGACTTGCAACTCCAACTCCAATTCCAACTTTAATGCCACAGCTTTTTTGTTTGCATAATTTTCTATGGTGAAGCAACAAATGAAAGACAGAGAGGGGCAGGGGGAAAGGGAGAGAGGGAGGTAGGAGTCGAGATAGAGCTAGCTAGTTGGGCTTTTGTTGCAACGTATTGAACCGTTGTGGAGTCCGCTGCAGACACAATTGCATAAGACTCCAACTCCGACTCCGACTCCGACTTCAGCGATGAGATGCCTTTGGTGCTGAACAAAAGGCTGCAGCACAATGTGCCACAAGGAGCAGGTGGCATGTGGCACATATGTGTGTGCGAGGAAAGAGGAGTGCCACACATAGAGAGCGAGAGAGAGAGAGAGAGAGAGAGAGAGAGAGAGAGAGAGAGAGAGAGAGAGAGAGAGAGAGAGAGAGAGAGAGAGAGACAACAATGGCTCCCTGACAAGCGACTAATGTCTGCCCAAAAATTACATTTAAGTTGCTAAAATTACAATACAAAATTGAAATATCTTATTTCAACATGCAGTTGAAGCAATTTTTCATGCGTATTAAACTGAGTGAAGACGTGCAGCAAGGGGAAAGTGGAGAAGGGAGCGGGGCGCGGGGCTAGACGTGCAGTGTGCAGGGAGTCGCAATTACAGGGAACCAGAGGCAGACACAGAAGAAGAACCCCAAAGGCAGCGACAGACAGACAGACAGATAGCGAAGCCACAAAAAGAGTGTATGTGTGTGTGTGTGTGATAGTGTGTGAGGGGTGAAGAGGAGGAGAGGGGAGGTAGAGCGACAGGCAGCTAACGAGCCGCATGCCAGGCAACGGGGCAGCAGACAAAACTTTACAAAATTTATCAACGAGTTGAGTTCTTCGAGTGTGTGTGTGCGAGTGTGTGTGCGTTTGCATTTATGAAAATGTAATAATAACAAAAGACGCAATGCAGACGCGGCAAGCAAGCAAGCAAGCAGCAGCAGCAAACTCAAAACAAACACATGCAGCAACGAGCCAACGGAGCCAAGCCGAAAAACTATTGTCTTTGCGGTGTGTTGGTGGGGCAAGAAAAAGCGTCGACGTAGCGGAGATGTGCAACATAAGTATTTGCAGATTGCCAAGCATATGGCTGACTGCATGTCGAATGTAGCTACATGCAACTGCAATGCCAACTTCAACTCCAACTCCAACTCCAAATGCAAACTGCAAGTTGCAACAGCAAATTTACGAGTTAAAAAATTTGTCAAAACAAATTATCATCAAATGCTCATCACGAAAATGGCAAACAATACAAAAGTATCTCACAGATACACACACAGACAGATAGATGCAAGATACATTTGCAGATGCAGATACCGAATTGACAGACGCCAATGAAGTGCCAAAGCAAACAAACAGCAACAAAACGCGAATTGTTTCACTTAACTTAATAGCATGTGGGGAAAGGCAAACGATCTATTGTCTGGGGCAAAACAATAAACAATAAACAATGCAACATGCAATATGCAGCATGACAAAAAAGTGGCAACAACAATGGCAAACAGTTGGGGCTGCAGCTAAGCTAAATTTCAAATAAAAATTGATGCTCTTAGCTGATGCTTCAGCGAGTTGTAATCTTTATCTAACAGCATTAATTAGCATTTCTATAAAGAGGGAAAAAATACAATTTATAAACTGGAATCTTGAGTTGAGGAAATTTTCTTGATCGAACAATTATTAAAAACTAAACTTGAATTGTATATTTTCTTTTGAAGATTATTAAGAAGTTTTTAATGCGCAAATCTGTTTTCTATCTAAGAAATCCCAAATTTAATGTGTTTATTAAAGCTTTTTCTAAAAGTGAGCCATTTTCAATAAATGTTTTTTATTATCCTGTGAACTTTCTAGCCTTATACGTAAACATTTAAACGAAACAGCATTTAATAGCAGTTCTTCAAAGCGCTGGAATCTTAAGTTGAGGAACTTTTCTTGAAGCAAGAATTTCAGATTGAAAAATTATTTGAAACAAGTTTTTAATCGTAAATTTTTCTTATAGATTATAATCGATATTCACGAAACGTTTAGTCTGTAAATGTAATAAATGCTCGAATTGAATATGTTTATTAAAGATTTTAGGGAAATAACTTCTGACCTTAAACTTAGCTAAGACTATGTAACAGAAAATTTTACACGGATTGAAAAACAATGAACTTAGGAAGTTTTCGGCCTTCATAAAACCTTCTTTAAGCAGGAATTTCAAATAAAAAAAAAACCTTGAAAAAGACTTATATTTTCATTTAAAGAAAATTATTTTAGAACGAAACTACTTCAAAAATTTAATATCTTTAAATTCTCAAAATTCACTTACAAATGTAAGTATATAAATGTTTTTATTAATTAAATTCAATTCTTATTTTAAGCATAAGAAAAGGAAATTCTTATTCTTAAAATTAATGTACTAACTTTATTGATTTCACCATTTTTTTGATTTAAGTTCTAATATAAAACGTTGTATTATTTTAAGAATTTAGACCCACAAATACTATACAATATATGTTATAAAACATTTTACATTTTTACAGCTCAAATTTGTCTACTCCAAATTACTTTATTTATTGCTTTATTGATGTGAGAGCAGACAACTAATGACAATTTTTTACAATTATTGAAAATTTTGTCAACATTTTTTGCTATTTCATTTCAAGTTAATTACAGCGAAAGTCTATACAAAATAAAATACAACAACTAGACCAAAAATATAAAATGTGACATTTAAATACTTGCTTGTCATTGACAGATTTCAGATTATTTTTAATGTAGGTCAGAGCTTTGCTTCACATTTAAATATAAATAGTTAACATTTAAGCAGAAAGCTTAGAATAGAATTTGATTATCGATTATCTGTAAAACACACAAATTATTCTGCAACAGCATTTTGTTTTGTTTCTTTGCTTTCTTTTCATGCCATTTTATTTGACAGCAAATTCTCAACTTACAAAATACAAATTATAGAAATAATTATTAAGTGATTACACTTAACAATTTAATTTTACGCTGACGCTGAGAGAAGACAGTAGGGAAACTGAAAGCAAAATAAGTAAACAAGTGGAAAATGATTGAGTGTGAAATACATAGCTGTTAAACATTTTAGAGAATACTAAAATAATGCGTTGAAATAAAAACATATATGAACAATAATAAATAGAATAAATAAAATTATAAAACAAAAAATTAAGAAAATAAATTAAATCTATAAACTAAATAAGAAAACGAGTTAAGTTACATAACTAAAAAGAATTAAAAAAATATAGTAAATAAAATATGTAAAATATACAAACTAAATAAGATAAATAAAACAAGAGAAATAATTAAAACAAGAATATGTATAAAATGAGGAAAATAAGTAATATAAAATAAATAAAATGAAACAAAAAATAATATAACAAACAACAAAAATGTAAATAAAGTAAAGAAAATAAATAAGATATGAAGTAAAATAAATAAAGTATGAAAAATAAACAAGATAAATACAAAAATTAAATGAAATACCCAAAAAATAAGAGAAATAAAATCAATAAAATTAACAAAATCAGTAAAGAGAATTGAAATTAAAAAAAATACTCAAAAACGAAATAAATAAATAGAGTTACACAAAATATTAATTAAAGAAATAATGAAAAAATGAAATAATAAAAAATAAATAAAAAAGTTAAATATGAAAATATTCAAAAAATATTAGTAACAAAATAAAATGAAATATTTTTCAGTCTTTTAGCTAAATTTCCATTTTATAATATATTTGTAATATCAGGTATACAATATGAATATTATGATGAACATTTTTTTCTACTTGATAGTATTCTAAAATGTCTTTGGGTATTAAATTAAACATATGTTAAGATGACCGAAAAAATCCCGATTAAATTCTCTTCGTCAAACATGAATATTTAAATGCCCAAAGTAGCGAAGTAGCATCGTGGGGGGGTGACAAAAAAGACTGCCATAAAAAAATATGAATTTATGATGAATCTGAAATCATATGTAAATAGCAACGAGAAGATCGCCACACACGAAAAACAAAAAAAGAAAGAAAACAAATAAAATCCAAATCGATAATTCTATTGTTTGGCGACTCAAGTTGCCAATCGAGTTGTCAAAAAGTGTTTTGGGAATCACTTGGCCGCAGTCGCTGTCTCTGTCTCCGTCTCTGCCTCTGCCGACGTCGCTGCCGCAGTTAACGTCGCTTCCGCCAAACGCTTGTGGCGAGTCGCCAAAGCGAATAAAACTTCAATTAGCAGCGCAAATCAAAGTCTGAGCCGTGTTAATGCTGCCAGACAACGGGCAACAAAATAAAACCAAAAACTCGAAACTGAAACCGAAACAGAACCAACAAAAAAAAAAAAGAAAAAGAAAACAAGTACGAAAGCTAAAGACGAGTGTGCTCGACTGCGAGATACCCGATACACATTTTGAATAAATATATAATAAGTTCTATATTGTTTTTGGTATATTTTAAGAATAATGTCGCAACACAGTGCGGTATACCAGATTTTGCCTTTGGTTTATGTTAGTATTTTTGGTATATTTTTACAATAACACCGCTAAACAAAGTAGATTATTGTTAACATTTTGGTATATTATCTTGATATATTTTTAGAATAATATCATAAAACAATACAGTATATTTCAATATTTTTGCGTTATATTACTTTGGTATATTTTATGAACAATACCGCAAAACAGTGTGGTATAGCAGATATTGCCTTTGGCTTATGTTAGTATTTTTGGTATATTATTTTGGTATATTTTTATTATTTTTGTAACATTATTATGGTATATTTGATAAATAATACCGCAAAACAGTGTAACATATTTCAGCATTCTGATTTATATTAATTTGGTATATTTTAAGAATAATACTAAAAACGGTGCAGTATATTTTAGTAATCTGTGCTATATTAATTTGGTATATTTTAAGAGTAATACCAAAAATCCGTGCGGTATATTTTTGCATTCTGTGGTATATTTATTCGGTATATTTTAAGAAAAATACCGCAAACCAGACCTGTATTATAATGAAAATATACCAAAATAATACACCACAAAAATACAGATATATATTAAATGCTATATTTGGTATATTGATATAAAACTACATTCAAAATGTACCAAAGATTACTAAACTTCCAGATTAGCCAAATCAAAAGTATTTGTGCTTTTCACACACATTTACAGTAGGCGCAAAGTCGTAATACCCTTTTTGTTCATCTATGCAACGGGTATAAACAGAAACAGAAACAGAAACAGCAACAGAACCAGAATCAAAATCAGAAACCAAAAACCAAAAACCGAAGCAGCAGTTCAAGTGGCGTCTCCTCCGCCTTCGCCCCCGCCCCCGCCTACAATGTCAAGCCAATGCCTTGCTTAACTTGTCCCGAATAGAAAAACAACAATAACAACAACAACATGGAGCATAGAAAAACACAAAGTTGGAGGCAACAAATACAAATACAAAAAAAAGTTAAAGCCGCGTGTCCAGCGACGTTGCGGGCATTAAATTGATAGAAGAGAAGCGAGAAGCGAGCGATGGCAACATAAACAACAACAGCAAAATTGTTGCTGCTAGCTAATGGTTGATTGCTGCTGGCTGGAGAGAGAGAGAGATGAGGAGGGAGTACACAAGAGGTGGAGAGGGGAAGAGGGGGCTGCTGCTGTTGGCTGCACATTGCTGCGATTTTTTGCCTTTGATAGAAAAACAATTTTTCTACTCCATTTCACGCGTTCAAGGCAGCCAGCCAAAATGTGGGCGCCGGCGTGGAGGGGCGTGGCAGGGCATAGCATAGCACTGAGAGTGTCTCTGAGATGAGGAGGGGTGGAGTGGAGGCGGGGGCGGGAAGCAGTCTCGAAGCGCTCGTCAGCGTAAAGATGCCGCTAGAGCGATAAACGTTAGAAATGAAATAACAATAAAAAACCATTTTTTATATATCGAACTCCGCTCCGCTTTGCTCTCTCTCTCTCCCACTCACTCCTCTCTATCTCCGTCTCGCTCTCGCACTTCGATTGGCGAAAGTTCAGCGTTGTATGTGACCCAAATTTATTGTTGTTGTTGTTGCTGTTCACGTTCAGTGACTTTTCCTTTTGCAATGGAGTTTTTAGTAGTTTTCTAGTTGCGATTTGCAAATTGCGCACAAAGCCCATAAAAAAATATAGAAATATAGATAGATCATAATCTCTCGCTCTCTCTATCTCTTTCTCTCTCTATCTCTTTCTCTCTCTATCTCTCTTGCTCTTTCTCCATCTCTAGTTCAAAACAGTCTTCAGCATTGTTCGCAAACAATTTCGAGTATCGCTAATAACTTTGGTCAACAAGACGAGTATGACAATTTAATGACTAACTCGAATAATGAATATTATATATTCAAGTTTTTCATTTGCTTAAAGCGCGGCTTCGACTGACCTACAGTGAGTACATTGACGTCAAGCTGAGGAGGGGCAAACCAAATCGAAAGACCCTGAATCTCTCGAAAACAACAAACCAGACAACTACCTGGTTGACGGTGCGTTCTAAGGTCAAGATTCTCCATGATTTTCAATTTGCAATAGACGATGAGCAACTGGAAACATTAAATGAAACTTCTCTATATTTTATTTTCATATTTTACTAACATGATAATGAGTAATTTGCTAAAGGAATTATTCACGGGGGAATTTTGCATTTGTCCCTTATGAACTACAGTTAATGGGAAAATAAATATTTAGTGTTGTTTCGGGGATGGAGAAATCCCAGATTTTCATAAAGTTGTTGCAAAATTATCATTACATTTATTATTATATTTAGCAATGTTGAATTCCATGAATACAAACCTTTTATACCCGATACCCATAGGTGAGAAGGGTATTATAATTTTGTGCCTGCTAGAAGTGAATGTAACAGGCAGCAGGAGGCATCTTCGACGAATATAATCTTGAAGAAAATAATAATAAAACCCCCAAAGCAATCAGGTCTTAGTTGATTTGGGTGATCTGGTATGTTTAGTACTTTTTGGTATATTTTAAATGTAGTGCTATGTTAATATACCATATATTAGTATATTAATTGGGTATACGTTGAGAATAATACAGCACTGTTTTGCTCTTATTTCAATTGAATAACGGGTATCCCATGGTCGAGCATACTCGCTTTCTTACTTGACTCTTCTTATTTATTAAATGTAATATTTTGTCTAATATTTATATATTTATTTTGAAAAATTATTATTAAATTAAATATTAAATATTAAATATTAACTGTAAGATTTATGTACGTATGTTTGAGCGAAAGAGTCTGAACTTTTTTAAGCATTCAATTTTCTGTTTACTTAAAACTATAAATTAGTTTCGGTTGCATTAAATATATGAGCAGAAGAAAGATATACATAAGAAGTATGAAAATATCTGTACATTTCAATAACACTTTTGTAAAAGACAAAACTTAGTATGTTACTTTACTTTTAATATTAAATTTGTAGTAGAAATAAATTTTCTTAAATTCAAAATTTTAGCAAAGTAAACATAATATTTACATATTCCATTTAGACAACAAAAGAATAGTTAGTTTATTTTATGAATTTGCTTTATTTTAAATCAATATGCTTTTACTTATTATAATTTAATTTAATTTTTTGTGCAAGAAATGAATGTTATTATCATAGAATTGTTTGCAGCCTCTTTTTACAAGTTTTTACCAAAAAATCCATTAAGTTATCCCAAGATTAACATATGTATGTATAACAAAACGTTGAAATTAAATAAAACTAAAGTCATTTAATTCAAAATCAATTGAATAGAATATTTTTATTTGTTATATTATAAATTTTGTAATTAGAATATTATTATTATTATTATTTATATTGTGAATTTCATGATCATTAAATAAGCATAAAGTTTTTTTCTTCTATTACAAACTGATCTCGTTCTTTTGTCAGAGAACGAGGGGAATAATAAAATTAGCATTGGACTTTAAAACTAAATTGATTTGCTTTCTTCAGTTATTTTTGAAAGGCAATTTAAATTCAATTTTGATTTGAAATCAGTGATTTAAATGTATTCCCTTTCTCTGGATTTTTGTCTAGCTGCCTGTTGGCAGTTATGAATTCAGTTTCGATATCTGGTTTTAGCATCAAACAAACCAATGACAACAAAAATAACAAACGAAAAAAATCCCCCGTTGGAAGCCTGAGCCTAACAAAGAAGTTATATGATCATCAAATTGATAATGTCGCCGATTTTTTTTATGGAAACGTAGACGTTGTTATTGTTATTTCGTTAATGTTAGAAAACAAGTTAGACGAGAATTCGCAGGCCGCAAACCTGTACGAAATTCAATTTCTTCTTCTCGAAAATAAATAAACAAAAAGAACTGAATAAAATACTTAATAATTATCGACGTCGCAGTCGCTGCTGCAGTCGGCGTCGCCGTCGCCGTCGCTTCAACTCAGAAGCTAATCAATAAAGCGGCGTTAATTATTGTTTGGTTTAAAGCTTGATTACAACAGCAGCGAGGGCTTTAGAACGCCACCGAGCGCTTAACGCAAAGCACACGCGCGTGTTCAACGCAAAAAATATAAAAAAGAAGAGCAAAAACAAAAAGTGGACTACACCAAAAACGGGGAAAAAAGAAGACGAGGCAACAAAACAGCGGACGATAAAAGTCGCCAGCGGCCAAAAACGCGCTCATTGCGTGCGCTGTTTTCGCAACGTTAACGGTAGCGGTAACGGTAAAATATCAGCGATACTGAGATACAACGGATATTGTAGATACACAGATACGCAGATACAAAGATACAGGATGAGGATGCGACACGCATTTGCTGGATTAATTGTGTGCTGGCTGGCAGTTTGTCAACCACAAGGTAAATATTTTTATATGCCCCAACAATAGCAACACACACACACACTGGGAAGATAGGATAATGAGACTTACACACACACACACACGCACACACACGCACACATCGCACTTTTAGGCCTTTGATATTTCAGCAATAATTATAAAATTATCGCTGGATTTTGCGCCTACGTGCAACGCATATTGACAAAATGCCAAAAAGGACAACTGCAGTGACAACAAAAAGCGCAGCAGCCTTGCAAAAAGGATAATTATGCTGCAGCCGCAAGGACACACAAAGCTTTTCTCTCTCTCTCAGTCACAATCGCACATTTAACAGTCGCTCAAAAGAGTCAAGTGTTATTACACGCACATCATTTGTTTCCGTTTCCGTTTCCGGTCGAACATTGTGAATGCGCTGTGCATCAACTGCACAAATAGCTTCAGCTGAAGTCCTTTTCAGAAATGTTTCACAATTAATGCTGAACACAATTAATGCAGTTTCTCAGGCTTCGTGTTAAAGCATTTTTCAAACATAAAGTCTTATTTGCAATCCAGTTTTAATTCCTTACTTTTTTCTGGTATTTCAAATTCCAAAAATTCTAATGCAAATATTTCAATTTTTATTTATTTTACATTTCAAAAGCGTTCGTTGAGAAATCGTTTCAAATATTTGATCTTTTTTATTTCAAAGTCCAAAAACTCTTATCAAAAATGTTGCTCAAAAATAGTTTCAAATAATTAATATTTTTTTTTTTTATTTGAAATTAAAAAAAATCTTAAAATTGATGTTAAATTCTGCAACTCTTTTTCAAGTTGTTGTTAAAAAAAAATGGTTACCAATATTTTATTTTATTTAAATCCAATAATTCTTATTTTAGTTGATGGATTTTAACAGCAAACAGTCGCAATAATTTAATTTAAAATGAAAAAACTTTTCCTAAAATTAATGTTAAAAAGTGGCTGCCATTATTTTGATTGTGTTTTTTTTTTAAGTACAAAATCTCTCATCAAAGTTGATGTTTATTTGTTTTAATCAAAAAACAACTTTCCTTAAAACTGATGTCAAAAAGTGACTACAATTAATTTATTTTGTGCATTTAATAAATTAATCAACAAACTGTTGATCTTACATAAATATTTATTTTTGTGTATTTTATAAATTCATATGTATTATGTTTTATTTTTTTTGTGCTTAATTTTGTGAGAGTGTTCAAAAAAAGTGTACTTCAGTTCATTTTTAAATACGATTTCTATTTGTCTCACAGCAGCAGCTAAAAGTTACAAAAAAAAAAACTCAAAAAATAATAATAATGAAAATGTGAAAAAGACGCGACGATAATATTACAAAAATAATAATAATGCTAAAGAGCAGAGCGCACAATTTAATGATATTCAAATTAGAAACAGTCGAAAAAAAAAAACAAACACACAGAACAAAAAAGAAATAAAGAAACAAATAAGGAAAAGAAGCGAGTGATGCGACATGGAACAAGTTTGAGGAGTTCTACAAGCCAGTTGCTGTTGTTGTTATTGCTGTTGTGGGGAGATTATAAATGCATGAAGCTCTCTGATATGTTTACCTTTAATATCGCGCAACAAACAACAAAGTTTCCAGCCAGCTGGGCGAAAACTTTTCCATTTACCTTTCGTTCTCTCTGTCTAACGTTCTTCCTCTCTCTCTCTCGCTCTCTCACCGACTAGTTGAGGCACAATTCTTTGGCAATCCGTACTATGGACCACAACAGGGCTTCGGACCACAACAACAGGGCTTCGGACAGCGTGGACCACGTCAGGGTTCCGTCTCGAAGGCCAACACCAACTCGTATGAACGTCAGGTGGACTTTGGCAACAACGTTGAGTATACGCAGGGTGTCTCCAACTCCCGTGCCGTAACCCGCCAGAACGGACAACGTGTGGTTGCCGACAGTCAGGCGGCGACTCGCGACTTCGATATCGGTGGCCTTCAGCTGGGCAACACGCTGACACGCACACGCACCAATGCGAATGGCGCCGTCTCTGGTGGCATTGCGGATCAGTTCCGCATCGGCAACTTGGGTCTGGGCGCATCGCTCTCCCCCGATAATCTGCGTCAGGGCTTTGGGCTGCAGCGTGGCGCCGATGGCGATGTGCGTCTGGGTCTCGGACTCTTGAGCCTTGATCTCGACAACAATGTGCAGAACAGCAACTCGCTGGGACAGGCACAGGTCAATGCTCAGGGACGGGGTTCGCGCGTCGGTTCGAACAGCAACACGAACACGAACACGCAACAGTTTGGTGGCGTGCGTGTCAGCGACACAGTGACCAACTCGAATGCCTTTGGACGCACACGCAACGGTCAGACATCGGCGAATGCCGGCGGCTTCGGTGGCAATGCAGCGACTCAAGGTGCAACCTTTGGCGGCTTTGGCGGCTTCCGTCGTCGTCGCACTCCACAACCTCAGGCTCAGCAGCAGCAGCAGCGTGTTGCCTATCAGCGTCAGCGTCTGTCGCGCCCCAAGCGTCGTGCGCAATTCGTGCCCTTTGGCTATCCTCAACAGAACTTCGGCGGCTTTGGCGGCTTTGGCGGTCAGTACACGGAGCGTCCACGGCGTCAGTTTGAACGTCCTGGCGGCTTTGGAGGTTTCGGTGGCGGCGGCGGCGGTTTCGGTGGCGAGTTCGGCGGCGGTGGCGGCGGCTTTGGCGGCGGTGGCTTTGGCGGCGGTGGCTTTGGCGGCTTCGAAGGCGGCTACGAGCAGCCCAACTTCAACCAGCAGAAGGGACACAAGAAGAAGCAGCAACACGGACACGTGCAGTCGACGGGCAATGCCAATGCCCAGGGCGGACCCGGTTTCAATCAGCAGGCGGCGAGCAACAATTTCGCCAATCAGAATGCGGATGGCTCACAGAATTCAGGCAGCAGCAGCATTGGCTCCAATCTGGCTCAGGATGGCAGCAGCGGTCAGGTGAGCTCGGCGAACACCAATCAACAGAATGGCCCCAATTCGCAGACGAATAGCGCTCAGTCGCAAGCGCTGAACTTCCGCCCCGGAGAGCAACAGGCGAGCAGCTCGAATGCCAACACACAGCACACAATTGTCGGGAATCGCGAAACAATTGGCTCGAACAGCGGCTCGACGGCGACCAACAACAATGCCGATGGCAGCTCCACGAACACCGCCAACACCGACACACAGGTGGTGCGCGATGGCAACCAACAGTCGATCACCTCGGGGGCAAACAGTCAGTCCATCTTCCAGGGCAACCAGGGACAGGGCAATTCGGCCGCCAACACGGCAGCGAACATTAGTTCGCAGCGCGGTCCCAACGGCTCCGTGACGAACTCCGCTAGCAGCAGTGCCACCGCAACGGCCACGAATGGTCAGTCGGCGAATGCCGATGCCAATGCGAATGCCGGCGGACAGGGCAATGGAGCTGGTGCCAATGCGGGCGCCAATGGCGGACAGTTCGGTGGACAGTTCGGTGGTGGCGCCAATTCCAATTCCAATGTCTTTGGCGGATTCGGTGGGTTCGGTGGTGGCTGGGGCCGATAAATTCACCGTTCACTGTTCGTTCTCCACTGTTAACTGTTCAGTGTTAACGGAAAACTGTTAACGGCGCACTGTTCACTGACACCTGTTAGTCACTCACTGTTAACTACTCTCAACTGTTACGTGCACTATGTTAATGCTGTACTGTTAAGACTACACTGTTAATATTGTAATGTTAACACTCCACTGTAAACTGATCACTGTTAACTATTTAATCCTAACAGCACTCTTGACAAAGTAAATGTTAACTGCTCACTGTTTTCTGTTAACACTCTACTGTTAATCGCACTAAAACTCACTCAAGCTATTTTTTTTTACTCGTCACTCGAACTCTACTTTAATTATTTTATTTTATTTTTTTTAACGACAACGAATCACTTTAAGCACATGAATAAAATGCATTTGTTAATTTTAATTTTGATGTTGCACGGTTTTTATTTTATGTTTGTGTTTGTTTTTCGAAATAGTTTGGATATTCACAATGTTACACGTTACTTGCATTTGATCTTTTTTCCATATGAAACACGCCTTTTGTTGAAGTATTGAGAAAAGATTGAGATTAGTTTGAGATTAAGTTTATATTCATCGAATATTTGTGGATCTTTTAAAGGAAAATGTTTTAATGTTAGCTTTAGGCAAAAGTCGTAAGTTACTTTACAGATTTATACTTACTTCACTTATTAACTTAGGGAAATAATATAAATAGTTAGACTTTTAAATTTCATTTGCAGATAACAGTAATAACGCTCAGTCGACAAGTGTTGCGTGTAGTAATTGTTAAATATTAGTTAATTAACTGCTTTAAAAAAAAATAGTTGTCAGACCCGTAAGTTAAGCCACTATGGATTGAATAGCTGAATTAAATAGCTTTTGCCCATAAATCTATGACTGGTTATCTAATTTATCTTTTCAATCCTCTGACAACTGTGATTTTATCTAGATGAACTAATCTATAATCAAATGGAACCAGTTCGTACACAATCTGATCTTTTGGCTTATGAAATATAACCTTCCAGCAGTTGAAATAAGATGTTAACTAATTATTTATTTATTTACATGTTAATTATTATACAGAATAATACAATAACTAAAAGAAAGGGAGTGCTAGCAACTAAGACCATCGACTCTGTTAACTAATTATTTCAGATAGTATTTTTAAAGAATTAATACTAATGCATCAATTTATCGAATAGATGTTTTCGTAAATAGCATCATTTATTTCTCAAGCGAATTCGTCACTTATTTATTGACGTAGTTAAAGGCAATTACAATTTCAACATATTTTAATTAAAGTTTTTTTAGTTGTCATTTCTTTATCAGAAGAATAAATCAGTGCTGGAAGCAAAATACTGTAATTTTGTTATTTGCTTAATATTGACTTTATAAGGTCTAGGCGGTCCAATGTTATTATCGTATAAATCTTAATTCGTGGAAGAGCCAAAATTTTTCTAGAACAAACCTTTTCTCTTTAAAGATAAGGCAACAAGAATATAGTCACTGGAGGGTTAAGTAGTACTAAGATTTCTTCACAAATGTACGTAGACAATTAGCACATTAATAAAGAACGCATTCATCAATCTTCCACTCTATTCACAACAGTTGTTAAGCACAATTCAAGTCAGAGCAAACTGTAGCCCTGGCAGCACAAAACTGTTGCATACTTTCAGGCAGCGGCATTGAAACTGCGCTGATTCTCTTTCTCTCTCTCTCTCTCTCTCTCCTTCGCTCTCCTTTGCTTCAATCTCTTCCACAGTGCGCTATCGAATGCAGCAACAGGTGCATCTGCAGCGCTGGCGTCCCAGATCCTCGAACCTCAGCGCTGACTTGGAGGAGCTGCACTTCAATCGAACGTCCCGTCTGGAGGATTTACAGCCGCGTGTGAACACATCGATCGAGTCATTTGGTGAATTTGATGCCGGACAGCGACAGGGGAGAACGATTAGCCTGATCACCGACTGGATCAGCAGCCTGTTCAGCTCCTGCGTCTCGCCGTGCACACTCGAAGCGTATCAGGACAATAAATGCTGTGAAACCTTCGTGGTTGGACCTCCGCCCAACGCCTGCTGCGGCGGTGTCGGTGTCGGTGTTGGAGTTGGTGTTGCTGTTGGTCCACCCGGACCTCCTGGTCCACCTGGGCCACCTGGACCACCAGCGCTCCCTCCTCCCCCTCCACCTCCGCCACCACCTCCACCACCGCCAGCTCGCTATCCGCCGCCATATCCTCTGCCGGGTCCAATGCTGCCCCCCAAAAATACCCCGATTATGATGATGGCGGTGCCCATTAACTGCTGCACCGTCTGCACCTACACCTACTATGGCCCGCCTCCCTGTGGTCGCTTCAACACCAACAACAATAGCAACAACAACGGCAACAACAACAAGCGGGTCACCGTCTACATTCCGCCACCTTACTACGGCCGTTAACTTTTCCCCTCTTTCACCGCTTCCACCTAGCATTAAGACAGCACATAGATCATAGGCAACTACATATGCTTCTCCTCTTCACCCTCCTCTTCACTCTGTCTCATTCCCTTGCTGTTTGTTTGCATAATCTCTGAGCGCGCATTGTGTCTGTTTCTGGGTCTCGTGCTGTCAAAAATGCGCCAAACAAGACAACAACAGACAGACACACAGTCAGCGGGGTGTAAAGTCCAGGCTCAGTGCTTTCTTCCTTCGCCCTTGGCAGCAGCACGCAAACACACACACACATATGGACAGTTTCGGCTTTGGTTGTGGCAATGAAGTTATTGTGCCTCCATCAAAGTGCTAGCGCCTAGACAATGTGCTCTGTAGAGTATCCCTTAGGAATTATTCCCCACAAAATGCTTCTGCATGGTTTCCTATCAAATCTCCTTTTTCACCAACCACCTCTAACATTTTTATATAGATTAGTAACATTGGAAATCGTAAATTGTTTTTTTTTCTTTTTTTTGTTCTACAATATTACGTATACGTATTTGACATTGTAAATGCCAGGTCAAGTATGTTAAATAAAAAAGTATATATATAAAAACATACATATGATATTATTAAGAATACTATTGTAAATATAAAAAAATATATAATATAAAAATATAAATATTCACCACTTTTTAAAGTAAATGGAAGGAAAATAATTTAATTTTTATAATCTTTGCTTCTATTAAATGGAGATTTTTCGAATAAAAATATACACTTCAACAATTTTAAAAATAAGTAAAGATTATTCTTATAGCTCTGGATCTTAGGAACGTTTACGACAGAAAATATAAATTCTTAAATTTTTTGTTTTTCGTCATAATTTGTTCGCTTTTGCAATAATCTTGAACCAGAAAAATAATTTCCAAATCCTTCTAATTAAAGTGTGTATTTAATATATAAAAAGTGAACAATAAATTTATGATTTTCGAAATATTAAATAATACAGTAAATTAGAGACATTTATTTCCTATAGCTATGCAACTTTTCTAATTTCTAATTTCTAAATTTGGTAGTACAAATCCTTAGATTATATAATTTGTATTTAACAAACATACTCATATATTTTAGACATTTTATTATTATGTTTTCCATTAGTTTTATTTGTCTATATTTTCTTGCTATAGCTATGCAGCTTTTCTAATTTATGATAGCTAAATTTGATGGTGCAAAACCTTGGTATTTATAAGAAATATTCTTACTTTTCTTATGTTTAATTAATCAATAACAATTTCAAATCAAATTTCACAACAATTCTATTTCAATTCAGCTGCGTGCAACTGTTTAAATTTGTTTGACTTTTGCCGCAAAGTATGCAACATTTTCTTTAAGCAGCATTTGATAAAAGGCCGACCACGAAATAGATTTAGTTAACATCGATGCATTTTTGTGTTGCTGTTGTTGTTGTTGTTGCGGTTAGGGGATAGAGAAATCGCAGATCGTTGTGAATGCTTTTTGCTGAGCTGCTTTTGTTGTTTGCCATTTTAGCGATATTCGCTGCTTTGTTGTGCTTTTTTGTTAAGCATACAAAATGCGACCAGTCGCCGCCTTTGTGCAAGCATGTGAGTGTATGATGTGTGTGTGTGTGTGTGTGTGTGTGTGTGTGTGTGAGTGTGATGTATGTGTGTATGTAGCTGTCCGCTTTGTGTGCACGTAAGGACAGTGAAAATTTATAACAAGCGGGTCCCAAGCACACACAGGTCTCTGACAGAGTCGCTAGCTGTCTGGCCGCCAACGTCGACGACGACAACACAACACGGCACAACAGAGAACAGAGGAAAAACACGACAGCACAGCACAGCACAGAATGGGAACAGGAACAGGGAGCAGAGGAGGGGAGGGGAGAGAAAGAAGGGCACAGGATACGTCACGTCAGCGGCACAACAAAGCTGATAACTGCAGGCACTGCGCCAACGCCGTCGACGTAGTCGTCAGATTGTGATAAGCGCGGCTGGAATACAACAGAGCGAAAGTGGAGGAAGAGTGAACGAAGCGGAGGAAAGAAGTGTGTGTGTGTGTGTGTGTGTGTGTGTGTGTATGTGTGTGTGTGTGTGTGTGTGTGTGGAGCCAGCACCCCCCCAAGAGAGACGGAAGCAGCGCCCAACACATCGCGCGCCTTTGTCATTTCTCATAATGTTAATTTATATTCAGTTCAGTCTAAGCAAATAGCACACAAAAAAAAAAAATAAAATGTAAGAACACAGATTGAAGCAGCAGTAGAGAATGTGTGTGTGTGTGTGTGTGTCAAAGTTCGTCATAGCCTTGGCTTAGTGGTAGAATTGCTGATGGTGGCGACGACGCGCTGGCGTGGCAGCCACAAAGCGACGCTCACCAAACACCTCTTGGCCTGGGGCAGCGTCATCTGTGGCCGAGTAGAGCAGGAGGGGAATCTCCTCAACGCTCGTCTGCTGCAGTTGCGCAGAGTTGCGGACACCGGAACGGACCAGCTCGCCAGCTGAGAGACGACGTGTGGAGGCAGCAATTGGAGCTGGAGCTGGAGCAGAAGCTGGAGCAGCTGCGCCACCTTCTAGAAGCTGAGTGTCATCGTTTTCGTTCTGCTGCAGTGGCTCATCCTCGAGCTGGGGCACAACAATCGCATTGCCAACACTGGTCGCATTCTCATCACCCTCGACGCCATCGCCGCCGCTGATCGAGCTAGCCTGCAGCAGTGCCTCGATGTTCTCAATGTTCGAGAGTCCATTGATCTGCAGCTGATCGTGCAGTTCGCTGGGAATGGCGATCGCCTGGACATCCTTGTGGCCAGAGATGCCGTTGGGTGTGGGAATGAATTGCACGTTCTCGGGTATCTGATCTGTGGGATAGACGGGCACCAGTTCGGCTTCGTTGTCGTTCTTCGACTTGAGCAGAATCAGCGAGATCGGCACGATCTTCTTGAACTTCAGCAGCACCAGTTTCTTGATGGCCACAGCACCGGGAAAGACGCGACTCTGTTGCACATGTGGCCTAGCCACGAGAGCACGCTGTTGCTGTTGCTGGTAGCGATGGCTCCTGGAACGATGGCCGGCCACATGACGAGCTAAACGGAGCACAAGTTAACAAAAGAGTTCTAGTGATAAGTGATAAGAAGGGAGACTCACCATCGATGAGGGCGAACAGCGCGAGGGCGACAAACAGCAGAGTGAACAATTTCATTTTTGCAGCTCTAATTTGAATTCGTTGGCAAACTCCTCGCTTATTGTGTTATTTGTTGTGTCGCTGGGCGAGAGCGTCTATTAAATGGTTCAGCATTTGCCCTGGCAAACACATTTTATACGGCATAGAACGCCAGACAGCCATGGCTAAAAAGAAAATAAAAAAACGAACTTGAGAGATACATTTGTATCTTTCACTCGACGGAAATCATAAAATGACAAAAGCGAACAAAAAATTAAGCACACAAAATTAGCGCCAAGAACTAAATGCAGAAACGTGGAGTCTGTCTCCCTCCCTCTCTCTCCCTCTCTGTCTGTTCGTATCTTTCACCCATTTTAGAGTTCTGTCTGACTATTAAACTATGCAAATGAAAAGTCAAATCTCCTCGCCTCTGATTTATGCTGTGACTTCATATGATCCAACTGGATTACTTCGTGTGTGTTACCCTGCAGTCCCTGCGAGTCGATGACCGGCTGCTGCATTGCCTTAGCCTCAAAAATCAACTTCAGAACTTACAAAAAAATTGTCACTTAATAGCAAAGTCGAAGGCGTTCAATTTGCATTTGAGGTCGTAGCCATCGGAAAGTTACCAATTTGTTAGCGCTCTTCGGTTTTGGGTCAAAAGTGAGATTCCCGCACATCTTTTTCTCGTTTGGCGTAGTATTTATCATTGTCCGCCGTCTGGACGATCCACCGATCCCAATCTCCATGTCAAAGTTCAGCCCACATAGTTGATATATTTTATTATTCTTTTGCTCTTTTTTGGCATATTCGTTGAGAATCACAAACCACATTCAGCTATTATGATGTTTCATCACATTTTCAGTTAGTCAGTTAAGTTAATGCTCTTATATTTCCATTCTAAAAAGAATCCATTTCTTGTTGGCATTTGTTCTTTAATTTCTTTTCTGCCAAAGCTAACTTAAGCAGATTAGCAGTTGTTATTCCAAAATACTGAAGAAAACTTAAGAATGCGAATGCTCTACGTATGAAATTAAAATGATTTATTGACTTAAAAAAAAGCTGAAGATAAATGATCCAAAAATAAATTGAAAGAATAGAAAAGTGTTTTGATAATAAATTATACGAAAAGTAGAAAAACGATCAATACTTATTAACAATACATTGTTTACATAGTATTATAAATATTTTTAATTTGCATATCTTTTCAATGCATGATAAACAATTTATGTATTGAATTTATTTTATTTTTATTTTCTTTTTATTGTTATTTATTAAATATTATTATTTAATATTATTTTATATTTATTTATATTTATTTTATATTATATACTTATATAGACATATATCACTTTAAATTAAAATTTATTTAAATATAATATTTGTATTTAATATTTATCAGACATTTAATAGAATAATAACAAAATAATGAATAAAGAAATAATTAAATAAATTCAAAATTTTGCAATAAATAATTGTTTTTTTTTGTTAAGTTTTAGTTATTAGATGAAATACTTTAATTTGCGTCAATTTTAACAGAATTTTTCATTAATATTTATGCATGATAAAATCAATTTTTAAATTAATTTTTTTTTATATTTTATATTTTATTTATATTAAAGCATCATATATTTTTCTTCATTTAATTTTATTTAAATTAATAATTCATATAACAAATACTTGAATTTTAATTTTTTATTTATTTTTTTTTTTTTGGAAATCCATTTATATTTTAATTTGAATTATAATTTTTAGAATCCATTTATATTTTAATTTGAATTATAATTTTAATTTTTCCTGCTAGTTTCGAATAAATCTATCGCAAATTGAATAGAAAATAAATAATTTATGATTACAACATAGTTATATATGTAAATAAAATATAAAAATATGTTGCATTAAATGTTGAAATTAATTTAAATTTATGAGTAATTTTATAAATACTTTTATTTGTATAAAATATATATTCTAATTCATTTTAAAACATACTGATTTCTTATTACTATCTGCTATTTAAAAAAAAATAAAATAAAAAATAATAATAAATAAAATACTTATAAATAAAATAGAAGGAATAATTAAAAAATATAAATTATGCTATTAAATATTATAACTTATATAAGTATTTATTTATATTTATGAGTGATTTTTTAATATGAATTAGTATTTTAATTTTCTCCTGCTATTTATGAATAAATGTCTCGCAAATTGAATAGCAAAATAAATATAAAAAAAAACAAGAAAAATAAATAATAAATGAATGAATAATTAAATAAATTAAAAAGAATCAATTTCGCTATAAATATGCGATGTTATTTAAATGATTGTTTTTGCATGTTTTAGGAGCACAGTTTAGCTAACGTTACTCCAAACTATGTCGTTCTTGGAATGTCTTTTGAGAACGTCTCGCGACATAAATAAACAGATATTTATAAACATCGGCGGCAGTTATGAATAGTATCTGCATGGAACAATGGCAAGAAAAGTCTATTGATGCGCCATTGAATTGAATTCGTTGTCCGCTAAGAAATGAATAGTTACTAGTCATTAATTATCTGAATGATCCGAAGTGATCTACGATCTACAATCCACGATGGGGCCAAGCTAAGCTGCCACCCAGTTGCTCGTGTGGAACGGATCGTTTCGTCTGGCGGCTGCTCCTGCTTTCACCTTCCAAGCTGCCACATGGGGCAACTTCGCTTGTTCGCTTGTTCGTTTGCTACCAGCTGCGATTTATTTGTGTTTATGTGCTAATCTATTTTGTTTTGGCCTCTGTTATTAGGGGCCGCTGCTGCTTTCAAAGAGCCACGTCAATAATTAACGTTACGTTTTTTTTTTTATACCCGCTACCTATCTGGTAGGAGAGTATTATAACTTTGTGTATGCAAGAAACAGGAAAAAGAAGGCATCTTTGACCGAATAATCTATATATTCTGACCACATCCGAGACGATATAGCCAAGTCCGTCTGTCTGTCTGTCCGTCCATATAAACACTTAGATTTCAGGGACTATAAAAGAGAATGCTAAAATTCTTTTTCGACATTACTTGTTATGTTTGCCCACAGATCAAGTTTGATTAAAAATTTAGACACGCCCACTTCCGCCCCCGAAAATCTGGAAAAATCGAATAACAAGCGTAATATTGAAGCTAGAGTCAAATTTGCGTATAGACAATAATAACTATAGTATTTATGATAACCAAATATTTGATTGCGAGTGGCTAAACATTATTAAAGTTATTTAAGAAATAATTTTTTTTTTAGCAAATTACTGCAATATTGTCTTAGCTGCTTTGGCTGATAAGCTGATATATTTTTAACTCTATGGTATATTTCGCAAAAAAATTTACCGAAGGACATATTTTGTATATTACTTAATTGATTAACCAAATATTTCATATGGTATATTTCAGTATTTTGCGGTATATTGTCTGGTATATTTTAAAAATAATACTGCACTGCAGTCTTACCTAATGTATTTTTGCTGACAATCTGGCATATTTTGACTACTGTAACATTTCAACGATATACCAAATATGGCCTTCGGTATATCTTTAGTATTTTTGGTATATTATTTCGGTATACTTTGAAAATAATACCTCACTGTTTTGCTTTTATTCAAAATGGTGGCCGGGTATCTCGCAGTCGAGCACACTCGACTAAAGCTTTCTTGTTTTTTTTTGTTTTTGGCTTAGCTACCGTTCGACGTTGTTTTGGGGAGTGAGAATATTCACATCTGCATTCAAAATACTTGTGGCCTATTATGAGCGACATAAACCAATTTTTTAATAACCAAATTATGCAAAAGAAAACTGTGAACTGTGAGGAGCAGCAGCAACAACGAGGCAATGGACGCAATATGTTCATTAACTGAGTTGGGCTAAGCCCAAGTCTTGGGTTTGGTCTTGTATCTTGGACCTGGCATTGCAAAAAGTGCCTGCCTTATGCTAATGGAAATCCATAAAAAGAACACATAAATACTCATTAGTAACTTGCCAATGTGTGTGTGTGTGTGTGTGTTGTGTGTGTGCATGTATTTGCCTCGCACCGAACTCTTGAAGAAAGTTGCTGCCCGGATTGTCGCCAGCCAGGTCAACAACGTGACGGGGTCAAAGTGTTAGAAAGTTATTGGAAAGTTTTGTATTTTATTTTGGTTCTTTGCTATTTCATATTCTTCGAATTTGGCGTTACCTAAAACAAAGCAAAATCTGGAACAAACGATTATCATCATGATCATCATCTCATCACCCCATTTCCATTTCCATTTGAAATGCCTTTACGATGAACTTATAAACTTGTTCCCATTGCGAAGATTGCGAAGATTTTCAATTAGTCCACCAATTTCTATTGCTTGCGGGCTTTACTAGAAATTAAAAAAAAACTGTTTTATTAAACGATGGATATTTGCATTTAATTATTTTTTAATCGAATGAGAAGAATTATCAAATTCAAAACAATATTAATTAACACCAAATTGGAAATGGTTCAAAAAGTGAAACTTTTGTTTTACTTCATTCAACAGAATTGTGTTGGAAATCATTCTGATCTTGAGTAATTTTTTGAGTCAATAAAACAAGGTAATAGTATAAATTTATTTATAAGTCAAATATACAAAGAAATAATAATAAAATAGAATCATAATTTCATCAAGAAATGATGAAAGTTTTTTTTAAGTAATTGCATAAATAATATTGAACATTTCATTTATTTTTATACATTTTGGTATACTATAAATTTTAATGTAACTATCCAAAAAAATGTATTTTTTAATTAAATGTATTATAGTGTTCTTCTAAAAATTTATAATATACTAACAATTATAATTAACTAATAGTAAAATAATGAAATATTAAATTCGTTATTAAGTAAACTAATTTTCAACCTAAATACAATAAAAAAAACCAAAATGTTTATGAATTACAGATTGTTTTCAACGCAGGTATATCTTAATATAATAATTGTGCTTTATAATTTATTGTACAACAATAGATCATTAAAAATATATCAATTGAACAATAAATAACTATAAAAATATTGTAGTAAAGATTTATTTGTCTTCTAGAAATTGGACTTTTATTATTAAATATATCAAGCTTAAATCAATAAAATACAAATAGTGCTTAATCTATGTGTTTTTATCATTAAAATATATTTATAATTTAAAAAACTAATTCAATTTTTGAATATTTTCTATTATTAATCTTTTGATATTACTTATAATCCATATTTATTATAGTTCATTCATATATTTTGTGTAAAGTGTTTGCATATTGAACCAGTTCAATTCGCATAAGAACGATTTCTATAAAATCGAAATTCTGATAAATAGCCAAACGAATTCTGTTGAACTGAACTGGTTTTGTTGAGCATTAGATCGAAGGGATAAGCTACAGCTTCTGGCAAAAGTAATTCCTAGAAGATGTCTCAGCATATCTTCGAACTAGTTCCAGTTCAGTGGAGGTCACAAGCTGACCCGCGACCTCTCGACACACGCCACAGCGATTTAATTGAGCAAGCAGATCGCCGGCAGCAAAGATGAACAACATCAGCAGCAGCAGCAGCAGCAGCGATCAAAGCAGTAACAGCAACCGTAAACGATGTTTAGATGTTGCTCTCGCTCTCTCGCGTTTATGCTTCGTTGATTTGCCGGCCGGCAAAACGTGTTGTGTGCTCACTGTTGCTCTCGCTCTCTCGCATTCGCTCTCCGCTGCTGTCGCGCGTCGCGGCTCTCTTCGCCAAATTGTAGCTGGTACATAAAAAGCTCGGGTCGCCGCGCACGCTCAAACAGTTGGCAAAACGAGACGTCTGTCTGTGGACGAGCGAAGCGAACGGAGACGCAAAGTGCAGACAACAAGAACAACAACAACAACAAAACCGAGAACGAGAACTTTTCCGAGTGTGTGTGTGAGTGAGCAAAAGAGTGTGATTGTGTGTGTGTGTGAGTGTTAATTCCATTACACAGACATGGCCAAATCAATGGCACTATGCCTGACCTTGGCTCTCGTCCTGGCTGCAACGCTTGTTAACGCCGAGGTCAAGGCCGCCGTCGCCGTCAAGGTCGCAGCCCCCGCAGCCGCATCCGCCGCAGCTCCCGCTGTCGTCGCCCCCATTGTGGCCAAGGAGCTGCCACAAGTGGCTGCCATGGAACAGTCAACGGAATCACCCATTGCCGACATGGCGCTGATTGGTAGGCAATCTTCAGCAACACGTCTCAAAGCCAAACTAAAGTCTAATGTGTGTGCTTTTTTTCGCTCTTCCCAAACCTTCCCCTTCCCCACGTTTTTTTTCATGTGCTCTTTTTTTTTTGCTGTGCGATCCGTTACTGTGTGTGTCTGTGCTAACGTGTGTGTTAACGTGTACTCGGCTGGCTTGCAGAGGATGCCCCCATGGTGCCCAAGACGCCCACCGAGAAGCCACCGCTAGTGGCAGCGGCCGCCAAGGCAGCCAGCCCAGAGCCCAGCTCGGAGCCGCAGGCTGATGAGAAATCCGCTCAACCGCATACAGTTGCCGACTTCATCATCCATCCGCTGATCGCGTTCAAGCCCCGTCAGGCGGCACTCGATGAGCTCCAGGCTCAGGGCAAACAGGCAACGCCAGCCGGCTCGGGTAGCACCACTTCCACATCGCCCGGCACTTGGCTGTTTGGCATGAATCCTGGCCAGGGTTTGGGTTCGTCTTTCTCTACGCTGGCTGGCTCTGTGTCCGGCTGGTTCAACGATCGCATCGCTGGCGCCGCTCAACAGCTGCCCAGTCTTCCCAGCTTGCAGAGTCTGACAGAAATCCCGGTTCGTGAGACAACCACCACAACTACCACCACAGTCCGTCCCGACATCGTGGTGCGTGTCCAGCAGCGTCCCAACAGAAGGCGTGGCAATGGAAATGGCAACGGCAATGGCAACTTGAATGGCAATGGCAATGGCAACGGTAATCGCAATGGCAACCGCAACGGCAACGGCAACCGCAATGGCAACCGCATTGGTAATGGCAATGGTAATGGCAATGGCAACGGCAATCGTGGCCAGCGTCCAAATCGCTTCAACAATCGCCTGGACTCGCTGGAGTCGGATGAGTACGACGATGATTACTACAATGGCAATCGTTTCGACGAGGAGTTCGATGATGATGAACAGGACGAGGAGGAGATTGTGCCCAACAACGATGAGGATCAATCGCTCGAGCAGGCTGACGATGAGGAGGACGAACAATTGTCCGTCGAACAGCAGCCATTGAAGCGTCGTCGCGTTACCCAAGCTCAGACAGGACTGCGCCGCAGACCACAATCTCAATCCCAATTGCAATCGCACTCACAGCGTCGCCAGCACCCACAGCAGACACGACGTGGACCCCAGCCGTTGGCTGTGCTGCAGCAGGCCGAGGAGGAGGACGACGAAGAGGAGGCCGATGATGCCGAACAGCAGCCGGAACAGGAGGTCGACGATGACGAGGAAGAAGCAGAGGAAAGTGATGAGAACTTCACGCCCGTCATCTACTCGCAATCCTCCCGCAAGTCCCAGGGACAAGCGGGTTTCATTCAGAACAGCCAACAGAACCTGATCAATCAGCTGCGTCGTTTCACCTTCGGCCAGACACCCGGCGAACTGGGCAACAAGTTGCGCAAGTCCTCCAGCCAGTCGCAGAGCAATCAGAGTCCCACGCGCAACGGCGGCCGTCGTCCCCAGCAGGCAACGCTGCTGGTGAACCGCAACGGTCAGACCGTGTATGTGGCACCCGAACTGCTCGAGCTGACACCCGGCTATCCCTATGGCTATGCGCCCGCTCCCGTTAAGAAGCAACAATCGCAGCGTGTGCCCGCCAGTCCCTATCCTCAGCTACCTTTGACGGTGCCCGTGCGTCGCAAGGGACGCCCCACCCAATACATTACCATACCCTGGAGCCAGTTGGGTCTGACGCCACCTGATCGCCAGACTGTCGTCTCGCTTGCCGAGGGCATTCAATCGCAACCGCTTATTCTCAACATTCCCGAGAGCGCCATCACCACGCTGCCCGTGCGTGGTGCCGCCACCGGCTCCAATGCCCAGAAAAAGAAGAAGCGTCCCACATTGACTGCCTCGGCTGTGCCTCTGCTTGCCGATGCCTCGCTCATGGACATCTTCCAGCCACCCCAGATCCCGCCATCGCGTACCGGCGCCAGCTCAAGCTCCAGTTCTACATCCAGCGGAGCTGCGACCAAGCCCAAGCCTAAGCCAGTGTTGATTGCCGCCAAGCCCGTGCAAGCTGGCGGTCTGCTGCCCACACGCATTCGCCCCGGCACCATTGTGGAGAAAGCTCCCGCCGTGGAAAGCACCGAGAAGCAGCCACAAGCGGCAGTCACACAAACCGAGCAGCAACCCATGAAGGAGACAAGCGAGGCCATGGTGACGGCTGCTGTGGCTCCAGCTGCCGCCAATGTGGAGCAGCCAATGGAGACGCCGGCGGCTGGTCAGACACAGCCCGAGCAGGAGTACATCATTGTCGGTGAGGACAATGAGCCGGGACTGTCGCGTCATGTGCAGCCCGTCTATGGCGATGCTCGCTATGTATCCTATGGCGATTTTCATCCCTACTTCGATCTGATCCATCAGAATCGTCGCTTTGCCCTGCGCAAGGTGGGACGCGCCCTCCAAGAGGATGGCGAAGCGTCCGCGCCCATTGTCGCAGTCTAGTTGTAAAAATTCGAGAGCTTAAACTGAGAATTGAGTAAACATGAAACAAAGAAAACCGAAACATATACAAAAAAATAACCCAAAAATGATTTTCAATCCAAAAATAGTGCGAAACACAAAACCCACGAAGAGAATAAACTTTTTTTTTACATTTTTTTTCCTGTTGTTGTTGTGTGTGTGTGCGTGCGTATCGAGATACGACCCCAAGACCGAAAAACCCAGCAAAAAGCTGTTAACCCCTTGTGAACTCGAAAGAAGAGAGAAGAAAGAGAACAGCATCTTTCGACGGTATATTAATAATACCAACAAAAAAAAAAAAAAAAAACAAAAAACATATTTTCTTTTTTTTGTGCCGTTTTTTTTTTAATGTGTTATTCATGAATATTATTCATAATTAATGCCGACTAGCGTCGATCGTCGAGCACATTGACCCGAGACCGAACAAAAAAGACTCTTGCATATTAATGAGGCCCGTGCGCTTTGACCGATTTTAGCGTTGGCCAAAACAATTCAGAAGAAAGTCACAGTTCAGGTCATGTTTATTAATGTAGATTGGCCAGAAAGATGCGAAGATAGAGAATCTCCAAATAATTAACCTCGGCATAATTCGTGGAACTAGTTCTTTGAATCACTTAACGGTAGTTTTCACACATGAATGCCAACATGAATGAACTGATTATAGCTGTTAGCTTGCGGCTCACAGGAGCTGTACTTATTTCCATAGCAGGCAGCTTTTAAGCTACAGGATCACAGTCGCATAGCAAGCAGCTGGCTGATGTAGAACGCAATCGTAATGTATCAATTAGCTTTTGTAAGAGATAAACGAGCGGAAATTGAAAATCGTTTTGCGCCTATTAACAAAGATATCATATTCAACGCAAAAAAAAAAACAAAATTGAAAATAAAATAAAAAATAGAAGGCACAGTTTTAGGGGCCGGCGAATCACTTTCCACTTAGAGTCGCGTCTCAGGTTCAACCTAATCACACAAACACACACACACGTACAACAACAATAATTTAGCACCTGGAGGCAACACTACCAGAGAAGCATTCGATCACATTGGGGCACCCACTCGTCATCGCATGCCGCACAATAGTGGCTAAAACTGGAACGAGAAGCTGCTGCTGCTGCTGCTGCTGCTGCTGCCAACCGCCACTCGACTTGAAGCTTGGAGCTTGAAGCTTGGACTTCTCTTGACTTTGGAAATGGGGCCTCGGGGCAGACATCTGCCTTGTCTCTCTGTGTGATGAGAATTTTGCATAATCATTGCGAAGTGCGGCAAAATGGTTGGAGCAATCAATGGGACAGTATTGGGCCGAGATGCGAGCGCACTTCACATTGGCACATTCGAACAGAAGACGCCCGTTGACAACATCATTCGTCACGGACACAGTTCAAGTTTTCGATGGATAGCTATATGGTAGATAGTTCAAATTGTTGGATGTGGATATGCATGATAGCCTGGCTTTAGTTTGCTTTAGCATTTGCGTTTGCGTTTGAGTTCGGACCGATGACAACAATGCCCTCCGGCCACATTCTTCCACGACAATTAATTATGCGCCAATGTGCGAGCGATGAGGTGAATGATCAGTTAAGTGGCAGCAAGTGGCAAGTCAGACAGTCGATATCTGCTCAAAAGAGGCCCATTCGATTAACTGTAAATATTATAGAAATTCATAATTCAAATTAATTTGCTTTATTTTGCATCTGCTTAAAGTTCAACTCTTGGCCTCACATCACAAGTCGAATTTGCCGCACAACCTGCTAAGCCAAATTAGTTGCTTGGCTCCATAGCTAATTTCCATTATATACAGCAACCAACAACACATCAACAACAATAACAACAGATGGAACATAAATGCGAAAGAAAAAGAAAGAACTCAGAACTCAGAGCTCAGCACAAAAACCAACAATAACAGTAACAACAATAGCAAAAACAACAAGAAAAACTAAAAACTTGGCCCATTGTTTGGGCCCATTTCGTTTTGTTTGTTTGGTGCGTTGAACTTTCAACTTGGCCAAAGCCTCTCAACATCAAGTCTACGCCGACATCGAAGTTTAAGTCTTTATTCCGATTTCTCTGTCGAGTTGAATCAATTTATTAGACTCGACTGCTCTCTGCCCATAGATGGACATGGGGATTGTGATGATTCTGGGGCTTGGCTTAGACTCTGCTTCTGCTTGTTTCAGCTTTCAAAATTGGCCTTTTGCTTGCCCATTTCCATACATTCTTATTACCATTCACGGCATGTGTTTTGCAGTTCGTTTTGACATTTGACACCGTTGAACTTTTGCCCGCCAGACAACTGAGTGGGGAGCCGCAGCTGCGGCAAATTTTTATGCTAATTTCTTTTAGAAATTTTTCGCAGTTTTCTTCAACATTTTTTTTTTTGTTTGTTCTTCTACTGAAACATCGCTGTTGTTATGCGGATTTCGTTACTGTCAACCGAAAAACCGACTTAAATGATATCTGGCCCTCTTTTTGGTTGGAGATAATGCAGAAATCGTGATTTCTTAAATGATTTCACATAATAAATATATGCACATATTTTTAGCTTACTTTTTGCTATATTCACATTCTTTCGAGGCTCTCAGGAATTTAATTTTTCAATAAATTTTGCAAGTTGCTCAAGTGCCAATTATTTATACATGGAATATGTTCAATTATTTTTAGTGTTGCTAAGAAAACAAAATTGACTTAAGTTGGTTTTTTTTGGTAATGTGAGGAATGACAACCAATAAATTTCAAATTAAAACTAATTGCATAAATGTTCGACATGAGTTAGAGAGATTTTTCGAGTTTGATTAAAATTATCGATCAACAAATTGGTTTAATCTCAGCTGCTACTACTGAGAAAGATTAAAGATTTGCGCTAACAATCTTCAATCTTTACAAATTGTTTCTTCTCAGCTTTTTCTGTTCTGCTTCACAAATTAAAAACGACACTTTCAGAAATCGCTTTATCTTAACTGCAGTTCAGTCACTTAAAAGATTTACTTGAGCTGTTTAACAGATATTGAATATCAAATAATAGATGGCCATGACAAAGCTACAGGAATATTTCGATATTTTTGTGACCGTAAATGAAGTTGATATTGATAATAAATCTATCTAAAATCTATAAAGCAAAAGAAATATGATAAGGTTGTTTTGACAGTAAATATAATTGATATTGGTATTAAATCTATCTGTGATCTGTAATCTATTTATACAGGGACTAAAGACTCTTGACCTGTAAAATGTTCCAATACCCAACAGGAAGCACGTAAAAGTTGCATTTCTTGACAATAATTCTTAGTAAATTAAATTTATGCAACAAATTTATAGACACGTATTAATTCAAGGCTATGGAATTCAGTCTGGCTTTGTAACGATTACATGACAAATCTAGTCATAGATATCATTTTATAAAAAGGTGATAAGCTTTGTGAAACTTTATTGTGTGAAAGAATCATAGAATATGCCAACTAATAAATATATATTTTTAACAACTTTACATTTTGCACATTTTCTTTCTAGAGATTATAAGCATAAGTATTTAATTTAATTTTTCAGGAATCATAAAAGACTATAGTTATTATTGTATTTAGTTTCAAAATTACGCTTGTCACGGCAATGAAAAACTTTAAAACAAACTTGATCTGAATGCAAACATATTAAGTGCTGTGGAACAATTATATCTCTATCTCTTATGGTCTGTGAGACAGACAGACGGACATGCGCACATCGTCTCGGATCAAAATCAAGATCAAGAATATTTATACTTTATAGGGTCGGAGATGCATCCTTCTGCCTATTACAAACATTTCCTTGAGGCGCAGAGTGCAAATACCTTTCTTCTCTATGTGTATCATAAATCAAAGGGCAAAGTTGCGGATAAAACTTGTTAGCTAATAACATTACAATTAACTTAGGCTTGTCAGCAATTCATGCTATACGAATGAAGCATTTGAAGTATTTCCTAGTTTTTTTTACAGCTAAAGCACAAATTTGGATTGCTCAACGGATTTTTATCGATATCGGGAACTGCAACAATTTCTGTATGTTGCTGCAGAATTTAAACAAGAAGAAGGCCATGATGAAGTGACAACTATATAGACTTTATAGACTTGTTATTAACTATCCAAGAAGTGTTATGAAATAAACGACCAAGAAATATTAAACACTTTTTATTGCAAGAATTGTAACATAATTAAACATGTATGATTAAAATTTCGTAAGCATTGACAAGGTAATGCAAATAATGCAATATAAAATAAAATTTGAAGTGAAAGATGAAAATAAATATTAGATGCGTAATGTATTAATTGAGATACTTTTCTTAGTAGAGTATACTTAATAGTAGTGTAAAATATGTAACTTATTGATAATATTTGAGAATAAAATGAAATTACAACAATAATACTATACAAAATGTTTGAATTTGACATAGCGATGGTCAAAATGAAAAAAATTGTAAGCCATTTTAAACTTTCAGTAAACAATATTAAAGTCATAAAATATATTTATTTTTTTGTATTTCTTTCTTTCGAGTCCTAGAAAGTCTTCTCAAGAATGTGTTATCCACTTAACCGATGATTTATAAGATTGTGAAACTCATGGAATACAATTTTCATTAATAATAATCTGAGCTCAACTATTGTGCGAATTTCTTACTGAATTTGAAGCTTCTATTTTTGTACGCTCCCACAATAAATTATTATAATAGTAATTTATGATGTGCAGGTACACAGAGAGAACAAATATTGGAAAATCATCATTCATCAAATGACTGATGAAGGTTAACCAAGAATATGAAGACCAAAGAGATAGAAATATATTGATCATTATTGGAATAAGATTGTTTTAAGATTATGCAAAGATATAAAATAATTTGAATTTAAGAAAATATAATATATTAGAAATTTGAATTGAGAACTTTAACATTTTTGAAGATAATTTTCTCTCTGTGTGCGCAATTTATTTTTTGGTTTGCGCCTCTTCAGCTATCGAATTAAATGTGGAGCCGCATTTTGATGTGTTTGCGAGGAGCGAAGACTCATTACAATGTTGTGATTATGAAGTGCTCTTCACATGGCATACTTTCTCAGTGCGAATTGCTTTGACCCCAGATGGCTGTGGTTTCGATCTTTCCAACCAGCTTCAGCATTATTTATCAGCCCGAATACGCCCCAGCATAAGAGTCTAGCATGAACGACATAAATCTTGTAGCTTTGGTAAAGTTCTGATCTTATACCCTGTATTTATTGAACTGAGGATTGATTCACTTAAATAATGTATGCAGATTTTTCTTAAGTCATTTGCTCTCAGAGAAGTTAACAAAGGTATTAGACAATAAATATATAAAAAGTTAAAATTTATTCGTTAATGATTTTTAATTATTCCTAAAATTATAATTTATTACATTATTAACTTCTATTTATTTATTAACTTTGATCAAAAATATGAAATTTCATTAAACATAAACAATTTTCTTGTAATTTTAGTACATTATTTTGTTAGCTATCAAAATATTGAGTTCAGATTTTGTTCCATATTGAAAGTATTAATAACAAACTTCGATCGTTCACAGAGCATCTGTTAACCGATCATTAAAGAGTGTTGTTTCAGTGAAGTGCACAAAAAATGGTACAACAACAATATAGATAGTAAGCAATTAATAATTTTCTTTTTTATTCATTATTTTCTCTTAATTTTATTTATTACTTACTTAAAATTTATTCACAATATTAATATTTAATATGAATTTAGTCATGAACATATTTGCTACTTAAAATGGATACTTAAAAATGGATCATAAAATATGATCAAATATTTTTGGCCCCAACAAAATCTTTTCTATCATTGCTTAAATTTCTTTAGCTAACAAAATATTGAGTTTAAAGCATAAACAATGAACTTCAATCGTTTACTGAGCATCTGTGAGCCGATCAGTAAAGAGTCTCGTTTGCCATAGGCTTATGTGTGTACGATATGTAGATGAAGAGATGAATTTGCTCTTCAGTGAGTTCGAAAGTCACGAGCAGCAGCGTGCGAAAGAAACACTTTGCAAATGGGCACAAATCGTGGCCATCATGGTCCAGTAGTAGTAGCAGATCAGAACAGATCAGATCAGAACAGAGCAGAGCTGAGCTAAGATGGGGCCACACACTTGAGTGGCGAGTATATGACCGAGCGATCGGACCGTGGCCCAAACAGTTGCCATGCTTCGCTGGGCCAGTTTGGCACTAGGCACTAGGCACTCGGGACTTTTAGGTCTTGGAACTTTGGCGAACTTGGGCAATTTTTTCTGTGGTTGTGATTGTGTGGTTGTGTGATTGTGGTCCAAGTTCATCGTTTTGATTGTTTTGTCATTAGCATGACGAGGTTGCCCGTGGGTTCGTCGATTGAATCTCTCTTTGGCTTTTCTTCGGCTCTGTGTTCGCTGCTCAATTTCAACTTGTTTGTTTCGTTAGACGCTTTTGTTCCTGACGCGCACGCGGTCAGTGACCTGCCTCGTTGACCATTTGTCCATCTTTTTTATTTTCGGCACTTGAATTTATGCCGACTCGCGAGATTGGAAATGGATGCCGTTCAGAACGTTTCTCTGTTTGCTGTTTGCTGATTGCTGTTTGCCATGTTGCCAGCATTCTATTGGGCGTAATTATGTCAATCTCTAGAGCTAACGCTTGTGTTGTGTGTCTCTCTCTCTCGTCTCTCGATCGTTAGAATGATTCTTTGGTCGACTTCTTATTTTCTTTTCTATTATTATTTTTATTTTTTTTTTTATTCTCCATAATTTTTTTGTGCGTTGTTTGTTTTGTCTTCGGACTGAGGCGATCGGCGAGTCGAGAACTTTTTGCATAAAAACGTAGCAACAGCAGATGAATCTGTACAGTTCTGTTGGACTTTGCTTACAATTAAGTAGAAGCAAATAGGCAGGCAGAGGCACTCCCAAACACAACAAAATAATAAAAAAAAAAAACCATAACAAATCACTCCCAAATCAAAACAGGATCAGCTATCAGAATGTCCAAGCTCAGCGCTTTATTCGTGCTCAGCTGCCTGCTGGCCTTTGCCTTGGCTGTGCCGGGTAAGTTTCACATATGCCTCGCACTCGCTTCAGATTTGCAATTGCAATTGCTTTTTGATTATAGAGCCACGCCAGCTGCGTCAACAGCAGCAGCAGCTGCGTCAGCAATTGCAGCACTTGCAACATCCGTATCTATTCTTGAGCGTGCCTCGTGGACGCGCCAATGCTGGCGCCGTGGTTCAAGGCTTTGAGATTGTCGAAGAGCCCGAAGATGACATCGACCATCTTGGCAACGATGATGACGATGACGAAGACGATGACGCTGCAGTGCAGCATGACGATGATGATGACGAAGACGATGATGAGGACGAACACGAAGCGCACTTGAAACGTGGCTTGAGCTTGGCACGCAATGGTCAGCTGGTGCTGCTTAAGAACGATGCCGAACAGGACGATGACGACGATGACGAACAGGACGATGACGAACAGGACAACGCTGCCCCACAGCTGCCGTTGGTGCTGGCCAAACCAGGTGTGGCTCGCAAGACCGTCGCTGGCCCTGCCAAGGCCCAGTCGCTGCTGAAGAACGCCAAGCCCACGCAAATGATGGTGGCCAGAGATCAGGCCGGTGCCATCATGGTGCCCGATGGCATCGTCGAGATCGAGGGTCAGAGCATTGTCGATGAGAAGACGGGCAAGGCAGCGTTGCTCGTGCCACGTGCCGCACTCGATGCCATTCCCGATGGCGCCGTTGTGGCGCTCATGGAGCGCAGCAGCGCCACCGATGCCTTGGCTGCCGTCGGCGAGGAGCGCGCCAATCGTGTGATTGTGCGTCGCCGCAAGAACGCCGGCCGTCGCAACGTTGTGCGTCGTCGTCGCGGCGGTCGCCGTCCGGTGCAGCGTCGTCGCCGTGGCGGACAGCGTCGCCGTGGTGGCAACAACAGGCGTCGCAATGTCCGTGTCGTGCGTCCCAATGGCAACCGTAGACGCGGCAACGTCCAGCGTCGTCGCGGTGGTCAGGTCATGTACCAGGGTTAAGCAGCAATCGCAGAAAATCGCAGGGAGCAAACCATTCTTCTAGTATTATAGTTAAGCGCTACAACAATGAGCGACCCACAGACACGAAATGTGACAATTGAAACGGAATCGAAAATAAATATGAATGTGATACGAAAATATTAAAACTGCAGCTTGTCTTTTTTCCTTTTTTTTTCTAGTTTTTGGTAATATGATTATACTTTATTTGTTGTCAATGTTCTTTGCTATATTTTCTTCTTTTTATTTATTTTTATTCTCCATTTTTTATTTTTATATATTTATTTATTTTATTTCGAAAATATAACATTTCTTCATATTACATATTTTTTAATAATATTATTATTTTTCATTGATAAATCCTTATATTTATAGTTCACTTGCTTTCTTTATCTATTATTCTATATATTGAAATATATTTTAACTTACTTTCAGTTCATTTTCAATCATTTCATTGATTAACCTCTACATTTAGAGTCTTTAACTTACATTTTCTTACTACTCAATTAATATTCCGCAAAATGTTTTTATGACTCTTCTTTCCTATGTCCTTTATGTCTCTCATTTATTCCTTTTTTTTTAATTCATTTTATTTTCAAGCATTTCATTGATTAATCCCCATATATATACCTTTATATTCTATATACTTTTTATACATTTTACATTATATTATATATTAATATTCTCTTTCCTTATCTTTCCATTAGCTAACATTTGTGCCATTCAGCAAATTATTTCTTTTTTTTTTTGTAATTAATTTGTCTAGATTATTAAAAACTTTGCTAAGCATTTCATTGACTCAGCAGCTTAATATAACCGATCTGATTTATATTCTATTCATAACGGACATTCTTTTCATCTGGTATGAAACGATGTTCATTAGTTGTGTTTTTTCTATTTTAATTTGATTTCATCTTTGCTTCGACTTGCTATACAAATCTGTTCTTGTCGAAGCTTCCTTTTGCAGTTCTTTCGACAAAATGATCTTAACTGGTTTCTGTTTTATCAGTTTCTTTTTTTCGTAGCAGACTAACAACTGTGTTGATCAGCTTGACCCAAATCTTGAACCGGTAGACGGCGCACGCTGCGTATGCGCAATATGCTTGAGCATCGAAAATAGAAAAATTACTTTAGCTTTATTTTTTTTTTTTTGTTTGATTTTTTGGCTTTTGTTCTCGTAACCAAGTGAATGAATGGCAATCACTTTGATTTAATGGGCTATTCGCATCACGACTAATGCGTGCAAATCAATAACTGCCCGGCAAAATGTAAAAGGAAACCTTTATGCGAAACATGAATTTCTTTTCGAATGTCTTATTTGATATCGAAAATATTTTGCATGTGTATTTCCATCCATTTATATCATTAGCGTTACTATTATTATTTAAATGACTAGAAAAATACAGAATTAACATTATTCTTGAAACAATACAAATATTTAGAAATTCAATTATTTATATAGATTCTAAATAATCTCATTTAAGTAATACTAAATTAAAATTGTTGTAAAACAATAAACTGAAATTATATTGTGGTACTTTTATTTTGTAATCAGCGAAATATTCATTATTTATAATGTCTGAATTGATATCGAAAATATTTCGCATTTATATGCCAGATGTCAATTACTGTAGATAAAATTCTTTTATATTATTAGCGTAACTATTAATATTTAAATGACCAGAAAAATGCAGAATCATCATTACTCTTAAATCTATAGAAATATTTAGAAATTCAATCCAACGAAAAAAGAATAAAAAAGCAAAACCAACAGAAATACTTAGAAATTTATTCAATAAAATATATTATTTTACTATTCATTTTATTAATTAAAGAGACAATTCTATGACAAAGTAAAGATGTATTTTAAATGGGACTTTAGCTTCTAATTTATTTTTAATGTCCGATATATCATGAAATGCATTTTTTATGGTAAAGCATTATTCATAAACCAATAAAAATATTTACGAACTTACGAACATTATTCATAAACCAATAAAAATATTTTTGAACGTATTCAAAATAATTAATAAAAATTAATAAAACTTTAAAAACCATACATCGAAAAATTTAAATTTGGTACTTTTATTTAGTAATCTGTAAAATATGAATTGTATTTTTGATTTCTAATTTGATATGCGTCATTAAAATCATTTAAAAATGAGAACATTATTCTTTGGCTTTAAAAGTAAAAAAATGTTAAACATGATTAAGTTATAACTAATACGATTTATTGTTTAAGATATATAAAGAAAATAAAACATTTTTTTAATTTCTTCAATTCGTCATTAATTTAATATTTTGTTTTATGTTTTTATTGGTATATAATTTCAAATTCATAAAGCAATGTTTAAAATCAATTAAATGTATTATATTTTGGTAATACATTTTTATACCCGCTACCCATAGGGTAGAAGGGTATTATAACTTTGTGCCGGCAGGAAATGTATGTAACAGGTAGAAAGAGGCATCTCCGACCCTATAAAGTATATATATTCTTGATCAGCGTCAACAGCCGAGTCGATATAGCCATGTCCGTCTGTCCGTCTGTCCTTCCGTCCGTCTGTCCGTCTGTCCGTATGAACACCTAGATCTCAGAGACTATACGATATAGAGCTATAATTTTTTTTCGACAGCATTGATTATGTTTGCACGCAGATCAAGTTTGTTTCAAATTTTTGCCACGCCCACTTCCGCCCCTGCAAATCATAAAAATCGAATAACAAGCGTAATTTTAAAGCTAGAGTTACGAATTTTGGTGTATACAGTAATAACTATAGTAGTTATGATCCCTGAAAATTGGTTGCGATCAGACAAAAATTGTGGAAGCTATTAAAGAAATACTTTTGTATGGGCAAAAACGCCTACTTACTAGGGGTCTGAGTTGCTTTGGCTGACAATGTGGCATATCGTGCCGTCTATGGTATATTTTGAATGCGGTACTATATCGATATACCACATATACTATTTGGTATATTTTTAGTATTTTTGCAGTATGTTTGGTTTATTTTGAGAATAATACCGCAAAATATATTGCTTTTATTCAAAATGGATAGCGGGTATCTCACAGTCGAGTTCACTCGACTGTAGCTCTCTTACTTGTTTAGTACTCGTATGTTAATGATGTAAGAGAAAAACGCAAATGAATGTTGACTATAACATAATAAAATGTATTTCTGTTAATAATAAAAACACAATAGAATTTTTGAAAGTTTACTGCACTTTATTTTGAACTAAATTCCAGCAATAATATTTGATTTAAACTTGCAGAATCGAATGAAATTGCGATAATTTAGAGACTTTTAAATAACATTCTCAGCAAAGTATCAAAAGTAATGGAATACTAATACTATACGACACTTTGGCAATGCAAAAATATACGCGAGAACAGTTGAATAAACTAAAGAAAAATTTGAAGTAAGAAAAACAGAATTAAAAGATATCTAGCAATGAGATTGAATCTCGGTTATTTGCTTTAAGGAAATTGTGGCCAAGAAATGTACGAAAAGGAAAATAGTCGATCTCTTAAAAAATCTTATGTGGATTGAAAGAACTTAAATTTTTATTAAATAACGAACTATGAATCTATTGCAGCAGTTTCACTTGACAGTGGATAATCTTTAATTTCTTTAAGACCACAATAATTTTAAGAATTGTGTATTACCGCTACCCATACGGTAGAATGTTATTATAGCTTTGTGACTGCATGAAATTTATGTAACAATTCCTTCTATCCTTATCAAATTAATACATTTTTAATGTAATAGTAAATCAATATACCAAAAATTGTTGTATGTATATTTTAGTATTTTTCGGTATATTTTGAGAGTAATAATATATCGATATATCCATTGCAGCCAATTATATATTTTAGTATTTTTGTAATTTGTGTATATATTCAGTATATTTGTTGCATAATACCGCACTATTTGGATTTTACTGAAAATGTAGCTGTTGCTTTCTTACTTATCATTTATTTATATTTTGATTATGATAGTATATCAATATACCAATTATGGTCTTTGGTATATTTCAGTATATTTTTAATTATGCATGTTTGAAGAAAAGACTGCACTATTTTGGTTTTATTTAAATTGGATAATGAGCACATTCGACTGTATCTTTATTACCAAGTTTTACATTAGTTGGCATTCTTAATATTGTAATTGTAGTTAGTTAAAATTGCTGTCTGTAGTGCATTAAGCACTTGCAGATTAGTTAAGATACCCGATATTAATGTAGTAGCTGTTTAACTGATTTGGCTGCCAATTAACTACAAAACTGTGAAACAGACTCGCTCTGGAGAAAAGGCCTATGGAGTAAAAGAAACTGTAGATTGTGTGGCAAAAATAAAAAAATAAAAAAAATCGACTAGAAAACTCTCTAAATTGCTTCCCACCTGGGGGCGAGTGTTGTTCTTGTTCTTGTTTTTGTCGCTATTGCTTTAGCTGTTGCTTCATGGTTCAATCGAAGGTTCAGTTTGGCGTCTTTTTTGGCACAGTTGCGAGCCGAGTTCAAGAACTAATGCCGATAATCAATCATTAGACGCAATATGGTGAGTGAATGAAAGAGTAAGAGAGACAGTGAGAGAGTACTAAAGAAGTAGCGACTATAGAACTATAGTTTGTAGCGTGTTCTGTAATTTTTGGCATTAGCATAATATTTAAGACGAATGCCAAAAATTCTACTAGCTCTTCACTATGACCTGCCCGCGGCATTGATGAGATTAATCACACTATCGAGCGAAATGTATTGTGTGTATGTATGTATATGGGCAAGAAAGCTGTTCGAGAAGGGTCAGCGAGGAGTGGGGAGGGGATGAGGGGGACTGTAGCGTGGGGTCAAGCGAGTGTGACAGTAATCCATCAACCATCCTGAGCAGAAGCAGCCGCCGCTGAGCGATGTTGAAGTTGGTGGGTATATAATCTGCGGGCTCCCAACTGTTGTCAGTCAGTGGCGAGTGCAAGCTCAGAGCCAACAAGTGCCCATCAAGTGTCTTTGATCGCTCATTCAGCCCCCCAAATAAGGAGTCAGTGTTAGTTCATCTTCCCTTCATCATCCTCCAGCTCAACCATGCAGTGCCTGCCACAATTGATATTGGCGCTGGCGCTTTGCGCTGTGCTCGCTCCATCCGATACCCAAGGTAAGTCGAGTTAAGCAAAAGCATCAAGAACTACATTAGCAACTAACTTAACCCAAAACATCACTTGACAGCCAATGGCAAAGCCCATGGATCATCCGGCTATCGCTTGGGCCTGCGACCCGTTGGTCGTGGCGAGAATGTCTATCCCGAGGGTCGATTCACCTCGTCGATCGTGAACAAGTTCAGCTCGCTGAAGGGCACCACGACAACGACGACAGTGGCAACCGACACCACATCGCCCACGACATCCACGGGCACATCGACAACTGATACACCGACATCGGACACCACATCGCCCTCGACAAGCTCGCCAACGTCATCGACCTCAACGGGCAGAAGTTTCGGACCTGGCGGCGAACTTGCCGCCGACGATGATGCCGATGATGAGGAACAGCATCCGCTGTACAATGCTCGTGCCTACGACGATGATGACGATGATGATGATGATGAGCCCATCCAAGATGATGGCGACAACGATGTCGACAGCGACGATGATGATGATGACGACGAAGAGGGCTTCTACATGGTCGCTGGCAATGCTGCTGCTGGCAACGCTGCTCAACCGGCTGCCGCCGCCGTTGCCGTCAGTGATTCGCATCCCAGCTTGGTGCGTCGGCCCTCCGAACAGCAGTGGCGTCAATTCCAGCTGGAGCAGCGCAATCGTCGCCGCATGAATCGCCTCCAGCGTGAGCACAATCAGCGCATTCGCGAGCTGCTGCGTCGCCAGCGCGTCTCGCAGCGTCGCAACACGCAGCGTGTGCAACGCATCCAGCAGAACAATCGCCGCAACAGCCGCCGTCGCAATCGCCGCAACAAGACTCGCTCCAAGAACCAGCGTCTCCGTCGTCGCCGCAACAACCGTGAGCGTCGTCGTCGCCAAAAGTCACAGCGTCAGCGTCGCCGCCAACGCCTCAACCAGCGTCGTCGCCTCCGCCAGCTGCTGCGTCGCCGTCGTCGTGGACGTGGCCGCAGCCTGCGTCGTGTGCTCGTTGCCTAAATGATGCCGACCACTTTAGTGATTGATCCCGATTCTCGATTCTATTCCGCATGTATTCAGCAAAAATGCAACGGCTGCCAAGAGCCACAAAAATAAATTCTTTTTTTTTCCAATTGAACCCTTTTTTTTTTCTTCGTTTTTAATTCGATTCATGGAAAGGAATCTACATATATTCCATACTATGGTTAGTTATTAGGACTTCAACTTTGCTGATTTTTAAGAGAACTTCTTAAGCTTCCAACGCTTTTTGGGTATATTTTCCTAAGGAGTTCCTCATTCATCTTCCATACATTGCTGCTCAATTCAAAATAGTTTATTTTTAATATTTTCTTTAGTCCTTACACCTTCTCTTTAGACCTTCAACTTTAGTTCCCTTACTTGCTTGTTTTTTTTTTACTAAATATGTATATTTTCTTTATACTGCAAAATAGTATTTATGAATAATATTTCAATCTTGGAGAATTTCCTTAACAGAAAGCATGTGTCAGAGGAATTTGTTTTCTATTCATTATTAGAATGTATCCATAAGAATTCAATACTACTAAGTCTGATTTTCGTGTTGATCTGCAAAGTTGAATATTTCTGTCTTAAACTATTTTTATTTGCTTACAGGATGAATGCTGAATGAATGCGGAAATCATATAAAACTCTCTCAATGATTTATGCACTCTCAAAGTTCGTATTACAAATTTCTTTACTTTAGCTTTCATTTATTTAACCTTTTCAACTTCCACTTTACAGCAATTGAATGAAATCCCTGCAATTGTTAGATCATATATTTTATTGGGCATCGAAATGCCTTTGTGGTTCATTGACATGGCATACACTTTCGCCCTTTGCTAGTTTGGGGAACTTTAGCGACTTGAACTTGTGGCTAGAACAAATGCCGAGCTGGCGAGATATGAATATGCTAATGCTCATCATCATCGATTGATAGCAACACAGAGATATAGCATATTGCCCAGTATGCAAATGCCTACTGTCTAAGCCAGAAACACGCCAGCGAAGAGAGTTCTGTGATCAAGTATATACATATATATTTATACTGTGTCTTCTTTTTTTGGGGAGAGGTTACGCAGGTTGTTGTGCCCGGGTCAACGTTGATTATTTATGGGATTATGCTAAATGGCTTACAACGCGAGTTGCGAGAGAAGACTGCGAATTTCTTTTGATGTTGTCAAGTTCTCGGGTTTGCTCTGCTCCACTAAAAATGTCGCTCTTTCGCGTTGTTGTTGTTGATAGTGGCTTGTAACCCTTTTGTAAGCTTGTAGGCCTACGAACTAACTAACTAACGAAATGCCTTGTAGGCATATAAATATGCCAGCCATTGGCGTTGTAAGTCAGTCAAGCAGCGATCCGCATCCAATAGAGATTCGCACATCAAAGCAAAGCAGAGTTCAAGCACTTTCCTCATAATAATCCAAATCAAGGACATGCATATGCTCAAGAGTTTACTCATCGCTGCCTGCCTGGCAGCCGTTGCACTGCAGGTGAATGGTAAGTAGGGCAAAGCCAAAGCCAATCCAATCAAATCAACTCCTCAATTACAATTTTCGCATTTGCAATACAGCCAAGCCACAGCAGGGCAAGCGATCGGGCCAGTATCAGGTGCTGAAACGTTATCAGCAGGAGGATGTTGAGCTGCCCGCCGAGGGACGCATCAGTCCCACCAAGTTGGCTGCTATCATCAGCGCCTTGAGTGGCAACAGCAGCGGCTCCGGCAGCACCTCGCCAACAACAACTTCCACCATCTCCCCTACATCGCCAACCACCTCGACTGGTACTTCCACAACGACCACAACGCCATCGACAACCACGCCAACAACCACGCCATCTGCTCGCAATGTCAACGATATCGATAATAATGAGGAAGACGATGATGATCAGGAATATGATCTGCAGTACAATGATAACAACGATTATCACGGTTATGCCGCCGCCGGTGCCGCCAGCAAGCGCAGCCAGGAAGATGCTCTCACTCGCCAGCGTCGCCAGTTCAGACGCCAACAGAAGGTTCAGCGTCAACGTCAGCGCAAGAATGCCCAGCGTCGTCGTCGCCAGCGCAAGCAGCAGCAGCAGCGTCGCCGTCAGCGCAAGCAGCAGCAGCAGCGTCGTCGCAACCGCATCCAGAACATCCGTCGCATCAACCGCTTCCGCAAGAACGCCAACAGGAACAGGTCTCCCAACCGTCGCGTCAACCGCATTATGGTCTAAGTGACAGACAGCTTGAGGCAATCCCACAAAATATGTAATTGGTTTCGACATTGAATAAAATGATTCACAATATAAACTCTTCGATTTTTTATTTTCCATCGATTAGCCAGCAAAAAATACTTAGCTTAAGCTACTAAAAATAATTTTCAATGAGTAGCTACATATATATCTTTATTTTCCAGAATACAAATATTAAGATTGATCTTCCTAGAAGTATTTTATCACATCATTTCGCTTATCCTAAAGAAGTATTTCATATTATTTCATTACATATTTTTGGTTACATTTCTTATCACACATTTCTTATCGAAATATATTTCTTGCTGCATTACTTCCTTAAAGGAAAAGTATTTTTTTTTATTTGATCATAAATTGCTGAAGAATCGTATGTGCATAGTTCGCTTACAATATTGAAAATTTGAATGTGTTGTCTTTGTAATTGCTAACTTCTTTTGTCATGTTTTATACAGCATTGAAGTTCAACCAATTTAACATTGAAAAAATGCGACTTAACAACAATACAATTTAGATAAATAACATATAAGAAAGAAAAATATCGGAAGAGTGGGCTTCAGTGTGAGATACCTATTACGGGTTTTCAGTAAGTCCAAAACTATGCGGCGTTATTCTAAAAAATATATAATATATATACTAAAATTTAAAAAAAAAATACTAAAGATTATAAGAGTATATATCTGGTATATCGAGATGCTATTACATTCAAAATAATCTAAAGCGTACACAATATATATTGTAAATAGCAGAAATTATTGTAAAAATATACCAAATATATAAAAATAATAATAATAATAATAATAACTATCGAATACGGAAAAAATAATTATTTAGTATTTTGCGAAATATACAATATGTGTTCGGTATATTTTTTAGTATAATACTGTGTATTTTTAGAGTATTTTGAATGTTATAGTATATCGACAAATATTATATATAATAACACACATATATATATAATATTTGTCGATATACTATAGCATTCAAAATACTCTAAAAATACACAGTATTATACTAAAAAATATACCGAACACATATTGTATATATCGCAAAATACTAAATAATTATTTTTTCCGTATTCGATAGATATTATTTCATTCAACATATACTAAAAGGTACAAAATGTACCGAAGGTTATATTTGATATATCGATATGCTATTACATTCAAAAAACTCTAAAGTACACGATATGTTATATATAGCTAATTTTAGACTCGTAGAGTTGATAAGCATGCAACTTAATATGAACCTTAAGGGAATTACAGAGATTAATAACAATATTTTTTTGGATTAATTATTGAAAGAAAGGAGAATACTTTTGAAAAGATGATAACTCCGTCTTTCCAAAGAAAAATACTTTTTGTGAATTAAAGTATATTAATAAAATAAATGCTCAATGCAATGATTTCATTGGCAATTAAACTTTCATTGGCGTCACATTTTTCAAACACTTTTTATATAGAAAACGTATAAATCATTATATTGAAAAATAACATAAAGAAATCTTTACAATGACATCTAATTAAAATAACTAGAAATTTTGCGAAGAAAATTTGATATTAAATAAACAAACCCCATCTTTTATTGCTTATTGAGTATAAATAAAATATAAATTTGACAAAAAAGAAGAGCTTTCAATCAAAGAGGAAGTAATCTAGACAGTTTCACCTTCGACATGCCATAAAAATAAAGTCCAATATTTGTTGGGATTTTTAAAGGAGAGAATCGAATTGATCAATGATATATGGCCGAGTTGGTGCTTTGCTGTGCTGAATAGCGAGTGCGAGATGTGAGTTTGTGATCTCAGCTGCGAACTTTGTCGCTGGGTCAATCTAGTTCATTCGCAAAATGCCGAAAAGCGCTTTGTGGCTAAAACGTTGTCGCCAAAAACTAGACAAAATGAAACAAGAACAAATTCGTAATTTATTTATGCGTAAATGTGCAAATCTTTTTTTGTTCCTATGATTTTTGCGAAAAAATGATAATGAGAATTATTAGCAACGGGACTGGACTAGTTGTTGTTGATATGGAGCGGGTATATAACCCTCGGCAGGTCGCTGACAAAGGCACAGTCAACCAGCGATATTCCCTAAGGCAAGCAGCAGCAGCAGCAGCAGCAGAGGCCCTCCAACAAACCAAAAAAAAAAAAGGATACTAAAGAGTTTGCGAAGTTTTCAATTGAGATATTACCATGAGATTCTTGGCTTGTGCAGTGCTGTTGCTTTCAGCAGCAGTTTTGGCTAATGCAGCAGGTGAGTTTATGAATTGCTCCTACCGATGACGATCCTCCAATGATCCTCCATCAATTGATCAATTGCAGTTGGACGAAACGAGGAGCAGGAGGCGGGCGCCCAGCAAAGGTACCGAGTGTTCAAGAAGAACGAAGTGGCAAACGGCAATGTTGAGGGTCGATCCCTCACAAATCTGTTGTCCCTCAAGGGCTGCTCAAGTCAATCATCATCGCCCACCACCACCACGACAACAATTACGGGAACACCGACCACAACAACGGGAACTTCGGTCACAACAACAACACCATCAGTCACTACTACTCCTAGTACGTCCACATCAAACCGCTCATCGGCTCGTGATCTGAATAACATCGATGACGACGAGTCCGATGACGATGAGGAGAACGATGATGAGCTCGAAGGCCTCTATCAAAATGATAGCCAGCACGATCTCGTTATCTACGATGCCGCCAGCTTCGGTGCCAGCCATCGTGGCTACAATCGCCCCAACAGCAACCGCAACAGCAACAACAACAACGCCGCCGATAGCACCAGACAGGTCGACTACGAGCTGCTGCGTCGACAGGAGGAGCAGAACAAACTGTTGCGTCAACGCATCACATATCTGCGCCGCCAGAACGTCCAGAACCGTCGTCGTGCCCAGCGCAATCGTCGTGCCCAGCGTCGTCGCCAGCAGCAGAAACGTCGCCAATTGATCCGCAAGAATCGCAGCAACAACCGTCGTCGCATCAGTCGCCGCAATCGCCGCAACAACCGTCGTCGCAACAACCGTCGCCGCAACTAGATCCTAGTGCGAAATATCGATCACAATTCAATGTATGACAGCTTGCAAATAAATCGAATCTAATCAACAATTATGTTTTTTTTTTATGTCTACTTACTTACTGCTGCTTTCAAAGTTCACCCTAGTGAAAATCAGGATGGATAATCTCTTCAGTCCTTATCTTTTTGTTTATCTCTTTAGCATTCTCTTACCTTTAGCTATCTTAGCTTTTTACTTTGCTCTTTGAGTCGTCTCATTGTGCATAGAATTATTCACTAATTTTAAATGGAATTAGTGCCATGAATATTCAATAGCTGCGCTGAAGTCTTTCGCTCTTTCATTTCTTTCATTTCTTCTTAAAAGGAAATGTGGAAAAATTCCACAAAATATGTACCAAAATACCATGCCAGCTTTAAGAATATTACCTAACGCTCCACGTATACTGACCATAAAATATACTAAATATTTATTTTAAATATTATTACATTTCTTATAAGTCATTTTTCTTATAAAATTATCTTAGAAAATTATTATGATCAAACTTCTTTGATTTGGTTTGCTTCATTTTCCAATATGCAACTATAATTCGTAAGATTGTTAAATCCTGCGTGTCCATACAAAATTCCATCCTAAGGCTTGATTTTTAATTTGTTTTGTATCTGTTTATTAATTATTTTGTTATTTGCTTGCATCCCAAATACTCTTTAAAGATTGAGAATGGAATAAAAATGATTAGTTGTTATGATAAATCGAGAATGTTATTTAGTATAACAACTTGAAAGTATGAAATATTAAATATTTACAACAAAGTTTTCAAATTTTTTCTTCTCTCTTTTCTATCTCTCTGTGCAAGGTGTTACAGCAAAAATTCGTGAAAATTCTTTCGAAACGATTGCCATTATTCATATAAGTTTCAGTTTCCCTTTTAAAATCTTCACTTAAATCTAGCTATTATCGAACAAATAAGACAAAAGCTCTTTGGCAGTTGGAGTCCAATCACGAGTTTAGGAATGGGTTGAGTTGTCAAATTGGATTAGGCCTACTTGAATATCGCGTCAATTGGGTCACCTTTGACCCGCTTGTTTAATTGCGAGTAGAAACTCAATATCAATGGCCTGGCAACTGAATGGGTTTTCACTTTTTTACCAACTAGCATCCCAGAGGCGATGGCGATGGTGATGCTGAATGTTGAATGCTGTATGCGTGGACTTGGATTTGCACTCGACAATGAGTGAGAGCCGTGATGACAAACGTGAATAGTTGAATGCTGCCAAGGACAAGGGGAAAGTGAGGGAAGAAGCTGGTTAATGGTATCCAAAAGGGGAGGGAGATATCAGGCAGGTATCATGGCCAAGTGCGCGAAACACGGCGCGCGTAGAAAGCACAGCGAAAAGCAGCCAGCGACAGCGGCTCAATATTTGAACGATTGAGCGATTGAATGAACGCTTGAACGCTTGACTGGACTGAAGAGAAGAGGGGGAAACGTGGAGGGGCATGGAATGGCAGAGGAGAGAAGATGATAAGCAGAACGAGCGAGGCGAGGCGGACCACGATGACGGTGAAGAACGTTTTCGCCTCGAAGCGTTTTCACATTTTTTTGTTAAAGGTCTAAAAATTGAATTGAATTGAATTGAATTCAATTGTGAATTGTAAATCGGTAGGCATGATGCGAGTGTATGAGTATGCCTTGTGTACATATCGTCACACTCTCAGTCCCTAGGCCATTTACAGTTAGAATTGGAATTTAGGTACTGTGAAGTGACCAGTTGACCATTTTGCATATGGGTCTTGAGCGCAAGTGCTGTTGCGGGTATAAAAGGCTCACAATTTGGACGATAATGTATCAAACATTGATTACCAATCAGTGTGAGCACACCACAACATCTGGGACTATCCAATTGCCATTATCGAGGAAAAGTTCTCCGCATCGCGAGTAGTTTCATTCAAAGCAATTCAGGATGAAGTCTCCACTATCCTTCGCTCATCTGCTGCTCGTCGGTAGCCTGCTCGTCAGCCTAACGCTCGCCGAACGGCCATCGCATGTGCTCAAGGTGCGTCGCAGTGGCTACATCAATGAGCCCTCTGCTGCCCTGGCACGCTCCAATGATGCTGCTGCCGCTGCCGCCTTCGAGTTGGCCGGAGATCAGGATAAACTGAGCGTGGTGCCAGCTGGTGCTTCGGCCGCTGCTGCTGCAGGTGCAGCTGGTTTAGTGGGCGCTGCCAACGGTGGCAACAACAAGAAAGATGCATCCAGTGGCCGTCTCTTTCTGAAGAAGTTCCTCATGTTCAAGAACATGTTCGGCAGCAGCAGTCAACCGGTGATCCCCATCATTATCACAAATCCTGGCACATCCTCCGCCTCGCCCACGTCACCCACCGTCACAGTGACCTCAACTGGCACCGTTCCATCGGCAACGGGTACAGTGACAGCCACACCCACAGGCACGACGCCCTCTTCATCCACCAGTCCCACCGCCACATCGACCGCTCGTCAGTATGGCGCTGATGATCAGGACGATGAGCTGGCCAACGATGATGGCGCTGACGATGGCAGCGATGACGCCGCTGCTGGTGGCATTGCGATGGCTGCCAACGCTGAGCTCCTCGATGAGCAGGCCATGCAGGCGGCTTTGGCGGCCGGTGCCCAAGAGTACGAGGTGTTCACCAACGGCGATCAGGCGGACGAGAGCAAGGCCAGCCAGAGCAATCGCATCAATTTGCGACGCAAGGGCGGACGTCGCGGTCAGGGACAGATGCTCAGTGTGCGCATTCCGCCACGCTATCGTCGCTACTTCAAGAACGGCCAGAAGGTGATGCTCAACACAAAGAGCCGACCCAACAAGCGTCGTGTGGTGAGGAAGCGTGTCCAGAACAAGAACAAGCGCATCAACAATCGTCGTCGCGGTGGCAAGAACAAGAACAAGAAGGGCAAGGGCAAGGGCAAGAACAAGAACAAGAACAAGCGTACACGCATTCCAGTTGCCTAAGCGTTGCGTTGGCAAAATTTCGCCACCCACTTGAACGATCGACGATCGCTGAGATCCAACAACAGCACACAACAACAATTTTTTTTTTTCTAATTTATTGTAGCTAATCTTATTGAATTGAAGCCACACTCTTTTTTTGGGCAAAACAAGCAGATGAATAAATGAAATCTTTCAAATAGTACTTGACCCATATTATTTATTTTTGACTGCTGATCACTTCAAAACATGATCATGATGCGGCGCAAAAAGCGCCTCGGGTGCCATCTTCACTATTTAAGCGAGCCATTTTCAGTTATTATCGATCACATGAGTACACAATGAGCTGTTCTACACTTTACTGTCTGTCTGTGGCCATATTCTTGCTGCTGGATTTGGATCCAAGCTTGGCCGCATGTGGCGATCGCCCGCTGAAACAGTTGCGTCTACGCAGCAGCACATCGAATGGCGAGGAATCCGAATCCGATCAGCAGCTGCCACCGATTGATCTTAGTCATCTGAGTGAACAGCAGCTGCAGCAGCTCATGCAACAGCTGAATGTTGCCGATCAATTCGATGAGGATAATCGTGGCAGCAGCCGGCCATGGAAGAAGGTTCAACGCATCATCCGGCGGCAGCTAGTTCGTGTTCCCAAGCGATATCTCAAGAAGTTGCTGCGACAATTTGGACTTGCGCGCAGCATTAGCGTTCGCAGTGGAGCGATTCAGCTGTTGTCACAGCCAGAGGTGCCAGATGTGGAGCCACAGACACAGCCACAGCTTTACTATTTAATACCATTGGAGTGAAAATTATCACAATAATAAACGTATTCTATAAAACTTAACTGAACTATTGAAAATTTTCTAAACTTGTTGCTAAGATGGAAACGCTAAATGTCCGAAAGCTTAGTACAGAATGCAAAACTCTTCAATTTTCAAAATAGATAAAAAAGTGAAAGTGTAATGAAGAGTAATGTTCTTTGACAGGATACAATTTCTGTGCAAAACGTTGTTGTAAGTAGACATAATAGTAATTGCTATTATTGATATTGTCATAAGAGTAGATGTAGGTTTTGTTGTTGTACGCCTGTTGAGGCTGCCAAAAACAGCTTTATCTCGCAATTGCAGCAATTAAAATAGTAGGCGAACATAAGTGAGCAGCTAAAAAAGAAACAACAGCGCAGTGTTGCCAAAGTTTGTCGAGAAAAAAAAGCTGTTTTGACGGGAAGAACGATGCAAAAAGCTGAAAACTTAGAAAAAAAGGCTATAAAAATGCTGATTTTTCAATTCATTGGATTCTCTATATTTTTCTGATATTTCATTAAAACTATCCTTATTCTCCTCATATTTATTGTCATATCCTGTCCTATCATTATTAGGAAGGTTATATCTTTAGCAGCAAGCCACAACTGAAAATGCATGATTTAGAATAAAATGTATTTTCATTTTAAGTAGAAAACAACGAGTAGAAAAACGAATAGCGCTGTCGTCTTCAAAGTATTTAACGACTAGTTTTTCTAAATGATCCAATTGAGCCAACAATGTATGTCATTGTACCGTGATTGTACATTTGCAGTAACTGTCATCCGTATCATCTTTTTGCCTTTAGTGACGCTACGATAAGAATTGGCGTGTACTTTGAGATTGATTTACAACACTCTATACAATCGATTTGTCGCTAAAAATGTTGGCAAGCATCGACAGAACAGCTACAGAAAATATTCTTCCATAATGTTGGGCAATTAAAAAAAATCTAAAAAATAGCATTTAAGTAAAAAAAAAAAGCCAGAATTCCCGCTGCTCGCTGTTTGCAATTTTGTCAAGCAAATGGCATTTGAAAAAAGCCAGTTTTGACGGGAAAAAAGCGACTCTGGCACACGCATGCAAGTTGCATGCGTGTTACACTTAAATTGGATGGGGTTATTTATCGCTTTCTTTTTATATTTCAATATCATTGGTCATTGTGAAATTCTATTGGGTTTGCTTTAAAACATCAAACTGACGCCACTTAAAAAATATGAAATTTGTATAGCATACTTTAAAATTTACGAATAAGATTATTTTTGAATTAATTAAATTTCTTTATTTCGCTTTTCAAGTGGCTGCTACTCAAAATCTCTATGAATGGCTACAAAGTGACAAATCATAAGCTAAAATACCAGGGGAACATGAATCAGTAGCAAGCGGAAATAAACAAATCCATTGAAGAATTTATCAATGATTAATAGGCGTTGAAATATTTAACACATCCTAAAAGTATGCTACAAATGCGAAACCCGTCAAATCCCACACTCCAATTAAATGTGTGACTCTAAAAGTATGCCATAAAAGTTTTCTCAATAAAATGGTTAGCAATTTCATTATTTCATGACCCTGAAAGTATGCAACACAAGTTAAATATACCAATAACGCCATTCAATGAAGAAAATAGTTTTATTTCGGCGATCCTAAAAGTATGCAACACGAAAATGTAAAATGCATTGAGTTTTTGTGCATTTGCTTACTACTGATTTATGTTCGCCTGGTATTTTGGTTGCTGACTTGAACGGCTAAGTTCATGGCCAACAACTTAGAGTAGGCAACAACAACAAAAATTAAGATTACCAGGAGATTCTTCTTGCTTTTCACTTATGTTGCTACCTTGACACTTTTTATACGTTTGACTTGCCATAGATAAAAAAGAGCATGTGATATAGGAAATCATCAGATAGGTTGTGGCTGAGGTATAAGTGTTTTTTTAAACAAAAATTTGTTGTAATTTGACTGTTTTTGAACTTTTTTGGAATTCGAATTGTTTTGTTTGCTCCATTTTATAAATTGTATTTTAACGTGTATTTAATAAAAGTAATATTAAATATTTGGCGATTTCAGGTCACACATTACCACATAGGATGCTAGGGCACAAGGGTCCGGAGGATCAAGGAAAAATCAAGAACTACAAGGAATGTCCATTAACAGTATAACAGAAGCTATAATCTAGTTTTTTTTGTGGAAATTGTTGTGACTGCAATTGTCGTAAAAGTAGATCGAGTTATTGCTTGTTGTTGGTCAGGTTAAGCTGCCAAGAACGGTTAAAAGTTCCAAGCTAAGCAAACAAAATACTAGGCGAACATTGCTACTCGAAATCTCCACGGACGACAACAAAAACAGCCAAATCGAAATCAATTTATATCATATCAAATCATATGTTACAACGAACCCCACATTACAATTAAATACGTAACCCTGAAAGTATGCAATGAACGTTTTCCCAAAAAAAAATTCTTTGCATTTAAGTTTTTGAATTTTTGTATATCTGCATACTTTTAGAGAGCGCTGAAAAGCTTTCAATAATCAAACATTTCAGATATTTGCAGATGTTGAATTTATTAGATACCTCACAATTCTAAATCAAAATAAATATAAAGCTAGTAAGTTTTACTAATTTTGCCTTCAATACAAGTTAAAGCGATTGATAATTCTGCTCCTAACATATGATATATAAAATATGAATTATTTTACGCATTTTTCACAGTTTCCACCTTTGGTCACACTGCTCAAAAGCTGCGCAGCTGGTGTCGTGTTGTTTATGTTGTTTTCTTTTGGCAATCATCATCGTTGCTGGTTCGTCGCCGCCTGCGCTGATTAGATTTTAGATCCCCCACACACACAGAGATAGAAAGCTATAATGGCAAGTGGATTACTCGCTGGCAAGGTGGCATTTGTAACAGGTGCGTGTTTGTGGTTTGATTTTATCACTCTGTGACCTTTGACCCTCCCACTCCCTCTAATTTGATGTTACAGGTGCCGGCTCGGGCATTGGTCGTGCCACCTGTCGCATTCTGGCACGTGATGGCGCTCAGGTGATTGCTGCCGATCGCAATCTGCAGGCAGCACAAGAGACAGCCTCGCAGTTGGGCGGCGCCGATCGTGCGGCTGCCCTTGAAGTGGACGTCTCATCGTTGACAAGTGTGAAGAATGCGGTGACCGCAGCGTTGGCGAAATTCAAGCAGGCGCCGAGCATTGTGATCAATTCGGCGGGCATCACCCGCGATGGCTATTTGCTGAAGATGCCGGAGCACGACTACGACGATGTGTACAGTGTGAATCTGAAGGGAACGTTTATGGTGACGCAACAGTTTGCCAAGGCAATGATCGATCAGCAGCTGAAAGACTGCAGCATTGTCAACATGTCCAGCATTGTGGCACGCATGAACAACATTGGGCAGGCGAACTATGCGGCAACCAAGGCGGGCGTCATCTCCTTCACCGAGGTGGCCTCCAAGGAGTTTGGCAAGTTTGGCATTCGTGTCAATTGCATCCTCCCCGGCTACATTGACACGCCCATGGTGGCCGTGGTGCCCGACAGCATTAAGCAACAGGTGGTGCAACGCTGTCCGCTTGGCCGCTTGGGTCAGCCCGAGGAGATCGCCGAAGTGATCGCTTTCCTTGCCTCCCAGAAGTCGGCCTATGTCAATGGCGCGGCCATCGAAGTCACCGGCGGCCTCAAATAGTTGTTTGCTTGGCCAAAGCTTCCCCTTAAAGTGCTTCTTATCGCCATACAGTTGTGCATTTATTTGTTGTAGTTCTATAATTAAAGAATCTATGTTTTTTGTGTTTTTGTGTAATCAAAATGATAACTTGAATGTCGAGCTAGCGTCGTTCGATCATCGATCAGCATTGTGCATGCGCCATCTATGGGCTAGCTGCGTAACTAATGCGAGCTTTGCAAAGCTCTTGAATATTTTTTGTCGATCTTTTTATCACTTTGTTAAGCTAATGAATGTGATAGACAAATTTTGATATTTTCGTCTTCTAATTTTAACGCCACGCTAACAAATGCTAATAATTTATATTATATTTAAATCATTTTTAAATCATTCATTATTTAAATCATTTTCTAATTACGAATACTTAATTTTTGTTTGCGTTTCGCTAAGCAATTGAAGAGTTCGTATACTTAATTTGATGCACGATGTCGCATTGCAAACATAATATTTGTTTTGAATAGCAATTCAAGTCTATACTTGCAATGTATTTATTAAATAATTATTATTGAATGTGTATGTTACATATGGGCTGATCCAGAAAATTTCTGTTTGATGAAAATCATGAAATTTTTCTGCTAGATTTTTTTATTCTAAAAGCATGTTTGTTAATTTGTTTAGTTCGTATCATTAACATGTTTCTGTATTATGTGGGATACTCATATAAAAATGCGTCCAAAGAATATGTTTGAAATGAAATCGTATTATGCTGAAACCTTGTCATTAGAAATAGAAAATCAAAATAAGATTATAGATTTTATATTGTAAAACATGTATATATAAAATGATAAAAACTCTAAATTATTTGTATAAAGGGAAACTACAATTAAAATTAGTATGGCTTAAAAGTAATTTGCTTCAGAATAGAAAACTTTTGCAATTTCTAATATAAGTCGTGAATAAATTACATTTTATTCGCCATCGCAATGCAGTGTTTTCTATGAATAATAAAAATGTATATTTTACAATAAACTTAGAGCTATTAAGGTGTGTTAAAAACTTACAACCTTTGTCAGAATATTTTCATTTCTTGTACGTTAAATATTTAATAGTTTTTATTGTAATATATATCCATCTTCGCTAAAATATTCAACTACATGTTATGAAAAGGCTTCCTAGGTATCACAATTAAAATGTATTTTTCCATACTACTACAAAATGAAAGAAATAGTTGTTTTAATTAAAAACTACTGCCCTGAGCTTGTGTAACTAAATTATTGTTTCGAAATAGTTTTCATAATAGTATTTTTCAATTGTAATCGTGCATATATAAAATTGGAATATTTATCTTAATAGAATTCAATTGAAATTGCAGTAAATGCTTAATAAGGGGAACTTTTTTCTTTGTTATTCTCACTTGATTGGCTTAACGTGACTATCGATAACAATTGCAGCTGAAACTGAAGATGGGCCCACGCTTATAGCCATTCCGGCTGACAATGTTGTCCCAATGCGGCCACAAAGGGCCGCAACCGAGAGGGAGGGGGAAGTAGAAGGGAATAGGGAATGGGAAGTATGGCTATTTGGTGGTTTGGGTGGTGCGGTGGGGTTACTACCAAAGTGTACAATATTAATATATTTTACAATTCCCCAGCTGCTAATTAACTTGGCCGCACCAAACAGCGCAAAGAGGGTGAGAGAGAGAGAGAGAGAGAGGAGGGAGAAGGGGAGCGAGCGACTGACGACAAACGACCAGCACATATGTATGAGACACACACGCACACACACACGCACATACACTCAGCTGGCGGGTTTTTGTTTGGGCCACACATTTGGGTGGGCTACGCTTGTGGTCGTGCGTGCAATTTAAATAATGAAGACATTTTATTAATTCAAGAAATTCAACTCGCCTCTGCCTCGAATATGAGCAGCGCTTACCCACACACACACACACACACACACACACACAGTAGCAATTACACAGCAACGGGTCGCCAGGACATTAAGCAACATCACCCCGAGCCCAAAGTTTCGGTTATGGCTCCCCTCTCTCACACTCTCTCTCTCTCTCTCTCTCTCTCTCTCTCTCTCTCTCTCTCTCTCTCTCTCTCTCTCTCTCTCGCTCTCTCTTCCTCTCTCTCCCCCTCTGTGTGTGTGTGTGTGTGCTACGTTTTGCCCATTTCGTTTTTAGTGCATAGTGAAAAACAAAACATTTCCTAATCATATGGCCAAAGTCACAACCCTCCTCGAACACGGCCAAAGGGATGAGGGACCTGCTGCTGCTGCTGCTGCCCCCCCTTCACTATAGCGTTAACAATTAACAACGCAACGCACTGCGACACTGAAAACGTAAGCCAAGAGGGTGGCGGAAGGGGAAGTGGAAGGGTCGAAGGCAGAACGACAATGAGAGTGAGCCACTTGAGTCATAAAACAGAGAGCAATGCGACCCACTGACGACCCCAATCAACTCACACCACAATGCATTGGCTTCCACACACTCACACACACACACACACACACACACATACGACAGTCGACACTCACTCAACCCATTTTGAAGGCCCAGGCACTCGCCATATCTCATGTTAATGAAATCGTAACTCTTCGTGCGACTTGTGTCCGTTTTTTGCGTCTGTCTGTTTTCTTTCTGCGCTGCGTTCTATTGCCAATGACGTGCGTCAGGCGTCCCTACAGCTACAACTCCAATGTGTGTAGGAGCTATACTACGAGATCCGCACTGCAGCCGCCAATTGTTCATAAACAACAAAAAACACAGAAAACAGAATGGAAAAGGAGAAAAGGCAGTGGGAGGCAGTTTAACGAAGCACTGCTCTAAAGAAATTTGCTCCGCACGTGAGCAAACCTACGAAATGAAGCAACAAAATTGCACTGCACTCGGACATGCTAGACTTCGAGATGCCCTGTGTTCAACAGAGCACACAAAAGTCTTCGTTCTACTTACTGATGAAAGACTATTGCACTAAATGTTTGATTGACTCAATGATTGATTGACAAACAAATTCCCAAAGTAAAATATGATTTACCTCATTAGATGAATACTTGTTTATAATTAAAAAAAAGGATCATGCAGTCGTTTTTAAGTAAAGATCAATTGATTGATGGGGTATAGTTTTAATAACCAATTGATGGATACTTTAAAATTTAACTGCTATATCAACTTGGTCACTCATTATCTTGCTGATTGACGGTTAATTGAGGGAACTAGGGAACTAGGCTAGGGAACTTAATGTTTGATTGACTAACTTAAAAGTTGATTGACAAACTAATTGGTTATTTAAATTAACTTTTATTGCCTGATAAAAAAAAAAATGAGTGACAGATGAATTACTGACTATAGATTTAATAACCAATTTATTGGATAATGTTATGATCCAAAATGTACTTCAATATCTACTTTGCACGCGACTACTTGATTAAGAAACTAGTTGATTGACGTCCGATTTCATATTTGATTGAGTGATTTAAGAGTTGATTGAGTTGATAATACTTTAAATTTATCTGATTGATCAACTTGGTCATTCATTAACTTGCTGATTGCCGGTTGATTAAGTGGTTAGGGAACTTAATGTTTGATTGACTAACTTAGAACTTGATTGACAAACTAATTGGTTATTTAAAATAACTTTTATTGCCTGATTGATAGACTGTTTTGTATACTATTTATATAGAAAAAATAAATGATTGACAGATGACAATAGATTTAATAACCAATTTATTGAAAAATGTTATGATTCAAATTCTACTTCAAAATCTACTTGACTAAGTAACTCGCTGATTGACGTCCGATTTCATATTTGATTGAGTGATTTAAGAGTTGATTGAGTTGATAACTGACTAACTACATATTGGGCTGGCTAGCTGATTTTATAACTGACTGCTTTACTGTTGATTGAGCGTCTAATGAACTAAATATAATATATGATTGATATATTATATTATATTATATTATATTATATTATATTATATTATATTATATTATATTATATTATATTATATTATATTATATTATATTATATTATATATATTATTGTATATTATATTATTATGATAACTGACTAACTACATTGCTGCCAATTAAACTAATTACATGATTGAGTGATTGACTGGCTGACTTACTGATTGAGTGACTGATTGTCTATTGATTGAGTAGTTCAAGGATGATTCATAACTGATTCATTATATAAAAGAAACTCTAATTTCGTATAGATAATACGTTTATAGTTTATAGTTTTCGTATAGTTATTACTTGATCGATCTCTAAGATTCACAAGCAACCGCTCTGCTTGTTCTTCGCTTAATGCAGGGTATGAAGTAGCAAAAGTAAATTCAATGTATGCTGGCATTGCTGGCAGTTGTCAGCAAAACTGCAGCTTATCGTAGTACAGCGAAGGCGAAGCGCCAAGTGCCGTGTGGCAAGTGGCAAGTGGCAAGTGGAAAGTGGGAAGCATGTGCTAGGTTGTAGGCTCTGTGGATACTGCCGTGGCTGATCCGTTAGCGACGCAGGCTGGTGGGTGGTGGTGGCAAGTGGTAACCTGCAACTTACGATAGTTTCGTTGCCACAACAATGTCATGCCAATTAACACAGTAAACCGCAATTGCAACTTCCGACGACTAAGTGCACGTAGTGTAGTTATAACCAACCCCATTTGCCACTTGCCACTTGCCACTTGCTGCTTGCGTGTATGCGTGTGTGTGTGTGTGTATGAGTGTTTGGTGACAGGTTGCGAACCAGAGAGAGAGAGAGAGAGAGAGCTGCTGACGGGTCTGCCTGCTCGAGGGTCGTTTGTGACAAAGGCAACTAATTTAGTTTAATGTGCGTCGTGCGCGACGCCGCAACATTTTCTTCTTGCGGATCATGCGGCAGCCAGAATCAGAGCTCCAGCTCCAGCATAGCTCTATATGTGCATATGTGTGTGTGTGTGTGTGTGTGTGTGTTTGTGTATGTGTGTGTGACCCTTACGCACTCATTAAGCATTTTTAGTCGAGCTTAGCGAGCCGTTTGTTTGCATTGTCAACTCGCCTCAATCCTCAATCCTACCTCGCTTCCACTTTGCCCCTGTCAACGGCCTTTATTTCATTTCATTCCGTACACTGCTTACCATAAATTTACTCACACACACACAACGACATATGCCTGCTTTTTGGGTGGCACTTTTTAATTCCCGTGACTGTGTCTGTGTTTGTTTGATTTTTAGCTTTTACAGCTGACAGTTCTCTGACGTGATGTGACACCACACACACATAGGCACACCATCTAAACCCCCTCCCCCCATATGGGAACCCCCAACCCTCCTCCCTTTAGCAACCCTCCGCCACAATCACAAATGTTACACCGCTTTATTTGACTTTCGAGGCCAGCTGCGTTGCCGGCTAATGATGAGCCAGCTGCACTTTGAAGTTGCTACACAAAAAATAAATAAAAAATAAAACTCCACGTTTTTTTTTTTTTGCAATACATTTTTATTTTTTTTTTTTTTTTATTTTTATTTTATATGTATATATACGTAATTGTTTATTTGCTGTAATTTGCCTGCTTGTTTCTTTTTGTTTTCGTTTCTCATTTTTTTTTTGTATACATAAAACATTTGTTCATTTCGCTTAATTACTGACAAAAAATATCGACAGCTAAAAATGTAGCAATTTTAATGCAATTCACGTCGCTTAATTGCTAAATAGGCGCACAGACAAAAATGAACAATGAAAATTGAAACAATAAACATTAAAATGAAGTGATGGGTTTTTTTTTCGTTTTTTTCTGTTTTTTTTTTCGTTTTTGTTATGAAATGCGCTTGATTCATATATCAAAATATATATAGCTAACGACGAAGGGATTCTATATTATCAGTTAGACGAAAAAAAAATTACTATTCTAATTGTATATATATATATAATATGTATATATAACTATAGACTATATACTCTATGTATGTTAATGGCGTACTACAGCTAGGATAAATGTATATTAATTATCGTTATACACTTAGAAGTACACTTAGCACAATTGAACTTATGAGTTTAATGCATTCTCAATCGATAATTCTCTCAACTTGATTTTCGATGTAAACTTTCTTTGTTATTTTCTCTCTTTGTTTTGCTGAGCTTTAAATGTGGGCGTGTCATAAGTTAAGGCGACTGTTAAAAAGGAGTTTCAAGTATTTTTTAGCTACGACAATCGAGTATTGAAATACGCTTCCATTTTGTCTAAACTCTAGAGAAAAAAAAACCACTTAAGCTACGACGATGATGAAGAAAAATTATATATATATATAGATTGAAGAAGAACATTCTTCGGCTTAAATACTATCAGGTACTTTGGCATAATTTTCTTAAGCAATGCACATACAATATGCACATATGTTTTTTTTTTTGCAAGCACATTTAATAAATATCTTGATTTTTTTTTAATATTTTTAAATCTATAAATAATTTTTTTGTTTTGTATTTTTTGCTTTTCGCGCACCTTTTGCTGCTTCATTGAGAGAGAGAGAGAGAGAGAGCGTGAGTTGGATGATAATCTGTTTCATTTTGTTTAGGGGGAGATATGTTTAATCTAGTTGTAAACGCTTTAAGATATGCTCTCAACAGTTGAAGTTAAGTTGATAATGTATTTGTGTGCACAAAGCGAACAATCAGGCTACGCAAAAGTTTCATTTTCTTTTTTCATTTTTTCCATTGTATATTTTTATTTAATTGTAATTAACTTGTCTATCAATTGGTGTTTGTATTTTTTTATGTCGATTTTCGTAATAAATAATCTTTGTAAGGCTTTTCTTTTTTTTTTTTTTTTTTCTTTTGTTTTCTTAACATGCAGCAAGTTTCTAAGGACTTGTAAATGCGGAACATCCTAGCTTAATAGTCTATTAACCTTACGTGCTAGCGAAAAAAATTGAATTTGTCACGCTAAAGCTAAAGCAGTCGCAGCAACTTGCGCAACTGACGATGAAACACCACAAAAAGAAAAAAAAACAAAAAAAAATCCAATTAAAATACGTAATATTATAATGTGAAATACTAAGTATATGTATGTATGTAATGTAATGTATGTAGTCAGTGTAGCTATCTGTACTACAATTAGTGGTTAGCCTAGTTAACGTTTATGTGCTGCCTAATCAGACCTGGCATGAGCTCTCTTCTTTTTCTTCTTCCTCTTCCTCATCCACTTCCACATTTCGGTTTTCACTTCTCCGTTCTAAGCTAATGCGAATTTTTGGTTGCTAAAAAAAATCATCGTTTGCTAGGTTTTGCCTTGCCTCAGCACTTACCGCCTGCTCTTCCTCTTCCTTCTTGCTCGCCTCACCATGCAACGGTATTTTTGGCGCCCAACGACTGTGGCTGTGGCGCCCACTTGAATATGCTTTATTTATTTAGTTTTATTTTCTCTTATTTTTGTTTGTTGTTGTTGTTGCCCTTGAGATCAGTCTTACGAGTGTGCTGGCTGGAGAGTTTGGCTTTTGGGAGGAGTTGCAGTTGCAGTTGCGTCTGCAGCGACGACCTAACAAACGTCGTACCATCTAACCTCCACTTAAACCGCAGTTGGCGGTGGCAGCAGCGATGAGTTCGATGTGCGCAAGTAAGGATTTCCATAGATGGCGCTGTATCGTGGATCCACACTCAAGGCCATCGAGCTGGGCACAACCACATGGGTGGTTGTTGCCGTGCTCTGATTGCTGCAGCTGCCATTTGGCGACGAACTCACCACCGATGCCGTTGTCGACTGCAGACTGGGCAGTCCGTTCTCCTGTCGTATCTCCCTTGCCCCGATAATGCTGCCGGTCAAACTTCCTCCGCTGCTGTTGGTCAGAAAAGTCATCGGTACACTCTGCACAGTCGACTGTTGTTGCTGCTGCTGCTGCTGTTGTTGCTGCTGTTGCTGGTGATGTTGCTGCTGCTGTTGCAGTTGCAGCTGATTCTGATGATTGTTCTGCAGTATGGTGGAGCTGCCATTGGATTTGGTCGAGCAAGAGGTCAAGTACTGTGGCGGTGGACTGTAGTGTGTACTGTAGTCACCATAGGGCACATAACCCCCCGAGATGTCCACCTTGAGATCACTGTAGTTGGAGGTGCGATCGCCCGCCTCGAGTTTGCAACTGACGCCGCCGTTTTTGGTGATCTGATGCTCGCTAATGACATCGGCTGGCGGCAGCTTGGTGCGTTTCTTGCACTTGAAATAGATCAGTATGATGATGGTCAACACCATGAGAATGGCCACCGCCGAAATGCCGCCCACAATGGTCATCAACAACGAAACGCTCTCTGTTAACACCGAGGGTGAGAAGTAAGCAAAGTAAAGATGCAAAGATTAGCATAGGGAAGACAACTCAACAAACGCTTTATACTCTTCTACTTACTCTTTGCCTGCAGTTGTATCTCGGCCACATCGTTGCCATAGTCGTTGACCACGGTGCAATTGTATTTGCCATAGTGATACGCCTGGCTGTCGCGTATGATCAGGGTGCTCTTCACACCGCCCGGCACCGCATCCACCAGTATCGAATAGTCATGTCCCGACTCCGAGCTAATCTCCTGGCCATTGAACGTCCACGAGACGTGACGTGCACGCGGCACACTGCTGGCAATGCAATCGATACGCGCCGTATCCCCAATCAAACCGTATTGTGTACGCTGTGAACTGATGCTCGGTGAACCCTTGAGGTAGACATAGGCATCCGCTGAGATCTCGGCATAGCCGGGCACATTGGCCTTGCAGTAATAACGTCCGGCTGTCTCGTTGCTCACGCTGAAGGTCAGATTGGAGCTGGTGCCGACCACTCGATCGCTGGGATGTTGTATCCATACAATCTCCGGCTGGGGATTGCTGTCCACCTCACAGTTCAGGGAGACAACGCTGCCCACATCGGCCTCCATGGATTGCGGACGCTGCTTGAAACTGGGCGCATCTGGATGCGGAGTTTGGGGTTAGCTCTGAAAGTTGCTTCAGAAGTTGATTGAATACTTACAGCTAATGTCCAGTGTTTCGCTATCCTCGCTCTTGCCCACAGAATTCTGCACTTCGCATTTGACAATTGCATCATGGAATTTGCGCGTTACATTGCGTATGACCTGAGAGCGAAAGAGATAGGAGGGGGAAACTTAAAAGATTGGCGCAAATTGTGGGAACGTTAGCGCTTTCCGGCCAACTGGCGCAACTGGTTCTGTGAGAGATCGAGTCTAGTGTGGCTAGAGTTGTAATTGGCATGACAAAATCGCTGTGGCCAGCATTATTATACAACACAGCAAAGCACAAGCAAGTTGTGTGCTCTAATTATGCCTTGCTCGCTGATGGAATGTGGACGTGGCCAGTGTAGTGCAGCAATCATGTTCCACCAACCACAATTGCATAACATCATCGAGTCGGAGAGAAATGGTCGAGATAGAGAGAGAGAGAGAGAGAGGGGGAGGAACACTTACCATCTCAGTTTTTTGACCGTTTATAATTGGCTCGTCGTTGATGTACCAACGATAACGGACATCGCTCGGATTGGCATCGGCCCGGCACTCAAGTCGCACCTGTGCATGCTCCACAATACGCTGAACGACGCCAGTTCCCAACGGGTGAGTGAGTCCATTCCCATTGCCAACGCCATTGCCATGACTGCTTCCGCTTGCCGTTGTGCCAATGACATTCACCTTGACTTTGGGCGCATATTTAACCTGTTGTCGAATGCAAAAGATTAAGAAATCAGTTTACTAATTACAACATTTGAGTGCCACACGCAGCTGAGACATCATCACAACCCCAGGCCCATTGACAGGGCTTAACACTGGAGACTGACAGGCTGAACAGCCTGTCGTTGTAAGTCCCTTGCTTCTTTCACTTAACTCTCGGACATTGCCTTATACTTCATGTTTCGCTATGAATTAGCCCATCACTGTCAAGAGCTCTCCCCACAAAAAAAAAAAAAAAAAAACCCCTGACCTACGCAATCGTGCTGAATTTGTGGGAAATGGGGATGAACATCCCCCAGGAATATTGATAGTGCAGCTCAAGCGTTGACTGTGACGCGTCAGCGCATAGATAGCTAAAGCCGAACGATGCTAAAATTGCAATGGTGACCAGCACTCTCGAAAGTTGGGTGAGGGGAAAGGTGGACCGTGGACGGATGATTTTATTGTCTCTTACCTCGACACGTATTTTGGCAGAGCGATAGGTGCGGTCGGCCGTGTTCTGTGCCTGGCACGTAAAATTCGTGTTGTGGTGCTCCTTTTTGGGCGTGAGCCGCAGCAGCGATTTGGCCGTATAGCGTCGCAGATCGGGCAGCGGTATGACTGTGTACTCAATGTTATCCGTTAGAACGTTGCCTAGGCCATCAATCCATGTAATCTGCAGAGACATGGGCGGGAGAGAGAGAGAGAGATAGAGAGAGTAGATGAGTGAGATGTTGAGGAATGGCATGGAATTTTTGGTGGGCTAACTCAATTGGGGAGCAAAACCAAGTTAGGTAGTTAGTCCCACAGTCAGTTAGTCAGTTAGTCGCAGTCAGTCAGGTGGTCAGTTAGTCATCGTCTGGCTGACATCCATTGTTTGTTTGATTAGTTTCGAGCGCAGCTCGTGTGAAAGTGCTGCTCTCTCCACACACACACACACACACACACACACAGAGGCTGCGGTTTGATTGTTAGCCAGGTTCCCTTTCGAAATGGGTTTCGTTTCGGAATACTCGTGTCTGTCGGTTCAAAATTGTCTACATTGGCTTTTGGGGCTTGCACTCACCTCGGCTGCGGGTTTGCCGCCAATCGAAACGCACTCAATCTCCACCTTGCGATCCTCGGTGGCATATATGACATCGCCCTGTGTGATTTTCGGTGCCTCTGGCGGCACCAGAACTGTGAGGCCGGCGAATGTGGAGCGTATGGCCGGTTGGCCTTCCGGGCCAGGACTAACCTGGCATTGATATTTCGCATCATCGTCGAGCATCACCGGATAAATGTCCAACGAATAGTCGCCTTCCTCATCGCTGCCCACCATCGCATAGCGTTCGAAACCACTCAGATCCCGTGATGTGCCGAGGCCAAAGTCATCCTTGGTCCATTGCAGAGTGCCCTGTTTGTTGATGACGCGGCAGGGGAGTGTCACACGGGCACCGACCACAGCAGTCTGGTCTTGTGGCTCCATCGCAAATCTCTGGTTTTGATAGCTCGTGTACAGCGACGAGGGCGAGCAGCTGGCCGTGTCCGCAGACCATGTCAACAATACCATCAGCGCCTTCATCATCAGTGTCATCGTCATCGTCATCGTCATCGTTGTCGTCTCTTTTCGCTTCGTTGTCATGCTGTGTATGTGTTGTTGTTGTGGGCTGCAAAGAAACGCATGAGATGGAAAGAGATGGTGACATTAGTCAAGTGTTGGAGGAATTTCAATGTACGCCCTAAAAGTATGCAACGCTTAATTTGTTTGCCCTGAGTTTCGTTCAATTACAGTTACTCAACGAAGCCCGACGACACCGAAGCGTAGTTCAAATCGTAAACGGAATATTTTTTCATGATTTGCTTTTTGCATTTTGCATTTTGTTGTACAAATTCGTGAACAACTCTGCCTCAGGGTCTTTTAAAGTATTATTATTACGTTTATTGTTTATTGTTGTTTATTGTTTATGTTCGCCGTATTGCTGCTTGGGCCGGGTCCATGTTTTTATTTTGTTTTATTATACCCGCTACCCATAGGGTAGAAGGGTATTATAACTTTGTGCCGGCAGGAAATGTATGTAACAGGTAGAAGGAGGCATCTCCGACCCTATAAAGTATATATATTCTTGATCAGCATCAACAGCCGAGACGATCTAGCCATGTCCGTCTGTCCGTCTGTGTGTCTGTCTGTCTGTGTGTCTGTGTGTCTGTCCGTCCGTCCGTATGAAACACTGGATCTCAGAGACTATAAGAGATAGAGCTATAATTTTTTTTCGACAGCATTTGTTATGTTTGCACGCAGATCAAGTTTGTTTCAAATTTTTGCCACTCCCACTTCCGCCCCCGCAAATCAAAAAAATCGAATAACAAACCTAATTTTAAAGCTAGAGTTACGAATTTTGGTATATATAACAATTACTATAGTAGTTATGATTCCTGAAAATTTTGTTGCGATCAGATAAAAATTGTGGAAGTTATTAAAGAAACACTTTTGTATGGGCTTTGCTTTGGCCGACAATCTGGTACATTGTGCCGTCTATGGTATATTTTGAATGGTGTACTATATCGATATACCAAACAAATCATTTGGTATATTTTTAGTATTTTTTTTAGTATTTTCGGTATATTTTGAAAATGATACCGCAATATTTTGCCTTTATTAAAAATGGGTAGCGGGTATCTCACAGTCGAGCACACTCGACTGTAACTTTCTTACTTGTTTATGTTGTTTCTATGCTTTCGGCGCGCTTGGAAGTGCAGACAGTCTCGTACGTGCGCGAAAAATAACAAAAAGAACAACAACAACAAGAAAAACAAAAGGGAATTACATTCAAATTAGCCGGTCCCCAAAAAAAAAAAATAAATAAAAAAGAGCGACAACGAAAAAAGTGTCTGCGGAGTCTCAAGTGCGAGGCGGCCTAGAGCTTTACGACAACCGAAATATGTTTGTGTATTTATGCATGTACACACAAGTAACACACACACACACAAACATGTATGGACATGTGGAAACACGTGTATGTAGCCATAAAGCGGAATGTGTAAGAATGTAGCCAGCAATTCGTAAAATGTGAAAAATGTGCGCGTCGCGTCATAAGTAAAAAAAAACCTAAAAAAATGAAGCGAAATATGATATGTTGCCCCATAAAATAAAAAAACAAAACGGGGAAAAGGGTTGCCAGCCACAGCTTAGGCAGAGAGGGAAGACTACCCTGTAAGTATTACTTTTATTAAAGAGAAACAAAACTTGCTCCATTTAGTAAATAGAATTATTATCGAATAGCGCGACGTTTGCTCAACAAATTAATTACCACTATATTGTGGAAATGAAAAAACTCTATCGCTAATTTGAATATCGATTAACGAGACAACCCTGCTGTCAATTATTGGCCGCATTATTAAACAGTTCAGTTTGGTTTGGCTCGACAAGGTCAACGCAATATTTTTGTGTAATTTATTGATGGATTAAACACCAAAACTTTTTGATTGTCATATCGTTTACGCGAGCAATTAGCAGTCTACAGCTGCTACTGTTGGCAACCCTAACGTAATTAAACGGCTATTGACCTAGACTTGCAAGTTTTCCGTGCTGCTACTCTGCAAAATTATTGATTTTCTGCATATATCGATTAAGTTGCGAGCAGCTCAGCCAACAACAAAGCATTGAACTCAAAGGAATATTATAATAAAAGATAACTGTTGTTACGTTGTGTAGGTTTTAGGAATTTATAAAGAAAAGGAGGTGGCTACACAGAGAGAAATCTATGTTAAATATTATATATAAATATAAATATTATACTGTTATAATACTTTGCATATATCTAGCTAATTTCTAGATTGAAAATACTTCATATCGGATTTCTTTAATTCGAAGTTAAAATTCTATAAAATTCTTATTTATTTTTTTACGCATTCATTTTAAGAATCCAAGACAAAAATATTCGAATTTATTAAGTACAATTTTTGCCCCATGTAATTCCCAACTCTAGACGGCTTGGCTAGTTCCCACACAAATCTATCATATGTTTGTTCAAGGACATTGACAGCACAAAGGATTCGCTGAAGTATTCGCGTAACCAAGGCACTAATGATTTTGCAAGTCGCCTTCATTTATTTTATACCTGCAGTGATATCTATCGATTAGTAAACTGAGTTATGACTGCGTGTGTGTGTGTGTGTGTATATATGTTAGCTATCTATTAGCACAATCTGACCAATCAGCCGCACGGCTGCATATTCCCACCGTGCCCCTCCCCCTCGTACCCATCACCTTCTGTTAGCTCCAATTCCGATGGCAATATGTATAGTTCTTCTCCTCTTCCCCGCTTCGCACCTGTCAGCGGTTGGTTGGCTTGTCGTCAGCTGCGCCCTCTGCATGGATTTTCTCACGCATTTTTGTTCACATATTCATATGCTCCACACACACACACTTGCACACACACAGACACACATGTGTAGTAAGTAGTTCGCTTCCGCCACTTGGCGTCTATTGCTTTTCAACTAATTTTGTTTTCTTGTAGTTCGCGGCTGTTATTTGTTTTTATTGCATTTATACGGAAATTGGCGCTCCCCGAAACACACAGTTGGGAGGGCGGGGGAAAATTATAGCAAAGCATAAAAAAAAAGGTGAAAAGAAGCAGAGAAATCCATAAAACCGAACAGAACTCCAAAACGCACTACTCCAAAAAAAAAACCGAAATAAACGACGACGAAGACAAATAAAATACGACAAAGACGCAGACGTAGACGAAATAAAGATTACCGCGTTTGCTTCCGTTTGACTTCACCAAAAGAAAAGAGTGAAGAACACAGAGATAGCTAAAGAGCGAGAGAACGCATGCAGCTGCTGCTGAAGACCCGAAGACCTGGAAATTACAAAAAATTAGAGCCATGCCATGCTATGCCATGCATTGGGGAACTTTTTTTGGGTTGCGAGACCATCGCGATCATCGCTAATTAAAAGTGATTATAGACACGCTCGCTTATCGCCCCATCCACACCACACGTACACAACTATTTCATCTCCTCTCCTCTCCTCTCCGTCTCGTATCTTTTCGTTGTAACTTTTATCTTAATGCTGGTAATTGTCGGACAGCAAAAGATTTCACTTTCAACTCGATTTGATAAACAATGCCTTGTCATTTGATATAAAAATTGTAGAGCTTGCGATTGACCTTAAAAAACGTGAGATCATTTGTGGCAAGTTCGGTGAAAATTGTCCTTTTTTTGGAATAAACTGATATTTACTTTGCTGATGAAGAAATTAGCTTAAAGTCTTAAAGTCTTCACCAGTTAATAAAAGATTACAAAAATTATCTTCTACATTTATGCTTTTCTTTGTCGTATTTTGTTAATGAAGAAATTAGCTTCAAAGAATATCAAGTATAATGTGAATTGCACAAAAATATGATTGAAGTGTAATTAGTTATTTGATTTGCAAGTTTTATTCAAATAAATAACTAAGCCAACTCTAAAAACAATTATACTTTTTCATATTCTGCTGATGAAGAAATTATTTTAAAAACAAGAATTCAAATCACACTTTGTGTGCAAGTTTTCTTCAAATAAATATTTAAATGAAATATACATTTTTCGTCCACTGCTGATAAAGAAATCAGCTTACAATCTGCTTCCCAACTTAATAAAATATTTAGCTAATTAATATAAAAGTAAATAAATTCCACTCATTCATGCTCTGAAACTGAAGAATTAATAATGTCAAATATCTACCTTAAGAAGCTTGTTTTTTATGAATTAATTTGATATGCAATTTATAAATAAGAAATTAAATAACTTATACTTTTTTCAGCATATTATAGACGATCTTTTTGTTGTTTCCACTTAGCATAGAAAGCTGTTCGTAGCTTTGAAAATGGTTTCACATCAATCTTGTGCAAATGTTGCGAAAGTTCTTTAATCGAATTGTAATGATATTTTCAACGCTCTCACGAATCAATATGCAGTCGATATGTATTCAAAGATTTTCGAATCATGCTGTTTGATTTACCAATCTCTCTCTCTCTCTCTCTGTCTCTATCTATTTGTTGATCTATTTGTGGTGCTGTCTCGCTCTTTTGCTGTTTGACGGATTTGCAAAGCTTGGGACTTGGGGAGTTTAGCTTGATACCAAAATGCCAATCACTTGGCAAAACAAAAACATTTCCGTTCGAAACGTTTTCCGCTCTAGTTTTCAATTTTCGCTGCCGCATGTTGCTGCCGCTTGTTGTTGCTGTTGCTGTTGCCGTTGCAAGTTGCCAGAGAGTTGCCCCAACTGGCAGCAAAAGATACAGTAATTATTTTCAGGCGACGCTTATCACACATAAATCTTTAGCTGGTCTCTGGTCAACCAATCGATACAGCAACAGCAACAGCAGCATCGATGAGGGCAGCAAGGAAGATGACGAAGCAGAGGCGGGGAAAGTGTGGGGAGGAAAGTGTGGGGAGAGAAGCAGCCAAAGCAGCAGCAGTTGAGAAGGAAGGCAGCTTGTTTTGTCAGCGTCACTTCCCTGCCAATGGGCTTCCTTTACAGGCAGCTGCTGCTGCTGCTATTGCTGCTGTTGCAAGTGTTGCTGCTGGGGCTGAAGCGAGTGGCCAGTGGTCGCAAGATGTTGCAGCTGCAGCAGGCGGCAGGCAGCATGCGTGTGCAGCATCCTTTACGCAGCATGCCAAGCATCTTTGCGATATTTATAGTCGGGCAATGTGCTGTAAACTGCAAACTGCAAACTGGGGAACAGGTGCTGCGGCAACGCCCGACTTGCAACTGCTGCAACCTGCAACTTGCAACTAGCAACAACAACAACCAAAGTCCAAGAGTCTGCAATGAAGTTATTTTTGTGATGAATGTGAGCTTGGTGGACTCATCGCCCATCGCCCATTTGTGCCCCATGCTAATTATTTTGCTTTGCTGCCCCGGTCGAACCAGTTTCTTGAGCCAAACCCCAAACAACAAGCTGAAGCGACTGAAGCGAATGCTGCTCTCAGAGACTGGCATTATTATCATCTTTTAGTTATTAGATGCAAGCTGCTGCAGCGGATGTTCAGCTTCCTTTAGCTCACAACACACACACACACACACACACACACACACAACTGGCAACGCTCTGCGAGAGTTTTGTCATTTACAGTTCGGCTTTGAGTTTTGGCATCATTGGGGAGCTGCTCTGTAGCAGACGAGGCAAATGACCAAACTAAACGAGCCGACCATCTGATCGAACACACACAACTAACTGCTTGCGACCTGCCTCTCTCATAAATCAATAAAAAGCCCACCTGGTTCAAATAACTTTTGAAAAATTTATATTGAACCGCAGCCGCTTTTGCCGCCGCTTGTCTTTGGCTTCGACTTTGCTTCTTGACTTGAGTTGGGCCACTTTCTACGTCAAAGATTTAATGGCCCACATTGCAGCTGCAAAAAAAGCAAACACCAGCAGCTGATACATGAAATGTACAACTCCCACAAAATATCAGCAGAAGACAGCTTAAAGTTATGGGTGATGTAGCAGTTAGCAATTGCAAGTGATGCTCGTAATCAAAGCTGATTGTCGCGCATATCCAGCAGCTTCTGTCAGGCTTTGCAGTCAATTGATATTAATAGAAGAGAAAGTGGGAGGGAAAGAGGAGATAGCGAGAGAGAGAGAGAGAGGGAGACAGGGAGTGCATAGTACGAGAAAGAGAAAGAGAGAGAGAAGCTCTGTTGAAAGGCTGAATGTTATTCCGTTTATTAAATGTGTAAAATACAATTGCTTTGAATTATATAGTATCATTAAATACCAAATGTGTTTGCATATTAACTTTATTTCAATCATCAATACAACAATAAATAACCTAAAACCAGGAGACATCTAAGAGTGATGTAGCAGCCAGCAATTGCAAGTGATGCTCGTAATCAAAGCTGATTGTCGCGCATATCCTGCAGCTTCTGTCAGGCTTAGCAGTCAATTGATATTAATAGAAGAGAAAGTGGGAGGGAAAGAGGAGATAGCGAGAGAGAGAGAGAGAAAGAGAGGAAGAGAGAGAGGGAGACAGGGAGTGCATAGTACGAGAAAGAGAAGAGAAGAAGAAAGAGAATCCGTTTATTAAATGTGTAAAATACAATTGCTTTGAATTATATAGTATCATTAAATACCAAATGTGTTTGCATATTAACTTTATTTCAATCATCAATACAACAATAAATAACCTAAAACCAGGAGACATCTAAGAGTGATGTAGCAGCCAGCAATTGCAAGTGATGGCCGTAATAATAGCTGCAGCTTTTGTCAGGCTTAGCAGACAAGTGAGGTTAATTGAAGTTAAATTGGGAGTGAGACAGAGGAAGAGAAAAGGAGGCAGAGTATGCATAGTGTGTGTGTGTGTGTGTGTGTGAGGGAGAGATATATATATATATATATATATAGAGAGAGAGAGAGAGCGAGATGCAGATAACAAAAGAGAACGATGGCAAAATCAAGACAAATCAGGCTCAATCTTAAATGGGACATTAACTAGCAGTTAAAGTGTCAACTGTACCTAAAGTCAATGTCGATGGCTTCCTCACACACACACACAAACATACACATACACGCACAGAGTTGGAGACACGCACACATGCTCAGAGGCACAGCAATGGCCCTCGGGGACCGGTTAACCCTTTGCAAAAAGGGGCTACTTAAAGGACTTTTGCTGACAAAATGAAAATGGCAACTGCAAAAAGAGAAAGCCAAAGCAGCAAGAAGAAGACACAACACAACAAGAAAACGAAGAAGAAGAAGACACAGCATAAAGAGAGGAAGCAACAGCAACAACAACGGCAGGTAAAGGATATTGGCCAGCTTGAAGTTAGGCAGAGATTAGGACAATTAAAAAAAAGGGAATGCTTAACAATTAAAATCAATTTGTGTGTCCCATATGCGTGTGTGTGTGTGTGTGTGTGTGTGTGTGTGTGTGTGAAAGCTGCACTTTGTTGTCAATTTGTTTGCCTGAGCAAATCAAGTAAAAGGCTGCTGGGACCAAGTGCCAAAGTCAAAGCAAAACCAACAAATCCTGCTGCCAGACATATTCACAAGAGAATAAGACATAAAGAGAGAGGGGAGGGGGAGAGGGGAGAGAGGGGTCGAGAGATTGCCACACAACAGTCCAGTGTCAATAAAAAGTCGAGGCAAACTGGCAAAAAAATAAACTTAAATCGCCTATTAATGGCCACGCAGACCTCAGCAACTACCCCAACCCCCCAAAAGAGTCTTCCTCCCTCTCTCTCACACACACACACACACACACACACACACACACACACACACACAGAGATAGATAGGGAGAGATCCTTTCAAGTTTTGTGTGGACTATCTACAAAGTCAGCAAAAGTTAAGTTGCGTCCTGCGCGCAGGAAATTCGAGATAAAAAGGGCTACTCACTTGTTTATGTATATGCCATGTTGTATGGAGGGACAAGTCGGGAAGGAGGAGGGACAAGTGAGTGATGTGTGTGAAGTGAGGTCCTGCCTGGCATTTGCCAGCTTATCGTTTTGACATTTAATCAGTTCACTTTGCAGTTATTTTTCTGCTGCTCGCTCGGATATTGAGGCAAAGTTTTTCGGCGCTGTTAAGCGAGGGGACGAAGCGGAAGGTCGCTAAACTTGTGTTTGACCGCGCATAATTAAAGCATCTTGACAGTTCGACGGGCACATGGGAGGAGGGGGAGATAGACCCCTCAGGCTCATTAGCATAATTCTAACATAATTCCCTCGACATGCTACACAACAACACAACAACAACAAAAAATTATGAAACAAAATCATGTGTATATATGTGGCCGCCTTTGCTACGATCTCTGCGCATCTTCATCTCCCTCTTCATTCCCTTCGCTTAACAAGCAGAAAATCAGAAGAAGTCCAAGACGAACAAAAAACTGAAAGAAAGAAAAAAAAACAAGCAACTTGACAGCGACAGACGAGAAAACTGGACGACGAGCGAACGAAAGTTGCTCGGCCACATCGAAACAGAATTTCAATCAGTAAATTGAACACCTGAACTTAACTGATTTCGTGCTGTGGGTCTCACTCACTCGCTATATAGCCATGGGTCTCAATCTGGGTTTGGCCAAAAACCGAGGGAGAAGCAGCGTGCGAAGGCGAAATTGAGAAAAGAAGATGTTGCCGCCGCAACGACGACGTTGTTGGTGAAGAGCAACAACGGTAGCAACAGGCAACACAGGCAACACTGGCAACAAGGGGCGCAGCAGGAAATTAAGACAGGTAAAGAAGCAGGGACTCTGAGGGTGATACGAGGAGAGAAGAAGGGGAAAGCAGAGCGGAATGGAGCTGAGCTGATATCCCTGCCCAAAAGTGACACGCAAACCAGCTTGAAGTCATCATGCCAACTGTCGACCACAGCAACAGCAACAGCAACAGCAACCGCATCAACTTCGATTTCGATTTCGTAGCTTCAACTGCAAAATGCTGTCAAAAATCTTTGAAAGAAAATGCATGTTTATGGTTTTGTATTACAACAGCGAGCTGATCTCAAGACGCTTGTTTTTTTTGTATAACTTTAAGCCTTATTAACATATTTTATGCTGCCTTCCCCTCCCTCTCTACAATCTCCTTCTCCTTCATTCTCTATTCCATTCAAGCTCGCCCACACACAACCGACACACGACACACAACAAATAAAAATATATAGTGAAGAGGAAAAAAAAGCAACAGCAACGGGGTTTTTAAGCCACACTTTTGCCATAAGACACAAGACATTGGGGACGTGGAAAGGCCGTGTGGGCTGGCCCAAAAGATCGATCCATAACAACAACAACAACAACACTAACAACAACACCAACAACAACAGCAACAACACCAACAACAACAACAGCAACAACAGCAACAAAGAGCCATTGAGTCTATGTTGAAATTTGTTGTTGTGAAATGACCACAAAACCGATGTACAAAAAGCATAAAACTGAATTCTTTGCAGAGTTGCTTCTGCTAAAAAAATATATCTACAAATTCTGGCAGAAATTTGACGAAATCTGAATACACTTTAGAAATGAGCCTTTAATTATTATACCTGCTACTTATTGGGAATAGAAGGGTATTATAAATTTGTGTCAGCAGAAGCAGGCAAAAATCGAATAACAAACGTAATTTGGAAGCTAGAGAATTTTGGTACTGCTTTAACGATATACCAAATATGATTTTGGGCATATTTTAGTATTTTTTCGTTATATTATTTTGTACTATATAGTATATTTTCAAGGCAGTACTATATCAATATATCAAATTATTTATTTACATTTTATTTCTTTAATATTTTGTATGTTTATTTTCCAAACTTAGTAATATAAAATATATGTCAAAATATGCACAAATTTTGAGTTTTTTGTAAGCTTTTTAAACTCATGTTTTAAATAAAATTTATGCGTTCTAATCTCTAAAAAAAAAAGATCAAAATATGCAGCAGTTATGTAAGCAACTTGTGGTATATTTGTATAGTAAAATGGCAAAACTTAACGTAGAGCAAAGATCAACGTATGTTATTTCCTCTTAGTCTCGTCAAAGTTTGCAACGATTTGCTGCAGCTGAATAAAATTAACGATTTATCAATTTAATTCAAAGATTAAACATATTTCCTCTTAGTCTCTTCAGCGCTTAACAACGCTTTGCTGCAGATGAATTAAGCTAACTAACTATTGATTCAACTGAATAAATATAAATTGAAAGTATTTTTATTTGTAATATTAAAATGTTTCATTTGATGACATTAAATTCTTAAATTTTAATTTGAAATCGTTTCATTTCGATGACACTAAATTCTATTAAGACCCTTTTGAGAGTTTTGTCATTTAATAGCATTAAATTGCACTTAAAGTCGAAGAGTTTTATTTTAAGGCGATTCTCTTTGTGCAGCCACAACTTGCAACAATTAAGCGGCAAGTTCTGTTCTCCACACACACACACACACACACACACGAACAAATATATATATAATTTATATATAGTTTGTTGAAGTAACCTACTTTTGTGCTGACAACAAGTTTTTTTGGTAATAAGAAGAAGTTCGACAACAGCAGCTTCTGGACTTTTTGACCAAACCAGCTGATGACATTGTTGAATGCCGCCTCTTCTCCCGTCGTCGTCGTTGAGGCAAGTCGAGTCATCTCTTTTTATTATTTGTCGATGGTGCCACAGTTGTGTGCAGCTAATTGAGTTATATATGCGAGAGCTATACAATATACAATGTATATCGAAAATCGTCGCCACATGACACAGCGTAAAGTGCAACCAAATGGTGCACAGGTGAACGTGGAAAAAAACTATTAAAAAACAAAATCGAGAAAGAGAAATACAAATACAAATCAATTCAATAAATTTAGATTGAGACTCTTTTCTATACAGGTTTCGGGCTTGGGATTTTTTTTTTTCGATTTTTGGTTTTGGTTTTGGTTTTCGGTCGCGTTGTGGGGCCTTTGCTTCAGCTTCAGTTTCAGCTGTCGAACTCCAACTCCAAATCCAGCTGGCTGGCTGGCTTAGTTAGTGCAGCGAGTTTTGAGCTAACGAATCGAATCAAAACGTGTTGGAAAAGAGCATAATAATGAACTGCCAGACGACATAGACAAAGAGTTGGCGACCCACTCACAGAGCAGCGTTCGAGTTTTTCTTTATGGTTTTTCATTTCGTTTGTGGTCGGTCCAGTTGCAGCTCAAGTGAAGCCATGTCTGCCTCTCTAAGTGTGTGTGTGTGTGTGTGCTGTGTGTGGGCGTGTGTTTGCCAGCGCCATAGCATACGACACCTTCGACATCGCCATCGACATCGCCATCGACATCGACATCGTGGTCCGACTAAATCCGATTATAACTAATTATTATGAACGCCAAACTGGAGGCAAGTTTTGCCAGAGTTGTCAGCATGCTCAACGCTTTAGTTGCTCTGTCTCTCTCTCTCTTACACTCTGTCTATCTCTGTCTCTCACTCTCTTGTGGTGATTGCCCAAGCAACTTGCAGCTTCAGTTCGAAACGTTTTCAAATGCTGCCAAGGGCTTGGCGTGGGCAGTTGTCATTGTTGTTGTTGTTGTTGTTGTCATTGTTGTTGTTGCCTCAGTTCAGTTGCAAATGTCAAAGAAAACTTGGCTGCTACATAATGCATGTGGCATGACAGCAACCGCAGCAGCAGCACCAGCAGCCATGATTAACTATTTTTAAATCAAACATTTTTTAAGTTGATTTCAATTTCAATTTTGTGTTTTTAAAGCGACAATTTTGAAAGTTGGCAAGTGAAAATTGGCAACTCTATGACAATTGGAGTGAACAGAGAAACATTTATGCTAGACAAATACAGTTGGTTGTTTTGTTGTGCACACGCTGCGTATACGTAATATGCACAGTTTATTACACATTTAGCGATGCTTAATTTTTGGCCTTTTTTTGCAATAATCGTGAAGCGAGTTTATATACATATATTATTTATGTGTGTACTTGCACAAGTATTTTTGTCAAATAGACTTACCGTTGCCCCTCTTCAAGGCTCTCTGCTGCTGTTGTTGTTGCTGTTGTTGTTGGCAGTGGACTTTGCTCTGTGGCTTTGACGCAACTTCAAACAGGAAGGCAAAGTAAAACACACGCTGCAAGAAAAATATGTATATAAAAGTCAGCTTATTAATTTAAGGTTCTCTTGTGTACATATTAATTGTTGTTATTGTGCGATATTGTTGTTGTTCTTTTTGTTGTTGTTGTTGTTGTTGCTGCTGCTGCTTGGCCATAAACACGCACGAGTCGTGTTAGGTCGCGCCGGCTTCCGCATTTGGCCAGCAAGGTCTTTGGCTCTCTTTCTTCCAACAGGATTGTATATCACAAAAATGTTTATTAGACTTAGGCGGAATGGTTCTGCTCTATATATACTATATAGAGTATATAGCGCCGGCAGAGCACGCGTTTTTCGCATAAAATCGACATTTTTATGCAGTTCTCATAATTACGAGAGAACGAGGAATGAGGAACGACGAACGGGAACGGAGAATGGACAAAACTCTTGTCTAGCTGCTTGTAACTGTTTTTGTTTATTATGACCCATAATTGTTGCAATTTTTATATGCTTGTATATCGAAAATTGATTATGGACCGGGGGTAAACAATTTGATTACAACTCGCTCTCTCTCTCTCTCTCTCTCTCTCTCTAACTAAATCGCATTTAATTTATTAGTTGCTTCGCTCTTTAGTTTGCCGCAGCTGGCCAAGAAAATTCTTCAAAGCCAACTGTGTATTTGTCGGTCAAAGTCTCGGAGTTTTTGCTCAAATTCCATACATATGAAATAGTTTTTCCAGCTCAGAAAATTCTTGTTTTATGCTGCTAATGCAAGTTTTTAATTGAATTACGCAAGACGTAGACAAAATGGAGACAATATGCAGCCCAGGCATGAGACACAGACAAACAATAAGGCGCAGAGGAAGAGTGAGAGAGAGAGACAGAGTGGAAGAGACAGAGAGAGGTAGAGTTTGGAGTCATTGTCACAGACACAGACAGATGAACAGGCCGAGAGAGAAAGACAGATAGACAGACAGACAGACAGACAGACAGATAGATAGATAGATAGATGGATGGAGAGACGTTCTGTGAGGAGGACAAACAATTGAAATATTTGTAAAATTTCTGCATGCCATTTTATGGCATTGTTCTATTGTTATTGTTGCCATTGTTGTGTGTAGCTTTTTAGATGCTCATCAATGCCATTTAGTAGGCTCTGACAGGCTTTGCAGTCAGTTGGGAATCTAAAGACTTTCAAAATTGCAAGATATGCTCAATTTTTTAAGTAGAGAACTTATATTTAAACTCTATTAAATAAAGACTTTTGAAATGTTGTAAACTATGCATTTAAGTTAAGCTGTCATTTTAATAGAATTTTGCAAATAAATTATAATACAAAATATATATAAGGAACATTTTGAAGTAATTCAGATATCACCAAAATATATGGATACTATAAAATGGTTATGATAAAAAAAGGAATTAAAGCCTATTATTATTATTTGCTTATTGTTATTACGAATATCCATTAATGGACAACTTGTAAAATATGATCAAAATTAGTATACCAAACATTAAAATTTGTGTTGCAAACAAATGTTTAATTTCGTAAAAAGAAAAAAAGAGATATGGTGAAAGTATTCATGATATAAAAATAATATTGTTTGAAGTTCTAAATCGCTCTGACTTATCTCATTGCAATAAGAAAATTGTCTTCGTTATTTCAATAAAATAATAATAATATTAAATTACTAGACGATCTTATAATTAGAAATAAACAAATCCCTATTTTTGGGTTCATATTAGCTAAAGAATATATGTAAACAGCAAGCTTAAACTTAGTGCAGAAATGATTTTTAATAAAGGAAGTTCAAAAGTATATTATTATTATATATTATATTATTATTATTATATATTATATTATTATTATTATATAATATATTATATATGCATGTACACTAATCATCATCATATTCATTAAAGCATCATTATTATATGCGATGTTTACATAAATGCATTAATAATTCCTAATTCCTGGCATATCTTGCTGTCCAATAAGAACTGCTTATCTGCCTGATTACAGGGTATTTTAGGAACGTTCATAGCGTATGCATTGCTGTGTCTTGTTTGCCAGGCATACACGATACAAATTGAAAAATTGACATATTTGTGGGAGGCGGCGGAGGAGGAGGAAGAGAAGAGACCCTGCCTATAAGTAACCACAGATAGGGTTGCGCTCTACCAAACCCGCTTCCTGTCCACCTGCCCCCCTTTCCGTCCCCCCGCTCTGACACCTCACCACCTGGCCTGTCCTGGCTCGTGTCCTGGGCTGCCCTGACTTGACTTGGGCTGCCGGGGCGCACTCGTTTAACCGATTGCATTTGATAAACAGCAGGCCATGATTCATGAGCCTGGGCTCTATTATCCTTTTGCATGCGCCCAGCCTAACGAAAATGCATGTGGCAAGCGGTATGTGTGTGTGTGTGTGTGTGCAGATGGTGGCATAAAAGTGAAATATATGCGACGTATTCATAAGAAAACATGCGATGCAATAAAAGAAAAAAAAAACATAACATAACAACAACAACAACAACGAGAGCAAGAACAGGAGCAGTGGAAAATAATATAAAAAAGAAAAATACAGAAAATAAAAATAAAAAATACTATATACAAGGTACAAAACGTGTGGCACGAAACCGAAGCAAACCCAAACGTTCCTGAATGAATCAGTCGCGTTGAGTCGAGTTTCTGTCTGTCTGTCTGACTGTCTGTCTGTCTGTGAGTGGGGACGGGGCGGAGCGGAGGGGTTGGAGGAGTGAAAAACGCACTCCAGGACATGGCCACGAGACAACAGACAAACAGACAGCTACAAAATGGATGAACGTGGCAACAAGCGTTAAGTGGTTGCCTGTTGTCCTCGTTGTACTTTGAAATGTTTTACAAATTCAACAGAAAATTGTATTAAAAAAAACACAGCGATAAAGAAATAACTGAAAGCAGGCCAAAGGAAGAAAAACGAGCATCGAAATAGCCGAAACTGATTGAGAGAATCGAATGATATATGTATATAGAGTATTTTTTGGGGGGTGAACTTTCTCTGTCAGTTGTTTTCTTGTCTCTGTGTGTGTGTGTGTTTGTGTGTGTGTGTGTGTGTGTGTGTGTGTACAACCCTCTGATCGTCGCTCTAGTTTTGCGAGACACTCTCTCGGTCTCTGCGGGGGTGTTAAGAGGGCCACAAAAGTTGCCCCCGGTCAGCTGGGCAATGCGCTAATTTACCACGCAGCGGGGCGGACAATTTTCCCAAAAATGAAATCAAACAGAACCAACAACAGAAACGAAACGAAACAAAACAATAACAAACATAACATAAAATAGGCATAGCAAATGAGACAAAAGCCGCGAGCAGAACAGAGTGCATGAGTCATTCGTAGTCGGAATTCTAATTCTAAGCAGTAGACGAGGGTCGATTGTCGATTGCGTGGGCTTTGCAGCTTGCCACAGGGTTGTGCTTGCCTCCCTCCCCCCTCCCCCATCGTTGCCCATTCTTTTTCTTATTCCTTTTTTTTCTGCTGGGGGGGTTGTGCAACTCACCCATTGTAGTGGAATGAAAGGCGGCAAAGATAAAGAACAGCTGGAACTGTATGGCGAGTTGGTGGCATCCCAGCCAAGTCTCTGGAGCAATGAGTCATGCATCAAGCAGATGTGACAGCCAATACACTACTGCCGCTCTTCTTCTTCTTCTTCTGCTGTGGCCACCCCCTTTTTTAGCTCCTTCCATAATTGCTGTGAAAGCGCTTTTTATTTGCAACTACAATAAACTCGTCGAGTTGACACTCGAAGCTCAGAGCGAGATTAGCTAAAGTCAACTAGAAATCAAGTTTAAGGTTTAGTTTTGACTTCTTTAGCTACTTTCAGCTAGTGTCATTTGATTAGAAATATTTCATTATTTATTTATTTTTCTTATTTATTTTCAACTACAATAAACTCGTCGAGTTGACACTCGAAGCTCAGAGCGAGATTAGCTAAAGTCAACTAGAAATCAAGTTTAAGGTTGAGCTTAGACTTCTTTATCCACTTTCAGCTAGTGTCATTTCATTATAAAGATTTCATATTTATTTATTTTTTTTTTCTTTTTTGCTACTACAATAAACTCATCGAGTAGACACTTGAAGTTTAGAGAGAGATTAGCTAAAGTCAACTAGAAATTAAACTACTTTCACCTAATGAATAAACTAATGTCATTTTACTACAAATTCCCTATTTATTTATTTACTTTTTTTTATTATTTTCAATGAGCAACTACAATAATAATCAAGCTTAGAGTGAGATTAGATAAAGCCATTTTGAAATCAACTTTATTATTCAGCTTTAGCTTTGTCCTCTTTAGCCACTTTCAGCTAGTGTCATTTTATTTTAATTACTAAGTAAATAAGCAACAATCAAAATATAATATATAAATAATTAATCCAATAAACTATAATTGTATTATAATTGTTGCTTAGCAGTGAATGCCAACTAAAAAACTTAATAATTTTATTTTATTTCAAGTAATTGAACTTGCAGCTAGTGTCATTTCATTATAAATACTTCCTTTCTTAGTTAGTTGTGCAATTTTTAGGTACTTAGTATATTCTATACTATAATAAAAACTTGATTACTATTCCGTATTTTATTTTATTGAATTAAGTGTCGCTTTCTCTCTCTAAACTTTATTTGTTATATTTCGAGTACAATTGTTATCGATTCATTATTTTATTTAATTTCTCAAAGCAGCTGCCGCTTTAAGCTTGTTTTATGTGCAATTACTCTTTCAACTTGCAGCTAGTGTCATTGATTGTCAGCTTAATTAGTCGATATTAAAAGCACATTCATCAGAATCTGCTTTTCCATGCTCTCATCGTTCGGCTTTTAAGCCGTCAGCTTTGGGAGTCGCACTTTTCAGAAGACTTCAATTGCCGCCGCACTCTTAGGCTTAAGAGCCACTTTCAGCTAGTGTCATTGAGAGACTTAAGTAAGCAGAGCTTTCATTCGAAATGGGGATACTCTAAAGTAAAGCTAAGTTTAGTTGCTCCACACACACAATCAGTGGCAAATCATAATTGATAAGTATTTCGGCGCAGCGAGTTATCTAAATTGTATTTAGTTGGTCGGAATTTCCCTTTTATGAGAGTCCAGTAAGAGACAGAGATAGTCGAAGAGGGAGAGAGAGAGAGGGAGCGCTTGCAATTATCTGCTGTGGGAAATATTCTTTTGGTATAGAAGTTGTGTGCGGCGGCAATTTGCCGTAAATATTTGCCAGTGTCTTCGCATATCTTGTGGCTCTCTCTCTCTCTCTCTCTGTGTGTGTGTGTGTGTGTGTGTGTGTGTATTACCCGGCTCAAAGTTGAGGCTTATCTAAATGCCATTTGGTATTTGGTTAGAGGGTACAGTTGATACAGCTGGATGCAGTCTAGAATCTAGATGTGTGTGTGGCAACATTTTTGCGGTCAGTTGCAAGTCGCGACTAGTTGAGTTTCAGTTCGAGTTGAGTTGATAAAAACGAAGGAGCTGCAAATCCACTTGGGCCAAATGTAAATATTAAATTTGCGCATAAAAATAATGTGGCAAAAAATACAGATAGATACAAAGAAATGCTAAATGGAAATGGAAATGGAGCTTCACCGACTTCAAGCTGAGCAAAAGTATATATTGAAATATTGAAAGCCACAAGACAAGACACAGGACAAGACAAGACTCAAAGTAGAAAGCGAGCCAAACCAATCGTGGGCTCCAACTAGAAGAAGAAGTAGAGTGAGTTTTTCGGCCATAAAAAGCTTTGGGTTTGGGCATGGACTATGAAGTGCTAGCCAAAGGTCCTGGCGCAATTGACGCGCCGGCAACGTCAACGACAACCAGCAGCAGGAAAGGAAAAAAGAGAAGGAAAAAAATGAAAATGGAAGACGACTCCATAATAATTTTATGCGCTTCCAAAAAACTTCCGCTCAGTCATAGCGTTGTGTTTCCGGCAAGGAGCGCCACAGCAAGACATGCCACACACACACACACACATAGAAAGAGACATACACACACACACACACACACACACACACACACACACATGGCAGCAAATTGCCATAGAATTTTTGCTTTACTTGGCCCGTCAAGCTTTTCCTTTATGTGCGCCTTCGTCGCTAGCTTGATTTTTGCCTGCGTCTTGGGGAGTTGAGGGAGCATATTATATGGAGAGCGGAGAGAGGAGAGTGGAGGAGAGTGGAGGATAATGGAGAGTCGAGTGGAGTGTAGAAGACAGAAGGCCAAGGGTAAGCCAAGGGGTAGAAGCAACTGGCAACTGGGAACACAGAGGGCATGGCTTGACTCTGGCTGACTGCCTGACTGACTGACTGACTGAATGGTTGGGTGAATGAGCGAATGAATGAATGAATGTTCAACTGTCACTTCCGTTTGCCAAGCCACCCACACTACACACCACACGCATTCAAGAGAACGACATATCAGCATACATACTTGCTGACGAGCTGAAGCAGCAGCAGCCGAAGGACGAGGCGTCAACATTGTAGTTGTAGCTGGCTGCTCTTGTTATTGTTGCGCGTGCGGACAGCAAGAGAGAGAGAGAGAGTGAGAGGGGGAAGAGAGGGGGACAACGAGTAATGACATATTCAAACGCAGCGCGAAGTTGTCGACGGGCAAAGGCAAAGGCAAAGGCAAAGGCGTCAACCTACCGCCGCCCACTAAACGTCTGTGTAAGCAAAAGAAATAAAGACCCCAAGCAGCAAGAAGAGAAGAAAAATAGAAGAGGAGAAGGAGGGAGAAGGGGGTGGAGAAGACATAGGGAAGCGTTGCCAGACATTTTGACAAAGCTGGCGACAAGGACGTACACTTGTAATAACATAACAAGGATATTGTAAAACATTTTCATAAGTTCTGTCGCAGACATTGCGCGAGCAGCGACAACAACTTTGGGAGATGGGTAATGGCAACTACTACCTAAACACTCACTCACACACATGTGAGTGTGTGTGTGTGTGTGTGGTGTGCGTGTGTGCGTGTGTGTTTACATGCTAGCATAATAGTTGTGTGCACATTGATCACTTGAGCCACCTGACAGGAAGTTCGTAATATCCTGTCAAATTTTACAAGGTACTCTCAACAAACTTTGCTCTCCTCTCTCTCTATCTTTTCATCTTACTCTAATATGCATAATAGGTAATAAATGAAATAAAATAAATGTACAAGTTATATTAGAGGATCAATAGATTTCATAAGAAGTTCAGTTTTGGAGAACATAAAGAACTCAATTCAAATTAAATAAAATGAGAGCCAAGTAGGTATGGAAAATTATCATTACTACTGATATAAAGATCTTGTTGTAGTTCACTTTAGGTTATCTTGGAAAACACAATTGAGATTGATTAAATAAATCAATAAAGTAATGTAAACTCAGAAATCTTTAAGTAAAAATGGAAAAAATGAGTTGATATATAGCATACTTTATAAAGTGGTTTATAAGTAAAGATGGAGAAGAATAAATTAAGAAGAGTGTTAGCATTTTAGCAAGCATGCGAAAATTCAAAGCAAAAGAAAATTGATCGAACACACAGAAGTAAAAAGATGTTGACATAAATGAATACATGTGAAAATATGTTCAATAAAATATAAGGTATAAACTTTATAAGAAAAAGAAGAATTCAATACAATATTTTGAAATCATTAGTAAAAAAGTTTATTAAATTAAATTTTCGTAAGCATAAAAGGTGGAAACAGAGCTAATATATATTTCAACTGAATATATTCTCAATTGAATATGAAGAAAACTAATCACAAATCAGAAATAATATATATATAATAAATTTTATATATATTTATAAAAAAACAGTGAACAATAAAAATTAAAAAAAAAAATATTTCGAAACATAAAAGCGTTACGACATAACCAAGCCAGAACTTAAAATGATCTGCACAACTTGATACTATTTCAAGTGAAAAGTAAAGTAGTTGCTTTTTGGACTCAAATTGTAAATGAAACTGAAACTGAAAGGAATATTCAATTAAGCGAAAAGGGAGTGCATAAATTATGAGAAAAGCTGATAAACAAACAGAGAGAGAGAGAGAGAGAGGGTTACTAGCAGCACAGAACACAAAAAGTGAACAATAAGTGCAATAAGTTTGGCAAAAAAAAAAAAAAAACCAGAAGAAACCAAAGTCAGAATGACGTAAACTAAAGTAAAGTAAAGCAAAGTAGGGAGGAAGAGTAAAGTGAACTTCCTTTGGCACACTTTGAAGTGAAAGTCAAATTCAATCGAATTCAATTACTAGTTTCACTTTGCCGCCAGAGTTGCCACCATTTGCGCACATGCACACATGGTTGCTGCCCGAAAATCCCGGCAACCAATAAGCCAAATTTTATGAGCCACATTTGGCTTTCCATTTGCCAATTTTGGACTAATTTGACAGCAGCGTCGTCGTCGCCTGGGTTTCTATTTTTTCTTCATCGTTTTTTTGTTTTTGGGTGGGTGTGCAATTCATTCATGTGCCAACCCTCGACTGAATGCGAGAGACTACCCTAAAGAGCACACACACACATACGCTGCCAGCTGGCAACCCTCAAGATAGTCAAAAAAAAAAAAAAAAAAAAAAAAAAAAACCAAACCGGGGCACACTTCAACTTGAATGTGCTCTGGTTCAACTTTTCCATCAATGACTATTAATTGGCGTTCTGTTTGCTGCAACGAATTGCTGAGCGGAGCTGAGGGGGCGGGGACGGACGTTTCACTTGCATTAAGGCGGCGCCATTAAAGCTCATCAGAAATGCAGTCCAGAGCCCCCACCTCCTCCTCCTCCACCTCCCCACATGGCTGGCGGGCAAAAGCCCCCACAAAAAAAAAAAAAAAAAAAATAGATGAAGAAAAAAACGAAAACAAAAATATTGCTGCAGCACTTTAAAAGTGCCGCTCATAGAGTCTCATTCTCATTTTCATTTTCGTTTGCCTTGTTGTCCATTTTCATTTTCATTTCCATTTCCAAAGTGTTTCCCTCCCCCACTCCCCTCCTCTCTGACTGGGGGTCGTCTAATGATGATAGCTTGACAAATATTTATTGCTTAAGCATTTGAGTGCAAATATTTTAATTAGTCTGGCGACAAGAGCTCAGCTCAGCTCAACACGCTCGTAAAAGAATATATATCTATGTATATCTATCTATCTATATATGTATGTATATACATTCTGCTGTGTGGCGAGATGCTGTGCTGTGCCCCACGCTCTCTGAATTGAGACTTAATGAACTGCAAAGCGGCTTTCAATTGCCTCCAATTAACCAAATTAACAATGGACATCGTCTCTGTCGTTGTGCCTACTTAAAGATATACTTATATACGACGAGTAGCTTATTGAACCAGCTGCAGAAATCTGAGAGAAAGAGAGAGACAGAGAGAGAGAGAGAGAAACCTGCAGCAGTTGTCAGAAAAATGCTGCAAGACACCGACACTGACAGGCACAGTGCAACATAATTTGTGGCATGCAAAGAGCTAACAAAGCGACAGGATGGCTCATAAAAGCAGTTAAAAAAAAAAAACAAAAAATAACAAGCAGCAAGAAACTTTCGACAGGCTGACGACGAGGACGCGTCAAAACGATCGAACGAATGTTGCCACAGCGTATCGAAGGTTCCGCCGCCTGCCACTGCAACTGCAACTGCCACTGCTACACAGAAAGAAAATACGATTGAAAATCAAGATTTTGGTCGAAAAAGAGGGCGTCAAGAATATGCAAAAATTTAATGTTGGAAAACAATTCTTCTCAAAAGTACTTATTTTAGGAGGAAAACAACTCAAAGATTTAAGATTAAAAAATCGTATTATACGATCAAAAGAATCTTTTTATAGAGTCAACAAAATCTCATTATAAGTTCGACAAATTATTAATTATATTTTATAGAATTTTTTATTGACTATTGACTTTTTGTATAAGGCACAAGTTCTTATTTATTAGAGGAAATAATCTTATAGTTTTAAGACCAAAATCATCTTATAATACAAAAAAAAAAATTGTATTATAAGATCTACAAAATCTTATAAGATCAAAACTGTATTCATTATATATCTTATTGTTTTGTTTCCTGCTTATTTATGATTTTTCTTTTATTCAATTAGCGCATTGCATATAGTTTGTTTATGAATCTCAACCATATTTCTCTCTACTTACTAAGTACTTATCATCGATTAGTACAGCATTTGAACCCAGGACCTTCTTTCTTATAGAGCAATGAAGAATGGATTACGAGAACTCTACTAATTGAGCTATGAACTTGAGCTAACATATATTAAAACTTTATGAGAATTTCGATGAATTACCGAATTTTATAACTTCCATTTAGTATTTTTGATCTCATTTTGAGAATGTGACATTTTCAAGACTGATATTCTTACTTTTAAAAATGTGTTCTTAAAGTGATCTTATTTCAAGACACAACATTTTATCAGACGCATGTTCATGATTCTAAAAATCGTGTCGTTTTTTTTTTGCAGTGTAGTGCCACATAAAACCAGTAGTTGTATGTTGTTGTTGTGTGGCACAATCAATACACAAGAAGCAAGTACAGCTGCTCACAATAAACACAGTAAGAGAGTAACTTGAGCATGTTGCACTTCCGCCGGCTGTCGTTGCCAGACATTTTAGCAATTTGCAACGCCAGCCAAATTGGGCCAAATTATGAGGAGCAACAAAACTTTGCTGCTCTGCAGGTGTGGCAACAAGCAACGCGGCAAGCGAGGCAACGTTCAAGGGGGCACAAGCAACAAACACCGTGGGGCAATGCCAGCAGCCATTCTACAACAACAACAACAACAACTAAGGAAAAAAAAAATAACACAGATTCATTTGCCATTGCTAAGAATTAATCGATCCAACAACAACCACAACGAATGCTTAAACAATGATAATCGTTTTATTTCTATTTCTGTTTCTATTTCTATTTCTCTTTTTTATTTATGTTTTTCTTTTTTTTTTTTTTTTTTTTTTTTTTTTGGTTTTCTTAGTCATAAATCATTTGAAGAGCGCAAGGGGGAAGACGACTACATAAGAAAAAAACAGAGAACATTAAATAAAATGGAAAAAAGAACAAAAAACTAATAAGATTTAGTCACTGGTGTGACAGGCGAGAAAAACAATTGAAACAGACAGAATTTAGTCTAAGAATCTTTCATCTTATGTGATTGAAGCATTCAATCAAATAATCTATCTCAACGATCTGATTGCTGAGATCTTTGTGGCTATTTTATGGCAATGTTTGATTAGCTTATTTTTCTCTTTTTGCATACGCATCGAAAACTTGGCGAATCTATTGTAAAATCAGCAGTTTAGCTGTTTATTTTGTTTAAGATTTATAGAGCTCCAAATTCTTTAGAATTTATTGTGTGTGTGTTTTGTAATGCTAAAAATGAAGATCGTTTTGTTTTCTGAATAAACTGTGCTGGCGATGAGCTGGTAATTTATTTGCTCTGTGCTTTAAGATAAAAGAAGTTAAATGAAGTTCTAACAGTACGTTTGAGATTTATTGAAAAGAACTTTTAAATAAAGGCAAAATTCTTCATGATGGTTTTGCGATTTTCGCTGATGTATTATGAAAGCTAATAAAATGTAGTATACTAACAATTGAAGTAAAGATAACTGAAAACAGTTCTAACAGTAGATTGGACTCTTTAAAGAGTTAAGATTTAAAAATTTAAATAAATAAAGTGTAAAATATTTCGAAAATCAGTTGAAAAATATGTAACAAAATTACTAATATAACCATTTTGGAGTACATTTGCAATTAGGTTTTGAATAAAGTATATTTGGCAGAATATAGTATATTATTATTTTATATGTAGCATATTGCCAGTATTTAAAAAAGTTGCCACTATATAGAATTTTATGAATTTAGTGTATAGCCAATATATAGTATATTGACATTAAACAGAATATTGTCACTATTTAGTATATTGTCAGTATATTTTATTACCAATACACATAGTTCATAGTCAGTGTATATAGAGTTTTTTACTAGTTTATAGAAAATTGCGACTATACAGCATATTTCTAGTATATGGTATATTATCAATATTTGGTATATTTATATACATATTGTCAGTATATATAGTATATTTTCAGTAATATTTAATATATATTTGGCAATATACCATAGTCAATATATTATATAGTACAATGTCAGCATTTAGTATATTATCAGTATATATAGTATATTTCCAATTAATAGTACATTGTCAGCATATTATTATCAGTATATATTGAATATTGCCAGCAGAAGTTGTTAATTAATTTAGCCAAACACATTTAATTTACTTTTATATTCTGTGGCATACTTCACATCAAATGGCCCTGGACTCCCAGCCACAGAATCGCAAAGTATCTAGACAAAAGGTGCAAAGGCGTTTGCTAGTTTCCATCGAAATGTCAGCGACAACTTGGGGGCATAAAGCGCCCACTCGCTGCCTGACTGACTGACTGACTGACTGACTGAGTGACGAATTGGCAAAGTGACAAAGCTGGTCAAATGCAAAATCAACTTTTTGGCAGCAACTGTTTTGTTTCCTTTCGTTTCGTGGGTAAACAAAAGCGCCTAGCACAAAAGGTCAAAGTGTAACACCTCGAGGCGAGTGTTACAATTTTTAGATGGGAAGGCGCATATAAATCGGGCTTAACGTACATAAATCGCAGATTGGAAATGCAAGCATCCCCACTTGCCACTTGCCTCTCGTAATATTCACGCACTTGTTAAGCAACATTATTCAGTTTTTTTGTATTTTTTTTTTTTTTTTTTTTTTTTTGTTTTGGTTTTGCGAGCGAAGCGAACGAAAAAATATGCGCGAAAAAAATGACAATAAACAGTGTCCAGTGCATTTTGCGAGGATAGAAAAGTGTGTGGCAATGGCAGTTGCATGGCAGGGGGCACGGGGTGAGGGAAAGTAAAAGTGGCAAATGCTTTGGCTGGGCCGTGGACAGGCCAAAAGCGGTTTATGGTTTTTGCTGTACTCACATTTTCAGCTGCTGCTGCTGCTGCTTCTTTTGTTGTTGTTGCCGCTTCTTGTTGTTGCTACTGCTGCTGCTGCTGCTGTTGTCGCTTGTTGCAAGCTCAAATGTCACGCAAAAAAAATAAATAAACAGCAATGAGAATTTCACTGGCGTTTTTCATTCGACTGCCGCTGTTGGTTGCTATTTTCTATTTGGATTTTCAATATTATTATTTTCCTCGTTTTGTGTTTTGGCACTTTCAATGTTGCACGTTGCAACTGCGGTTGCTGCGGCGCCAACGATTGCACTTCATAATAGTAATAATAATAACTCCCAAGATATCCGCAATCACCAATCACACAGATATCACACTGGTAATCCAAACCGCAGTTGGCTTTTCAATTTCGTTTTTCTTCTTTATTTATTTATTTTTTTTTTAATATTTATTCTTTTTTTTTTGTTACTTTTTCAACACTTGAAAAAAAATCATAAATTTACGCGTACCAAAAAAAAAAAAAACAGTATTAGAACATTTTAAAACGCACGCTGTTGTGTTTTGACTTGGTAATGTTTTCATTTGGTTTTTTACGAGTTTTTCGAGACTTCGACTTCGAGACTTCGATTTCGGGTTTCGGGCACAAAAAAATCCGCCGACACGAAACGCACGCCACGAGCTAACGAAACGCAATGCGAGCAGCAGGTGAGGGTGCAGATAGAGCTACAGTTCGAGCTGAAGCCGAACGAACATGCTCATCGAACTCGAACATGTTCGAACGTGTTGCGCGCTGCTGTTGCTGTTGCTGCTATCGCTGTTAATGTTGTGAGCCGCTGTTAAGAGAGCGTGTATGGGATGTTTTGTCGATGGGATGGGATGAATGAATGGATGGGGACATTATTTATTGCGGAGCCGAATCATTTGCTCGATTAACAGTGCTTATAAGAAGTACTTTCAACTTATATCCATCGATTAGCAGTCTGCAAGGAAAACAAAATTGATTGTGCTATGAATTAATCGTAATGCATTCTCGAATATTAAAGTTGATGAAATCGATTCAGCTATTGGATGGGGGTTAATTAGCAGAAATTAGCTAATATGTGTGGCATTTATATAATCGATATCTATCGTGCAATGTCATCATATCAATAGCGTCATCGATGGATAGCAAACAAATTGTGATTATAATCGTTTCAACAAAATTGCAATACTAATTGTTAAAAACATTTATAGAGCAATGGTATGATTACTAAGAAGTATTGTATTGCATATTAAATAATATAATAACTAATCTATATAATTATAAGTTATAAGCTACTAACTCGATCTATAATAAAAGATGATGGTAGATTTTAGATTTGATGACGAATCGCATTTAACATTGAGTACACAAATATTATATATTACTCGACAAAATGAAAATAAATTTCATTAAAATCACAATTTATAGCTTAATTTGATTGAAATTAAATTTATTTTTTTATATTCATTCTTAATAAAATTCATTAGATGTAAGAAGTAAGATTCTTAAAGTATTTTATCAATCATAAATCTGTATAATATTTAATATTCTTGAATTTATGAAAATTTCATTTAAATATTTAATTATTTTCTGTGCTAGAAATAATTTTCAAAGTTGTATTAAATATGAATTGTATTAAAGTTCAATGAATGTATAACTAATTATTATTTTTTAATTTTAATACGAATTATCGATGATAGTCATTAATTTTATTTCAATTTTTCATTTTAACAAAATTGTTGTGTATTTAAATTTTAAATTTTGTTTATTGTATTGTATTTTGTTCGGTTTTTAAAGATATGTATTTATTTAGTGACTTATTTCGAGAATTTTGATTTTGCATGCAAATTCTAATTCAACTTCTGGCACACTTTCATTGCTTATTCAATTCTTTAATGAACTTTTAAAGTTCCAAAGCTTTACAACTTATTTGCTCCAAAAAAGCATTTAATAAACTTTAATTTTCAACAGCATTTTTGCTTCATGCTTTATTTTTTACTCAACTTTCCGCTTGTCGCACTGTTTTTTATGTGGCTTTGACATTTTCGGGGTCATCCAAGCTGACTGTAATGATGCAAACTCGCTTTGAGTGTGCTTCAAATTTGCGCAACAAGCTCTGCCCAGACTGCAGCCAACCTCCCCCCTTTCTATATGTATACAAAATAGAGTTGAGCTGCATTATCGGGTAAATCGCTTGTCTGGCAGCTTGACCAGCTTAACCTGGCTGTGAAACGCATATGCTTAGCTATCATAAGCTGGCTTAAGAGGCGAACTCATTAGCGGGAAATGCTGTTGCCGGTGAGTTGTGAGTTTATCATTAAAATGATTGCATCGAAAGATAACATTTCCTACAATTTGCTTTGCATTGATTTGACTGCAAACTTAATTGTGGAGTGCAACTGTTGCCCAAAAACAAAAAAAGAGAGCAGTTAAATAGCCAAAGAATTCGCATGCGCCTGAGGTCAATGCTGTCATGACACTCAGCCGGAATCGGAATTGAAGACCTTCCTCTTGGATTTTTGCTTTGCAGCAATCACAAAGTCACAGCTGTTGCACCCACAACATGAAGAAGAAGACGCGACTCGGATGGATAGAAAATTTGGACATGGCAATCAGTGCTGGCAACATCTTGCTTGAGCAGCTCGACCCGACCTGAACGCCAGGCTCTTAAGCATATGGTGTGATCGTGTCTGGCACAGGTTTTGCCAAAAAAAAAAAAAAACTCTGATGGTAGAGAGACAGACAGAGAGGGGAGGAAGGAGAGGAGACTGAGAAAGCATTGAGCACTGTGGGAGCCGCTTTTGCCTCGTCTTCGTCTTCGTCTTCGTTGTCGTCGTCGTCGTGTTGCAAGCACAACGTGTTAATCAGTTGTCTGCATGATGCGCCGATTCTGAGATCAACAATAATTGAATCGATACACACAGCACAGCAGAGTACAGCACACAATAATAAAGGGAAAGGGGCAAAGACATTTTCCGAAATCAACAGAGAGAACGAGCAAGAAGTAGAAGAATGTTTATTTTAACTTTTTTTTTTCTTTTTCTTCTGTGTGTGTGTGTGTGTTGAAAATTTATGGCACGACGCATCGAGCGCAATTTAAACTACGCGTGTGAGTGCGAGGTGTGAGTGGGAGAGAAAGAGGAAGAGGAAGAGGGAGTGTAGAGCTAGCGGGTGGGGGATGCAACCAAAAAATCGGTACTTGCAACCCCGCCGTATTGGTTGCCACAGCATCTCTCTGCATCTCTCTGACGCTGGAGCCAAAGTGATGAAGTGTCCGCCACATAGCGTTCTTTCCAATTTTCTTTTCTACTATTTTCGTTTTGTTTTCGAGGTTTCTTCTGCCGCTGCTGCTGCTGCTGGGTAATTGTCGTGTAATTTATGGTCCACGCATGGGAATATCAATGTTTTCTGGTCTAAATTTACGCAGACATAGTTAGATAGTTAGATAAAACCGACAAAGAGAGAGAGAGGGAGCAAAGCAAATAGAGAGGGAAAGAGAACAGAGTGGGAGAGAGAGAGAGGGAGGATAGCGAGAGGGCGGCGATAGCAGCGCCAGTTTTTGATACTTTCTTGTTATGATTATCACAATTGTTTATAAACAATAATGCTCACTCTTTGCTGGCTGTTGGTTTAGCCCGCTTTGTCGTAGGGTAGGTCACAATTGCAGTTCACAATAGTACATCATAAATATGTGCATTGATAGCAGCATTTCTCCAGCTAACGAGCTCAAAGTCCCATTACAGATAGAGATAGACCAAAAATCATAGATCATCATTTTAATGAAAACATAAAAAAAAATCAAACACCTAAATTAAATGCATTTTTTTGTGTAATTTCAATACGGTGGAAATGCATGAATAAATACTAACATAAAATGTTAAAAGTATATTATATTAAGAGTTGAATTTTATTAAAAATTTCAATGTTAAAATTAACTAATCTTAAAATACCTTGAGTTATTCTAGAAGGACAACCAATAATTGGGACTTAGTGATAAAAATAATACTATAATATGGTATATTTTAGTATTTTAAAGAAAGGAATATGGAATGTAGATATTTGTAAAAAGAATAAAATAAATATTGTGTATGATATAGGAGAACTAAAGGGATTTTATTTATTTATTATATTTAAGCTAGTATTTAATACAACATTTAATAGAAAGGAGATAGGGACTTTAATTTCTTTAGATTCCTTGAAATATTATTAAAAATGGAAAATATTTCTGAGCTAATTAAACTTCTTTTTATTTTATGAAGTAAACAAGGCAACAAAATTTAAATATTAGTCAAATTATTAAATATATAAATGAAAAATTTCTTTATTTCACTGAATTTTTGAGAAGTTCTATTGCCTGGAAATTTGTTTTTTTTTACTATATGTTATTTCCTTTAATTTTAATATATTTCATTTTCAGCTAATTCCTTTGATCTGCTTCTTTTCAAGCTCATCACTTTTCCATGTATTCCCCCCTTTGAGTTGACTTTAATTCCTTGGCCTTTTATCTGCGTGTTTTTCTGCGCGCAATTTCTTTCATATTCGTACTTCTGCGAATTTCACATAATCTTTGTTTCCGTTATTGCGACTAATTTAGATACACGACATTTTCAAGACACTCCACTCCGGCCTCCGTCTATTGGGGTGTTTCGTTTCTAAGTTTAAACCGAAACACTCGATGCTCTCTTAAGTCTCTAGACTCCCTTTGGCAATTAGACATTCCTCTCCATTTCGACTTTGTACCGCGAGTTGAGTGCAAACTATTTTTAAATATCGTCTGTGTATATTTATTTGATATGCGCCTCTTTTTCTTATTGTCGCTTTTTTTCCCCCTCATCGCGTGTGTGGTTCACGTGGGGCGCTTTAATGAATGCAATGTCATCAAATCAAATGAAATCAAATCTAATGTAATCCTTGCATTCACCCACGTCCACGTCCACGTCCAATTTTTGTTGACAAGTTTTTTGGGATAACAAGAGTCAATGTCAAAGGCGCAACTTTAGACTCCCAGGCGGATGCAACGTTTGCTAAAAATATCAGAGACACATTTTGTTTTTTTTTTTTTTTTTTTTTGTTGGGGTGGCCAACGCACACCCAATTTCTCTCAGTCTCCGACACATTCGCGTTCCCATTTCGTATTTCCATTTCGCATTTTCAAGTTGCAGTTTGCAATTGCCGGACAGCTGTGTTTCATTCAGAGACGGCAGCGGTTGGCATTTGGCACGCTCCATCCTCAGCAGCAGCAACAACAACAACAGACGACGACGTCAAATGAGTTGTGGCAAATTCAAGGGCGTGCGGCCCATTTCATGCCACAAAAGAAGGCAAGACGCCGCCGCCGCCGCCTATCTAAAACCATTGCCATACCGTCGCACTATTTTCTGTGTCTACGTCCGGCGTATCTCGTTACGATACCCTGTAAAGTCAGCTCTACCAAAAAAGGGAACTTTACTTCAACTTATACACTGAAAAAAAAGGTTATAAAATTAACATTTTAATCATAATACTGAGTATTTCGGTCTTAGAAATGCGTCATGAATATGAAAATTTTCAAGTTAGAAAACACATCTTGATTAACATGCAATATAAGACTTAAGTTCTTATTCATAAGAGGAAAAGTATCTTATAGTTTGATGAGCAACAATCTTATTATAAAATCAACAAAATTTTACATTATATTTTAGTATTTTCTTTTAACATTTATTTACTTAATAAGCTCAGTTTAATGTTAATCTCTCTACTTATGGAAAACATTTGAACCCAGGAACAAACGAAGAATATGTCGACTAACTGAGCTATGAACGAAATGAAAACCCGAAAAGCTAAACTTTATGGAATTTTAGTTTTGAATTTGCGAATTTAAAAAAATTTTTGGTCATATTTTGAGAATTTTGGATTTTGAAGATTAAGATTCTTAGTTTGAAGCATTTGTTCTTAAGTTGGTCTTATTTTCTAGAACACAATTTGAATTAGTAATTAGTTTTTTTTTTTCAGTGTAAGAATTGCCTTTTGATTTACAGGGTATCTGTGGCAGCATGCAGTTTATTATTGGTGGCCATCAGTCAGTCATTCAGCCGCCCTGACGCGATGAAGAAAAATCATCATCAAGAGCGTCGCTTTTTATGTGTGTTTACTGTGAAATTTATTTTTAATTTAAACGACGCGCAGTTGCTGCTGTTGCTGTGGCAGACCCGGAGACAGGGAGAAGCAGCAGAGGAGCAGAGAAGCTGAAGGAAAACATTTAAACAGGATGCAGGCAGCCAGCAGCCAGCAGCCGGCAATCCGACCCGATCCGTTTCGATCCCCAGTACCCATGATATACACACACACACACACATAGAGAGAGCATCCCCCTTCTGTGTGTGTGTGTGTTGCTGCTGCTGTTGCTGCTGCCCCACAGAGTTGCATCCCCTGTCTGTTTGGCGACCAAGTCGAGCCAAGTCATGCAGTCGAGCTGAAATTGCTTAAAAATTGCCAGACAGTGCAAATATGTTCCGGGGGACGCAATGGCCCCGGGGCTAACGTAGCTGGAATTGCAATTGGAGTTGGAGGTTGGCTGCTGGATGTTGGCTGCTGGCTGCTGGCTGCTGCATGTTAAAGTTGGCGGCACATTTTGGGGGCTGCCACTGCTGTGTGGCTGTGGCAGCAATGTCGAGGCTGCTGCTGCTGGTTGCCATCCCCGTTTCGTTGTCGTTGTTGCCTGTGACAGCAGCGGCAGCAACAAATAGTTTGCAGAAGCAGCACGACGACGACGACGACGACGACGACGACGACGAAAAAAACAACACAAGTATCGCACAAAGATCAACTTGCCTCTTGCCGCATGCCCCAATGCTGCTGCTGGCTGGCTGGCTGGCTGGATGGGACGACGACATGGGGCCAGCTGTCAGTCGGGGCGCATTAAAATGCAAAAGCATTTCATTTGCCGCCGCCTCGCAGACAAAATTCAAAATCAGCAAATTACGTGCCAGCAGAATGGCGGCCATGTAACTAACACTTGCAACAACATTTGCAACACTTGCAACGCTCGCAACAACAACAATGGAAACCACGTTGCAGAGTCCTTTTCATTGCCATTGGCAATGACAACCTGCCTCTCGCCTCCCTTCTCACTCACCATCTCTCTTTTATCCTGCTTGTTCTTCTTGTTGCTGTTGGAGCCGCTTAAGACGACATGTAATTATCGTTTGGCAAAAAGGGAATTTGCAGCGTGAATGTCGCCAACGTTGCCAACGATGAGCCACTGAAAATATAGTGATTACATCACTCGTCGCCAGTCACAGTGAATAGCTGGAAGAAAATAACAGTGAAGAGTTAGGAAGTGAATGAGAAAGATACTTGAATAAACTAAGATGAATCGAATGATTTCATAATTGAATATTGTATAATACCAAAATGTTAGCATTTAGAATTTGCCTTTTATTTTTATACTAATTATTTCTGAAGCAAATATGAATTTTTTCTTTGGTTTCTCAATTATCGACATCACACATCCGCATTGCAAAAATCATTTAACACTTTTCTGAATGAGCCATGTGAGATGTCATAAGATGCTTCAGAAGTATTGTTCTTTAGATGATTACAAAACTTTATAAATAGTTTTATGACATTACGATTGACTTTAAAAAAAAGTAATCGCAATAAAAGATATTATGTTATATGAATAGTTTTGTTTTATGGTTGCATTTTTTTTTAAATTTGCTTCATACACTAGTGACTACAGAATTTATGAGCCCAGGAAATTTGTTTGCGATCTGATAAAAATTGTAAACGCTATTTAAGAATAACTTTTGAGTCGCGTCTTAGTTGATTTGATGTCACAAATCTGGTATATTTTGCACTCTACGGTATATTTCGAATGTAGTACTGTACCAATATACCGAAAATATAAATATTAATAGTATATTCTAATATTTTGTGGTATATTGTTGGTATTTTTGTCATATTTTCGCTATTAACTGTAGCTTTCTTAATTGCACTGTTTATTATACCCGCTACCCATAGGGTAGAAGGGTATTATAACTTTGTGCCGGCAGGAAATGTATGTAACAGGTAGAAGGAGGCATCTCCGACCCTATAAAGTATATATATTCTTGATCAGCGTCAACAGCCGAGACGATATAGCCATGTCCGTCTGTCCGTCTGTGTGTCTGTCCGTCTGTGTGTCTGTCCGTCTGTCCGTATGAACACCTAGATCTCAGAGACTATAAGAGATAGAGCTATAATTTTTTTTCGACAGCATTTGTTATGTTTGCACGCAGATCAAGTTTGTTTCAAATTTTTGCCACGCCCACTTCCGCCCCTGCAAATCAAAAAAATCGAATAACAAGCGTAATTTTAAAGCTAGGGTTACGAATTTTGGTATATACGGTACTAACTATAGTAGTTATGATCCCTGAAAATTTGGTTGCGATCAGATAAAAATTGTCGAAGTTGTTAAAGAAATACTTTTGTATGGGCAAAAACGCCTACTTACTAGGGGTCTGAGTTGCTTTGGCTGACAATCTGGTATATTGTGCCGTCTATGGTATATTTTGAATGCGGCACTATATCGATATACCACATATACCATTTGGTATATTTTTAGTATTTTTGCAGTATATTTGGTATATTTTGAGAATAATACCGCAAAATATATTGCTTTTATTCAAAATGGGTAGCGGGTATCTCACAGTCGAGTACACTCGACTGTAGCTTTCTTACTTGTTTTTTAACTAAAAACAACAATTTTTGTTATAATTTTTATAGCATTTTACTTCATTATTTAATTCTTGTTAATAGACAATATCATTGGTTATAATGCTATATCCAGGCCATATTAGGTTGCAGTTTTAAAGGGCTTACATTACTAGGAATAATGGACAAATTTCTTTTAATAGTCATTAACAATTTTTGTAGTCATCTCCTGAGAAAATTCTTGCAGCTTTTTTTGTTAATGTGTAAAAATCCTGAATGAATTCCTACACAATTTTAGTATAGAACAATTTGAGTGTTGTACTTGACTGTGACTTCCTTTCACCGTGAATAGACTTAGAGCAATGCTCAGCGCTGTGGCTCCTTGGCTGTGCACATCCAAGACCCATTTCCACTTCCAGTTACAGTTAGAGCTCCACTTCCACATCCACATCCACTTGGACGTTGAGCTTGAGCTTGAGTTTGACTTCCACTTCCCCTTTCCAGTGAGTTTGGCATTGGCGCTGCCCAATTGGCAATCGGCAGCAGTTAATGAAGTCAGCTCCATTCCTAGTGCTTCCCCCACAGCCATGTGGCACAAGCAAGTAAGGTGAGTGTGGAACGTGTTGATGGCTTCGATGGAGTCAATGCCAGAGTTTTGGGTGGGTGTTTTTTGTCGCTGTCGCTGTCGCTGTCGATGGTGAGTGCGAGTACGTGTTGGTATTTTGCACTCACTGAAGTTTATTTAAATTTTGTGAAGCCGCCTTGCCAAGCTGTCCCGCTGTTCTTCTAGCATATCTCACACACACACACACACACACACACACACACACACACACACACACACACACACACACACACACACACACACACACACACACACACACACACACACACACACACACACACACACACACACACACACACACACACACACACACACACACACACACACACACACACACACACACACACACACACACACACACACACACACACACACACACACATAGTCTTTGTCCGTCTCCATTGTCTCCGCTGTCCGTTCATTCACCATTCGCCATCCGATTACTTTCGCTGTCTAAATAATTTCGCAAAACGGTTTCGGGTTATTTGAGCTGCGCTTTGGGGCTGCCTCAAGGTGAATGGCAAATGGCAATGGCAGGCGAACGGTAATTACTTAAAAAGCAGCCACTGCCTCCACCTCTGCCCCTGCTCCCGTCTCTGCCACTGCCACTGCCATATGCCCCCCACGGCCCCTTGTCACGCGTCACAATCTTACTCAAACCTTTAGACTTCGACTCGGACTCTGCCTCCGTTTCCGTCTCCATCTCCATCTCCGTCTCTGCCTTTGCCTCTGACTCGTGACTTGTGAGCTGTAACGGGTAACTGTGACTGTGACTGCGACTGCGACTCCTTGCGTGTGCGTGTGACTCCGGTTTATAGCACGTTTGGGAGTTTAGTCCAAGTTTGTGTCTGTGGAGTGCGGAGGGGGTGTTGAGGCACAGTGAGGCAAGTAATTAGGTAATACGATTTTTGAAATTTAAATTGAATATGCCCAAGTTATCTAATTATAAAAGGAACATAAACATGAAATTAGCGTTTGTTTAGAAACAAAATATACGCATTTCCACAACTTTTTTAATATAAAAGGAAAACGAAAGTGACTCAATTTTTGAGTAAATGGAATTTTACATGCAGATGCAAATTTAAGTATTAAGCATTTTTAATAGAAACCATTTTCTAAAACATGCCAAAATTATACTGTAAAAATTCTAAAATATACCAAAGCTTATATAAGCATATCGAAAAATATACCACACCTGAAAATATTCTAAAGGATATAGAAACGTACCAAAAATATACCACAAAATGCTAAAATATACCAATGTCTATAATTGGTATATCGATGCTACATTTAAAATATACCATATAGTACAAAATATACCAAATTGTCAGCCAAAGCAACTAAGATTTGAATTCAATTGACGTTTCTCGCCATAAAATTTCCTAAAAAAAATACTTCAATTTTTAGAAGAAAGCAACAGTCGACTGTGTAACACCTGCTATTCATTTTCAATAAAAGCACACTCTTATATATGGTAAATTTATTATTATATGTATTCAAAAATACTAAAACGTACCAAAGGCTATAGTTGGTATATCGATGTAGTACATTCAAAATTTTAAATAAAAACAGAATTAAATTAATTTTATATAATTTTGGTAAATCTCATTATTTCTATAGATAGTATAGTAATTTCGATATTAATTTCCATGGCAAATCGCGTGAAAATGCAAATGATGCTTGGCCCCACTGTGCGTTGGGTCTGTGCACTTGCGCGGCTGCCGCCCATTTGAACAAAAGTGAAATGTAAGTAATTAAAATTGCCAACATTCAACATTTCGTCTCGTAATTTGAAACTTGCAACTGGAAACTCGTAAAACTCTCTCATATGCCCAGACATAGAGACAATCCTACAATTGTGGGCGATAGTTAAACAACTGAAACTGGACTGAGAGATGGAGTTAAGTGTGTGTATGAAACAGGAGTGAGAAGACACTAAGAGTGTGTGTGTGTGTGTGTGTGCGTGTGTGATTATTGATTAGGCCCAACAACATGCATTGGCAGCTGTTTTCATTAACGCATTTCCTTGGCTCTCTCTCTCGCTCACTGTCAACAATTTCTCGATGCTTGTTACGAGGTTCGCACGCCTCTAAAAAAACGAAAAACGAAAGAAAAAAAAAAAACAGATTTCAAGCTCGAAGGCAGCATCTCATTCATTTCATTGTTTGGTTCAGCTACGAATCTGACTCCCAACTCCAATTCCAAGTCTATAGCTATAGCTATAGCCCATCTCTATATTATGTGTATTATTTTTGGCTGTTTGTTTTTTCTGGCAAACGGGTAGAGGAGAGGCTGCAAAAACGCCGAAAAGGCACGTAGCTCATTGCCGTAGACGATGGCAAACGGAGCCGTGGCCATGGCACTTTACCACGTTGCCTGCCACTTTGCTTTCATTTCATTTCATTTCGTTTCATTTCGTTTCGTTTCGATTTTCCATTTCTTTATGGAAAATTGCTGATAATCACACACAGAGCAGCAGCAGCAGCAAACCCTGTCATGCCCCAAGTGCGAAGCACTTGCCACAGATCACTCGATTTATACTTATTTTTGAAGGCACCCAGAGTGGGAGATGATTGTAGCTGGCTGGAGTGAGGGGACGGGACGGGAGGGAGCTGCGTCTGTTTTTTTCTCTTCTTCGAAGCTATGAGAGAAGAAGGAGACGACACAACTCAGGCTAAGTGGATTCAAAAAAGGGAGGCCAGCCAGCAGCTAACGAAAGTGATTTGAAAGTGGCAATGGATGGCAGCGAGTGTGAAGATTACAATTGCAGCAGAAGCAGCAACCAGCAACCATCAACCCAGAGCACAGCTGCAACCAAAATCTCGAAACTGAAATTGAACACAGCAAGATGCAAATTTCAAATGAATTGAGCAAGCACAAAGTTCGTCAAGGAAATGCAAGCGGAATGAATGAATTTGAATGTGAATGTGAATTTGAGTAGCACACGAATCGATTACAAGTGAGTTAAAGCAATTAATTTTGCCAGCAGCCAACAAATATGATGGCAGCAACAATGTGCGTTAATTTAAATAAATATTATATGACTATTTTAATTGCATTTTTCATTAATCAATGCGAGTAAATTAAATGACAAATTATAAAGGGAAGAGTGGAAATAAAATTACAATTCCTAACAAATCTTTGACTTGAGGATATTAACAGAAATTAAAGGAAAATGTGGACATAACATTGCTACAATTATTGAAATTGTAATTAAAATACTAAACAAAGATTTGTCTTGGGGATATTAACTGAAATTAAAGCGAGGAACTTCCAATTGTTGAACTGAGAATATTAGTCGAAATTAAAGGGAAAAGTTTATTATTACAACAAATATTAATATATTTATATTATAAACAAAGATTTGACTTGAGGATATTAACCGAAATTAAAGCGAAGCATTTTTATACCCTGGTATATTTTGTAATTTATAGTATATTTTAAATGTACGTACCATATCAATATACCGAATAGTCTTTGGTATATTTTGCGGTATATTTGTAGAATACGGATTCATTGAAAATGAATAGAGGATATCTCACAGTCGAGCAGACTCGACTGTAGTCTTTGTACTTGTTAATTATTGACTTAGGGATATTAAACGAAATTAAAGGGAAATGTCGACTATTTTTACTAATACTAATCTGGTATATTTTTTACTCTATATCATATTTCGAATGCAATACTATAAAAATATACCGAGTATAACTTTTGATACATTTTAGTATTATTTTTGGTATATTTGTAAAATGTGTTTTTTTTTTATTTTTGCAAATCTTCCAGTCGATCAGACTCGACTTCTGTATAATAATAATACAATTATTAAAATTGTAATCAAAATAATAAACAAAAATTTGATAGAAATTAAAGCGAAGCATTTCTAATCGAAAATCGAATTGATAGTCAGGACATTATTATGCTGCCAACATTAATGACATGTTAACAGAAATTACTAAGCATAAAAATCAAAATTTAATTGAATTCAAAGCAATTTGGCAGCACTCACTTAAGTGCAGAGTTTCTCTCTCATTTGTGAGCACTCAAAAATAGTGTCTTCACCTTTGGCTGTTGGACAGTTAGTTTTGCCGAGATGCAGCAGAAACAGCATCAGCAGCAGCAGGAATATCAAATGAAATGCGATGCAAGTTCGCTCTCTGAAATGCATTTGGCAGTGCTTTGTGTTGAGCAGTAGTAAAGTGCTTTCAATCAGTGGGATAATCTTGGGAGTTGCACTAAATGAACACAGCGAAAGAGAAAGCGAGAGAGAGAAAGAGAGAGAGAGAGTAAACAATTGTCAAGCAAGTGAGTTGACTCTAAGAAATGCATTTGGATTCGTGTTTGTTTAACCAAAAATGAATCCTGACTGCAGTCAAAAGCATGTTAAATAAATGAAACTGTCATTGCCGATGGGCTGGGCATCAACGAGGAGAATTTGGAGTAGGGGGAAGGGAAGTGGGGAGTGTACTCAAGTTGAGATGACACAACGATGACTTCGACGCCAGAGTTGATGATGATGATGATGATGTTGCTCTTACTCTCGCTGATGACTTTGAATGAGTCAACTCAAGATGTTCGTTGTCTTGAGACAGAGAGCGAGAGATGGCGTCTATATACATATATACATATATATTGAGAATACATCGAAATCAGTTGTGTCCTCCCTTGTCCCTACTTCAACTCTTGGAATTGTGAGTTTGCCGCTTTATCATTGACGCTCTGTAAGTGTAATTATCACAAGCTGCCAGCCAAGGCATTATCATTATGACTATGACTGACTGATAAAAATAATGTATGAGCAGCAGTTCATTTCTTCTCCCCCTCTCCCTCTCTGTGTATCATCTGTTACTCTCCTGCTGACAAACGCTTTGGGGGAGCCTTGCGACAAAAGAGCTTTATGTTGTCCCCATCTTTAAAACTTAAGCTCCAATCGCTTCATCGTCGTCTTTCGTCTGTCGCCATCAACCTCGTCAACGTCTTGCCAAGCAGCATCGCATCAACTGCAGTTCCCTAGTCCAACCCGAAACATTATATTCATTGAATTGCTTCATGCTCGAAAATTTATTGTTATTATTAGGCGAGGGAACTGCGGGAGGGGGTTTCCACCACTCTCCATGCACTCTCTTCAAGCTATTTTCATTTGGCTGCTGTTTTTTTTTTTTAACTTCTTCTTCTTTCATTTCATTTGGTTTCGTTCGTTTTTTTTTTTTTTGTGATTTCATATTCGTATTGGAGTTCGGGTTCGAGTTCGGGTTGAGTTGAAATTTATGTGAAAATTCATAATTGGATTATGGCATTTTCAGCTCTTGTCGCGGTCGTTGGCGTCGCCTTAACCATACTTTGAGGGGGTCTCTGTCTCTCTTTCTCTCACTGCTCTTCTCTCTCGCTCTCTCTCTCTCTCCCTCTCTCTATCTGACAGTTTTGGTGACAATGAACTTGAAAAGAAAAACAAATGTATATGGAAAAAGAAACCAAAGCAAAAGTCTTGGCTACTTGGCGGTTTTTAAGTTTTTGCTTATTTTATTCTTGCTTTTCTGTTCTCTGTTTGGCATCATCAATTAAACTCTCAAGTCCTTGAATTGTTGGCCAGTATCAAGGACAAAGACAGAGCCACAGTATTTTCATAAATTTATTCACACACAAATTTGACAGAGTTTTGTGAATTCTAGATCAATGGCAAGCCGAAACTTAAGATGCAATCTTGAAGAGTAAATAGTAAGAAATTCAAAAATATTTCGAATGAAAAATGATTGCAAATAATAGACATTTTATTTCAAACATGATTCTTTCCTGATAATAGTCAATAAAAATAGAAAACATTAAATATACTTTAAAAATCTATTGGTTTGAATTTGTAGAATAATATGTGTAAATTTGAATTAAAAAAAAAGAAATATTAAGCATAATTTCAATTGCGAAACCTTAAGTAATCTAAAAATAAAAATACATTTTTGGAGTATTTGGAAATTATGTATTAAAATGTATGAACGCAATATAGAAAATATTTAAAATACTCAAAACAAATATTGATAATTATTAAACAATGATAATCCTTAAGAAAATTGTCAAATAGTAAATGAATTAGCTCAAAGGAGCTAAAAATGTATTAAAGCATACTAAAAAGGCTTAAAAAAAATAATAATAATAAGTAATAAAATATGTACATTAAAAAAGAATAGATTTGGTAAGTATTGAAATACTCTAAAAAAATGGAGAAAATTTCAAAATGTAGACTTTAGAACTTATGAAATAAAATATATTAATGCCTGATCAACAAAATATTTCTAATAGACACATATTAATAATGTATAAAATTAGTAAGCATACATAAATAAAACACACAATATGTTCAATATATTAAAACAAATTTTGAGAGCTTAGAATTCAAAGAATAAAATGTATCGCAGTAAATTTGATATTTTCCAAATAATACATATAAAATAATCCTTTGAAATGTGGCAAACGTTAAACCAAATTTTGAGAAACACCAAATTCTTTCTGAAATCAAGAAGGAACGGAATTTTATTCGTTATTTTAACAAAATAATAATAATAATTAATGTGCAATCACAGAAGGAAAGACAATAAAAAGTTGGGCCAATAAATAGACTTTGATTTGAGGTGATGAAGTTTATCAGTTGGCCAAAAGCAAAATACAAACACAAACACAAAGCAAACGAAGAACGGGACAAAAAAAGTGCTTTAATAATCCGCAATCTTGTCGCATTGCATTGCTGGGAAAATCGTTCAGTTTTATAGATGAAATATGCATGTATTTAAATGCGTTACAATAAATTTTTGATTTATTTGCGACGCCATTGACTGAATTTTAAATTACGGCGATTTATTTCAGATTTTTATATGGTATACAGTAGTATATACTGAATGTATGTAGATAGATAGATAGATGGATAGATAAAGTATATATACATATATAGATAGATAGATAGATAGTATATACAGAACAGAACAGGCAAACAACTTTAGCATTGGCAACATAAACAACGCGAACGACAACAACAAATCAGCTGGCATGCAAATTGAGTGCGGGATATGGATGTGAATCTGAATCTGAATCTGAATGTGATTGTGAATCTGAATGTGAATGTGAATGTCGATGTGGCTCTTAGGATCGTTGCTTGTTTTTTTGGAGGGGGGGTTTTGTACGAATACCTCTAGAAATAACAAACTCGGCTTTTTATGGCACAATTTTTGCACCTTTTGTTTGCATGCGGTTGACGGCTGACTATAGATTATATAGTATATTTTATATACTATATATATGTATAGAAATGTGCTATATATGTGATTGGGTGTGTGGGTGTGTTTTATGATTGCCGCTTTGCAGTTATTTTAGATGTCCTTTTACGTTTGCTGTTGCTGTTGTGGCTTTGTTTTCCTGCAAAATTGCCAAATGAAAAATTGGAAAGCATTTTTCACAGCTTCGTCGCACTTTTGTTTTCATTTGATTTAATTCGTTGCAATTCAATTTATTTGTTGCTGTTGTTGGTGTTGTTGTTGTTACGAGGCAACTAACTAAAACACTCGCAACAAAAATGTGTTTAATGAAAGCCCACTTCAAAAATTGGCGCCTGCACAATGTGGCATAACTTGACAAACTAAAAAACAAAACAAAAAAAAAAAATACACTTTTTATACCAATTTATAATGCTGCTTCAGTTTCCTTCCCCCTCTCGCCTATGACAAACCATGAAATTGCTAAAGTTGCGGCTGGCTGGTAACTTAATTAAGTCGACTCATGTTAGCCTAAGCGCAGCTTTTACTTTGGCCTGGGAAATTGCGCTCTGCGGTGTCTTTAACTAAAATGAAAAGCGAACCTCTGGCAGAGAGCCCCTCTGAACTCGAACCAAGCGACAAAGCCAAAACAAGTATAAACGCCAACAAATTATCAAAAAGCAAAAACAACGCGAGGCGATAGGAAAAAAAGTATTATAAAAACAAAAAAACACTGAGCAAGAGGGAAGAAAAGTCTTGCAACTAAAAATAGTGGAGGCTGGTAATTATGCCGTTTGTTGTGCATACTTAGTTACTGGGCTCGCTTCGCTTTGTTGTTGCTGTTCACATGCCTTCCAAGTGCTCTCGACACTCGCCAATCCAATCCAGTACTATGTTATATATGTATATATCGTATATCTACTTAGCTATTTAGCTAACTGCATAACTAAATGGTGGCATATCCATTTGTCAATCAACTTGTCTGCCTTAACAGCAATCTACAGCGAATTTTTCATCTATTTTTATACTCGCAAATATATGTAGGTAACAAGCAGAAGAAGACATGTTCAACCTTATAAAGTATATATTTTCTTGAGCAGCGTTAACAACCGAGAAGTTATATCTATGTCCACCTGTTCATCTCTCTGCCTGTCCATATGAATACCTAGATCTCAGAGCTAGTTTCGACAACACTTATGTTTGCACGCAGATCAAGTTTGTTTCAAATTATCGCCACGCCCACTTCCGTTTCCACAAATAATCATACCCTTCTTCTACCCTATAGCGGGTATAAAAATACTTGTATTAAATTACTTCACGAACTTGTAAATCAACTTATACGGCAGTCATTTAGAGAATTTCCTACAACTATTGTAAAAATTTGTCCGAAATATGTGGAGGATATTTAACTGTCTTGCAGTTTTGTATTGATGCATCACAGATGCATTTATATATTAGAGTATTGTATTACAATCATTTATGTGAAACAAATTCCTTTGTATATTCATTATATAAATTAATCATTTCATTATCAATCATTAGCATTCATCAAAAATCACATATTGTTTTTAAATAAATGCTCGATCATATTGCCAATTCATTTTGTCGCCATTTATCTATTCATCAATTTAATTGTCTTTTTATAAGTATTGCTTTATTTGTTGTCAATTTATTTCGTATCAATTTATTTTGAATATTTATTTCGTTTATCTAACAATGTTGAAATAAATCAAGAATCACTCATATGCTAGTATAATCTAATCGAAAGGTTGTTGTTAAAGTAGAAGATTCTCTTCTTAAATTTGTATATATCATAATGTGTGGCGTGTTATGATTTCCATATTTTTCCAACTAAAATCACTTAGCCAGAACTCAGAACTCAGAACTAGTCGCTCTTCTTTCATCGCCTCGCCGCATTTCTTGGCTCCTTCCGGTATGACAATTTCTGTCTAAATATAGGACCCTCCCCTGGCAACTTTGTAAGCGGAGCTTGTGTCTCACAAATCATCACCGAATCTGAGAGTTACTTCGACGAGCATCTCAAGTGAGCATCAACGACTGGGGGAGAAGAACTATATCCCAAAAATAGCACAGCAAATAGTTGAAAATTTCAGAAAATCCCCGAAAAGAAAAAAAAAATGAAAATCTGTGTCTGTTGAGTAATTCAAACGAAATGTCGCCTGGGAATTGGTTTTTGACGAACATTAAAGATCATCTAATGAGCATCATTAGTATGTGGAAATCCAGCACACAGATGGAAGAATACATACATATATTTATGTTATGTATGTAGAATACACATGTATGTAGCTATTCTTGTTGTTGTTGTTCTCTCATCAACCACAAGCACGACCTGTGGCTGAGATAAGATTTGGAGTTAGAAGTTAGGAGGAGTGTTCTTCTTCCAGCTGTGCTTGTGTCGTAGGTAGTCTGTGATCTGTGTGTGTGTTTCTGCTAATGAAGTGGAAAGGTTGTGCGTGATCGTGCGAGCTAAAAAGGACAACAATCTTTTCCCTGCCTGCAGCCTGCCTGATTTCTGTCCGTCCGTCTGTCTGTCCGTCTGTCTGCCTGTCTGTCCGTCAGTTCGACAAATTTTGTTCGTTTTTCGGTAATTTTTACGATCTTGTCTGTCTCATTTTTGGGGACTCACAACCAGCTGGCAAGCATCCCAGACGCCAGTCGCAAGACCCCAAAGCCAGTTCCCAACTCACAGACCTTTGCTGACTTTGATCGAAAGTGTTGCCTTTTCGAAAAAAGAGAAGAAAAATAAACTGGGGGGAATATGTCAATTTGAAAGTCCGATTTTGAATGATGATCAATGCCGTGTGGTTTAATCTGTGCGAGAATCAAATATTTTTGTTTTATTTATTTATTTTTTTTTTTTGTTGTTTGTGGGGGCGGGTTTACTGAACTCCAAATGAGCATTTCATGTCGAACTCTTCCTCCTTTTCTCTCTCTGTCTATCTTTGAGTTGCCGCTGTTTCAGTTTTGAGTTTTTATGTGCGCCCATTTCTATTCTGTTTAGTTTATTGTTTCTCTGTCATTGGGTCACTTTCGGGTTTAGTTCCCAATTCTATCCTGACATTTTCATTTGTCCCATGGTTTACCTAACACACTTCTTTGTGTGTTGTCGTAATTAAATAAAATTTATAATAATTTCTTATGCACAGTCTTCTGCCCCTTTATATATATAGTTTTTTGTTTTTATTTGTCTTTTCTTTTCTGCCGGAGTGAGAGAGAGATTTTTTTTCTCACACAGCGTCGCGTCTCAGGGGGGCTATTAAATAGCATGTCCAGTGCCCCGTTTGTAGTTCTTATATTATTATTATTATTATTATTATTGCTGTTGTTGTTACAACACACACACACACACACACACACACACCAGAGAGTTATTCATTCTGGTATTTTTTTGTGTCATTTTCGTATTGCGTGCGTTAACTGAAACAACAACAACTAAACGCACAATAAACACCTCAGTCTTAGCCATCGTCGTCTTTTTGTCTCTGTCGCATTCCTCGTCTCTTTATTTTCATCTTTCTCTCTCCCTCCCTCTCTCTTTCTCTCGCTCTTGCTCTCTGCTGTGGCAGCTTCCGCCTCAGTTAAAAATAATGACAATTGAAACTTGGACACTCACGTAGTATTCATGAAAGGAAATCCAAAAGATTACATGCACTCATTATGCCAACCATTATCTATAACTTGAATTGTACGTTACAACCTCGTCTCTCGACACGAACGCAGACTGCAAATACCGCTAGGCATACAAATATATTTTGTAGACAAATAGTTGGCAGAAATCTGTATGAGAATTTCTTTAAAATATTTGAATTTAATTTAACTTTTCGAATTTATTTACTCATATTGCAATTTAATTGAATTTGAATACCAAGTAAGAAGGCAATAGTCGAGTGTGCTCAACTGTGAGGTATCCGCATAAAAGCAAAACAGTGCGGTATTATTCTTAAAATATACCAAATTAATATATTACTGAAATATACTAAAGTCTACAATTGATTTATTGATATAGTGCCGAATATACCAGAATGTCAGCCAAAGCAACTATACAAAAAAGAATAACTTTAACTTCATCAGTTTGTATCTGATCGCAGCCGAACTTTCAATCATAAAAACTATAGTTATGTACCAAAAATGTGTTTCTTTAGCTTTAAAACTACGCTTGATTGATTTCTTTCTTTTAAAGTCTTTGAGATCTAGGAGTTCATATGGCAAGAAGGACAGACAGACAGACGGACATACAGACAGACGGACATGGCTAGATCGTCTCGTTTGTTGACGCTGATCAAGATTATATATAAAATACACTTTTTTAGGGTCGGAGATTTCTCCATTTGCCTATTACATATGTTTCCAGGAGTCACAAAGTTATAATACTCTTCTACTTTATGGATAGCGAGTATAAAAATATCAATCAAAAATGTTGAATGTAGATTAATGCCTGTTATTGGCCTATAGTGTACACTATATAATCTTTTCCAATTTCATTCTCCAAAGCTATTTATTTTGTAAGGTATATAATAACAAAGAGAAACGGAGAATTTATCTATAATGAAATTATAGCAAGCTTAAAAAAATTACTTCCAATGCAAAGATTTTATATTAATATTAACTATTTTCGCTTTTGCTTTCATTATATACAAAATATTTTAAGGAATTTGAGCTTGAGTTGTGTAGTTATAATTTGAACTTATTTCCTTATAAATTGTACTAATTTGTATTTGGTTTGCTGAGAAATGACATAATGATATACGAATTTATGCGTCTATATTCAGTTCAGCGCTAATTCAGTTGCAACTAGAACAATACGTAAATAGATCAACTGAAAGTGGAAAGTTAATTGAGTAGATGATTCAGCAGAAGTGCTCTAAATAAATTGTATTCAAATTCTAGACATAAACTTCACGTATTTATGCGCAAGTTCTACCGCTGACTTTTTCTTTTTTAGTTAGTTTTTTTTTAGTTATGTTTTACTATATTCTCTTTGTGTGTGGCAGCTGCCGCTGGCTGCTGCAGTTGTGTGTGTGTATGTGTGTGTGTGTGTGTTGTTGGGACCCTTTGGGGGGCAACAGGTAAATCGCTGGGGCCGCTCACAATGGGGTTTCTCAGTCAATTGGCAACCTTGTGCCGCTTGAGAATTGTTACAATCTTTGCCGCCTGGGGTGAGTATGCCAGAGAAGAGAGTGGAAGAAAGGGGGAAATGAGGAAGCGGCTGCAAAAATTTGTGCATAATTTGTAGGCCAGGAAAAGTAGCGCAGAGCCAAGAGAGAGAGAAAGAGAGAGAGAGGTGACTGAGTTGGCGATTTAAATGCAGTAAAGTGATAATAACCTTGGCCAGAGTTGCAGTTGCGGGAAAAGATGTCAGTGGCATGTGGGAAAATGCTGAAAGCAACTCTTTCTCTCTCTCTCTGTCTCTGTCTCTCTCTGTCCCTTCGATGCGGCTAATTGCAGGCGCGGATTTTGCCATCGCTGTGGTGTCAATTAAATGCACTTAGTAGGTGCAACAACGACGACGCAACAACGCGACTTTGTGCCACATGTGCGTCGCAGCTGCCACACATCATTGTGTGTTGTCTTCTCTGTTCTCTGTTTCTTGTCTGCTGTCTGTTGTCTGCTTTGGCTTTGCCTCTCAAAGGTCAGTCAGCGAACAAGTGCAACAGCAACAGCAACAGCAGCAGGAGGCATGCCGCACATTTCAGTTTTGCCACATTATGTTGTCTCTAGCGACAATTTGTAATGCGATTAATCCGCCTGATTAAATTTGGCTTTATCTAAGCTGCGGCCGCATTGCAACCAAGGCCAGTTCAACGTTGCAACGTTGCGGCACATTGTAGAGTGTTTCTATCTTTTTGGTTTGCTCGCATTTAAAACGTTTTTCAGCTGTGTTTGCTCCACTGTGCTGTGTCGATTCGTAACTAGTTCAAAAGGCTGGACAGCTGCTGTTGCTGCTGAGAGTTGCAGCGCTTGCAGCAGCACGCACTCCCCTTTCCCTTTCCCTTCCCCATTCCCATTCCCTTCCCCAGTGTCTGTGTCTGTGAAATGTGCTGCATTTCCGGTGGCTGAGAGACTGAGTTACGCAGCCAGCAGCCAGCAGGGATTGTCTCGACAACCAAACAATATAAAGGCTGTGCGTGTTCTATGCGTATGCGTGTGCGGTTCATTCATCTCCAGAGAGAACGCAGAGAGAGAGAAAAGGAGAAGACTGAGACGGAGACTGCGACTGAGACTGAGACTGAGATGAGCCGGTGCCCAGTTGGACGTGTCTTTTGGCTTGCAATTGATTTCTTTGAATTTTTCGCTCGTTTGTTTTGTGCACATTTTATTTATCTAGTTTTGTGTGAAGTCATTTTGTACCTGCTTCTGCGTTCCTCGCTCCTCGCTCCCCCGTGGCTTTAAAATATTTTTGTATCACTTGTCTTCTCTCAGCCGCTGACTTCAACTCTGTCTCTGTCTCAGTCTCAGTCGCAGCCTCTGCCTCGGACTTCCTGTGAAGCAACGTTGGCTGACGATGATGATGATGCCGCCGTCGCCGCTGTCAGATCCTGTGAAAATTACACACACTAAAGTGTAATTAACAAACAGAAATGAGGCTGCTGTTCGGGGATTAGACGTGCCAGCATCTTTAGCATCTCTGGCGTACTTGTATCTGTATCTCTAGCTCTGCATCTGTATTTGTAACATACATATCTGTATCTGTATCTCAGCTATGTGGCTGTGGCATGTCATTCGCTCTTTCCCACACGACGGCAACAATCATAATTTGTTAGTTCTATAATTTGTGTACGAGCCGAGCCCAGTCAAGTCCTTAAGGGGGGCGTGGCACATATGCGTGCGACCTTGACACGGCAATTAACGCGTCACACACACACACACACACACACACACCAGTTCTCAATCTCAGACCTAGTTTATTAACGAGTCGCCAGTTGCCAGTTTCTAGTTCCCGGCTCTCTACCTGGCTTCACAGGCTCTCATTATAACAACACACGTCGGCCTCTACACAAATATAATAATAATAATAATGACCATCATAATAATAATACATAATAACTGCAGTGGCAAATCAAAGCACTTCAAGCCGACAAAACCAACTCGTTAATTGTTCAAATGAACCCGCAGATTTTGCCATCTATTATAACTATCTGTAAAGTAAAATTAAAAAAAAAACTATGCAACTATGTAAACAAATTCTTGAAATCTTAAAATTTATTTCAAAAGATTTCCATTAAAAAAAAAGTGAGTCAGAAAAAAGTATTTCACTATGTAAAATTTTGCGTTCAATTAAAACTATCTCGAAACATATTTAGAAATGTTAAGATTCAATGCCTAAAATTACTATGTAACTTCGTATGTAAACAAAAAAAGAATATACAAATAAAATAGGATATATTAACTATGAAAACTAATTCTGCAAATGAAGATGCAAATTTTGTCATCTATTACAACTATCTGGAAACATATTTAGAAATGCTAGTAAGTGTATAGTAAAATAGAAAAGAACTATGTACATATGTAACTATGTAAACAATTTCTTGAAATCTTAAAATTTATTTCGAAAGATTTCCGTTAAAAAAAAAAATAAAAAGTGAATCATCAAACAGAAGAAGTATTTTACTATGTAAGCGAGTTCTATTAAAATTATGCAAATTTTGCGTTCAATTAAAACTATCTCGAAACACATTTAGAAATGTTAGGATTCACTTCGAAAATGGAAAATAACTATGTAACTTCGTATGTAAACAAATTCTTTAAATCTTAAAGTTTAAAGAGTACCATTCAAAAAAAGAATATTCAAATAAAATAAGATATATTTACTATGAAAACTAATTCTGCAAATGAAGATGCAAACTTTGCCATCTATTACAACTATCTGGAAACATATGTAGAAATATTAGTAACTGCATTACAATTTCTTGAAATATTAAAATTTATTTAGAAAGAAAGTATTTCACTATGTAAGCGAGTTCAACAAAAATTATGCAAATTTTGCGATCAATTAAAATTATCTGAAAACATATTTAGAAATGTTAATAAATGTATAGTAAAATAGAAGCGACCTATGTTACTAGGTAAACAATTTCTTGAAATCTTAAAATTTTTTAAGAAAGAAAGTATTTCACTATATAAATGAATAATAAATAAGAAAAAAGCATTAAACTACTATAAAAATGAATTGGCATTAAAGAAATCGTAGAAAAATCTCAATTAAATTAGAAACGTTTTTTCAATAAAGAAAATAAATGAAGTTAAAGAGCAAATATTAATTTAAAAGTAACCTTTAAGTATTTATTCAATACTCAATCACTTCATTGTGGTGTTAATATTCTTTTCATTCACAAACAGTATTGAATTTGCAGTTAAAACATTCAGCGTAGGTCTGAGAAGGAGATCAAAGATTCAACCGCATTTTGCAGCCATAATCATATGCATTGCTCTGGCTGCAGATTAAATAGATTTATGTGGCAACAATTTTCGAACAAGTTCCAGAATATATCAATTGCAATAGTCGCATTCGTTTTTTGGAATTCCAAAATGAATTTTGACCCCATATTTCGATTTGCATAAAGCAAAATACATTGAACCATTATATTGCGGGTGATATCAATAGAACTTTTGCACACGGCATTAAAGTCAACTCATAAATTTACCCATAGAAACAGAGAGAGAGAGAGAGAGAGAGAAAGGGAGATAGGGAGTTAAATAAAAGAGGGAGAGGGAACTGCATTCGCCTCTAATGGACACCGCATAAATATGCACAATAAATTACATTTTTCGCTGCAATATTTGGTACTTCACATGGTAATCAAATATTTCACTGGATAATTAAACGCCCATGCATTCTGGTCAATTGATAATTACAGTGACCAAATAGCTGACCAAAAGTTGGCTACGCTTTAGTTACAGCTGCATAACCATATTTTTCACTTTTTAATTAATGCTAACTCTTTTGATAACATTTTGTAGTAAATTATTTTGTAATATGCATTTATGTTGTAATGTTTTTGTGATTTATTAGAGAGCATCTTAAACTCGTATTTACTTATTTTAAGAGCACAATATTCTTATATCAACTGAGCTGCAGAAAGTGTGCAGACTGCTCACATGATCAAGGTCAATATTATCCTATTACCTGAGCAGAAAATATCAAGTCCATGAATGCCTTTCCTTACAACTTTCACTTCTCACATGCCACACATCTAAGCCTCAACAAGTAGGGGAATTTTTAATAAATTGATACCTAATATGAGATATGGTGAAATATATTTTTAACATAATATTCAAAAATATTGAAAATTGTATCGCAGATATGCTTAACTGTTAACATTATTTCTATTCTCTATTTTGGAAAAAATTCTCGTTTAAGAGTTTTGCTTTATCTATCGATCCATTCATTTTGGTGCACTCAATAATGCATTAGAGCAGCCCAGGGTGTTGTGCAGTCGAGCACACTCGTCTCGTGTCTATTGGAGCGATAATTTTTCGTAGCAACATTCAATCAGTTTCGCATTACTCCGACGACGATTCGGTTACCTGTCGCTATCGCCGTCGTCGTCGTCGTCGTCACGTGCGCTGCAATTAGTTGGCGGTTGGACGGACAAAGTTAAGGACACGGCGTTGGCGACAGGTCAACGAGGGAGTGAGAGCAAGTGATAGAGGGAGAACAAGAAGGAGGGAGTGAGAGAGCGCGAGTGCGCGACAGACAACCATTTGCAATGCTTCATTGGGCAGCCCGACAAGTGCAAAGGGTCGCTTTCGATGTCGCCGTCGCTGTTCACGTTATTGCCGTTGTTGTTTTGCATAATTTGTGCTTATCACACCAGATACACACTCACACACACACATACACATAGATATAGAGGGACGCCTACAACTGCTTGCATACGAAAAAAAGAAATTAATAAGAAAGTTACACAAAAGTTATGACTGCAATAGACCCTTTACTATTTATTGAAGTGTATGAGTTAAATAAGAGACCCTTTAATTTTTATAGAATTGTAGGCATTAAATGCACTTATGCAATTCTAATATTTTCTTTATTAACAATACTAAATTTGAACTTCAAGGAGCATTATTTATTTAATAAGAAAAACAAAAATGGTTAATTTTAGTATTAACTGTAAGAGATCCTTTAATGTTTACATATGCACTGAATTGATGCATTGAAGTGGAGCATTGAATTCTTTTATGTTTAATAATAATAATATTGAGTTATAATGCAATATTGCAGTTATATAAAAATTTGTGGTGTAATTAGGAAAATAATTAGCAAAAGGTTTGGTTGAAACAAACTGTCCATTTTTTTTATCGAAGTGTAGCATTAAATTTATATATTTATATTAAATACTTAATTTTCTTAAATTTAATTTATTTTTATTAAATTTTAAAATGTTGTATGTCATTCATTACAAGTAGCTCAGCTAAAACTGACATTTTATATAAAAAGTACCAATTAGTATATTGCAATATTGTTAGCGATATGCCTTAGAGACTCTTTTTTGAAAAGTAAAGGGTCTAGGGGAAGGAAAGAAAAAAGTAAAAACGTTCGAACTTCGAAGTGATTTCAGCGACAACTTTCGCTTAACGCTGACTCAGTGTCTCCAGTTGTGACTACTATATCCGTTTATATGTGTGTATATTTTTGTGGGTATTCGTGATTTCGTTGCTCGGTATTTTTGGCATTTAGCATTTGGTGTGTGCTCCCTCTCCCAGCCTGCTCGATAGTATTTGGTATTCGGGGTGCATAGTCGGTTTAGTCGCGTGCCCCGTCGCGTTTTCTTTCTGTATTTTTTGTTCACGTTTTGTTTTGCCTCGCAGGTGCACTGATTACGCGCGCCCGGCTGACTCATATACACCATCGAGTAGTGTATACTCGTATCCACCCCCGATTCCTGAGCATTCCTTGGCCAGGTGCCCTTCCAGACCATCAACAGACCCGGTTACGGTCCGGAGCATTTGTCAACGTCATGTCGCGGTGTGGGCGGCTCTCAACTCTCAACTCTCGACTCTCAACGCTCAACGCTCGACACTCGACTCGGGCGTCTCTGCGTTTCTAAGGATTTCTTTTCTTTCTTTTCGATTCTATTTTGTTGCTGCCTCTGCCTCAAACGCAGAGAGTGTATGTGTGTGTGTGTGTGTTTGTGTTTGTTTTGTGTTGCGCTTGCTGCCTTTTTCTGCATCATTCGCTTCCGGTGGCCGACGACGACAACGGTGACGGCGACGTCAACGTGACTCACTTATGACCCAGCCAACGACGACGACGTCGACGGCTTCAGCTTCAAATGGGGGAAACCCTTTTACGGTTCTTTTCTTTTCTCTACTTTTGACTATTTTTAGTTGAGGCGTTTGGACGTGGTTGCTGCTCTATAATGCCAAATGCTAATTGGCCACGCCCATACTGTGAAACGACGACGACGATGTCGCCCCTCTTCTTGCATCCTACATCCCACATCCTACTACTTTCCCATTTCCCTTCTCTTACCTGGAAGCAAGAAACGGTGCTCAGCAGCAGAGTCTGGGCCGTCAGGCACTTGAAAGTTCGAGCACATGTCACATGGGTTGTTGCACCCCATCCACAAGCGACAAACCCAAACGCAAATGACACTGCGCTGCCCAAGTGGAGTCAAGAAGCTTGTAGATTAGACAACCGAGATTAGCCATTCCACATGAATTCCAACTCTTGCCTGAACTCTTTACTACAAATAACTAACTTATTGCATACAAAAGTCAATCATTTTTTTTTTTAGCAATTTTAATTGATGTATACTGCTATCAAATAATTTAAATACAAAAAAAAAAAACGAATTTTATTACTGCAAGTGCATTTAAAACAATTAAAATAACATATTTCTTATTGTATATTGTAATAATTATAAATATTATACATAAAAATGCGACTTTAATTTGAAAAAAAAAGTTCCTTCAAGACATTTAGGTTGCTTAGTAATTATACTATTATATAATAATTTAAGTTTTCATTATAAAAATATAACTTGGAATGTTGAAATAATATGAATTAACTCTTATTAAAGAAATTCTAATTGTTTGTAATGCCTAAAACAATTTAAGTTCACATAAATTCTATATTCTTTACTAAATAAAAATTCCTATTCTATAGATAATTTTAAACTCATTTTACTCACTTCGAAAAAATTCATTTAAATTGTTTAATGATCAAATGAATTTTACGGGACGAAAATTTTAAATGTTTGTGCAAAAGCAAATTAAAGTTCTTTTTATAAAAATACAATAATTAAAACTAAAATCAATCTATTTTGTTTTTGATTTACGAATGAAAACATAACAGCAAAAAAATGCTTTAAGTCATATTTTTTTTAAAATATAGTTTTATTCACTTTCGCTAAAGAAATTGCTATTATATACGTTTCTAATCATAGTAACGAGAGATTAAAGTTAAATAAAGGAAACAACAGCATTTCATGCGAAGTTAATAAAAGAAAAAATTTAAAGAAGTCTAAGTTATTTAAAGATTAAAATAAACAAAAAGAATCTAATGTATTTCATCCAAAATTAATAAAAGAAACAATTTCTTAAAACTAAGTTATGTAAAGGCTTAAATGATTTTAGACAATATTTTAGCATTAGGAATTAAGTTTTATTTGTATTTTTGAATAACTTTAATAATATTTTACAACTTCAATATAATATAAATAAAAATATTTTGGATTTTATTAAGGAGATCTATCATTTAATATTTTTATTTTGAGGAGATTTTATTATTTATAGTAAAACTGCATTTATTTTTAGCCTGATCTTGCTCATCTCATTATAATATGAAATTGTATTCATTATTTCATAAAAATAATAATAATTTATAGAATTTATTTTAGTTGGTAAATGACGATCCATTCAGCTATGAATTGATTGAATTTTCTGTCGATCAATCTTCTTTAAAATTTTGACTTCAAATAAAAAGCTCACTAAACAATGTAATATTAATCAATACTTGATTAGCTGCAAAGCATAATTAGATGGCAAAAATTTGGTGTGTGTGTGTGTGTGTGTTGACTGTAGGAGAGTGTAATCAGTGAAGCTTGAGGAAAAGAAAAGTCAGTGGAGGTTAGGGCAGAACAGGGCAGGGCAGGACGGGGCATGGCTGTGGGGCAGGTTTGTTAGCCGTGAGTCGTGGAGGATGTTGCAAGGATGTGGCTGCCACAGTCACTGTGCTGTGCTGGCTCCGCTTTGGAGCTGAACACTCTCAGAAAAATGCAAAGTACGCTTGATTTAGCGTCATTAAAGGGGTCGCTTGCAGTGGGCGTGTGGGCGGGGCGGAGGAGGCGAAGCGAATTGCTCTAGACAGGCTGTTAGCTGTCGGCTTGTCGGCGGTGGAAGCTCTGTGTGGCGGTGGCACGCCTTCACAATCTATACATACACAAACAGACACATATTTGCCTGGCGGTGGCATTTTAATTGGCAGCCAGAATGATGACAACAGCAGCAGCAACAACAACAACAACAACCGCAACGACAACGCCATCAGCCTCAACGTCAGCTTCGGTTTCAGAGCATCAGCATCAGCATCAGCGACAGCGACAGCTTCAGCGGCGTCAGCATTCTATTTGGGCCAAAGACGGAAGCATATCCTTGTCGCATGCCTCTGCTCATAATAGGCGCATACCGTTGCATGCATCCGGGCTGCAGACTCCTTGCAACTCCTTCTCCTTCTCCTTCTGCTGCTATAGCTGACTCTGTAGTACGGGCCGTAGTATTTACCGCAGGCTCCCGGCGCAATGAATGAAATGTGAGTTCATTCATAAAGTAAATCAGAGTTGAGGCAAGAAGCCAGTTGCAAGTGATGCTGTGAGAGATAAGTTCTCAATGAAATGGATTAGTCAGCACAAGGGGTGCAACAGCCACAGCAACAGCAACAGCAACTGGAACACAAAAGCCCAGCCAAGCAGGAAGTTGTTGTTGGGCATCAAGCAGGACTTAGAATTCAGGACTTGGCACGCATTACTTGTGAGAGTTGCGCTGGGAGGAGCGGAAGATCTTTCTCTCTCTCTCTCTCTCTCTTTCTCTCTATCTCTGAATTCAGGACTCATTAGCGTTGGCTGGCCAAGGTGCTAGACGAAGTTGTCACTCACTCTGGGGTACTGAGGGTGTTGTGTGCTTGTCGCTTTGTTTGTCTGCTTCATCTACGACAACAGCAGCCAGCAACAACATTAAATTCATTCTATTTGCCAGCAGCATTTGTATGCAGAGATGTGAAAGAAATGAAGAGGCGAGTAGAGGAGAGGAGAGCAGTGGAAAAATATATATAACAAGTAAGAAAGCTACAGTCGAGTGAACTCGACTGTGAGATACCCGCTACCCATTTTGAATAAAAGCAATATATTTTGCGGTATTATTCTCAAAATATACCAAATATACTGCAAAAATACTAAAAATATACAAAATAGTATATGTGGTATATTGATATAGTACCGCATTCAAAATATAGCCAAAGCAACTCAGACCCCTAGTAAGTAGGCGTTTTTGCCCATACAAAAGCATTTCTTTAATAACTTCGACAATTTTTATCTGATCGCAACCAAATTTTCAGGGATCATAACTACTATAGTTATTACCGTATATACCAAAATTCGTAACCCTAGCTTTAAAATTACGCTTGTTATTCGATTTTTTTGATTTGCAGGGGCGGAAGTGGGCGTGGCAAAAATTTGAAACAAACTTGATCTGCGTGCAAACATAACAAATGCTGTCGAAAAAAAATTATAGCTCTATCTCTTATAGTCTCTGAGATCTAGGTGTTCATACGGACAGACGGACAGACGGACAGACGGACAGACGGACAGACACACAGACGGACAGACGGACATGGCTATATCGTCTCGGCTGTTGACGCTGATCAAGAATATATATACTTTATAGGGTCGGAGATGCCTCCTTCTACCTGTTACATACATTTCCTGCCGGCACAAAGTTATAATACCCTTCTACCCTATGGGTAGCGGGTATAAAAATGTTGTACACTCTATTGACAGTTCACTGCACGACACTTGACTGTTTGAGTTGGCATTCAAAACAACACCAACACGCACACACACACGCACACACAGAGTAGTCACAGCTACAGCTGCTGAGAGCAACACTTTTAAGCAAACAAAAAAACACAAACACAAACGCAAACACAAACATTGGCTCCAACGGACACAGCGCATACTTTCTTCAGCCGCAGTCAACGTGCGAGAGGCTTGAGTTGCAGTTGCAGTTACTGTTGCAAGTTGCAAGCAACCAGCAGCCAGCAGCCAACAACAGCAGCAGCAGCAGCCAGCGACAACACGTCGCTTTCAACAATGCAAGTTAATTAAAGCGCAATTAAACAGAGTCCACGTCAAAGCAATGAGCTCAGCTGTACTCGTAAATTCATGCACTGAGCGAAAAGTCGAGGCACAACACAAAAAAACAATTCGTAATTAATAAGTAATAAATAAATTTGTTAAGTATAATGAACAAAAATTGCACCAACTTAAAAAAAAATTATGACACCATATCAAACTGATCACTAATGACTCAAAATTAATTAAAGAAGTAGAAAAATTATTCTAAATTATTACAGAAAAAAAAAACAAAACAAAAATTATAATGAATATTTAATAAACAAACATGTTGATTGAAATAAAAAAAAACTGGCACACTTTTTAATATTATTGAATGAACATTGATAATGAGATTAGCATTTTAACAAATTTTAGAAATTAAAAAATCGTTTAAGAAAACTATTCGAGATTTTGTAGAATTAGATTCTGTATTATTCACGATACTATTTCAAAGATCGTTTGTATAACGGTCATAACCAAAGATTTTAAATAAAAACAATGCTTTCAAATACCAAAGATTATATTTGGTATATTAGTAACTTTAAAATTCCACATATACCAAAGAGTACAAATTTCGGTATTATTCATAAAATATATCTAAAAATATACCAAAAATATTAAAATATACTGAAGGCTATATGTGGTATATTAATATGCTATCACTATAAAAATGTAGAATAGAACACAATATATACTAGATTGTCAATCAAATCAGCTGTGATTCAATTGAATTAACCGAGTTTTGCAATATAAAATGATTTGTTAAAAACCTAAAATTTGTATCAAATTTGTGTCAACTGATAAACAATTTTTTTTTAATTAAAATAATTAAATATTTAAAAAAAAAGGATTTCTTAATATTATTTAAATGAAAAAAAAGTATATTAGTTTTATTTAAATATTTTTGTATAAAATTATGGTATAAGAATAGTTTTTATTTTTTATTTTTATACTATTTTTTATTATTAATAGGTATGAAAATAATTTTTTAAATTGTACTATTTATGATAGTAAATAATAATGATGTAAGGGACAGACTAACATGCCGTGATTTCAAAGCTTTCAAAGATTTCAAGGCTTCATATTTATTGGAGTAATTAATATAAATCCTTCAAAGTACTACCAAGATTAATAGTATTGTTATAACACTTGCGATTAATAGGGCAATAATCTACGAACAACGCAGTAATAAAATGGGTAAATCAGTTGCTATTCAATAGTCAACAACCAATCATTAACTGAATAATACACAAAACCATATCAATAACAGTAATAAATGAATAAATACACATTAATAAAGTGCTTATAATACTTACTGCAAATCGTATTAGCTGTGTGCACAAACACAGTAAATCACTTTCAATTCTTTAGTCATAATACAGACTATTAATAAAATACTCAATGCAAATCTTGTAACAATAAAAACGCCAATGGTTATGACACGCTTAACGTCAATATGAAAGCTCATTTTAATTCTACATACAGCTGTGCCCATTGAAATAGCAGTGCAGACGACCTACACATTTAAAGTTGAAAAATATTATTATAAACACAACTTCGAGACAAAATTTTTTTATAACAGCTTAATATATTTAATTTGCGATAATTAAACATATTTTTCATTTTGGATAATTCAATATTTTTCCGAATGTGGATGTTAACATATGAAAATGTCCGTATTATGAAGACCATTGAAATAGCAGTGAAAAAACAAAAATGTAATAAATTTCAAAAAATCTTATAAATAACTTAATCCTTCTAAATTTCGAGTTGAATACGACCTTATAATTTGTTGTGTAGCCTTTATTGGCTATTAGAGCCTCACAGCTACGTGGCATGGAGTCCACCACGTCCTCGCAACGCTTGCAGGGATTCTGGCCCTATACCTCCTGTACAACTTGTCAAAGGTGTGGCTTAGATGTCGGGGATTTCTTGGCAACATAATGCTTGAAGTCCTCCATCAGTTCCCAATCGGATTTAAATCCGGGAACTGTGCTGACATAGCATTACATCAGTTTTTTCATGACCAAACCACTCCGTGACCAGTTGGCCGGTGTGTTTAGGTTTCGTGGCTCTGCTGAAAAGTCCATATTGAAGGGGCATTTCATCCTGAGAATACTTCAGCATGATGTTTCTTAATATATTTTCAAAGATTTCTTGGTCTATGATCTCATCGATCATATTTATAGGTCCCACACCACTGTATGAGAAACATGCCCATATCGTGATTTTAAGACCACCATGTTTAGCGGTCTTAAGGGTATGGTTTAGGTCATTTTAGGTGTTTGGTAGTCAACGGACATATTGTCTTGAACTTTTCTAATAATTAACACCAGTTTAGACGCATTTGTCCAAAGGATATTACGCCATTTGGAAAATGGCCAGTTCAAGTGGCGCTTGGCAAACTCCCACCTCGCTTTGAGATGTCTATAACCAAGTAATTGCACCTTTTCTGGACTTCGGGTATTCAAATTTGTATCCACCAGTCTTCGGCCAATAGCCACTTCACTGATTCCCCAACTCAGCCCTGCTTTAATATCCCTAGAGGATGCAAAAGGATTAGTTTAGCTGAAGAGCACTATGCATCGGTCCTCTAAAATTGTGTTTTTGTATCGCACCACGGTTTTCAGGCTTTGATTTATAATTTATGTCATTGAAAACCATTTTGGTAAAACATTTTAGGCGACACAGAACTTTTTTATACAATTTTGCTCCTTCCTAAGCTCAAGAAAGGACCTCCTCTCTACATTGGACCAGTTAGGTCCTTTACACACTAAAATTAAATTTTTTTTATAGTTATAGTGCATTGTCGTATAAACTACAATAATAAACCAAATTAAACTCACTTTTCATTAAATTAAAAACAATTTCGGCTTTTTTAGTGGAAGAAAAGAAAAAACTGCTATTCTAATGTTCAGCCCAAAAGTGGTGCACTTGGGTAAAAATATCAAAATTTCAGAAAAACTGATCAAATCTAACGGGGTTTTTGCTGTTTTCTTATCTTTATGCATTATTTTACAAAAACAATGTGCTAGCGATCAACTAACAAAAAGGAATAACCAAAAAAAACGGTTACATAGTCTTTTCTCTGTCGCACTGCTATTTCAATGGGCACAGCTGTAGATGTTAATGCTAATCCCATTGCAAATAAAAAAGAATCAATGCCAGAGCACTTGCAATGATCTTGAAATGGTAACGATACAAGAATGGTATTCATTGTCTTCTCTCTCTCTCTCTGGGGGCGATTAGTCTTGATCACTTTTAGCACCTGGCTCCCAGAAAAGGAATTTATGAGTCGCGCACTCGCAGCTGATCGAGTTGCGAGTTGCGCGTTGCAAGTGGCGAATGAGATTAGCATATTAGGCATACAACTCTCCACAGTCTGTGATTGCAAACTGGGCATCTGGAGTCAAACATTAGCAGCAATTTATCAAATGGCGGCCAACTGACTCTGCGATGGGGCTGCGATGGGGCTTCGCTGGCGTGCCGCAGATTGTTGGCCACGTTTTCCAGCTGGCAGCCAAAGACAAGTTGAAGCTGCTGATGCTGCTGCTGCTGCTGCTAGTGCTGTTGACCACAGCATTTGACCAATGAGAGAGTGCAAGAAGCGGGAGATTTCTGGCTCAAGTTTTCTGCATAGTCGGGCAATAGTTTGCATGCAAAAACTTTTTCAGCTGCTTGTAATTATTTATAGCACCTCGAAGAGGAAGCCTCTGCCTCTGCCTCCCTCTGCATTCTATAATTGTTAAGAGTTGCTTTGATTTTGTTGCCAACACAACAAAACAAAAAAAAATTGCTTGCATATAAATGTGGCAAGACCAATGTTGTGCATTCTGCGACAGGGCTCGAGAGGAGGCAGCTTGGTCGGTCAGCCAACAACAAACAAAAGTTTTTCGACAAAAACTTTGCACAACAGAATGCGAAACAAACACAACATAAAAATAATAAAAACAAAGAGCAAAGAATACCAAAAAAAAAAAACGCAGCCGGAAATAAATTCTAATCTTTTCGGAAGACGCTTTTCTTTCTACTTTTGCTGCCTATAAAAAGGGGAAGGTGGTTGTTGCAGGAGGCAGGACAGGTGCATGCGTCATCCGTTGAAAGGTTAAAGTATGCGCCACAAAGTTGTAAATAATTTCGGGTTTGGCTTTTGGCTCAACTAAAACTTGCCCAGCAACCTGAGCAAATATCAAACGTGCATCGAAGATGTGGACACAACAACAACAAAAAAAAACTCAGCTTTTTTGGGGAGTGGAAGCAGCCATGCCACATTCCACGCCTCCAGCCTCCCCCCGCAGCCACTGTGGCAATTAGTGGCTTTGACTTGTATCTGACTCTCAGTCTCTCAGTCTCTCTCTGCTCCCATTTGGCTCTACCTCTTGCATCTGCATGTTGTAACTGTAGCTAGAACACTGTTTGCTGTATTTAGAGCTCGAACTCAAAGCTGGAAGCTGGATTTTAGCTGCATGCGGCTTTTAGCTGTAGCTGTAGTTGTAGCTGGTGTGCCTTGACAGGAGGCGCACAAAAATTAGTGGGCCAATCTGCTGTTGCAAAGCCGAAATGCAAGCGAAGCCTCAAAGACCGCAGAACAGAAATTGAGGTTGGGTTGGTCGCTCGTTCGTTCGTTCGTTCGCTCGCTTGGACGTGGCGCCGCAACGTGCCACACCGTGCCGCGCACTGTGGCAGTTGCAACTCTGCCAGAGCCGTAAACCAGTTTTGGCGCCAAAAGCCGACAAACTTTCAATTTCGAAACGCCGCAGCCAACGAGCAAAAAGGTTAAATGTGACTCTAGCAGGCGACCAGCAACAGCAGCAGCAGCAACAACCACAACAAGAACAAGGCAGAAAGCCACAGTGAAGTGTGCTCGACTGTGAGATACTTGCTATCCAATCTCTAATATTATTTAAATATACCTAAAAATATATGGAGAAAATTCTTATAAATACCAAAGGCTATATATGGTATATTAATATACAATCGCATTCAAAAGATACCATAGAGAACAACAAATATCGGTATTATACTCAAAATATACCAAAAGAATATACCGAAATTATTTGGTTTATTAATATACCATAACATTCAACAGATACAATAGAATACAAAATGATTGCGATAGTATTCCAAAAATATACCAAAATAATATACCGAAATTATTTGGTATATTAATATACTATAACATTCAACAGATACAATAGAATACAAAATGATTGCGATAGTATTCCAAAAATATACCAAAATAATATACCAAACATAAACTAACATATACTGAAGGCTTTATGTCTTACATAAATATACTATAACATACAAAAAGGTACCAGGGAATAATACATAATTGCGGTATTACTCTTAAAATATACCAATTTAATATACAAAAATACTAACATATACCGAATGCTATATTTGGTATATAAATATATGATTATAATCAAAATATAATATAAAGTACAACATAATTGCGGTAATGTTCTCAAAAATATACCAAGTTAACATACCAAAAAATCTGGCATATACCGAAGGCTACATTTGGTATATCAATATACTGTTACAATCAAAATATAACAAGGATAAGAATATGTGCCAGATTGTCAGACAAAGTAGGACGGACAAACCAAAATCATTTTTGCTTTTTACGCTGATCAAGAATATATAAATTCGAATGTATATATATATACATATAAAATGCATTATATGGATCGAAGATGCATCCCTCTCTGCCTCTTTACATACATTTTTAGCCGGCACAAAATTATAATACCCTTTTTCTCTATGGGTAGAGGGTATAACAACAGCGGCAGCAGCAGCCACAACAACTGCAAACTGCATCAGCAGCAGCAGCTACAGTTACAGACTCGTTCAACTGCAGCTTGAGACAATGGGGCAAGGCATTTGCCAAGCTAATGCGAGGCAGGCCAACAGGGGAAGTGAAGAGGGGAGGCAACTCAGTTGGTTGGGGTTTGGCAGGCCTGACAAGCCACTGATAAGCCCGCGTGTGCGAAAATTCGAAATAGGTTTTTGGGTTCGGCTTCTCTTTTTTTTTTGTGGCTGCGTTTTCGGTTTCAACTGCCCCTCCTCTACTTCTGTTTCTTCTTCTTCTTCTTCAACTTCTCGCTGTCGCTTTCTGTTTGTGGTCGGTCTTCTGATAAAAATTTTCATTTTTTTCCAAGTATTTTTTTCTTTCTCTTTTTGGTTTTCTCATTTTTGCATAAGCATAACAAATGATGTAAGCGTAAAGCACAAGACAGCCAGCGCCCGCCATGAGATAAGACTCTGGTTTTGTGCAACAGCAGCAGCAGGAGCGTCAAGGTGGAAGACAAATTGTCTGCACAACCAATTGATGTGGCAGATACCATAAAGGCAGTCAACAGTCAGTAGTCTATAGCCAACCCACAACTCAAAAAAAAAAAACACAAAAACAAAATTAAATGTATAATTCACATTTGCAGAAATCAAGCAAAACAAATCCTTCAAAAATTTTGTCTGCTTTCATAATCATAACTTACAATTCTGTGCGATGAAGATTGTCCAAGAAATCTGTAAACAAATAAAGTAATTTTTATAATTGTTTAAATAAAAATATCAATAATAATATAATTGTAATTACGATTCAAAGGACTCAAGTGTTTAAAGCATGAAAATAATGGAAATAATTAAAATGTTTAAGTATTTAAAACTCTAATATTAAATATTAAATCTTATATTGAAATACTAAAATAAAGAGTTCAAGTGTTTCAAACAATTAATATAAATGACAAGTCAACAGAACTAATATTTAAACATTGAATGTTTACAACTATAAAATTAATAGAATAATTACACGGTTTCTTTACTTAAATAATTTTGGAAAAAGTTCATTAACAGTTAAATTGTTCTAATATTTATGATAAGTATTAATTCTTTAAATATTTTAATAAAGAGTGTCAGTATTTTAAACTAGAGACAATAAAACCAAATTAAGTTCAAGTATTGAAGCTATAAATTCACAAAAGTAATTTAAAGTTCTAATATTTAAATACTTTTAAAAAGAGTTCAAGCATTACAAGCTCATAGCATTAACAGTTAAATTGTTTTAATATTTATGATAAGTATGAATTCTATAAATGTCTTAGTTTAAAATACTGAAACAATAAAAACAACTTAATTTCAAGTATAACTATAAATTCAGTAAGTCATCAGAAGTTTTAATATTTGAATACTTTTAAAAAGAGTTCAAGTATTTAAGTTCAAGAATTGAAAGAACAATTTACTTGTTTTTTTTTTTATTTAAATACTTTAATAAAATGCTAAAGAATAATACAATCAAATAACAATTTCACTGTACTACAAATTCAAACTAGAATTGTTCCTAAACTTAACTTAAATACTTTAAGAAAATATTCACGGAACTAAAGCCATAAAATAAAGGACTAATTAAACTTTTCTTATATAAACTTAATTTAATAAAGTGTTCATGAAAAATTATGGATTAAAATAACGATTTACCTTTTCCTTTAAAATTAGGTACGCAAAACTATTTAATTGTTAAGCTTAAAGATTTGATGAAGTCTAATGAATTGAATTATATATTTGAATGTATGCATTAGGAGATGTTTAAGATAAAAACAATAAAATTGACTAAATATTTGCTCAACGATTTGATTAAGTAAAATTAATTGATTTCGATTTAAAGTTATTTAATAAATACAAATAAAGTTGTATGCATTATTCAATTTAAAAATGTTAAAAGAGGTTTTAAGAAACAAAAACAATAAAAATGGCAAAAGTATAAAACCAAATTAAGTAAATGAAAATCGTTTTGCTTTTGTAGACGTTTAAAATCGCGCGACTTGCTCAAAGACTTAACTAAGTAAAATTAATTGATTTCTAAATAAAATCATTCAAACAAATACAAATAAAATTCAAGGTATGCATTAAGCGATATTTAAAATAACTACAATAAAATGGACAAAACTTAAAAGCCGAATAAAGCAAAATTATTTGGAGGCGTTTAAAATCGCGCGAGAAACGCGCGCGTGCGCATCCGTTAAAAAAAAAACTGAGCGACAATTTGTTATGTTACCAATTGTTGGGGCAGATGGCGACAAAAGCAAAATAGAAATAGAAAAAAATAGGAAAACAAAGACGAACAGTTGAAATTAGTCAACGTTCGAATTTGGCAAACAGATCGTAAATCATTTGCAATACACTCGGCACATTTTCAGTATTTTTTTTTTTTTTTTCTGTTTTTGGTGGATGGGATGCAAATGGTCTGTGATTTGTGCCTCTCCACAATAACCCAAAAAGAAACCTTAAAATCTGAGATTTGAAATCCAAGTTAGAGAGAGGGAACGAAGAGGTGTTAAAGCATCATCATCATCATCATTTTGGTTGCTTGCCTTCTTCATCTTTTTGTTTTTATTTTCTTTTTTTCTCGTGTGATAATCAAAAAAGAAGACACATATTTTATGGCCACGCCAAGCGATGATAATTTTGTAGTTGTTGTTATTGTTGTTGTGGCTGCTGTGAAATATTTAAAGCTCATATTTAACACATATTTTATATGGCACTTTAAGATGACTTTAAGATATATTTTAGTGTACCATTTAAAGTAGCACAGCAATTTGTTACAGACCAACTCGCACGTCACATGGCTCTAGAGTGTTTGTGTGTGTGTGTGTGTTTATTTACAATATGTGGGAATCTTCTGGCATGCCAAGGTGTTACACACGCAGACAGACAGCCAGACAGACAGACAGACAGATAGACAGACAGACAGACAGACAGCCAGACATTTCATTGCATTGTTTGGCATCGAATTTAATCAGGATAGATTGAAACTTTTGACTTTAAGCAACACTAAATAAATGCAATTTTAATTCAATGCCATCTCAACAGCAAGTGCTCAGATACATTTGTATCTGAAGCACACACGCATACTCACTACAAAATTATCATCAAAAGTATTTATTCAAGCATTGCATTTGCAACTGCAAATCTGTGTCTTGTTTGACGATTTAATAGCCGAGTGTGTTCTTGATTTTGCATTAAAGTCGCAGGGGTATCGCTTGATGTGTGTGTGTGTGTGTGTGTGTATTTGTATCTCAAGGTGTGAATCGATAGTTGATATGTAGCTGAGTGCATATCAAAAAGATAGTTTACACTTGTTTCGTCGCTTCACTTTTGATCTCACATAGAGACGCATTTCTTTAGCTGATTACTGATCACACTCAAGTATCTTCTCAGCCTTTGATTGGCCTCAACTTATGCGGCGAATGTCGCGCAGCGTTTTATAATTTGTGCGCGCTGCTTTAATTACATCAGAGTTCTTTTAGGTATTTACTTTGCTTTAGCTGCTAAACTGTGCGAACATTTCTCTCTCTCTCTCTCTCTCTCTCTCTCTCTCTCTCTCTCTCTCTCTCTCTCTGTTCAACAATTGAATAACTTGAACTCGTTTTGTAGTATTTGACTTTAGAGTTCTGTTCGCATTGGCCGCACCTTTTGGCCAGCCATCAACTTTATAAGCTTCGCCTAGACAAAGAGAGAGAGAGGGAGAGAAAGAGATGCCATGGACCTTGGGAAGCTGCAGTTTTTTGTTTGAGTGGCAGACGCAGTTCGCAAAGGAAGTGCACAATTAATCTGAAGCTTAATTAGAATGCAAGTGAAGTGTCTACGCGGACTTGTCTTTGGCTTCAAAAAACTTTTGATGTGGCCAACGCAACAAAAAAAAAAAAAAAAGATAAAAAAATGAAATGAAACGAACGCGAAAAGTTTTCCTTTGTCTACGCTGCAATTGTCGCTTGTCCTGTGTGTCATGTCCTTTGCAACGCAATTGACAGCAAATGAGTGCAAGTAGTGACAAGTGTCGTGCAGCGTTTTGTTGCACAACATTTCGACAAAACGCAAATCAACAAGAAGAAGTGCTTTGCTGCAGCTGCTGCAGCAACGTTTCGATGGCAAACCAAATATTGAGATTCATAAATGTGTGCAATACTCTTTGACTCAATTTCTACCAAAGATGTGTGCTTAATACCTTTAAATATGGTTTTCAACAGGGTATTCTGCAGTTGTTAAAAGTCTTTTTCATTGTAATACAAGATCACAGCAGCTGCTCTGATGCGTGTCTGCCAAATGAAGTTGCGAATGCAAATTGTGCGATTATGTGAACAACTAGCAACAACAATAACCAAACAGACAAAAAGAGAAGGAGAGCGACTACAAACAACAACAATAATCATGCTGAAAGTGGTGGAAATAAAAACAAAATTAAGATTCACATAGTTATTTCTATTACACTGCTGCTTGTCTAAGTTTAGTTCGGTTTAGTTTTCAGTTTATTTAGCTGTGTGTGAAAAGTCAAACAACAACAGCAACTACAACTACAACAATAAAGCAGCCAAGTGCTGATGTTGCTGCACTGTGGGCGGATTTGCTGTGCTTCGCTGTGTGAGAAAGTGAAAGTGCAACAGGGCGAATGAGCAATGCGTACACACACAGAGTGAAGTAACGAGGCAGCAAAGCACAGTTCCGCAAACAATGCGCAAGCATAGAACTCTGCGGCAAAGAAAAGCAAACTGAGCAAGCCAAGTGCACAGCCAAAAAGTGAGAAGGTGCTAAGCAAGTCAAGGAGCCAAGTGGGGTTGGGTTGGGTTACGTTGCCTCTAACAAAGCTAATCAACTGCATTTTACGAGCACATTCTCAGATGCCAAAGTGATGCAAGTTTTGAATAATAATGATACAAATTAATCAAATTAAACCATTCAAACATAGAGTCAAATAAAAGACTTATGTTCATCTCAATTCCAAGAAGAATAACACCAACTTAATTTGGTAAAATTATCACATTAAATTAAGACTTCCAACACTAAATTAAGACTTAAGACTATACCAACATACCATCCCCATTGAAACATTCAAACTCATAAGTTTGAATGGAACCAGAGATCTTTGCATTTAGGGTTGAGTTAGAAATTTTACATAATTTATATTATCACTCAAGTGTAATGCATAATACTATGTTAAATGAGCAACCTTTCGAAATATATTATAAAACTAATGATATCATTAAATGCAAGTTTAGAATACATATATACATATATGTATATATTCTTTAATGAGAAAAGCGCGAATTGGAAATTATTAATAAGATGCAAAAGTAAAGCAATGATTGCAATTATGAAGCTTTTGTTTATAATAATGATGTAAATTAAATAAATTCAATTATTTTGAAGATTAGCAAACACTTTCTTTGATGTCACTTTGTTTAGTCGCATGTTTATTGAACAATATTTAGAGTCATGTTGAAAAACATGATAATAAATAATAACCAAAATATAAATTCTTTAATGAAATTTAACAAAACTGGGAATAAGATGAACTCTGTTGAAATAAGTTTATTATAATGATACAAATTCAAGAAAACTTGTAGTAAGAGAAAACTTTCATTGATCTCACTTTGTTTAGTCACATTATTATATATTTTATTCTTATTTGTATTAAATCTAGTAATAAATGTTAAATTTAATTACACAGTCAATAAAGTGCTGTCCACTGGTGTTTGGTCATATTTATTTTTAATAATATTTACAATTGAGAAATAGTTTGAATAACTTTATTTCATAACAAACACTTTTATTTAACAACAAGAAAGAAACGCAATTAACAATTAGAAATTTAATTAGATCTTCTAAATGATATTCATTTTATTTCTATTTATTTTTGTGTAAAACAATACGTTAAACCCACATTTGAACAAAGGCATTTTTATTTCGGCATTGACAACCATATATAGAGTCGGCTGGCAATATGCTAGACATAAATCAGCGAGAGTGCGAAAAGCTTGTGTGATTAAAAAATACGAGTACAACACACATTTCGGTTTGAGGGCGCAAACAAATTACAAATAGCAAATCAGAAATCACAAATCAGAGAGAGAGAAAGGGAGAGAGACGCTGCGAAAAATGCGATTCGATTTACAATGACTTAATTGATTTTCTTTATCAAATTGCTTGAAGATTATTTATGACGGTATTCAATTCGAAAAGCCCGGCATCAACATAAAGCAAACTCAATGACAGACATTTGACCAAAAACGGCAGCAAAATGCGAAGCAACATTTTCGGGGGCGCCTACAACTCCAACCGAAAACCGAAAACCAATATCCAAAACAAAGCAACAACAAAAAAAAGAAGAAAAAAAAATCGAAAATAAAAATGAAACAACAAATAAAAGTGCAGTTGAATTTCTGTTTCTGTTTTGTTTGCCATAAAAATCAGGTAGTAAATAAGAAGAATAACAAACCCGACAGCAGCAGCAACAAATTTAAATTATATGCGCAAAAGAATATATAAAAATCATATTAAAAAATACGAAGAAGACAAACAAAAAAACCATACCGAAGAAACTTCGAAAAAAAAAATCAGAAAAATTAAATAAATTTGAACAAAACAACCAAAATAAAGACAGAGATATGAAAACGGCAGACGTAGACTTGATTAAAGTTGAAGCTGGCGACACAATAAAATGTGCTTATAATTTTGTATTCATATTAAGCATTTTGAACAGCTTGAACATTGAAAAGACCAACAACAACAACAACAACGAGAACGATAACCACAACGAACAACCGCAAATAGTGGACACGAGGTTTCAAAAAGTTGGTCAACATCAAGCAGAATAAACGGACTAAAGTTGAAAAAGACACCGAGTTGCGTATACTCTTTATAAAGTAAATGAATTAAAGTAAATTATTTATATAATTATTTATTAATTATATATAATATTTGTTTTTTAGGAATTAAAAGTACACTTAGAATTCTCAAATTATTCTCCTTTTAATTTTAGAAATATTTTTGCATACTAATTGCTTTGCATTTCCAAACAGAGCTGCCAACTTGCTATTTAGCTATTTCAAATTATCTCAAAATTCACAGAACAACTTCGGAAAAGTTAAGTGTAAGATAAGACCTTAACACACAGACGAAAAACTGCACCTTAACTCTAAAATTATATTCATTAACTTGATCGTCTTCTTTATAAATATTTTGTATTTACAAATAGACCTGCCAACTTGCTATTTAAGCGCTAACAAACGCCAGACGAGTGCTAGATAACACCTTAACTTACAGCTGAGAAAGTATTAACTTTTAAAATATTGCTGTTCCAGCTTTCGAAATAGAGCTGCCAACTTGCTATTTAGGCGCTACCACTCTTCAACCAAAATCACCCCAAAATTCACATCTTAGCTTAGGTATAAATTAAGTGCAAGATGAAACAAATTATTTTATAAATATTGCTGTTCTACATTTTGAAAAAGTGCTACCAACTTGCTATTTAAGTCTATTTAGGCTCAAATCACCTCAAAATTCACAGCTTACCTTAGGTTAAGTTAGATTTAAGTGCAAAATAAAATCTTAGCATGCAGATCAGAAACTACACCTTAATCGCAATTCTCCCTTTTTTTTTTTTGGTTTTGTTTAAGCTAGCGATAAAAATAAATATTTGTCTGTGCCAATTTGTAGAGGCGAACAGAGCAGAAGCAGAAGCAGCAACAGCATATGGGGCACACGAACTGAATGATATTGTTATTGGATTCATCTGTGATTTGTATAGGGCATTATTATATATAGAGAGAAACTCGTTTCGAATCGAATTTTAGCTGTGCGTTTGCTCGTTTTATGTTTTTGTTATTGTTATTAGCATTTTTCTCTGTCATTTGCTGTTGTGAGTGTGTTTTTTTTTCCTTCGTTGCTGTTGCTGCTACTTGTTGTTCTTGTTGTTGTCGTTGTTGTTTTTGCTGTTGCTGTTGTTGTTATTATTGCAATAAAATAAAAACAAATCCAAAGTTATAGCCAAGAGTTGTGGGGCAGGTTTTTATCTTGTCGCCGTCGCCGTTGAAGACGCAACGCCCACGCGACCAACATTTTTTCATGTCTCGCGCATTTTGTTGGCTGCTGTCGTTGCGCATACGCCGCGTGGTCCATGGCACCGACACCGACACAGCCACAGCACAACGTCGCCTTTTGATTTGGCTGCCCGATTTCAAATCATAAAGACGCACAAAACCCGTTGCTCGCACACACACACACACACACACACACAATATAATACAAAGTGAAAAAAACAAATACAGAAAAAAAAATTCAAAGTGTTACATGACAATTCGTGCAGGTGTCATTGAGACTTGCGAATGATTTGGCGCCAGTTTATGGCATTAAATGACTGTCAAACAGCACGCACAACAACAACAATAACAAGAACTTGAGCAACAACAACAACCGCAACAACTACAATAGCTTAAGCAGTCTAACAATTTTGTATCTTACTTGGAATTATGTTAAAGCAAATCTTGACAATTTACGAGTATTAATAAATAAAATAAAAAAAAAGCCGAATAGAAAATGAAGATATCTAAAAGTATTTTCGATGAAATATTTTCAAAATATTTGTGAGACTTTGTTTGCATTTTTTTGTGACATTCAGAATGTTTGCTTGAAAGTATATTTCAAAAATCATTTTCTAATTATTTATGTGTTAAAGGTGTTCTCATTTGCCGTTCAATTTGTATACTTTTTTATTTTTTATATATTAAATTAAATTTATTAACGGTTTGTTAAGGTTAAGTTGATAGATTTGCCGATAAATTTTGTATCTTTAATTTGTTTTGTATTTTTAATTGACTGAAACTAAAAAATATGAATAAAAATAAAATTATTTCTAATTGTTTTCATTATATATAATTTTCTTAATATATATACACATCTTATTACGTAGCTATTTGCTCAAGTACATAGGTTAATCCTGTGCTTAACCTTTACCTTTATATAGATTTAATTGATGGAACATTGCAGTTTAAGTTGAAGTTAGTTCAAGCCTTAACAAAAAACATAGAACTTAGATTTAAAAAGGTTTAAAAAAGTTATGCCATAATTTAATTTCTTATTTCTCTTGTTTAAAACTCCGTTAAAAGTGTTATAGATTATTTGTTTAATTTTGCATCTTTAGTAGTAAATATAATATATGAAATTATGACAGTTAACGTATGAGCTCAAAATTAGTCTTACCAATATTATCAAACAGAAGTGTTTTAAAAATATTTTAAAATTGTTTATCTTAAATTTTTTTATATGATAAATACACATCTATTTATTTGTCGCTATTGAACGTTAAACGTGTTCCACATTTGTTGGTTGAATTTAGCCCTTCGGATATTTTTGGTACTTTCGCGGTATATTTTTTCAGTATATTTTCAAATTAATACCGCACTGTTTTGCTTTTATTCAAAATAGAGAGTATCTCACAGTCGAACGCACTCGTCCATAGATTTCTTACTTGTTGAATATATAAAAGTATTTGTCATAAATCATTTTCATTATTCTATATACACATCTGATTATTCTACGCAGTTATTTGCTCTAGTTTGTTAATCCGTTAAATGTGTTCCACATTTATTGTTGAATTTTGTATCTTTACCTTTTATACATATTCAATTGACAGACAGTTGATGTTTGAGTTCAAGTTTAGACTTGCCAAGAAACGAAAACGCAATAAAAAAAAAAAAAACAGAAGAAACAATGTTGAAAATTCAGTTTCGCGATAGTCTTTGAGTCTCGCAGTTTGCTCATCATCAAATGCTTTGAGCCTTGAGATGTATTCAATTTTATGTTGTTGGGCAATTTGTTTGTTCTTTTTCGTTGGCTTTGCGCTTTCAGGTCAAAACTTTGGCACATCGTAAATTATATTCAGTGGAAGTAACAGCAATAGCAACAGCAACAGCAACAGCAACGGCGAAACCCAAAAACAACTGCAGTGAAACTTGGCGCCTCAAACAAAAACTCGTAAATTTTCATAATTGCATTTAGGGCAGCGGGGGAGGAGGGGAGGAGGGGCAACACACGTGAGCGAGAGCGAGAAGGGAACATGGAGAGATGGACTGACGCGATGCGCACATCTCTCGCTAGCAATGGATATCGCTTTAAGGGTCGCCGCCGGATTACACTAAACACATTTCCGCCGCAGTCGAAGCCGCAGCGGTCGGGACAGGGACCGAGACTGGGGCCAACGTGTCGTATGAGTAATGTCTCAGTGCAAAACTTGCGCCGGATGTGTAATCATTTTATCATATTACCCGTACCCGAGTCGTCGTCGTTGGGGTCGAGAGACCCTCTACACTACTCTCTGGCCATTACCACTATACACACACACACACACACATACACAGACTGGGCCAAGCTCGCGGCCTCTCGGCCAGTTGTTGGGAGAGCGGGGGCGAGCTCGGGCAGAGGCGCTGCTGAGGGACAGTTGGGGGCCAGCGGGCCACGTTTCGCTCGTTAAGTTCGTCATCATCGTCAGTGTCGACAGCGTCGTCGACGTCGTCGCAAATTCAATTAAATTAAATACATGGCAGCAGCAACAAGAGAGTGTATAAAGTCTGTCTCTGTCTGTGTGTGTGTGTGTGTGTGTGTGTGTTAGCAAGGGGTATGCGGGAGCGCAGGGGGAAGGTGGGAGGTGTGTAAGGGGCAACGACTATGTGAAAATTTTCGCACAGCAAACTAGCAACCAAGCGAGAGCCCACTTGTCTTGGGTCTTGCATTTAAATTTCCGCTGAATTGCCGCTGCCTGCCGAGCTGCTCTGCCTTGCCTGCTTATAAATCTTAATTAATTAAAGTACACACAACAATGAGCAAAATAAAACAACAACAACAGGCAACCGAAGTTGACACACTCTAAAAAAATTAAAGGTTAACAATATATTTGAATAAATATTGTACTAAAGAACAGCTCAAAAATTGAAAATGAAATAATATTTAAAAATGTTAACTATTTATTAGAATAAATATTGTACAAAAAGTAGCTCAAAAAGTGGATAACTTATAACGTAAAATATTAAAATGTTAACAATATATTAGAATAAATATTGTGCTTAAAGGCATCTCAAAAATTGAAAACAAAAGAAAAATAAAATATAAACAATAAATGGTAATTTAATCTAATGACATAGCTAACAGACTCTATATGGTATAACAACAGAAAGAACATGTAAGAAAACTGCAGTTGAGTGTGCTCGACTGTAAGATACCCCGGTATCCATTTCGAAAAAAGTCAAAACAGTGCGGTATTAATTCTAAAATATACCAATTTAATATATCGACATAATATTGAAAATATATCAAACGCTATATAATACTACATTCAAAATATACCATAGAGTGCACAATATACCAAATTGTCAGCTAAAGTAACTACAATTGATTCTAAAGCGGCGTTTTTCCCCTCACTAAAGTATGTTTTAAAGAACTTACACAATTTTTATCTGATCGCAAAAAAATGTTCAGATATCACAATGACAATAGTTATTATTGTATATACCAAAATTCTGGCTTTAAAATTACGCTTGTTACTGGAGATTTGTTTATTTGCGAAGGCAGAAGTGGGCGTGGCAAAATTTTAAAAACAAACTTGAGCTGCGTGCAAACATAACAAGTGCTATCGAAAAAAATTATAGCTCTATCTCTTATAGTCTCTGAGATCTAGGTGTTCATACGAACAGACGGACAGACAGCCGGACAGACAGCCGGACAGACAGCCGGACAGACAGACGGGCAGACAAACAGACGGACATGGCTAGATCGTCTCGGCTGTTGACGCTGATCAAGAATATTTGTACATTATAGGGTTGGCCTCCTTATGCCTGAGAATGTACATATGTTACATTTCCTGCCAGCACAAAGTTATAATACCCTTCTACCCTGTGGGTAGCGGGTATAAAAACAATGCTGACTCGAATTCCCGTTCTCTCTGGAGTTCTTCTCACTGTCTGTTTCTGTCAACACAACAACAGCAAGAACAACAGCAATGCGTGAGTCGCAGCATTGTCATCTTCATCATCTCCATCACCATAATCATCATCATCATCGTTTCGCAGCTTCTGCGACACAGCTTCTTTTTATTGTTTAGCCCATCGGCTGATCATCAAACGGCTGAAGAACAGTTAGCAGCAGCATTTCTTTCTGCCGGCCTTTCTGGACTTTCAGCTAAGCCGCGTCCATCTAATCGAAATGATTTTGCTTAATTCATCTTAATTAGAAGCGCTCAAACGGATGGGGCAAAGTTTGCTGACCGTTTCAGCTTCTGCTTTCTGTTCTCAGCTTCTGCCCACTTTGCAGCTTGCTGCTGCCTTTCAAAAGAGTAAATATAAATAAAAAATGAAATTATTTAAGAGCGTATCATTCGCCTGGCTATTTATTTTAATTTTAATTTGCGCTTTTTGCGCTTTTCATAATACACAGCAGCAAAGTGCCGTTAGTTTTTGTTAGTCTTCCCAACTTTGTCTTCCCTCTTCTCCGTGCTCCGCATCGACGCAAAAATTCTCAAGAAAGATGAAAGATGAAGCAACAGCTAAGCTTCCCTCTCACGTCCCCAATCTAAACGCACTTAAACAAACCGGAAAATAACTTTAATTTCTTGCTTAATCTAATCTAATAAACGAGCTTGATTGAGACGTTCCAATTTAAAAGTTTTTTTTTGCCTGGCCTGCGAAGCCATGTTGAATATTCTAATTATGGATAAGCTTCACGTTATTTCAATGATTTTTAGTGGGCTTTTAATTAACTTTTATTACTATTATGCAAATATGTAGAGGAAAAAATGCTAACGATTTGCTATGGCTGCGAATTATTGGTCGACTCATCAAGACAAGCGATTAATTTAGAATTCAGTCAGTGTAAAAAAATTCTTTACATACGAAAAATGTTTGTGGTTCAATTTTAATTGCCTAGCAATAAATACTTTTAATGTAATTCAAGAATATTTAGACAAAATCGAAATTGTGTTAACAACAAATATTTTTAACAATTACAAATTTCTTATTCCATTCCAATGTTTTGATATGTAAAATAGAATTTTATAAAAATTCAATTTATTTCTACAATATACCTTTTAAAAATTCAATTTTAAGCTTACTATCTTAAATTTTTTCTTACAATTGGAGGATATTTGATAAATTCTTTGGTGAAAAATTTCATTGAAACATTTTCAAAAATAAGTAAAGTTTATTCTTGTAAATATAATTAACTATATTTACTTTACATCCAATGTTACGTTCCTATTATTAATTATTATTAAAGTTCTTCAGATTTACCAAGTTTCTGGTTAAGCTAATTAATTTTTTAATTACAACCAGTTATTGGATAGTTTAAAAATTATTTTGATTTAAAAAATTTATGTTGTTTTTATTTTAAAATTTTTAGTTTTCTATAACTATGAATGAAAATATATATTTTACAAATTCATAATGGATATTATTAAATTAATCTCTAAATACTTGTAGCTTAAATAATTAAATTTTAGTTTATAATCATAGATTGTTTGAATTACTTCTTTAGTTTTTGAATCAGCTGAAGTTTTAATCAAATCTTATGTTTGTAAGAATGTTACTCTCAAGTGAAGTTAATAAAATTATAATAAAAATGTATGCACAGTCGAATTAACCACTTCATTTAGTTGTTTTGTATATTCAAAATTTACAAATAAAAGTTACCCTTAAGGCAAAAAATAATATTCAAAATACACAAATAAAACAGCATTAGCCTTCAGGCTATAAGGAATAAAATAATATGCTAAAATCGCGAATATTATTAAAATGATATTCAAACACTTGCCACCTGCGGGTGAAATGTGTATGTTTAGCTATCGAAGTAATTTCATCGAAATCTAATATCAATTGCCATTGATTTGATTTGCTTTGAGCTTGAGTTTGCTAAAAATAGTTGAAAGATTAAACGGAAATTTATTCAATTGGCAAATCGACGCAAGCATTTTGTCCTGCGGTCTGTTTGAGCAGAGAAATATATAATTTCACAGAGCTCCCCGATTTTCGCTGCTAAAAAGCAAATGCAACAGCGATGATTAAGATGATGATGATGGGAATGCCAACAGTGATGGTAGTGAGGGGGAGAAAGGGGTTCGCCACTGCTGACGTTAACATCGTCAGCGGCAACAAGTGTTGCACTTAATTTGCATGCAACATGCGACAGCTTACCGCTCTCACCACGCATTCCGCGACACCCTCAATTGTATGTGTGTTGGTGTGATGTTGCCCCTCTTCAGCTGTCATCTACTTCTTGGGCACCTTGGCAGCAGCAGAAGCAGCAGCAGCACTGAGAAGTAAACTCCCCTTGCAAGAAAAGATTTGCATACAATCAAAGTGAAACGAAATTGATTTGCCACTTTGCTGTTGCTGTTGCCGTCGCTGTTGCCGGTTTCAATTTAGCAAATGGCATCGCTCGGCTGCTCAATTATTAATTTTTGTCGCGTGCCGCCAACGCCACGGCAACTGATGTCGAAGCTGGCAAAAGACCTGCGAGAGAAGAAAAAGAAAAAGAGCCGACGCTGTGTTGAACTTGAAAAATGATTGCGCATAATTGAAATCGAAATGAAGCGCAGCTTTTTTGTTAATGTCAGACGTCAGTGGAAGCCGACGCTTCAAACCATAGTCGAAGACACACACAAGAGTCTAAACGGCTGACTCGGCCACAGTTCACAATCCTGCCCAGCAACCCAGCAACAAGAGCCGCATTTGCAACACCAACAGCAGCTGCTGCCACGCCAATTTGACTCGTTAGATACCCAGTGCGCAATGTGGCAAAGAAATTGTTTGCTTAGGGCAAAATAAATCAGAGAGTTGACTTTAATAAGGCGATTGAAAGGCATAACTCGCTTAGCGGTCATTTTATTTGCACTTACTGGCCACACTATGTAACACTTTTTTTTACTTAACAAACAAATCCAAGAATTATAATATTTAATTAGTGGTCATTTTATTTGCACTTAGTGGCCACACTATGTAACACTTTCTTTACTTAATAAACAATTCCAAGAATAATAATATTTAATAATGCGAAATAAACGCATAACTCGCTTAGCGGTCATTTTATTTGCACTTACTGGCCACACTATGTAACACTTTTTTTTACTTAATAAACAATTCCAAGAATAATAATATTTAATAATGCGAAATAAACGCATAACTCTCTTAGCGGCCACTTAACGTACACTTAGTGGCCACACTATGTAACACTTCTTTTACTTTGAACAATCGTAAGAAAATAATTAAAAACCAGTGTACAATATTCAATGCATACTGATATGACTTCACTTATCAAATTTGTACTTAAGTGCATACATTTTTCGTTTCCCGCACTTGCTGTACATTTAAACAGAGCGGACCAATGTAATGGTCACACAAAAGAATAAATAAGAGAGAGAGCTAAGTTTGTTTCACATAACATATCGATTTTACTATTTATTTATTTTAGTACTTTCGAAAAAAAATATATATGAGAAAATTTGTGTTGAATATACAGAAAAAAGCTTCTGGGCTTAACAAATTTGCACTTAACTGCCTATTTTTGTCAACTTGGAGATAAGGCCGTTAATATAAACTAAGTTTTTGGATTATTTCTTGCATTACACAATATATAGTACAAAAAAATAGAGTCCTTCTTCGCTTAACAAATATGTATTTAACTGCCCAGATTTTTAGAGTATTAAGTTTAGGCCATTAAGTGAGAAATGCATGCGGCTATCGTATTTGAAGAATACAAATTGAGCCTTTTCATTATTCGCTGCTTTAAATTACACAACACACAGAAAAAGTTATTTTTCGCTTACTGCTTATGCACCTAACTGCTTAATTTTTGGGGACGTAAGCTGAGGCCGGTATGTGAGATACGCTACGGCAATTGAAATTGAAGAAAATAAACTGGATTTCTTCATTATTTCATGCTCTCAATCAAGTACAGGGTAACTGACCTGCCATGCCTGAGACTTTAGGCAAGTTTCTACTCATTTTTATGATAAATGTGGGCGTTCAAGTTGCGACTTTTGGCAGCAGCACCTGTGCGTGTGGGCGTATAGCTCGCTAGGTGGCGCCACCTGCTCGCGCGTTCAGGATATGTTTGGATAGATGATGGCAGGGTGAGAGCGGAGTGGGGGAGTGAGAGAGCAGGTGGTTGTCATGTTAGCAACCTCTAGTTAAGTATGTCAACTTTGTTGCCCCACTCAATTTGTTAGATTTGTTAGACACGACTAGGGCCAAAAATAACGCGCACGCATTATTATCGATTGCCTAAGGATTTCGACTATATCTGTCCGTCTGTATGTCTGTCTGCTGCCTGCCACATCGAATGATAGTCGAAATAGACGATATATCTATGAATAGTCGCAGCAGCAACAACAACAACAACAACAACAATAACAAACCAGATGGCCCCATAATTATAATAAATATTTCAAAACACCAAAATGAAAAAAGCACACAAGAAAACCCGAAACGCCAAAGAAAAAGCACCAACAAATTTTTGTTGCTGGACAAGCGTGAGAATTTTACGTTTGGGTTTCTCAAACGCTTTGCAATTATATAATTAATTATTTAATTCAAAAGAAAATTGTCTGTGGCATGCAACCGATAGACAGGCAACGACCAGTCAGCTCCGGATGGTGGCTCAACACGCGGCCGGACAGACAGACAGACGGTCGAGAGCGATCGAGAGAGAGAGAGGGAGAGACTAAGAGACATATCGGGCAAAGGGTGTCCTGGGTTAAGTCCAGCAGACTGTGTCGTGTCTGTCGATGTCGGTGCGGAAAATGGCATTAGGCGATTCGATTGTCAGCGCTAAGAGAAAATTAACAAAAGGAATTTCCAATAGAATTCGTTGTGAGCTTAATGAAATTGTTGCATAACTTTAAAGGCAAGCGATGGCCAAACAATTGAATTCAAAGCGAAACTCAAAAGCAACAATCAAAAGTTTGCTAAATACGCGAAAGGAATTTCGTGTCCCTTAAAGATAGAAATGTTGATTAAATGGTAGTAAATTAATAAATTTTATTCTTATATTTGTTGGATATGCATCTGGCAATGCTAATAGTGTTTATCTGGGCACAATTGTCTACAAGTAATGAAGCTCTATATAATCCTTATGAAGTTAGAATCTGATCAAGTTGTTGAGTAAGTAAAGTTATTGATCTATAAAAGAAGCTTATTTGAAAGAATTTAACTTGCTGCATAAAATTCATATTCATATTCATATTTATATTTTATTTTGTTTCCATACAGATATTTATTTTTCTATTCAATACATTTTTTTAAATAAAGAAGAGGGTAGGCAAAAAGAAAGGTTTCAAAAAGCGAATAAAGAATTACTTATATTTTTCGTTGTCATTTAATGAATGAAGCAACATAAAACTGCGGAGTGAAATTTGCTCTTCAGCTAAAAAATACACTTTATATATATTTTCTTATAATTAAATATGCATTCTACTAAATAAATTGCCTTTTATATGAAAGAATGCAAAATAATTTAATACTTTAAAATACTGCACTGCATATTATTATTCACTATTATTATTATTTAAATTATTAAATAAATGAAATATAAATTTGTATGTAATAATAATAAATAAACATTTTTTTTATTTTAAATTTTGAGGTAGTGTAGAATCTGAACGTATTCATTGTCAATTTATAATTTCTTTTGAATTTAAATAATGCGCTGCAAGTAAAATATAAAATGCATTTTTCTTTTTCCTGATTTAACTATACAAAACGTAAGCTTAATTTATCTGAAGGACTCTTCACCTATTATTATCGATTACCATGTAATTTCAACTATTATAAAGCTTATCAATAACGAAGTACAACTTAAGCACTTCTTAGGAATGCTTATCGGAATTTCGCAAAATGTAAGCAGCAATTTCAACTTTATTTATGCAAAAGTGGATTTGCAATATTTGCAAAAGAAGCAGTTAATAAAATTAGATGAATAAAAAGGAAATCGAACGGACAAAGCATAAACAAAATGATCAATGAGCCAAGTTGTATACAAGTTATTATGGCGATTATGCTGAATGCTCTGCTGTGCATATTTATGGAAATAATGGAAGCTAGAGTGGAAAGAGGAAGCATTTTACTATAGTCTCTGGTTAGTTAGTCAGCGGGTGGTGGTTGAGGGGGTGGTGGTGGTGGTGTTGGCTTGGGTTCCGTTTGGTCGTGGTCATGGTGGGCAACTGACCACGATGGGTAATGCATTTGCAAAAGCCACACGAAATAACCGCATGAAATCACATAAATTAAAATAACTCTATTAACCTGAACAAATTTATATATTTTGACCAGAAGCTTTTTTTTTTTTTGCTTGTTGTTTTTTTTTTTTTTTGCACAGCAACAAAAGTTGGACACACACACAGAGGGACAGGTCATACACAACACTCTGGCTGTGACAATAACGACAAAGCGAAAGAGAAATACAGAGAGACAGTAAGAAGAGAGAGAGAGAGAGAGAACGCTAGAGAGGGGGAGAGATTTGCTTTGTATTTTTGGTAAAGCAAGCGAAAATTTATTATTCTTGACTCCCGCTGCTGTTTGCTACTGCTGCTGCCATTGCTTTGACCCCAACCCCCCGCTGCTCGCCAATTGTTCAGCAGTTCGTTGTTGTTCCGGTGCCCCGTTAACTATGCGCCATTTAAGCACCTGCTGTGCAGGCCCCAAAGCTCTCACATCCGCTTCGTCCTTCTCTCTCTCTCTGTCTCTCTCGCCCATCAAATCAGCCACCATACCATATATATATATGTCCATACATCATTGCGCCGCAAAATGTTTATGGGTAAAACTCTCTGGACTAGCCGACTAGTCCCCTTTCTTCTCCTCCGTCTTTTAGCTATTCGTATGTACCACACACACACACACACACACACACACACACACACACACACACACACACACACCCACAAACACATACACGTTGCACGTTCGAAGCTCGCAACGAGCTTTTAATAGTTCTGTGCGCCAGTCGTCGTTGTAATGCTTTATTTATTTTTAATCATAGAACAAATACGAGATGCCACCCAGCAAAATATGGCCCGTCATTTGCTCGACGATATGTGCAAACAATTGGCGCATTAAAGCCACAAAAAAATCGCGCATACAAAAGCAAAAATATGTTAAGTTTAACCCAAATTCTATAGATTGGCAGCGTATTAAATTGAAATTGAAATTAAATATGCTATGCCAATAACTTAACTACAGCTATAAAATTTTAAAGTAAAAGAAGAACTAAAAAAAATTGCACTAAAAAAAAACAGCTGAATCATATCGCTATCGTTAAAATATACTAAAAACAAGAAAAAAAAAACCTAAACATAAAAAATTCATTATACCAAAAATTAATACATAATACCTAATGATATATTTTGTATACCGTAATTTATATTGTTGGTTATATGGTTGGCATTCTACATTTTGAATGTAGTATATTAATATAGAAAAATATGCATATTGGTGTATTTTAACATTTTTTGGCATAAGTTTTTAGTGACAATAATACCGCATTCTTTTCCATGGCGTTCTTTATTTTATATTATATTATATGTTAGTATTTTTTGTGTAAAACTATTTAGTATATTATGACAATAATACCGCACCCTTTTTTGAATGTAGTATATCATTTTATACCAAATATGCATTTCAGTATATTTTAAGTATATTAGCTTGTTATATTTTAATAAAAATACCGCACGCTTTTTCACGGCGTGATATATTTTGTGTGTAGTATATATGCACTTCGGCATTTATAAAAAAATATGCATTTCGGTATATTTCCAGTATGTTTTCGGTATATTAATTTAATACATTTTAACAAATATAGCACACGCTTTTCCACGGCTTGGTATATTTTGAATGTAGTATATCAATATACCAAATATACATTTCGGTATATTTTTAGTATATTATTGGTGTGGTATAAATACCACACACTTTTCCACGAATACACTCCGTATGTAAAAGTCAAATAAATTACAGCATTGATTTGACAGCATTCGATGCAGTTGCTTGACATTAACTCATTTCGTTCATACAGAACTACAGCCATTGGCTGTGTTAAGTTGAAAATAGATGAAAAAAGCTGCTGCTAGGCTTTCCACTCCTTTCATTTCCGCCTCTAATATTACGACGACGAGTGGTAGCTGATTTTCTGGTAGTAATATTAGACCAATGAGCTTAAAATTGAGCCGCGGGCTCTGCTGTCGTCTATTCAACTGGTTGACGGCTTCACTTCTTGATGGAATGGAATAGAATGGAATGACTAACTGGCTAACTGGCCCGTTTGATTGAGGGCACATTTGGTACTGGTTCTCTTCAACTTTGTTTGCCATACGGATTGGGCGATTGGGGATTGGGGATTGAGAATTGTGTGGAGTTTCAGTTAGTTATGGGCCGCAAGCGTTTGACTCTCGCTTAGAATTGACGTTGCTGTTGTTGTTGTTGGTCTTGTTTTTGGTTGTTCTTATGTCATGTAATCATTATTAGTCTGTTTGTTGTTGGTGTTGTATTTAAATAGCCATTTGATAGCAGCTACAGCAGCAACAGCAGCCAGAGCAACTGCTCATCACCATAGTAATTATCAGAGACTCGAGACAACTCGCAACTCGACATCGGACTCGTTCATTATTTCAAGTCAATTAATCAATCATTTTCTTAAATGCTTGAAATGCTCTTTAACATTTATTTTTTGACCACAATTCGTTGTTAGCTGCTTGGCAAAAGGGGGAGGAGGAGGCATGAAAGGCCGCAGCCCTGCAGCGAAAATTATGTCAAGTTTTTGGCTCTGCTGCTGTTAAATGGGGAAATGAAAATGAAAATCAACCAAGCAGTGATGACAAGGCTAACGAAAAACACAGGCAAGCAACCAGAAGCAAGCAGCAAACGGCAAATGGCAAAACGGCAATTGGCAAAGTCGTCGGCAAAGAGTTGAAAAAGCTGAGGAAAGTTATTGAAATTAAATGAAAAACAGTCGTTAAACTAAGTCAAATATATACTGAATTATTTAACTGACGGAATGAATAATTATTTGAATCAGCCAAAGAAACCGAAGCAAAACCCAAAGGAAATAAATTGCGCAACAAAACAAAAACCAAAACCAAAATGAAAATGAAAATGAAATAAAAACGAACCCAAAATAAGAAAAAGATGAAAACTATGCTGAGATTCAATATGATAAAATTCTAAATTGAGTGTGAAATTGACAAAATTTGATATGCTAAATTGAAAGAAAGAAAAAATCAACTCAACAACAAACCACGAAATCAAGCTTTTATTGAAGCTCAAATGGCATATTAAATAGGAAAATAAATAAATAATTATGGTAAAAGTACAACTAAAAAATTTGCTTAAAACGTCATTTAATACAAAAAACAAAATAAATGCATTGCATAGTGTAATGATATATTATGGAAAGTAAATGAATTGCAAAACTTAAAATGCCAAGCAAAAATTTGTGCTAAATAAATAAATAGCAAATAGCGTAGCGAAATGTTAAGAAAATGCATGTTGTTGACTTAAATAAATCGAGTGTTAAATACTTAATGCTCAAAGCAAATTTGTAGATTTATTAGTTGACTTTTAAATTGGCAGCAAACTAATTAAAATTGTTACTCGCTTACGGGAGCTGAAATTGTTTTTATGCATATTAGAAATCAAGAAAATGCAGTGCATAAATAAATCTAAATTTATTAGCTCAAATATAGCTACAACGATTTGTTTAATCACAAAATGTTGAAGACATGTGAATTGCAGTGTTGCATTGCTTTGTCAGCAAATTCGAAAGAAAGCAAGTGTGCTCGACTGTGAGATACCCGCTATCTATTTTCAATAACACCAAATTTTACGAATATTGCAAAAATTAACAGCAGAAATACTTAAATATACGAGAGGCTATAATTGGGATACTAATATAGTTATATATTCAAAATATACAATGAAGTGCAAAATATACTTGCAGATTAATATACCAAAGGTTATATTTGATATTATGATATATTACTAAATTAAAAATATATACTGTAGTTCAAAATATACCATCAAAACAGGTCGGTATTGATTTAAAATATACCGAAAAATAATAAACTATACCGAGAACTATATTCGGTAATATCGATCAATATATACATACCTATATATTTAAAGATATATATAAATATTACCAAATATAGTCCTCGTTATGTTTTAGTACTATTACCACGTAAATTATACCACAGAGCATAAAATATACCACATTTTAAGGTAACTGGCAACTAAGACCCGTAAGAACTAGGCGTTTTTTTCCATGCACAAATATTTCTTAAAAAACTCCGACAATTCTTATTTTGATTGCAAATAAATACTATAAATAAAGACGGTCATGACATCACCTCGCTTGTTATCACTGATCAAGAATATATACACTAGTCGGATATGGCTGTTACATATATTTCTATGCAGCACAAAGTTATAATACTCTTCTACCCTATGAGTAGCGGGTATAAAAACAAGAGCAAAAAGAACCTTTGCATGAGGCATACCTCTAATCAGTCTTTAGCACTTTTTTACGCTCGCTGCTCGGCAGCCATTTTGCACCTTAATGTTGCTTCCGTATCCGATTCGCCTTCGCCTTCGTCTTCGCCATCTGTAACTGACGCTCGCGACTTGCGAATCCGAATGCGCTGCAAGTAATTGGGCGCTTTCTAATTAAGCGAATGCGCAATCTTTTGCCACACCTCCCCGCTTTCAGCGTATGTGGAAAACGTTAATGGCATTTGCGGGCCAATTTTTGGGAAAGTTGGCGGCGACGGCAACTCGCTAATCATTTCAAAATTGTTCGCTGTTAGTTTCAAGTGTTTGCCAACAGAAGAGTTGAAGTTGGAGATGAAATACATATGCATGTATATACATATTACAGATCTGTGTATAATGCCATGCGTATATCAAAGCTAAGAAACACAGACAACATCATTTAATCACAACTTCCTGTGAGCAGTTATATTTCGTTTCTTCTTTTGCCTTTTATAAGCATATTTGTTTTCAGCGTTGTCTTTTCAACTTTTTGATTTGCTGGCCAAGCTGGGCGTGGGAAAAAGCTTAAGGCGTTTGGGTGTGCTTCACTGTGTGCGAGTGTGTGTGTGTGTGTGTGTGTGTATATTAACTACTACTACGACTAGCCACAACGTCACCAAGGGGAACAGATTATGTACGAGCACACACAAAGCATACAAAAAGATGAAAAAAGAGACAAAAGCCAAAGCCAAACAAAACTAGCGCCAAATGAGCCAAAGATCCGCACAGTTTTATGGGCCAAGGCAAGGCTCTGACTAAGCTTAATTTTTATACCCGCCACCCAAAGTGTAGTAGGGTGTTATTACTTTGTGTCCCCATCAAATGTACGTATGTATGTAATAGGCAGAAGAAGGAAGTATCAACAATTCTTTAAAGTAAATATATTCTTGATCAAGGTGCAACGATATGGTTATGTCCGTCTGTCCGTCCGTCTGTATGAATACTGAGATCTTATAGAGATAGAGCTAAAATTTATATAATTCGAATGCAATTGTTATGTTTGGATTTCCGCCCATCATAAAAGAAGCCACACTTTTAGTACATTCAATAATAACTATAGTTTATATTATTCTTGAAAATCTAGTATTTTTTCTAGTCTTTGGTATATTTTAAATATGACACTATAACAATATACCAAATAAAACAATCGGTATATTTTCAGTATTTTTGTGGAATATTTATTTGGTATATTTTAAAATTAATACTGCATTGTTTAGCACAATGGATAGCGGGTATTTCACAGCCGAGCACACTCGACTGTAGCTTTCTTACTTGTATTATTTCAGTTGGAATTTCCGTCATTGAATATTCATTCTGTGCAAAAAACTATGGGTTTTCTTTTGATTTTAACAATTCTATCATATGAGAGACGTTGGGTGTGAGAATCACTTCGATTGATTCTCATGTCATTCGCTCATTCAATAAATTCAATTCGATTCGAGTCTTCGACTCCGACTTGGACTTCGATTTCGATTTGGAGTCTCACACATGGCCATGGCCATAAATTATGATTTAAATATTATCATGCTTGTAGTTTGCTTATCTTTTAATGAGAAATTTCACAAAAAGACAATCGAAATGGAGCTACACCATATACTACTAACATATATGTTAGGTATATATATCTCAAGCGTATCGGTGGCATTTAAATAGATTTCATTTACATATTTGCCCGGCATTTGTAATCTGAGTGCCCCACATAAATCGCTGTCGACGCAAAGCCGATAACCAAGCAGCGAGAGACTGAAGACTTAAGACTGAATGTTCAAGGCTCTATTTAGATCTGAGAAAACTGTGGGGGAGGGGGTCTAAAATCTACGTAGATAATGCCATTTTATTAAAGGCTGATTGATGATACACTTAAACCTAATCGCGAATGGAGTTTATCATCATTGTAATTGCCACTGAGTAACTTAGGGGGGAACTCAACAAATTGACAGCAAATTAATGCGAAATTGTCAAATTGTCGACATGGCAACATGGTAAGTGAAGATCAGGTCTCCGCTCTGTTATTGTTTATGCAGATATGTATATACTACATACAAGTATGTGAGATACACCTACTGAACAAACTGAAACACACTCAATCGACACACGAACTTGTTCTGCGCACGCGTTTAACACGCGCGCTAATTTTTCGCGTTAATTATGCGACGACGAGTTAAGCGGGGCCCCCCGAAAACAATATCGGAATCATATCAATATTCAAATTAGTTCCCCGCGGCGCTAAACCAACCAACAAACCATCGAACCAACCACAATTCTCGTCTCAAGTCCAACTCAATAGCCAAGTGGTTGGCCGTTTTTGGCCATGCGTTTTGTTTTGATTGCTCGGCCTTTTTGTATGCCAAATTTATGGGCTTTGTGAGCTCTTTAGTTTTGTATTCTGACACACAACACACATAACACACACAAAACATCAGCAAATACAATAAGTTTGCATTTGCTTCTAAGCGTATTTGAGAGCATCGAATCCCATAGTCACTGCGATTATGAGACTGCAGATCAGATGATGAGATGTTGTTTGCAACACCGACTTTTAAATACACAGGTAAAAAGACTCGATAATAACATAAATAAGAAATTAATAAATTTGGTATTTAATGAGAATAAAAGTATTTATGTTTTCATATAAAATCAGAAATAAATTATATTTTAGATAATAGGTTATAAAACGAATATGGCGAAAACTTTCAAAACTAATATGTTTATAAAATTTCGCACGACTGACACTCGATTGTTGAGTGATCTTTCCGAGATTGTCCTACGATCATTCCGCTATTGTTGGGCGATCATTTCGTGACTGTCCAGCGATTGTTACGCGAGTGCTCTGCGATTTTTCTGTGATTGTCCCTCGATCTTTCCTTTTGCGATTGCTACGCGATTGTTAAGCGATTGTTCGGCGATCATCGTGCGATCATTTCTCGATTGTCGGGCGATTGTTCCGCATTAATTGTGCGATTGTTATGCGATTATTTCGCGATTGTCCGGCGATCCTTGTCTAATGCGATTCTTGTGCGATCGTTGATCTTCTTGCACGATCTTTTTGCAATTCTTGACTTACAACCGCGATTATTGCTAAGTCCTTTCCCGATTGTTGCGCGACAATACATGAAAATGTTTTAAATATTTGAAATTATTATTATACTACTTTTCTTACAAAAAAACAAAACTAAAAAAAAAAAAAACACAGCAAATTCTTCTCATCACAACATTTTTATGTAATTTCTTAAAAATTATAATCATTTAAGCACAATAAAATGTTCACACTTTTGTTCGAGTTCTGACAACTTCAATTGAGAGTCTCGGTTGTCCATCAAGTTTGCTGTCTGCTGTTAATCAACAAATAATCTCGATTTGTTTGCCTGCAGCTGTTGTTGTTATTCATTATTCGATTCAATTTTGACTTTTTGGCTTTAAGTGAGCTTTGCAGCTAATAGCCACAATAAGCAGCAGCTTTTCCAGCTCTTATCTCAGCAACCATTCACAGTGCCTCATCGTAGTATGAGAATATATCTCTGCTTTCCATATAAAACTTGAATATTTTTGCCAAACATATTTCATATTTTCGCATTCAATTGCTCTGCATTGTGCACATTTTTATTTACGATATTCACACACAAACACACACTACCTAATCTGTGCTTAAGCTTAGGCCAGCGATTTAAATTGGTGTGAGTTGAATGGATAGACAAAGAGAGGTAGAGTGAGAGGAGAGACGGCGGGGCAGCTTTTCTTGGGGAGTTTGAGCGGATTTTGTGCATGTCGCTTGTCGGCTTTAAACGTCAACTGAACTCTTCTAAGAGGGTGGCTACTGTATTTGTAGTTGTAGTTGTAGTTGGTGTTGTTGTTGTTCGCTGCTGTTATTGTGTTGGCCAAAAAGTGTTGGTTAATAAATTGTTGGCTAAGCGGCGATTCTATTTTTGCCGCTTTTCAAATTTTATTTATTTGTTTATTTTTCAACAACAATTTTGCTTGCTTGTTGTGCTGTGTTGTGTTGTGTTGTATTCTGCTGTGCGATTGTTGTCGCTGTTTAATGTTCATTAAACACTTCCGCCTTTGATGGCCATGATGTTGTTGACGTTGTCGTAATGATGAGCATAATCATGATGTTGATGCTGCTCAGGCTGAACTTTGATGAGAGAGCACAAATACATCAAAGCCACTGACAAATTTATCACAAAGCTCGCAAAGCAAACCGTAAACAAAAAATCAACATTATACGAAGAAATTTACCATACAAATGCAGCTTAAACGATTTCGTTAATACTCTTACTCGAAAAGCTGAGACTTAATAGATTGAGCAATAGATTTATCGCTTAAAAAAGGGATAACGATATTTTGTTTGTGAAAACAAATATTACCTAAAAATTCGAACTCTAAATAACAAATAACTATGGCAAGTTTTATTTTTCAAAATACATTTTATTCAATAACGAATTTTTAAATACTATTCCAGATTTTAGTTTAATCATTTAGGTATGTTTTAAAAGAAATATTAGTTATATTGTTAATTCAAATGATCTTACAGAAATCTATTAACGTTCTTCGTTGTAATCTATGATCTTGGTAAAAAGTTTTTATTTTTTTTTAAGTATCTAAAATCTATGTTCTTTGTAGAATTTTATCCTATTTTTAACAAGTTTGTATTCCTTTTCGACAAAATGTTCAAACTTGTTAAGTTTTTATTTTGAACATTTCTATGACAATATTTACAACTTTATAAACATAAACATATGCTTAGTATGATTGATTATATTGTACTTTAAAACAGTCTTTCAAATAACATAATTCAAAATAATAACTGCAAGCTCAACATGTTAAAAACAACTTCCTATCTGATATGTTGAACAATTTATCATTATTGGCATAGTTTTTATTATGTTATATATGCATAAGTTTTAACAAATACTTAAATTTATTGTGCTAAGAAAATTGAGATCTATTCGTGTATCTAAAATTAATATCGAAATAAAACATATGATAACTTAAACTGACTTGCAGAAATTGCCAGAAAATATTAAACATTTGAACACTTTTTTGAATACTCTTACAGTCTTTAAAATGATTACTACAATCTATTTTATTTTGTTCTTTAACATATTGTTACTAATAAGAAACGCATAAGATACAAGGTCCATACTTGAACTACAAAAAGAAGTTCAAGTGGCCAAGCTCCATTACATTGTCAACAGACTCGCCGCAGCTTGTGGCAAACAAATGTAGTACGTAGATGTGCTGACAGACAACAGACAACACAGACAAACAGCAAAAGCCAATGCCAAAAGCTGAAGGAACGCGAAATGAGCGGGGTTAATACAGGGCGTGGCAGGGTGGCAGGGGTGACATGTAGCAAAGATAGAGAGGGGGAGAGAGAGAGAGCTAATGGAGCCAACGGACTGGCAATTGGGCATAAATTTCTGGCACAATTACAACGCAATCAACTTAATTACATTGAATAATTAGAGATGAAGCTGTTGCTGCTGCTGCTGCTGCTGGTTGCTGTGCAACGCGACGAGGGGGAGGGGTGTGCAGACAAGTGGACAGAGTCAAAGGAAAGACGTCTGCTGTGGCGCCACATAAAAATGTTCAGCTGTTGCATGTGGTGTCGATCTCCAAAAGGATCAAGCGAAGCAAAGAATGTGAGCATTTGTGCCAAAAACCGAGATGTGGGAGGAAAGCTATGCAAAAAAGGGGCGGGGGAGAAGGCAACAGTCAAATCACACAAAAGCTGGCAGACAAAGAAAGATCAATGAAAGGCAATGAGCTGATGAATGAATTTAGCCAGAGAGAGGGACAGCAAGCGGGAGTGAAAGAGTTGGCAATTGTGTATGTGTGTAAGTGTGTGTGGGTGCGCTTCAAAATTGAAATGAGGGAAATCTCATTGTTGCTGCTGGAGTTGAATGAATAAGCATGCAAATTAAAAGGCAACCTCGAGCACAATGCGAAAACACACAACAATAGTGTAAACAAGTAATTTAACTAATAACGAGGTACCCCAAAAATACAGAGAAGGACAAAAAAAAAGAAAGAAGCGCCTCCTCGCTTCCTGTGCGCCTTTTGAAATCGGAATTACTGATTAAAATTATGCTCGACTAAGGGGTAAATTGAACACAAACAATACACACACACACACAACTGAAGGAACAATCAAAAGCACTGCCACTCACTTAAACTAATTAATGTTGAACAAAATCCCCTTATTTGTGCACAGTTCGATTCGAAACTAATGTGGCATTTAACCAATATTTAATTTCATTTTAAACACACTGTATACTATGATATATATAGTATATTCTCTCCTTTTGTTTATCGGCCTTTGAAATGTCGACTATTTAATGCGCACATAATTCGAATATCAATTTAAATTAATAGCTGCAAAATGTAAACATAAATTAATTCCAACGAATGCAAGTTGCCACTAATATATATAATATGCATGTTTAGAGACTGATTGCACATTAGTTGAAGCTTTATGCTAACACTGGATATTATTTCATTCATTTATTTGTATTACCAACAGGCTTCCATCTAATAGCTGCAAAGCAATCACTAAATATGATACAGAAATTACCAAGTTAATAGCTTAACTAAGGTCGTATGCTTAATTCATTCAATTTATTAGATATTTCATTCAATATCCTTATGGACTGCTGTCTGAGTTCTTTGACGATATAAAAATGACGATGAGTATAAAATTAAAATGCATTTCCCATCATTTTGTAACTGACTTCAAAAGCCATACACAGCCTGGTATATTTCGAATAAAATATTCATATTCATATACAAAATATAACATTTGGTATATTGAAATACCAAATAGACCAAACCAAATGTAGCACTTGGTATAGTTAGGTGTCAAATAAAGTAAACCGAATATAACATTTGCTTTATTTGGTATATTAACATACTAAGTGTCATATATGGTATATCAATATACCAAATAGAACAATCCAACTATACCAAATGGTATATTAAAGTACCAAATAAAGCAAATCAATGAAGTATTTGATATTTTGATATATCTCACACAACATTTGGTATATTAATATACCGTATACATCATTTAGTATATCTATATACCATATATACTATCATTACATATGTATAACTAATTTTTCGGTATATTTATATCGTACTTTGTATTGCTTTTATTGCCATGACTCTGGACTGAAGCATTCTTAATACTAATTTTATATTGTTCAAAATATATAATTATATATATGCTATGAATGTAAATATATGTAAATACAGATAACTTACATCAGTTCAATGAAGTTTCAGAAATACTTAAACGGAATACAATTTCATTCATTAATTCGTATAAACTATGTAACTAAAGTTTCCCATTTAATTCATTCAATTTATGAGATATCCCATTCTAATCCAAATTCGAATGTTCTTCCATAAGATACAGGAATGAAGTTATGAAAAGAATTCCAACTCCTCTGATCCAATGAGGTGCGTAATCAGTGCCAGAAACACGGCGCGTGGGCAATCCATAGATGACTTCATAGAAACCCATCTCAGAACTCAGAACTTCAAGATGACAAAGAGAAGAACCTTATAGTTTTTCTTTTTTATATTTTTTCTATTCGGGTTTTTTAGTGGATCATTTGTCAAATGCATTCCATTTGTGGATTATTTGACAGTTTTTATGCAGCACTGTGTGGCGGACTGAGGCAGTCATAAATTGGCCGTAAAACTCAGCGCGACAACTCTATTCATATTTCTATGACAGTTTAAGATGTCTGTGGACGGGCGCGTATTATAAAACATTTGGAGGTCCAAGCAGGTGCCATAAAACGGGCCCCAGAGACGGATGTGCTCTGCTGAGCTGTGTTGAGCTGAGCTGTGCTGAGCAAAGCCAACGTCTTTTTATTTTATAGTATTTTGGGGCTAACCTGGAAATGTTAACGGATTTCAAAATGGGCGGCAATGGGTCGTAAAGTCTTTTGGGCATAAAGTTATTAAATAGCATCTTGAAGACAGACAGATAGAGATTTAGATAGATAGAGGGATAGAGATAGAGATAAAAAAATAAGTTAAGATACATCATTTGATGCACACAGATTCGACAATTTGCAGCTAGATGAATAAATGAAAAGCCGTCTCAAAAATATTTCCGTTTTAATTGGACAGCCTTTGTGTGTGCCATAAAATTTACGAGAACCGAGACAGCGAACCGGTTCAGCGTGCGCACCAAATTGGGCAACGGCAACGGCAACAGTCGAGGCGCCACCAACTGTTGTTGTTGTTGTTGTTGTTGTTGTTGTTCAACTGGTCAACTACTCAACTCAACTCTGGCTGCTTAACTATTCAGGCCAAAGTTTTGTCTGTTTTTTTGCAGTGGCAACAATGTTCTCTGGCCGGTTCTTGGTTCTCATGACAGCAGACCAAAGTTGGTAGCCAGAGATTAGCTGTAACCAGAGACGCGCCAACATGCGACTAATAGAACTATTACACATTATCGAAGTGCAGTCAGCTGAAGAAGGGGGCAGTGGAGAAGGAGAAGTTGTCTATCTGTCTTTCTTTCTCTTTTAAGCGTAGGCCGTTTAACGTTCCCATGGTGCCACTCCTGCCCCGCTTCATTCCATCTCTCATCAGCTCTCAGGTGTGGCTCAGAGAGTCTTTGTAGCCTGCGCGTGTTGAAAATTGTTAAGCACTCAACTGGAAAGTTGTCTACAGATTTATGGCCAGAGCAATGGAGCTGTTGCTGCTGCTGCTGCTGCTGCTGTGTTGTTGCTGCTGCTGTTGTTGTTGTTGTTGTTATGTTTTGTTGCAAGTCTCCTCATATTTGGCCACTTGTCTGCAACTAACTGGGCCGTGCACAGGTGTCTTTGTGGCAAAAGCAAAAACGATAAAAAAAAAAAAACAAAAACACATAGGAAAACATAGAAAAATGGAGAAAAACATCACATCTAGCGGCCGCTACAAATTATTGTGAGAAATTTCAGAGCTGTATGGGAGTTTTTGGCTCTGTCAGCGAATCTGTTGCGAAACCTGATTGATTGGCGGCTTTTTTACAACAGCAGCAGCAGCAGCAGCGAGGTGCTTTAACAATTGACAATCGATTCAGAGACTATCTATTAATGCTTGTACATACCGGGAAATATTTAATTATGCAGTATCATTTTAACTCGTTTCGTAGTGTTTTTAGCAAAGTCTTATGACGTACTTGGTAATTATTTAAGGCAGTTGTGCGATTTATTAAGTAATTCAACTTATTTTTACTTTAATTCGAATTTAATTTAATTTTAATCATTACAAAAGTATTAAGTAATTATAAAAGTGCGAATTGTAAAATGTTACTTTGAAATATACAATTTAATGTTTTTATTTTTATATAACTATTCATAATAAAATGCAAATTGAAATCTACAAATTTAATAAGAATAATTCATAATTAAATATAAATTTTAATTTAACTCAAAAAAAATCTTTATTTGTAAATATTTTTTACTAAAAAATTGTTGAATCGAAGCACTTTTTAAATAAATTCGGAAAATACAAACACAAAGATTTTGATTTTTTGACTTGATAATATAATTATTAAATGTTGGCAATTTGTATGCATTACATAGAAAAAAAGATGTTGTTTAGCTTTAGTTAATTTGAAAGACTATTGCGATAAGAAAATCGTAACTTAAAATGTGGCAAATATAACATATCTGTGAAGAGTGAAATAATTGAATCCTATGATATGAGCTTATAGTAAACGATTAAAATTAAATAGAATAATATTTTATATTAATATTTTCATATTATAGAATACAAATTGTAAATTATAAAGTAATGAAACTCTATAATAATATCCTATACTATGTAACCATTTTATGTTATAGAATGTTAATTATAAATTACAAGGTAAAACAAACTGTGAAATTGTCTTTTATAAAAATGATTTTAATTTATAGAATATAATTTGTAAATTGTAAATAAATGAAACTCTTAAAGTAATCAATTTGAATCCTTCGTCATATAATACGATAATGTGTTTTCCTAAATACTTTTGAATTATGGTAAAATGTTAAATTGTAAAAAAGAGATTTGAACTTATATAATATTAAAACTGGTTTTTGTAGTAGCAATTGTAAATCCAGTTGGCATCACATATCCCTGCACAAATATTACCTGTGCCTATTTATAGGGCTCGCATGTGGTAGCATTTAAGGTATCGAATAACAGATATCGATAACACCGCGGTTGATAATATTGGTTGTGCTTACCACATGCAATATGCCACTTCCAGTGCCACTTACTAGCTTCTTCTTCTTCAACTTCTGCTGCTGCTGCTGCTGTCACCATTCTTATGCTCTTCTTGGAATGGAATGAATCTACTGTCTACTGTCGCCCCCCTCTTCACTTCTCTGCAAACGTGGGGCAACTCATTGAGTGTCTTTCGGTTTGGCATTTTTAGGGCTACATGCGAGAGAGAGAGACATGCCGCAAAAACCGCAAGAAATCAATTCCAAGAAATTGTTTGTCTTCCGCTGCCACGACGCGACGCTACGCGAGGAAGCTTGTTGCATAGTCTCCTGATTTCGACATAAGTATGGTAGTTATTATAAGCATATTGAAAATGAATCGTCGCATTTGATACGCTTCAGTTTCAGTCTTGGTCATTTTAAAAGTCTGTCTTTGATTCCGATGCCAATTCCGCTGACGATTTCGCTGGCTAGTTGTGTGAGTTGTGTGTTGTGTGTGCGTCCGCTGTCGAGAGGCGGCATCATTATTGATGGTTTATTAACACGGCATGAGGTGTTGACTGCTGTCCCATTTAGGGTATCTACCCCCACACTCTCCTCTTGCCACTTGCCACTTGCCACTAGCCACTCGAATGCGACTAAAGGCGTGTAGCGAGTTCGCTGCAATTTTTCGCGCTTATTTTTTATATTTTATTTGGGTTAATTTATCGGCTATATACAGCAGAGGAAAAAAATAAAAAGCTACGTTCGAGTGGGCTCGACTGCGATATACCCGCTTCTCGTTTTAATTAAAAGCAACACAGTACGGTATTATTTTTAAAATATACCATATTAATGTACCAAAAAATACTATAATACACCAAAGGTTATATTTGTTAAATTGGTAGATTGATATATACTATGGTATATTCATATACTGTATTTGGTATATCGATATACTATATTTGGTATGTTGATATATAATATATTTGGAATAGCGGTATATATCAGTATATAATGTATCAAAACAGGTTAGAAAGCTACAGTCTAGTGCACTTGACCCATTTTTAATGAAAGCAAAACAGTGTGGTATTATTCTTAAAAAATACTGAAATAAAATACAAAAAATGTGTAATATGCCGATGGTTATATTTGGTATGTACTGTATTTGTTCTGTCGATATAATGTATTTGGTATATCGATGTTATAAATGTGGTATGTCGATATATATTATTATTCTTAAAATATACCGAATTAATATACTAAAAGTAATCAAATATACCAAAGGTTATTGACATATATTTAGTGTATAGATTAATACTATATTTTGATGTATACAATATTTGGTATTTCAATATACTGTATTTGGTTGTCAATATATACTATTCTGAAAAAATTATATCGCTATCACTTATTGTTTTTGAGATCAAGGTGTTGATACGGACTGTGGCTAAGACGCTTATGCTTTGACGATGATCAAGATTAAAATTAGTTTTTGAGCATATATCATATATAGTATTTGCTAGTAGCACAAAGTTATAATACTCTTTTACCCTATGAGTAGCGGGTATGAAAAGTATGATAATAAAACTAAAATTAAGTGGCGAAAGGAAGTGAAATGCGATGCTGGACAAGCGAACTCATCATGACGCTGTTTTTCCCTCCTCTCTCTCGCTCTCACTCGTTTTTTGAAGTTATCACTAACGGTCTAACGGTCTGTCGAGAAATGAAACCAAAAACGAAGACATTTGTAAGGTGCGGAAACACGAGGCGTGACATCAGCCATTGATGACCTGATGACCATCAACCAACTGTTTGTTGACACGACGATAATGATGACGGCGAATCTCATCAGTTGCTTCATGTGCTGCATTTGATTGCTTCGGTTTACTTAGTAGAACTTGTACTATGTCAGTTTCGATTTTGGCAAATTTATGCACTAAATTATGCTAATCATTTAACAAATTGCAAACATATTTGCTTAGTCACTTGCGGTTTTCAATTAAAATGGTTCAACTAGAGACACTTACACACACACACACGCCAACACACATACACACCAACACACATACACACCAACACACATACACACCAACACACACACATACACCGACACACACAGGATGCCTGAGCAGCTTCTGGCTACTGCAAAGCGCAAACTAATTAAAAACAAGCGCTTGGCCACTTGAGCAGCATGTAAAATAATTTCCAGGCCATTTTCACATTCACACACACACACACATACACTCACACACACACACATACACATACACTCTGACACACCTTCCATACGGAGGTAGGCTATGGCCCAAGTGACTGCGGTCCCAGGAAGCTATTTATAATTACCGTATGCGGATTCAGTTGCCCCAAAACTTTTACTCAGCGCCTGAAATCTAATTTGCAAAACCAGTCACATTACCCTTTCACTTGCCTGCCCCTCCCCCTCACCTGCTCATCACCCGCCTATCCACTGTAAATTCTCGTCCACACTTGCATCGAATAGGTCCCAAAAATGTAAGTTATAAACACATTGCTCATACGTCAGGTGAACCGCATTTAGTTTTCAAAATATCTAATTAAATGCCTCTGCACATTGGATGTGGAAATGATTTTAAGTTGACTACTATCTAAAGCTGCGACTAACTATTTGTCAGTTCCCAAATGATCAGAATAGTTAAGCAAACTAATTACACATTATACTTAATCACACAAAATAAAACTATTATAAAAAAATCTATATGATAGTTTTTGCTATAAATATTTCTAAGTGATTTTATATAGTTATTTATTCTAAATCTTGTTACCCAATAATTACTGCATTATTAACAAAGTGATTAAATCAGATAAACAAAGAAAATCAAAAAAGCTTTAAGTGTACTATATAACGTGTTTTTACGATTGACATTCAATTATTGAACCATTATTTTTTTGCGATTTTAAATTGTAAACAAATTTTTCGTTTTAACAATGAAAATATGTCTTCAAGATCTTAATCTTTTTTATAATAAACATATTTCGTTTTAATTATGAAAGTATGGATTCAATACATATATCTTTTTTAATCAAATTATAATTTATTATTTAGTTAATATTTGTTAACAATTGAATTTGAATAATTTCCCCATACAATTTTGTTTATAATAGAAATGGTGTTTAATTGGTTACGATTTAAATAATCAAATTAATTTTAAGAATAAATATTCTTATTTCAATCGGGTTTGAAATGACAACAAATCTCCAAAATTTTAATTCAATTAAAGAAAAAATAAAAAGTAGGAATGTTTATTTCGCAAATGAAAATTTAGTAAAGTAATTAGAATAAAATCAAACGAAACTAAATAAAAAAAATAAAATAAAATCAATAAAATAGAATAAATAAGAAATTAAAATAAATATACTATATAGAAAATAAATTAAATAAATGAAATAAAATGAAGTAAAAAAATAAAAAGAAGAATAATTTAAATTAATATTAAAATAAAATAAATTAAAGAAAGAAAATAAAATAAAACAAATGAATTTCTTATAGGAAGAAATTAGCAGGCCATTTTTCTCTCAGTGCATTTTTGCCCAAAATGTTTGCGGATTTTGTGATATGCGAGTAATTTGAATAAATGATTATTGCTGGAGTTGCTGACGAATGTTGAGCTGCCAAAAGTCAAGACGTCATTGCATCACCCCATCAACTGTTCAGCTGTTGAACTGCTTAGCTGGTCAACTGGTTGTCAGTCCAGACCAGGAAGCGTACAGAAGAGAAGAGAGCGAAGAGAAGAGAGCGGAGAGATGAGAGTAGAGAGTTGCAGCCCTGCAGCGTATTTGTGGTCTGTCTGGTCGACTAGCTAAATACTGCATTTATTTTTATGAATAAACCCCAACAACAACAACAAGAAGAGCAACTTGTATCCGCAGTTGAACTCGACTCGGAGCTAAGTCAAATCTAGATGAGTCTCAGGCTGCTGCAAGGTGTGAGGTTCGTACGAGGCTAGGACAATGGCAATAGACGTGGCCCACCCACTCGACACACAGCTTGAAGTGTTGGCAGCGACGATGACTTCCTGTTTATCTCTCTCTCCCTCTCTCTCTTTCTCTGTGTTGTCTGGACGGCCTGCATTCTCCACCTTCCCCCTTTAGATGGCAAGTGGCGTCCGTGCATGCTGAAGCATCCACTTTGGTGCCATTCACATGGTGCCCAGGAGTAGGTAAAGTAGAGAGGCTGAAGGCAGAAGCAGCATTCTCTCTCTCTCTCTCTCTCTCTCTCTCTCATTGCTAACGTCGCTGTGGTTAGCCGTGTTATATTCCAAGCCTCAAGATGCAGCTGCACCGCAGACTCAACAACCAGAACAACCTAAGCTTGAACCCTTGGTTGAAATACCTTAGCACCCCACACACACACACACTCGCACACACTTGGCATGTAATGGGCTGCTTTATTTATTTTTAATAAATTTTAATGCTGAAATTGAAGAAGAACTTGGTTGCTGTCGCTATTGTGTGTTTTGTGGGGTTTCTTCGCCGCAAAATTATAATTTTTATGCCACATACTCAAAGATAAGATTACAAATAATTCATAATTGGGTTCATACTAAACACACACAAGCAGCAAACAGCAGCATAGTCTGAAGTAGAAGCAGAGTCGCCGTCGCTGTTGGAGGCAGCTTCCATGGCAAAACCCAACACCAAACGGCAATCTGACAGCCGGAAGCACTATTCATTGTTGTTATTGTTGCTGTTGTTGTTCATGGCTTTAGAAAGTGCGCCATGGGATCTGGCAAGTCAAAGACTCAATTATTAATTTGAGCAGCAGCAACAACAACAACAACAAAAGCTTTAAAAACTCTGCGTGATTTCATAAAAAAAATACATATAACATAAAAGTTATGAACAAAATACTTAGTAGAGAAATGCAGCAACTGAGCGGTCTTTTATTTATATTGCCTAGCACATTTATGCTTATGCATAATATATTGTTGTTTGTTGCCACTTAAATTCAACAAAAATTGTTGACACACCATTGAGATAAGTCAAGAGACGTAATTGGAGTGGACTCTTAAGCCAAGTTTTATATTTCAGCTGCAGCTTGGGAAACATTTCACTTAACTTACCTTCAAATTTTTGATGCCAACACTACACGCGATAATTATAACGTTTGTTGCGAATTCTATAAAAGAAAGGAAAAGTTAATTATACATATTGTATATGATTGCATAAATATCAACGTTAACGAAATTATTGTTATATTTGAGTAATTAAAATATTACAAAAACGAGAAGAAATGCTACAGTCGAGTGAGCTCGATTATGAGATACCCACTATTTTATATAAAAGCTGAACTGTGCGGTATTATTCTGCACATATACCAAATTAATATAAATAAATGGCTTTAGTTGGTATGTTATATAGATATAATATTTTTTTGTATATAAGATTGCTATTATTATTCGCATATACCAAAACAATATACCTAAAATACTAAAATACATCAAAAATTGTTCGGAATACCAAAATATACTATTATTTGGTATATTCGATGGATATTATTCTTCACATATAACAAAAAGTATAAATATATATCGAAACATTATTTAGTATATTTATATACCATATTTTGGTGTATTCATTTGATATTAATCTTCAAATATATCAAATTCGTATACAAAAAATACTAAAAAAAATATCCAGGGCTTCATTTGGTATATTGATATACTATAACGTTTCAAATATACCATGCATAGAAAATATACCAGATATACATGTCATTTCTTAAATAATTTATAGTTTATTACAATTTATTTGTCCGATTGCAAAATATTTTTATTTTTAATTTTGTATATTCCAAAAATAACCTTATCCATCTAATTAGTGTTTATATATATATTAAACTGGATTTAATTAAATTACTAACAAAAGTATACAAAATTTTTGGTCAATAAGTAAAAATGATAAAAATCCGCAAAAATGTTTAGCCTTACAAGAAATCAATATTACTTTTGGTAAAACTTTTATGCAAAAATAAATGGAAACATTTTAAAAATTGAAATATAAAATAAAATTTCATTAAATATAAAATAAATAAGCATGGATAATTAAGCCTTTTGCGAATACTAAAAATGTGGAATACAATCCAACTTTTGGCAATAATTAAAATGTTAAAAAACAATTCAAATCTTTTGCTCTTAGTGCAACGCGTTTGTCGAATTGAAAAGTTCTATAAAAAAAATGGAAACGTTTCTGTGCTCATATGATCATATATGTGTATATAACATTTATAGTATATTTGTTTGTACATGCGTAATTATTGTTATTGGTGTTCAGCCTAATTGGGGTGACCATATGCGTCCATCAAAGCAGTCTCTGTGTGTGTGTGTGCGTGTGTTTTTTGTGGTGTTTATGTACTTGACTCTGAGTCAATATGCATATGAGAGAGTAAATTTTAAAGTCCGAAATAATAAAGATACACACACACACACCCAAAGCACACGCACACACACACACACACCCAAAGCACACACACACACACACTCACTCTGTGGCAGCTGCGCCGAGAAGTGTGCTAGTAAAATTGTTGCTTCTTTTGCATAAATATGAATAAATTAAAATCAGAATCAACATTTTTGATATGCGCGCACACACAGTTTGCTGGACAAGAGGACAACAAGCAGCGTGGAGCGTGGGACGGGGGACGGGGGCGGGCAGCTGTTGGTTGGGGGATTCATTTCGCTGGCGTTTCAGCTGCCGGACACGGGCTTGAATCCGGACATGGAGTTGAAGCCGAAGCCGAAGCTGAAGCTGCAGCTGGGTCACTGGCAAAAGCGGATCGACTGATGAAGGGGTCAGAGTGAATGGCCACGAAGAGTGAGAAGAAGAGGGAGGGGCGATGTGAAGGGGGAACGCAGCACTTTTTGTGGCCAGCAATTAAAAATTGCGCGCTGTTGCACATTTAATTATTGGGAATCGGCTTTCAGGTAATCATTGTTAATGGCAACAACGCTGCATTTAATCTTAACGGTAATGTTGTTGTTGTTGCTGTTGCTCTTGCTGTTATTATTATTATAATACTTTTTCGCGCTGCTGCTGCCGAGCAAAGCCAGCGAGCGCATCGCCTTAAAGTTGGCAAAAATAAAAAAAAAAAAAAAAAAACAACGAACAGAATTTTTAAGCCTGCAAGGCTGCAAATTTCGCACCAGCATAAATACAAATTATCGAGCAGAACTGTTTTTTCGATTAAATGCATTAAGCATAAAAATTAAACAAATTCGAAATTCTTCACGCCACAGAAGCAAAAGCAAAGCCAAGTTGAGAGAGAGTGAAAAGCGTTTAACATCTTGCTTTCAGAAAAGGGCATTTTAAAATATTTATGCTTTAAAATTGCATAATCCGAGCAAGAGAGAGCGAGAGAGAGAGAGAGTGGGAGAGAAAGGGAGAGCAACAGCAGCGAGTGTGCAACGCTGGCGTTTACGTGGCGAATGCGTAATATGATGAGAAATTGAGTAATGCATGCAAAAAAATATAAAAAAAAAATGAGTGAGCTACACAAGTTTTATGGAATTTTCATTTATCTTCAATAAATATAAATATGCATGAAAATGAAATTACGTTAGTCAGCAAACCGAAAACACAAACAACTAAAGGAGAGAGAGACAGAGAGAGATAGAGAGAGATAGAGAGAGAGAGAGAGTTAACTGACTGATGGCATACTCGTAAGATATTAAATGACATTATTGCTTGGGTTTTTCATTAGCTATGCGTTTCGGTTGTGCCACATATTTCAACTAATGCTAATTGAAACGGGGTTGGGACTTGTCATAAATTTTAATTGATTTTCTAATGAGAGAAAGGCGAATCGAGAGAGAGAAAGAGAGAGAGTGAGTTACTTGAAAGCATCAATATCAAAGGCGACAGAGCAGCAAATGCCAATAAGCAGGCAATTATAGGTCATTCAGCATGATTGCCTGCATAATTGAAACCGAATCGAAGCCGAAACCCAAAAAGCCTAAACCCACAGTCGATGACCTCACAACTACAGAGAGTGTATTTGGCACACAACTCATAGAATATGACTGACAGTCTACCCCTCTCTTCACCCCTTTCTCTCTATCTCTATCTTCATCTCTCTCGATTGATTAAAATGGCAAATATTTGTCAAAGCCGCAAAACTAAAGTGGCAAACTGAGCTTTGGACATTGACGTAGTCATCAAATAAGGATTCTTTTTCGACCATGCATATTTTTCATTACATTTTTTTTTTAGACTGTTAGCATCATTAATGTGGATGGATGGAGAGGCAAGTCTTTTAAGGGTGCATTCAAAATTTTTTTTTGCCATCAGCATAAGCAGCATAAAGCCTTTCGACAACCAACCACAACAACATCAACAATAAAGAACAAAAAAAAAAAAAAAAAATGAGAGAAGAATATAAATTCATAATAATAATAAAAATGAAAACCTTAAAAACTGCACACGATGCATAACAACAACAACAACAGCAACGAGAAGTATAAGAATAAGGCATCGCTATGGCAACCTCGATAAAAGTAAGCAAAGGAAGCAGAGAGAGATAGATAGAGAGAGTAAGAGAAGGAAGACAAAGCTGCAAAGACGCCTTTTGCTTGGTTGGATTAAAGTATCAGGCTGGATATTTAAAACCTCTTGAGCCACAGCAAGCAACAAAATGGGGCAGAGGCAGAGGCCGGGGCAGAGGAAAGAGCCTGACTCGAGGAGGCACAAAAAACCAAACTGAAACCAACTGAAAAATTAAACAACAACCAAGAAAACGACAACAACAACAACAACAACAACGACGACGACGACGACGATGAAGCGGTCTTCAAAAAGAACAAGGCGAAAGTATAATGTTGCACTGCCTGCTGCAAGTAGCAGAGGGGAGCGAGGAGTGTGGGGCATAGGGTTGCTTAAAGCTGTGGCAGAAGGGAGAGAGGAAGAAAGGGCAAGGGGAAGGGGAAGGAGCGGTCGTGGCATCAATGTGACGTTGAGGTTGTGGTCTCAGTCTCTCGCTTCCTCCCTCTTCGGCTGCACTCGACCGCTATCTTCACCCTCGCCCTCGCCCTCGCTCTGGCTCTGGCTCTTGCCCCACCCCTCTGCATGCCACCGTGTGGCAGGTAAATGCCAGTGGCTGGAACGACCCTGACCAGTTTTCCATCAGCGCAGCGCAGCGGCGGCTGCAAAAATATTTTTAATAACGGGTTGGCGCATGAATAACTGCGAAATATGAGAGTCCTGCCATGTCCTTGGTCATGTCTTCCCCGTCCACAGTCTCAACAGCAGCAGCAGCAGAAGCAGCAGCAACCTCAGCAACATTCGCGTCAACATCAGCGTCTTTGACCATTAAGATATTGCATTGGCCATTGGCCATTCGACTCTCCATTGCAATCATAGCAATGCTCGAAAGATTCGCCAAAAAAAAAAAAAAAAAACGCAAAAAAAAAACAAAAACCATTTACATAATGCGATCCTGCAAAACCGGTTCGTTGACTGCTGCTGCTCCACGTGTGCTCCAACCCTTCGCGATAAGGGTGCAATCGGGCAATAAGCAAATCTTAGCTTGAAAATCATTTCACATACTCTCAACTGCGTTGTTTGTCAGCTGCAAGAAAAGCTTTGCCATCGATTAAACTCGTAAGAAGAATTGAAAGATTTTGTAAGAAATATGTTAATTTATTACATTTTTTCGATTTTAGATGTATTTAAAAGCTGAACCAGTAAACCAAAAAAGTTCCATATTTTCCGCATTCTTGGAAAAACTAATTCAGGCTTAACCTCATACTCATATCAAAAGGACGTAAATCTTTTAAACAGAAATGCTTATTAACTGCAATTTATTATTTTTAGTTTTATGATTTTGTTTTTTTCAATCATTCTTTAAAAAAACAATCAACAGACTACAATTATTATAAATGAAAAAATTTCGAATAGTATTTACTGAATTTAAAAATATTTAATAAATTAATTGTATTACTCGAATCGTTTTTTTCTTTGGAAACTAAATAGAAATGCAATTAACGACAATTTGTTATAATAATTTGAAAAAATAAATATATGTAATACAAATAATTTATTAAGAAATTTCCTTATTTTATTAGTATGAAGTAAGCAAAGTTTTTAGGAGATTGAGTTTATTTGAAAGCGCTAAAAAAGTTTTTACTGGATGCCAAGTTTAAGTTAATACTAATTTTATAAAAAGTATCCACAACAACTATAATTTATATAAAATTTGTAAATTAATTAGTTAGTAATTATAAATATAAATGCTTTATTACAATATCTAGAAATTTTTTAGTGGGTTTTGTTCAGTTAATATCAATGCTATTAATTGTGCATAATTACTCGTAAGTTGCTTATTACATTTACATTGTGAGCAAAAGTTGCTTAATTTTGTGGAGCTTTCAAAGCTTTTCGAATAACTTCAACTATGCTATACTTCGTCTCCCTTTCTCTCTCTCTCTCTTTCTTTTGTTTTTTCTCTCTCCTTTTCTCTCCTTTTCTCTCTTTCTCAATCTGTCTCTCTTTTTCTCTATCTTTCTCTCCCTATCTGTTTCCTTCTCTCTCCTTCCCTCACTAGTTTCTCTTACTTACAATTTTGCTACATTTTCATTTTTTCATTGCACTTTTTTATATATATTTTTTATCATTAAGCGTTCATTTCTAAAATAAAACTTAGTATTTTACCTTTTGTTTTAATTTGATTAACTATTTAAAATGTACTAACACTATGAAAGATCAATTTTTATTCTTCTTAGAACTGCAATTAAAGACTACAACTAAAAACAAACTTCAAAGTAAGCAATTTTTAAATATCTTATGCAGTTCGCTTTCATTTTCGAAATGCAATTAGTTTGTGAAGCGTATTTGCGAATTCGTTTTCAGGTTGCATAAATCAGATTTTGTCGTTATTTGTATGCATTGACTTAATCACCACATGACGCGGCATCTCGTCATCGTCATCGTCATCGTCATCAACATCTCCCAACCACAATTTCAATCCCGATTCCAACTCCATCTCGAACTCCATCTTCAACGTTCTCTTCGTCATCGTTGTCACCCTTCATCCTGCCATCCCGAGCTGTGTGTGTGTGTGTGTGTTTGTGTGTGTTTGAGGAGCTTGAATGCGTGCCGCTTATCAATGGAAAGTGCTGACGACAACGCAGCCCGAGGCTCGAGGCTCGAGAGCCAGGACCCCATTGACGCTGCAGCAACCATCGATGGGGGGAATCAGAGTGGAGAGTGGAGAGTGATGGAGAGAGAGGGGAAGGATGAAGAGGAGGCTGCTGGCGAGAGCCTGTTTATAGTTTACCAGCAACTAAATTAAAATTATTTCAACTTGACTGACGTTCGGTGCGAAGCTTGCAATAACGGAGCCTGCTGCCGCAGACAGAGATGCAGAGGAGAGAAAGAGAGAGAGAGAGAGAGAGAGAGAGAGAGAGAGAGAGAGAGAGTCTCTGGCATTACCCTATGCCTGATGCCAGGGCCATTAAAACGAGTTCGCCGAGCAGCTGTCGAGGGACGAAGGCAGCGTTTTGATTGCACTTGACGATGCTGTTGTTACTGTTACTCTTGTTATTGTTGTTGTTGTAGTCATTGTCGTTCGACAGTATCAAATTATAAATACTTATGAAGGACCCAACCGGTCCAGCTGCTCCACCAAAGTGTCCTAAGCAATCCGATGCAAAACACAGCAAAAATAAGGGGGGAGTAAATAATAATAACAATAACAAGAGCTATTGCTCTATGGTACTAGTAACAAAATAATCGTAGTAGAAACAACACGCAACAAACAAAAATATACAAAACAAAGCGAAGCGTGTCGCTGGGGCAATTCCAAGCGACACATTGTGGAGACACAAAAGGGCCAGAAGTGTAAAGTCAAACAATTAAAAACTCAATTAGCGCCATATTGAAAAGCTGCCAATCATTTGGCCAACAAACACACAGATAGAGAGACACCTATGTGTGTGTTTAGTACTTGTTTGTTCACATTGTGCGCCGCAAATTGGTCAAAAGTACAAAAATATCAAAGATTGGCACTGCACAACAACAACACCAACAACAACACCAACAACAACAACAAAACAAACCCAAAAAACAAAAACGAGTATCGAAAGCGAGAGCATAAAAACAAAACAGTCGAAAACAACAAAAAACCAAATCAAACACAAAAGGCAAAGGCAAATGGCTAACCTTACAAATAGAGCGTGAAATTGACAACACAAAAAAAAAAAAAAACAACAAAAACTTGACAAAAAGAAAATAAAATAAAGTAAAAAAAACAGCAACAAACCAACTGCAGTAAATGCAAAATAGCAAACAATTTTTTGGGGCCGCACATGAATTTCAACTGCATAGATACAAATGTATCTGCATGTGTCGATGGCTGTCTTTGACTGTATGCGAGTGTGTGTGTGTGTGTGTGTGTGTGTGTGTGTGTGTGTGTGTGTGTGTGTGTGTGTGTGTGTGTGTAAGTGTGTGTAACTATGCCAAGTCAATGGCTGTGCAGCCGGAAGGAAACGAAGAATAGAGCATATGGCGAAGGCATATGGAAGCACACACATACACACAACAACGAATTAAAGCAGTGTCTGTGTGTGTGTGTATAGAAAAAGCAACACAAAGAGAGAAAAACAAAAGGAGGCACAAACAAAAAACGCAGCACAAAACCATAAATGAGCTGTAAAATACCAGCAAGCAAAAAATAGAGCTGCAAACGACTTGAAAGAAAACGAGCTCAGCTCTAAAAAAAAAAAAAAAAAACCAAAACAGAGACTGGCAAATGTTTTAGGTAAGTGATCAAAGGACTCAAAGAGGAGACAGCAAGAAGTGTAAGGCAAAAGATACATTTTAAGCAAATTACAAATTTAAGAATTCGTTACAGGTGAACACAAATGCCTTTATTAAATATATTTTATTGTAATTAACTGAAAGTTAAATAAATAAAACCAAGGTTTTTTTAAAGCAAGTCGAGTGTACTCGACTATGAGCTACGCATTACCAATTGCAAAACAGCAATTATTCTAAAAATATACCAAATGAATTCATCCAAAAATACTTAAATATACCCAAGGCTTTATTTCGAGTATCAATATACTAAAATATACCGTAAATATACCATAGTAGAAAACATACTATATTGTTAGCTATAGCCATTACTAATACTAATAGCACAACAGTGCGGCATTATTTTAATAATATACCAAAATAATGTATTAAAAATTATATACATATATAGTATTCTAAAAATACTAAAATGTACCATAGGCTGCGTATAGTACATCATATAAGGTTGGCAAAAAAGTCTTGCGGTATTTCCGATAGGTGTTTTTGCAAGCGCGTAGTTCTAGTTCTATTTATCGAATCGGTTCATGCGATACCTTTTTGGAAAGCTCTTTTCCCGCGCTAACACGTGTTTGATTTATTGTTGTTTGTCTTGAGTCGTTCGTGAGTTATGGCGTCACAAACATGGAGCAAAATAAAGAGAAAATACGGCATATTTTACAGTACTACTACGATAAAGGCAAAAATGCAACACATGCTGCCAATAAAATTTGTGCAGTTTATGGACCCAATACAGTTTCCATTTCCACCGCACAACGATGGTTTCAACGCTTTCGTTCTGGTGCGGAGTTGGTCGAAGATGCGCCACGGTCCGGAAGGCCTGTCGTCGAAAATTGCGATAAAATCGCTGAATTGATCGAAAGAGATCGGCATAGTAGCACCCGTAGCATCGACCAAGAGCTGGGCATGAGTCATCAAACCGTTTTAAGCCATTTGAAGAAGCTTGGATTAAAAAAAAAAAGCTAGATGCATGGGTGCCACGCGACTTGACGCAAAAAACATTTTTGACCGTATGGATGCATGCGAATCGCTTCTGAATCGCAACAAAATCGACCCGTTTTTGAAGCGGATGGTGACTGGCGATGAAAAGTGGATCAATTACGATAACGTGAAGCGCAAACGGTCGTGGTCGAAAAGCGGTGAATCTGCCCAGACGGTGGCCAAGCTTGGATTGACGGCCAGGAAGGTTCTTCTGTGTGTTTGGTGGGATTGGCAGGGAATCATCCACTATGAGCTGCTCTCCTATGGCCAAACGCTCAATTCGGACCTGTACTGCCAACAACTGGACCGCTTGAATGCAGCACTCAAGCAGAAGAGGCCATCTTTGATCAACAGAGGCCGAATTGTCTTCCATCAGGACAACGCCGTATAGTCCGGATCTCGCACCAAATGATTACCACCTATTTCTGTCCATGGCCAACGAGCTTGGTAGTCGGTAGTCCTGTGAAAATTGGCTCTCCGAGTTTTTTGCCAATAGGGAAGCGAGCTTCTATAAGAGGGGCATTATGAAGTTGGCATCTCGTTGGGAACTCGTCATCGAACAAAATGGCGCATATTTGACTTAAATCGCATTATTATAACCAATTTTATGAACAATTGAAAATTCAATAAAAATACCGCAAGACTTTTTGGCCAACCTTATATATATAGTATTCTGAAAATATACCTTATTAATATATCATAAAATCTTAAAATACTTATCCTGAAGGTTATATTTGGTATATCGATATAATATTTTGACTAAAATATACCACATTTACAACAATCATAATTAAAACTCGATTGTATTCATGCATTATTATTGTAAAATTATACCAAACTAATATATCAAAACTACTAAAATATACCAAGGGCTATATTTAGTATATTAATATACTATTATGTTTAAAATGTATGTATATATAATATTTAATACTCAGTGGTAACATAACATATACTAGATATTAGTTACAGCAACTAACACTCGATTGTAGCATCAGTTTTGTTAATTTTTTAATCAATTTAAAAATTTAAAAGTAAATGCTTAATTAAGAAATTCTAATTATTAGATACATACAAATTGTTTTGGAACTAAGTAGAATTCTAATACTCAAAATTAATATTCGTTTATACTAAACTAAATGTAAAAACAACTTATCTAATAAAAAGTGCAACATTACAACATTTGAAATATTATATATTGAAGCAAATGTCAGCAATGAAAAAATTAATGTGAAAAGTAAAAGCAATTCATTTAATATGCTTTAAAGTATATTGCTTTGTACTTGCATTGCTATAATGCTAAATTTTCAACTCTAACTCCGACTTAGAGTTGCTTATTGAATTCCACAAATTGTACGGAAATTCCAAAGAAATTGTTGACATTTCATAAAGGCATTTTATAGGAGTGCTCAGAACTCAAATCCTGCTCAGCTCTCAACTCCTTGGCTCCTCATTCTTAGCTCTTCTCATCTCATCTCATCTCATCTTACTCCTGATGCTGTTTGTGCTGTCTCATCATTATCCAAGAGGCAGCAGAAGCTGCAGAAGGAGCAGGAGTAGAACATTTTCCATATTCCATGCTCAGTTAGATGGGCTAATCAAGAAGAACGAACATTGCTGGCAGTGACAACTTTCTGTCTAGACTGGGCCACGCCCACTGCCGTTGCCGTTGAGGGGAGTGAAGTGAGATTGTGGCAGACGTCAGCAGAAAAGCGGAAAGGCAGCCGAATGCAATTATGAAAATTCATTTGATTTGTGTTTATGATTTTGCACCCAACGTCCGTTGAGTGTTTAAAATTTAATTTGCCCACAATGTTGACGACTATCAAAAGGTACAAGTTGCAGTCGAGAAATAGAGAGAGAGAAAGGGAGAGGGAGAAAGAGAGAGAGAGGATGTGTTTTGCGGTCGCGACACTCAACACTTTGACAGCGAAAAAAGCGCAAATCATGCGGCTAAAGATCTCAAGCAATCGGTAGCAGCAACAATCGCAACTGCCAACTGCCACTTGCCACTTGCCACTTGGCACTTGCAACGTGGTGGCAAAGCCATCGCAAGCCCATTGGCACCCCATGCATATGAGCACGCAACTGTTGCACAGTTGCACGGTTGCAATCGCCAATCGTATTTTGCTTTTGCTCAACTCATTGCCTCGTAATTAGTGGAAATTACTTGTGCCGCTTCCCCCAAAATGCACCAGCAACAGCGGCAACAGCGGCAACGACAACAACTAAAGCGTCAACAAAAAAATTGATGGAAAAAAAAAGCGTAGAAGAAAAAAAAACATAATATGAAATCCCCAAGTGCTGTTGCTGCTGCTGCTGCTGCTGCAGTTGAGAGTCGTCGCTTGTAATTACCGCAGCGATCACCGAACAACCAACAACCAACAACGTACAACAACGAACACTGATCAACGTCCAGGTCTGCTCTCTGTGTGCTGTGCTTGCCACAGGTGCGTGGCACAAAAAAGGCGACAAGTGTCCGACACATGCAACAAGCTGAATCACGAATGCCCTGCCACATGGGGCAACACGCTAATTGTGGCAGACAAAACATTTGCAGCAAGTTTATAATTCAATACAGAAATTCAGAAATTCTTATAATTCAAATTATTCCTTTGTTTTTAATGGTTTATTAATTTTATTTTTATGCAAATTTAGTTCAGGATTTTCATTTTTTCATCGTTTTTATTTAGTTCAGTTTTTTCGTTAGTTTAATTTTTATAGTTTATTAATTTATTGCCTTTTTTATTTGCCTAATTTTTTATAAAAATTTTGTTCAGGATTCTTGTAACCTTATTTATTATAATTAAGATATTTATTTATTTTTATTTGCCACAATTATTTAACAAATTTAGTTCTGTTTCTCCGTAGATTTATTTAATATAACTAATACATTTGTTTTATTTATTATATTAAAATAATTTATGTGTATAATTTTTGATTTCTTATTTATAATACAAATTTCGTTCGTGTTCTTGATAAATTTATTTATTTTATTTTTACATTATTAAATCCAATTATTTTATATTATTTTATTGATTTTGGTTATTTTCTTTATATTTGCCTTTTTTATTATATTTGTTTTATTTTTTTTATTACTGAGTGGAATTATTAAACTTATTTTTTTTGCATTTATATTTTTTGTTTTTTATAATTTAATTATATTATTTTTAATATATATTATCTTTTTTTGTTCTATTATGTTGGCTATTTCACTTATTTTTGTATATTAATTATATGGTATATTTAATTTATTAAAATTATTTTACTTTTTATACATTTTATAAATTTTATTTTTGACATTTTTTATATTACTTTTTTCATTTTGCTTATCTTTCTTATTTTATACATTCAATTTACTTTATATTATTAAATTTAATTATTTTTTGTAACATTGTTTGTATTATATTAACTTATTATACTTTTTACCTTATTGGTATTTTTTTTATAATTCTTTTGAATTGTTATTTTTAAATACATATATATATATATATTATATATATTTTATGGATACAGTTTTTTTTTTATCTTTCAAACTGAATAATCAATCTTCCATATTAAACATAATTGAATACATACAAAATCAATACTTGACATAAAACAAAACAAAAAATATTTAATAAAGTTATACAAAAAGTAGTTGCTATATTAATTTGGTAAATATGCAAATAGTAAAATACGATTTTGTATTCAATTAATACCCTCATGCTAGTAATTCATATTCAGAAATTCAGAAATTCCGCAATTATGTTTTTCACAAAACAAAAAAAAAAAAAAAAAAAAAAAACAGAGCCTCGTCAAAAATGTCGGTATCAACATTAACAACGCAAAATAACAAAAAAATAAAAATGCAGTTTCATAAAAACTGCAGATAAAAAATTAAGATGAACGCAAAAACGCAAAACAAAACAAAAACAGAACGAAATATGAATATTTCGAAACGCTTCTTTTATTGTTGTGTGTTGTGTGTTGTCGTAAATTTAACGGCGATTCCCATAAAAGAGAATTGACAATCTTTGAGCTTGAGTTTTGCTTTTGCTGTTGCTGTTGCTGTTGCAGTTTTGTGGTGAACCGCATTACAAACTTATTATACTCTTTCACTCTCTCAGGCTATGAGAGCAGCAGCTTAAATAATAATAATAAAAATACAAACAAAAAACAAGAAAAGAAAAGAAACAGCAAGAGAGAGAAAAAAAACTCAACTCTGGACATGACACGGCAATTTGTGTCGCCGGCGACGGCTTGCAAAATTAATTTGTGTCCGCTGTTATTATAAACTTTTTCTGTTGTCGTTGCTGTTATTGCTGTTTGTTGTCGTTGTTGAAGTTGTTGTGGTTGTTGCTGTTGCTGTTGCTGTTGTCGTTGCGGTGGTAGTTGTCGTTGTCTTTATTGAATTAAGCGTTTTTGTAACTCGATTTCAATTTGTGTCAAAAAGCCGAACGCAAATCGCAAAGAGCCAGCGGCAAGGTAAACTCAGCCATCGACTGTTTGTCTTCTTCCTTCCCCTTCCAGCTGCTCAAAAAAAGAAAACACTTCCCCTTCCCCTCTACTCTACTCTGCTCTGTACTTCACTAACTGACCGATTTCATGTTTTTCGGACCCTGGTCCATTGTGTGGGCGCATGGGGCGTATGCTTGTTGTTTGTTTACTGCCGCTGACGTCGATGGCGTCTCATTTGCACTTGACATTGACGACGCGTTGCTGCCGCTTGCTGTTGCTGCTGCTGTTGCTGCTGTCGTTGCTATTGCGGTGGCTGTGTCTCTCGCATCAACACTTTATGCTTCATTTGATTCCGCACAGTTGGCCAGAGAGACGTCTCAGCGTCTGTAGGCAGTCAGCCGTAGTCAGCTCCAGCTTCCAGCTTCCAGCTTCATCGGCTGCTGCTGTTCAATCAATTGGAAAAGTAAACAACTAAGGCGGCTGGCAAGGCAGCTGCGATGATGATGAAGATGATGATGATGCGAGCTGCAAGTATATCAAATGTTTACTCCAAGTGGCCAGCAAATAGCTTTGGCCATCGTCGTGTTAACCCTTTTGCATAGCAGCTGCCACAATCTCTTTTTCTCTCTTCCTCCCTCTCTCTCTCTCTCTCTCTCTCTCTCTCTCTCTCTCTGTTGGTGAACTTTTCTTTGTCTTTTGTCCACTTTTTTCTCCATTTACATTCTATTCTATTTTGTGCGTCTTTGACAAAGTTTTTCGCCCTGCTGCAAGTTGCGAGAGTTGTTAAACTGCAAATTCTTCTGCCCTCTGGCTAATTAATTAACTTAAGAACACTAATGTTCTAGTTAGATCTCTGTTCAGGTCGGCTCCTTAAGTCCTTCCTCCCTTCCTCCCTTCGTCCCTCCACCTTGCAAACAATGAATATTACATGCAAGTTCATTTACTTTCAGTTCAATTACATTTTACAACAACTTTTTCGTTTCGTTTGCCGTTTCCTTTGCCTTACAGCCTGTAATTATTTAGCACAACACTTGCTTGCATTTGTGTTATACTGACCAATTGAACTGGTTCAATTCGCTTTTACTTTTCACATAACTTAACAACTCAAAAAAAGAAAAAAAAAAGGCAAAACTAGACCCATTTCCCATTATTAAAGTTACATAATACTCAAGTCTTTTGCATAATTTTGTCTGTCTTTTATTTTATCTATAGTTCACTTGAAAAGGTATTTTATCAAGTGTTATTTCGTTTCCTTTAGCAAACAAAAAAGTACAATTTTATCGCTATTTAATTTTAGCTTTTATAAATATGAAATTTTAATAAATATTATTACGTTTCAATTTGTAATTAAAGTAAAAGCTATCATTCTGTTCACGAAATTAAATTAAATTCTAAATAATTCATAATATAAGTTTATGAACATGTCTTTTATAATTCTTCAATTACATTAAATGAATTTATATTCTTGTTTTTCACTTTATTGCATTTTAAGTACGGCAAATATTTTAAACTGCTTTAAATTGTTTATCTTAACATACTTATTTGCATATTTAGTAACATCATTTAAGTACTTTCATTCAATTCAGCGGTTTCAAGTAACTTATTTATTTAAACAGAAATATATATGAATATTTTTAATATTTTTAATACTTGCACTTTATCACTGTAAACTAATAAATTGTATTATTATATTTACTAATATAGTAAATAAATGAATATAAAACATATTTAATTTCGCAATGTGTGTGCGATAATGTTAATAAAGAAAATACGAGCAGTAGTTATATTTAATTAAGTAATTTTAATATAAAATATATTTTATTTAGCCATACTTTTAAATAAATGTGAAATAAAATTAGATAGCCACTAGATAATATATAATATAGATTTAAAAATTTTGAAATGATTTCAGATACAAAAATAACGTAATGATTATAATGATTAAACTCAAATCAAAATCAGTAAGAAGTTGAGTGTGCTCGACTATGAAATATCAGCTACCCATTCTGAATAAGAGCGAAATGGTCAATAAAAAGGAGTATCAAATGCATTTTAGTATAAACATTTGAGAGTTAGTGTTAACAAAAAAGAAGTACAGTATTTAATTTATTTTATTTTTTTAACAAAAGAAAAAAGTGTATATTGCGTATTATTCTTTTAATACAAAAAATGTATTTGTTTGAATATTTGATTAAAATTGTATACATATTTCTATGATATGTTTACTTAACAAAAACTGTTAAATATAAAACATTATATGTAGCTTTAGAAATCCGCTTAACACTTGGATCAGTAAACATGCTTCAAGCATTTCCTGTCGCTCCGTTTGCAGTGCTAAATGTGTAAATATAGAATGATATTTTTATACATTTAAGCATACTATATATACTTGCTGCATAATTCGATATATTTTATAATGAAAAGTAGAAAATTATCATATCAAACGCTCTCTCAGATTCGTCAAGTTTCCATTAGGTTTTCGTATGCAAATCATTTGCTGAGTCTGAGTCTGAGTCCTTTTTCCTCGCTTACTGTCTGCCCATAAAATATATGTATGTATGTGTGTGTGTGTGTGTGTGTGAGTGTGTGTACATTTTGGGCAGCCTGCGTGCTGCGCTGCCATTTGCAATCGAGGCAGCGCCAATCAATTAGCCAAATTGTGCATAAATTTGCGACGCTTATCAATGTCAATATTATCATTATAAGAATAACTGCCGTCGCCGTTGTTGTTGTTGTTGTTGTTGCTGTTGTTGTTGCTGTTGTTGTGGGGGCGTGTCTGGGGGCCGGCTGGCTCTACCAAATTAACACATATTTCACTTTATAGCCTAGAAATATTATTCGCCCTGCAGCCCCCCTCGTTCACTTTCTCTCACTCTATCGATGGAGGAGGTTTCATCTTCGAGTCGTTTTGCTCGTTTTGCGGGCTAATACAATAAATTGCAATATCGATAAAATACACGAACGTCACGCGTCGCTCACGGTAGAGACCTGTATATAGAGTATATATATGTATATATATATATATATGCCTCCCTCTCAGCTCCCCTCCTTCAATCAGTGTCTCAAACGTTGTGTTGTTCAATTTTTGTCAACCAGACCTGAGCACCGCCCTCGCTTCACTCATTAGATCGGCCTCATTTTATGGCTGGGCGTTGAAGTGGGCGTGCCAGAATCCAAAAGACTTAGACATGAACTTCTACGAGTTGAAGGGGGGGATCTGAGCTACACTTGGGTCTTAGTTAGTGGTTGCTCTTGGCTTCGACTCTCTCTCTCTCTCTCTGTCTCTGTCTCTGTCTTTGGCCCTGTCTGCGCAAATGGCGCAGCAAATTGAATTTCGTTTATTGATTATCCTGGCATTTTATTTTCGCTTTTTATACCCGCTACCCATAGGGTAGAAGGGTATTATAACTTTGTTCCGGCAGGAAATGTATGTAACAGGTAGAACGAGGCATCTCCGACCCTATAAAGTATATATATTCTTGATCAGCGTCAACAGCCGAGACGATATAGCCATGTCGGTCTGTCCGTCCGTCTGTCTGTCCGTCTGTCCGTATGAACACCTAGATCTCAGAGACTATAAGAGAAAGAGCTATAATTTTTTTTCGACAGCATTTGTTATGTTTGCACGCAGATCAAGTTTGTTTCAAAATTTAGCCACGCCCACTTCCGCCCCCCACAAATCAAAAAAATCGAATAACAAGCGTAAATTTGAAGCTAGAGTTGCGAATTTTGGTGTATACTATAATTACTATAGTAGTTATAATTCCTGAAAATTTGGTTGCGATCAGATAAAAATTGTTGCTTTGGCCGACAATCTGGTATATTGTGCCGTTTATGGTATATTTTGAATGGTGTACTATATCGATATACCAAACATACCATTCGGTATATTTTTAGTATTTTTTAGTATTTTCGGTATATTTGATACCGCAATATTTTGGCTTTATTAAATTTGGGTAGCGGGTATCTCACAGTCGAGCACACTCGACTGTAACTTTCTTACTTGTTTTAGTATTTTTTAGTATTTTCGGTATATTTTGAAAATGAGACCGGAATATTTTGCCTTTATTAAAAATGGGTAGCGGGTATCTCACAGTCGAGTACACTCGACTGTAGTTTTGTTACTTGTTTTTTGCTGTTGTGTTGTGTGTGTGTTGCTCTTGGCTGCTGCTGTAACAACTGTGTGTGGCTACAATTTATGCAATTTATGGGCCAACAGATGTTAAATTAACTTTGCTCTCCACCCCCTCTAAATAGATTCGCGGAGCGCCAAGACATATGAATCATATCATTAATGGAGAGACCAATCAGTAAACCAAATTGTCACTCTGCCAGGATTTGCCTGAACTCAATATCAACTCGATTTGGATTCGTTTCGTTTCGTTTTCGTTTCGAAAAGTGCCTCTTACATATTTAACTAGCTAGAAAATATACACACACACACAAAACTAGTGGGCAAGTTGATCCGTTTTGGGCCAAGATACACTCATCTCGGCTCACACAGTAAATACTGAGAAAGAGACTCAGAGAGAGGAGAAGGGAGAGGAGGAGAGGCAACTGTAGTTGCCTCGCACCATTCCAATTGAGGGACTATTATAAAACCAGGGCACGTAGCCGTTGTCAATCATTATGACAACTTAACGTATACACACACACACACTCCTAGAGAGTAACTAAAATGTGTGTGTGTGTGTGTGTGTGTGAGCGTGTGTGTGTGTGTGAGCGTGTGCCCAGACTGAAATAAAAAAAATACCCATACCAAGAGCAAAAAGTGAAAGACATACAAAAAAATAAAGACAGAAAGAGTGAGGTAGACACAAGGAGAAAGGAGAGCGGGGAGCGGGAAGCCAGCTAGCCACACGCATACATTTTAATATAATAATGATAAAGATAAATTACAATACCGAACCCAGACGAACCCAAGCCAAGTAGCTGATGTGCATAAATTAAAAAACCAACACAACGCAACACAAATAAATAACAAATAACAAAAGAGAACTCGATTCGATTTAAATAAAGTGCAGGTGAACTGCGTGTCTTTCTCCATATTTCTCCATTTCTCTACTTCCAACTGTCTGTCTGTCTAGCTTATAGCTTAACAGACACTACAACATAAAGCATATTGGATATCACTCATCATAAAATAATTGAGAGCTAAACAAAAGTTGTAATAAAATCTATTTTGATTCAGTTTTTTTTTGTAGGGAGGCTTTAAGAGCTTTGTTAGTTACTAAGGGTTGGAGTTAAATTGATCTAATGCTTAATAAATGCAATACAACACGATAATTTATAAATAAAAACGGAATGAAATGTATTTTTTTAAAGCACCAAAATAGTTCTACTTTTGCAAATTCTGAATTTAACATGTTCAAAAGCTACTGTCAAGTGTGCTCGACTTTAAGTTACTCGAATAATAGTAAATGAGTACAGTATAATTAAAAAGCCATTACCATATTAATATATGAAGATAACTAAATTATACCGAAGACTATATTTGGAATATCGATATACTATATTTTCAAAATGTACCATAGAAGTTTAAGATAAAACAAATTGCAAACCAACCAAAATAAATATTGTACATAAAACTACTATATTTGGTATATTAATATACCATGTATTCAAAATATACTGTATCTGTTTAAAATATACCAAATTATCTACCGAAACTAATTTATTTTTAAAAATACTTTATTTGGTACAAATAATATAAATTCAAAATATACCATAAATGTTTAAAATATACTAAATTGTCAACCAAGGCAAAATTATATATTTGGTATACTGATATACTATATATATTCAAAATATACCATAAATGCTTTTAATTTACCAAATTATTTTCCAAAGTCAATTATTATATCTATCTATCTATATTAGGTATATCAATTTGTTATTCTATATTTTTAAAATATTATATACCACAATAGTTTAAAATACAACAAATTGCCAATAAAAGTAAAGTAAGATCCGATTGCGCAGCCGTTTTCTTCAAATATGAAATGAATAGTTTCATTAATCTCGGAATCAACGCTGACCAAGAATATACAATTTTAATATATTGATGTATAAAGAGCTTAAAGTGCATTAAAATTGCACTATTTGAATCTTATTAATTTATATGAAATACAGTATTAAATTCTTAACATTATTAAAAAAACAGTCTACATCATTAAATATATGTTATATGTGGTAACTAAAATGCTGGAGTTGAGTAAAACTTTGAAGCGTAGGCTGAAATATTTCCATAATAACTTTTGATTTAACAAATAACAAAAGTGCAATGAACCGGTTTCAAAAAAATTACAAAAGACACTAGAGACTATCGAAGGGGGGAATAACTTAAAGTAAAGTCGAGAGCGAGAGCATCAGTCAAAAAATTAACAAAACGACGCCCACACACATGCGATGGCTTAGCAATGGGCGAAAGATGGGGGAAAATATGGGTGGAGAGAGGGGAGGGGGAGAGCTGCGTCTGTAACTGTAACTGCGACTAATAAGTGAAGCAGTGCTCAGCAGAAAAAGTAGAGGATGAAGAGGAGGATGAGGGGAAGAAGGGCTGCTCATTTCGTTTTTGGTAAAAGTAAAGTTTTATCTCTGAAAATAAATAAAAAATAAAAAGAGAAGAGAAGGAGACGACTTCTCATTTAAATGCAGGAGAAACGTGGCACAGAGACACACACACACACACTCACACACACACACACACTAACGCACACACACACTGAAAAATCGAATATGAAATTTAGTTGAGCCAAAGCATTTGACAGCCAAAGTTTTTGGATTCACATTTAGATGCTAATGGAGCTGGGGACACAGAGCACTGCAAAGAGGGTGGGAGAAGGGGTAAGAGAAGAGGTGGGGGAACGGTTGAGGGGGGAGGGGGCGGAGAGTGCAGCTCAAATGTAGCGCACGCTGACTGCATAATTGATAAAGCAGAGCGTCAGAGCGTCCTGAGGGAAGGCCACAATGATGTGAGCCAGCTAGTTAGAAAGAGAGAGAGAGAGAGAGAGAGAGAGAGAGAGAGTGAGTGATAGAAAGATGACGATTATAGAGTTATCACAAAGGTGCGAGCGAGACAAGTAGATGGCATAATCGCAACAAATGCAGATAACCTTGTTAAGATGCCAATTACGAAAATTAACTTGGCCCTTGCAACAAATTTATTGATTTTGCATTGAAATTGAAGCTGAAACCAAACGACAGCGGTGAAACAGTGAAGTAGAGAAAAGCGAAGAGAGAGAGAGATAGATATATGAAAAGCGAGTGAGAGAAGAAGAGGAAAGATGTATAGCTAGAGACAGAGAGCGAGAGAGATTCGAGTTGAATGCAAAGCCAAAGCCAAAGACGCGACGATGAACGACGAATGGAAAATGGGAAAATGGGAAATTCAAGAAGTTGGAGCGAAGGAGGGGAGGCGGCATGCAAAGTGAATGCGTCGCCTGGCCCTCATTGCTCAATTGGCAAATGTGTTGCAACTGCAGCAAAAAGTGGCAAGAAACGTAACAAGCGTAAGAAAAACTTTTGCACCAATGGCAAAACCAATGAGGGAAAAACCAATGCACAAGCAATAGAGAAGGGGAAAAGACGAAATGAGGCGAGACAAGACGAGACGAGGCGAGAGACAGTTCAGCGAGCGGAAGCAGCGACGCAGTCAGAGACAGTTTGAAATAATTACATTGAGCTGAGACTTGCAACGCGAGGAAGGTTGCAAGTAAGTAGATGATTGCAGGCAATGCAAAATGCAACAAAAAAAAAAAGTGGCAAAAGGACGGGGCAGGCCAGCGATTTACCGTTAAGGGAATGTGGCAACAACAAATAGCACTTTAACGCGATGCAAAAATCGAACAAACGTTGCAAGTATTGAGTGCAACAGCAGCGACTGCAACAGCGACTGCGACTTCAATGTAGCAAAAGTACAAATAATTTCATTATAATGTTGTCTTAGGGGGACAGGTTGAGACGACACAGAGAAAGAGCGTGGGGACAAAACTGACAAAGCACTCTATAAATAGTTTGCTGAATGAAAAGGGGACGCAACAAGGGCCCAAGGAAGCGAGGGGAGAGAAAGGGAGACAAGAACTAGGCAGGGCTAGACACACAGTGTCAGTTGCAGGAAAACAGCAGTGACGACAGCAGCGATGCGTATTAATTGCGACAGCAGTTCGTCAGCATTCCACAGGAGACAAAACCCTAGGCAAGGAGTGTGACAAGAGCGGTGTGGAGAGGGGAGAGATGGCCGGTAGTAGCAACATAATTAAAACTGCCAACATGGCGCGTGATCAGCGGCAGCGATAAGCGGAGACGACGATGCTGAAGCTGAAGCTGAAGCTGGAAGATCTAGTTGGGAGACTGCGAAATGCGACATTGAGAACTAGTGACAAGCGATCGATGGGAAAAGCACACACAAAGAACAGAAAGAGATAGAGAGAGACTGAGTTCGTTTCACTCTCTAAATGCCAAAAGCTGCATTTATTATCAGCTCAAGTACTCTATTTTTTTTTAACTTTGATCAAAATGCGAGCAGCATGAGGCGCGAAAACTTTTAGTAAAAGTTTATTATTATTATTATTATTATTATTATTATTATTATTATTATTATTATTATTATTATTATTATTATTATTATTATTATTATTATTATTATTATTATTATTATTATTATTATTATTATTATTATTATTATTATTATTATTATTATTATTCGTTCGTTATTATTATTATTATTATTATTATTATTATAATTTTTTAATCATATTCAAAATTTTTCATAGGATGTAATGGCTTTTAGTTTTCTTAAACTTTCCTGTTTACCTACTCCTTTTAACGTCTCTTCTAAGATATATTTTTGAAATACTCTTTTCGTTTGTTTCGCATTTCCTTTTATTTTTTCATATTAATACATTATTTAGCTATAGTACATTCTAGTATTCATCCTTTTAAGCTTTCTCTTAACTAACTCTTAATAGTCATATCATTTCTAACTAAAGTCGAGTAATTTTATAAGCTTCTATTCTTCTCCTACCTCTTTTTTTATAAATTTTAACTCTCTCTATTTCAATTTCAGACTTTTCCCTATTCTTCCAACTATTTTTTTGAGTTACAATCTTTTGTTATTTTTACAGCTTTTTACTTGATGAATTATTTCACTCAATATTTCCAAATATTTATTTGAGTTAAAGTTTTCTTTACAGCTTTTTACTTCAACTGTTTTCACGAGCTTCGATTTCTAGGCTCCTCCATTGATCAACAAAACGAACGACAATTGATAGAAGAAGTAACATAGGAGTCTCAAATTCCCTTGATTAGTGGAAATGACGTTCGAAATTGGATCAACGTTTGCGTTTTGCGATGGGCAACAGCAATGAGGCATGCGGAAATCAGAGAGCCGCCTGGTTGCAGCTTGAACAGCACTCGAGCACTTGAGAGATCTCGAGCAGCTGCAGAGTGCGTTTCGATGCATAGTTAATTGCACCTGTCGCCTCCTCCTACGATCGGGCAAAGCGAACGAGCGAGCTTGGCAGCTGCTACTTTTGCTCGAGAACTCTGGACTCGAGAAGTTGGACAACTGCAACTGCAACTGCAACTGCAACTTCAACTGGCGCTATGCGCGCGCCCATATTTGGCATCGAGTCGCAGGCGAGTCGCAGACGAGGGCAAAGTGTTGGCTCTGATTGAAGACGAAGTCACAAAACCGGGCACAGCAGTGAAGAAGTGAAGAGTGGTGAATAAGCTGCGTCTGATTATGCGGCCAGCAATTTAGCCAGAGAGTCTCCGATGCTCTCAAGCTGGGCATCAATAATAACAAGCAACGGCAGCCACTCGTCGGTGGTCCACGGGACAAAAGCGAAACAACAACAACAACAGGCAGCAGGCCTGCGGCGAGTGTTGCTTAGAGATCGGCTGGCACTAGGCAAACTTGCAACCAGTTGTAACAAGCTGCGATGTGGCAGCAGCAGCAGCAGCAGCGGCAACTTCGAGTGGCAAGCTGGCAAGCTGGAAGCTGAACGTCGTCGACGAGCCCTCGCAGTGCGCGTGGCCATCGCGTCTCTTGGCGTTTTATGACTTTGTTTGGCAGCAACTGCCGCGCTCTCTGCCTGCTGCCCTGCTGCCTGTTGCCTGTTGCCTGTTGCTGTGGCTGCTGTGGCTTAGAAAACAGGTGCACTTCACATCAAAAGACCTGGCCACAGTCAAACACTCGAAACACTTAATCAAGGCGTTGTCGTTTGCCACACTGATGCCACAACAATTTTTAGCCCTGTAGAAAGTACAACGGAGCATGGGAATTCTCGATATGACAAAAACTACTAAAGAACAAGGCTTTGATTAAGCATTTTAGAATAATCCTTAAGTAGTAACAATTTAAAGTAATATGACAAAAACAGCTCAAGAAAAAAAGGCACTTCAATTAAGCATTTTAGAAGAATCCTAAATTGGGCTAACAATCAAAAGTAAAATGAAAAATTATACTGAAGAACAAGACATTAAATAAGCATTTTAGAATAATCCTAAAGAAGTATAACAATCTAAAGTAACATGACAAAAAGTGCAGAACAAGACTATTATTAAGCATTTTAGAAGAATCCTAAATAAGTATTACAATCTAAAGTGAAAATCTCATATTTAAGGACCCTGCATTACCCTTTTTAGTTTCATAATTTAAGTGAAAACTTTACAAAAAAAAAAAACTTTCGATATGTGGAAGACCAATATTCCAAATTACATTTTTAGCAAAAAAGTCAAATAATATTATAATACAATCTGTTACGTTTTGTTTTTATCCTTTTAATTTTAAAAACGAGCATTTATAATACAAAATCAATAAAAAATATATACTTTTTCGCTGAACTCTCTCTGGTTTTATAAAATGTATAATTATAGCTTTAGTAAATGTAATATTATAATGAACAAATAGGAAAGATACAGTCGAGAGTGCTCGACTGTGAGATACCCACTACCCATTGTGATTAAAAGCAAAATAATGTGGTATTAAGTTGAAAATATACCAAATCAATATTCTATATTAATATATATACTACAAAATACTTAAAATATACCGAATGCTATACTTGGTATATAAATTTAGATCAGCATTGAAAATATACAAAAGGATATATTTGGTATATTAATATACTCCATACAAAATATACCATAGAGGGCAAAATATACCAGATTGTCAGCCAAAGCGACTAAATAGGCGTTTTTGCCCACACGAAAGTATATTAAATATAAAATAATGATACAAAATTATATATAATTTAACCACATACTTCACAAGAAGTCGTAAAGAATTATAGATTAACATTTTTGAGTTTTCGCAAATTTAAAAGATAAAAATAAATAGATTCAATAAATTGACTTAAACACTATTTCATTTATATTTCTCTGAAATTCTTGAAAATTAAGTGAAATATATAAATAAATAAATATATGTAAATATAAAATAGTTAAGATAAAATAAAAAGTAAAATACAACAAAATTAAATAAAAAATAAAAGTTTATAACAAAAACCTATAACAATTTATAAAGAATTGTAGTTTTAATCTATAAAATTAATATAAACTCAAGAGATTATTTTTTATTTAGTTGTTCATATTGTTTTCGCCCCACTGTGCAGTGGCTCACTGTGTTGTGGCCGTCTTGGCATTCACGTCTAATTACCGGGAAGTCAAATGCAGTCAACATATTGCGCTTTGATTTGCGCTGGCAGCAACAGGCAACGGAGGCAGGAGGCAACGTGCAACGTGCAACAGGCTTCTGTGGCAGCTTCAGAGGCTTTTTGCGTCTGAGGCGCAACGTCAGACCTACTCAACTGGGGTCTGTCTTCGTGGCCATAGTTATAGTTTACTCGCCTGCCACACGATGGGAAAATGTGTGTCTTGCATCTTGTCTGTGGCAAGTGGTAGCCAAAGTGTGGAAACACGGGCAATTCTTTCTGCCCAGCCAACAAAAGCAACAATAATAAGAACAACAACAGCGAATATTCTGCAACTGGCAACTTGCAACTTGCAACAGCATCTGCCCCAGGTTGGGCCTGGTCAGTCATAAATCAGGCTCATTTTAATGACGCAAACGAAATGCATCTGGAAACGTGTTTCGCTCGCTGCCCAGTCGCTGCCCACTTGGCCCACAGTTTTGCCTGTCGCTGGCAATTTGATGCTCTCCATGCACTTGCTCCACAAAGGCTGCCTGGCAGCCTCTAGGCTGCCCAACTCCAGCTCCTCCAGCTCCAGCTTGCAACAACAACTTACAACACACGACTTACAACTCACAACTTGCAACTTGCCGAGCAGCAATTAGAGTATCAATCATAGGGGCATTAACAATTGAAAAATTGTCTTTGAAAAATTGAACAGCAATTAGAATATGCAATTGCAATTGCAATCCGCAATTGATTGTGCTTGCAAATTTACTTAGAAGCATCGAATGCGGCAGACAGCAAATAATTACGCTCACTTAATATGGCTCAGGGTTTTCGCATTTTTTAACCACCAATAATGCTTATTTTTATTTACTTTTAATAAACTAAATTGCAGACATAGCTTTGAGCTATGACACCGTCATTATCCATTTTGAGCAGTCATTTAAAATTGATCAATGCAGAGAAATTGCAAAATGCAGAGAATATTTTAGCCAATGCTTACGCTTAACGTACGCTTAAGTTCTCTTTCCACTTAAGAGAAGTAACTGTCAAACTCAGTTTGAGCGCATGCTCAAAATGCTTAGAGTCAGTCACAAAGAGAAAGCTAATCCACATTTCGGTTGCTGTTGCCGAGTCACATCCTACGAACAAGTATTCGGCTCTTCACTCGTGCACACTTCGTAGCTCAAGCAAAATACACGCACTAAAATATGTATGTATGGAATGTATTTGCAATTACTCACCCACGTTAATTTACTCTGCAGAATTTTATTTATGTACTACATACATATAAAGTATATGTTTTAAATGATTTCACTGCATTTTAATACTTTCACAAATTGTAATCACCAAAAAATATGAAAAAAAAACACGCATATACGCCAATTTCAAAGGCACTCTCATATTAATTATTATTTGCACATTTTCACAAAATTACCAAAAAAAAAAAAACACACACACGCACACAAAATTATTTGATTTCTACGCAAAGCAAGCAGAAAAGGATTTAGAAAACGCGGGACTCACTTACACCAACACAATTATGAACATGCGGCAGCCGTGTGTTAGAGCGAGACGACAAGAGACGCCACTTACTTTTTGCAATTTCACAGAAAAAAAAGAAAAAAATCACTTTACACTAGCAAGAACGCATATAATCGAATAAAAAAGACCGAATTGGATCGAATGAGCAATTTAAACACAATATACACCACAAATTGACGAGTAATCGACCTTAAATTAATTAACTAAGCCGTTGACGCGAATTTAAATGCAATTGTTACGCCGCTCGTGTGCATTGTTGGCTCGTCTACCACAAACTAATATTTGTGGGGAATAATATTGCTCCTCATTCCCAAACTGCAAGGAGCTTTTGCAAGTGGGCGAAAAAAGGGAACAAATGCTACAAGTTGGACAATCAAGAGAGAAATGTCCTATTATAACTAGGACTATTTGTTAAAGAGCGAGTAAAAGCGAGAGTGAGAAAACGTTCTCTGATCGTTTCTAACGCAAGGAATTTCTTGGTGTGGGATGTTGTTATTGTTTTATGTCCGAAATTAAAAGAAATATTTCTAAAAAAATTATTCAAGTATAAATATCCTATTAGCTTTGTTCAATATTATAAAACTTATTATATAATCATGAAAATGTAATCTTCCCAATTTAGTTTATAATTATAACCGTTTGTGTTTAAATGAACAAAAATGCAAATTTGTTTTTAGAACCACAAATCTTCTTTCGCAACTTCCAAAATATTACTAATGCTACTGAAAACTACTTTGTCTATGAAATGTGAATAAAATGGCAAATTTCGAGATAGAAAACAATTTGTTTCCTATAACAGTTTACTAGCTGAATAGTTTCAATCATTAAATTGATAAACCAATATCACCAATCTCTTAAACCAGAAGTCAATGGTATTGAAATGTTACCATAAAAACTTTTAAAATGTAGCCAAAAAGCTATGGATCGAGAAGCACAATGGTTTTTCTGCGAATATGTTAGGATGAGAGTATTGACCTGTTATGAATAGAGACAGATCTGGGCCTTTGTTTAACGATTTGTCACATTTGGCCATTAGACTGCGCCCCAAATACAGTTATAGCCAATTTGAAGACGGTCAACAGATTTGACTACTCTTATTATACAAGCAAACGAGATGAATAGATTGATTCATTGGCCAAAATGCGACAGAAAAATTCAATTGACTGTAGAAGACCTGTTCACATTTGCTTCGAAAATATTAATGTAGAGATATTAAGAATAGAATATATTCTACATAATTTTTTAAATATGTCAAAAAAAAAAGTTTACTGCGTGTAAAGAAATGCATTTATTTTACTTTAAAAGCAAAAAATAAAACAAGTCCTGGAAATATTCATGTTAATTCACTCTTTTGCTCTCTTTAACTCAATAGCTTTTTTATGTTTAAGAAAGTGTTTCCAAAAATCTTACTAAGCAAATGGTACAAGCTTTAGAAAAGGACAACAAGCCTTATCAAAAAATACTTTTTGGTGTGTTAGACACGATCAGCGAACATTTGCATCTCACTTCCACTCACACACAAAAATTGTCCTAGGCATAATGGGAGATTGCCCAATTTGCAGGAATTGTTCCCTTTATCCCACAATGTGGGGAATTGTAAAAGCTCTTTACAGCTTGGACGTGAGGAGCAATATTATTCCCCACAAATATCAGTTTGCGGCAGACGAGCACACAATGAATACGAGCGATGTAACAATTGCATTTAAATTCGCGTTCAACAGCTTAGTTAATTAACTTAAGATCGATTCATCGTTAATATGTGGTTTATATTGTGTTTAATTTGCTTTTTCGGTCCAATTTATTATTCGATTACAAGTTAAAAGTGCATTTTATTCTTTTTTTTTTCTGTGAAAATGCAAAAAGTGGAGTGGCGTCTCTTGTCATCTCGCTCTAGCACACGGCTGCTGTGTTGTTGTTAGTGAGTCTCGCGTTTTCTAATTCCTTCTTCGCTTGTTTTGCGTAGTCAAATAAATTTGTGTGTGAATGTGTTTTTTTTCCAGTGCCAGTCTGCTTAAATTGGCGTATGGGTGTTTTTTTTTATTATTTATTTTTGATGATTACAAGTGTGAAAGTATTAGAATGCAGTGAAATCATTTTAAATGTATGTACATGCAAACATATCATATGTGAATCTGCAGAGCAAATTAACGTGGGTGAGTAATTACAAACACATTCCATACATACATATTTTAGTGCGTGTGGCTTTAGCTACGAAGTGTGCACGATTGATGAGCCGAATACTTGTTCGGCATCGTAGGATGTCACTCGGCAACAGCAGCAACAACAACAACAGCAACCGAAATGTGGATTAGCTTTCTCTTCTTAAGCAATTTAAGCATGCGCTCAAATAGAGTTTGGCTTGTGCAATTATTTCTCTTAAATAGAAAGAGAACTCAAGGCTAGGCAGTAACTTAAATATTTACTGCAATATCTTGCTTAACAATAAAATATCTTCCTATTGTCAGAACATTAATAAATCTAAGATTTATGTGTGCATTAAAATATGTGTCGAAATCATAATAAGAAATAGATATTTCTTTAAATAATGTCTATTTCTGATTATGATTTTGACAAGCTCAACAGACTTTTTTTTTCACATTTTCGAAACGGGAACAGGTCTCGAAACTATGCAATCTTAATAGGAGTGACAATGCTGATTGAGTGATAGACTAAAACGGCTGCTAATTGATTTAAAGACACATTTCAACGGTCTCAGCGACATTACATTAAGCTTATAAGGTGTTTACTAAGTCCAAAAAATAAAAGAGAGAAATATCAAAAAAAAAAAAAAACAGAGTTGAAACACTTTTATGGCCGCTTAGAAACGCAAATTTTATGCTAAATTTATGCCAGTCGATGGCCAAATCGATGGCTAGAATTTAGATGCGCATAGATTTTCCCAAGCAGCTTACGACAAAGTCATCGACTGGACAAAGCTCTGGACTGAGGTTCAGATTGTCTATATGAGTGGTGGATAAACGAATATGTAAGTAAAAGGAATTGATGAGGAGAGGGATGGGGGAAGAGGGAAACCAACTGAAACTGTTGTTAAAACTCTCTGAGCATTTTTAACGACCATTTTTTATTATTTTTATTATATGTATTTGTTGCTGTTAATTTTGATGATTTGACGTTTGTAAGACTGTGAAGGAAAAGAAGAAACATTCAAATGCAATAAAAATCGAAACGAATTTGAATAGAAATGACCAAAAACAAACAATGTACATAAAGCGTTCAGACTCGAACAAAATGCCCCAAAAAACAATGCGACAGTTCTTTGTGCTGCGAGCGACAACCTTTTCATTTCATTTCATTTCTTTTCTATTTTATTTAATTTTAATTCACGATTCTATTCCAAGATTTTCGATATACCCTGGAAGTGTTAAAGAGAAGAGTATATTATTTATGTTTGATAAGGAATTCTTAAGAAAATTTACTTTAAAGTGCATTATATGTTAGGGTATCTTTAATGCATTTACTTCAGTTAGACTACATTTTTATTATTTTATTTTATTTGTGATTTCTGTTCGACTTTGGGCAGCTTCGTTGATCGAATGTGTGACACATTTGTATGCAATAAACTAAAGTATAAGATTTAATTAATTTCTTAAGCGTCATGTTAAATTGTTTGATACCCTACAAATCGCTGACTATTGTATTTGTTTATAACCTTTTGCTAGTGCTTTGTTCTGGTGTCATTAATTGCTGTAATAACAATGTAAAACAATTATTTTGAGCGTATTTAGAAAACCTTTTAATAGTACATTTTTATTATATTGAATGCGATTTAAAAATAATTAAATAATAATTATATACACAAAAATATAAAAAATGCTGAAGATTAGTTTCATTTGTAATAAGTTTCTTTTTAATTTAATTACGAGTATAATGGTTTTAATACGTTCAATTTGAATTGATTAATCGATTTAATTAAATATTGTTCATAATTATTATGCGATTTTTAACTAGTTGGATAATAAAAATATTTAAAAATGTTTAATTTAATAAACATTTTTTAATAATTTTTTAATTAATTTAGTTTCTTAGTTTGAGTCTTAGTTGATTTTTGTGCTCTTTGGTATATTTTGAATGTAGTACTATATCAATTTACCAAATACAGCTTTTAGTATATTTTATTAGTATTTTTGCGGTATATTAAATCGGTATATTTTAAATACCACACTGTTCAGTTTTTATTCATAACTGTAACTTTCATACTTATTCTAATTAGATAGTTTAAATATTATGATAATATAATACGTTTGAAAATAATAAAATTATTCATATTCATTTCCAATTTATTTCTTCATTCGGTTTTCAACGGTTTTAAAAGCATTTCTTATAGAGAGCATTGTTAGTTCGTTGTGTTTTTGGCTGACTTCTAATTTCCTATGGGCTTTTTCCGTCTTCTATTCTCCGTTTAATTTGCATGCAAACAGAGATACGGGGTCAGGTCCCCGGGTCTGACAGCCCTTCGGTGACAGCTTTTTCATATTGTTGTTGTTGTTGTTACTAGAGTTGTTGTTGTTGCTGTCATTGGAGGTGTTTGTTTTATTTTGACATCTTTCGGCTGGCCGGCTGTTAGCTTTCGCCGTTAATTAAGGTTTATGGACAAATTATGCCCACAAATTGGCAATTAAAATTAGAACGCGCATATAAATTCAAGAGCACCCATCTCGTTGTTGTTATTGCTGGCATTGTCATTGTTGCTGTTGTTGTTTTCATTACGCTGACAAAATGTTGTCACTTGACTGGTTTCTCATTCTGTTGCACAACAACAAACAAAAAAAAAAAAAAAAAACTGCATGTCGTTGATAAGATTAAACTTGTTTCCATCGCGCTTGATATTGACTCGTGTTGACCGGCTTGGTCTAATGTGGGCGTACTTGTCCCCAACACTGGCAACTAGTATTTGATCGAAATCAACATCAACATCAACATCAGCAGCGAAATCAAAATCAAAATCGAAATCAAAAGCAATTGAATTAACACAAATGAGATAACAATAATATTAGTTGATTGCTTGACCTTGATAATGTTTCTTTTCAAAATTCAACTTTATCAAGTTTCATATTTCGAAATACGCACGTTGATAAGAAAGCCATAAAAACTTGCCAAAGAGAAGGGTAAGCAGTTTCCAATTTGTTTTTAAATTGCTGCCAAGCGCCAACAGCAGATTAAAATGAAAAGTTCAAAGTGAAAAGAGCAATGCCATTGGAATTCATGCATGATTTCCACTGGAAAAGTCATCACATTGGACTAAAATGATGAAATTTCATGAAACACAAGTTTAATTGCGTTCTTAGCTCTTAAAATAAGCTATTGAAACTAGTTTCATCAACAAGTTTCAATTTAAGATTTATAAGCAATGAATCTAAAGTCTTAAATTTTTACATATAATATGTTAAGTTTATAAATGTGTTCATATATATTTTTTTAAATGGAAAGAAATACAAAAGTCAAATAATAACCTGTCATTGCTTAAGCTACATTCTATATTCTTATAAAATATAAAAAATAAAAATTGTAAATGCCATTTAAATCCCTGTAATAAGTTTTTCTTATACGAAATTGCCACAAATTAGTTGCATTTTCCGCTCTAAATAGCTTTTACACACTCGCATGCTTTGAAACTTGCTGCATCGCTTTATTAAGCACAAAACAAAGTATTAAGTGCGTTTAAGCAGAATCAAAAAAAAAAAAGATCAAAATTAATCTAATCCCAATCAAAACGTATCCGCAACTCGGCGATATTCCAATTAATATTTTACTACAAGCGGACGACGAAGAGTTGCGTAGCGAAAACTCGTTCCATCAAAAGCTGTTTAAAACACTCGACGAAGCTTCTAGTTTTGATGTAACCCAAACTGTAATATCAGCTCAGGCTCTTTGGTCATAACATAACTTGTTCCATTACAATTTCAATGGGATTTCTTGGCTCTTGTTTTTGTTTTTGTTTTTTTCGTTACTAGTCTTGATATTGGAATTGTTTATCGAATCGCCGGCTACCGAGAGAAAAAAAGAAGAAGAAGAGAAACTATTGCTCTATTCGGGCGCAACACAATCTATAAGTCATACCATTTCTTATAGAGGGGACCCAAGAACAGAGTTTTTTTTTTTGTTGCTTTTGTGGCCAGCCTGTCTCCAGCACCTGCTACAAATGCGCTGTCAATAATTACAACGAAAATGCGTTTCTCGCTGTCTCTGTCGCACGCTCGCTTGTTGCGCATTTGCCACAATCATTTACACTAAATCACTTAGGTGTACAAGTGTCTGTGCCACCCTAAGAACCTCGGCCCAAGCCTAGGACGTTGGAGCTGGCTCGTAAACATTTACGCATATTGCAAATAAGCAACAACCCATAACAACAACTAGTTGTGCAAGATGATGATGATGTTGTTGCAGAGCAGAGCAGAGAAGGAGAGAAGAAGCGAAGCAAGTCCTGGCATCGAGGGGTCCACTAATTCACTTTGCTGCTCGCTGATTGGCGGAGAGACGCCAGGTGGTCGCAAGTCTAACGCATCGTTGTTTAATCTGAGATTCCTCCTCCTTTTCCTCCTCCTCATCATCATTCAGCTCCTCTTGCAGTAACATGTTTTACACTCTCTCGCTCTCTCTCCCTCTCTGTCTCTCTCTCTCTCTCTCTTTCTCTCTTTGCCCTCCTTGATCGACGATAGTCAAACCACAGCAGCATCCTGCCTCAAACTCTCCACGTTGTGCGGCGTTTCAAAGCTGCTTGACTGCTCCACTTTGACGGCGGCCGTTCGTCCGCTCGTCCCAATCCATCCATCTCTCGCTGCTGCTGCTACACTGATAAAAATCAAGTATGAACAAATTTGATAAAAGCAACACTAAACGGTATTACTCAAAAAATATACCAAATTTAATATATTGAAAAATACTTAAATACCGAATCGTATATTTGGTATATCGATATAGTACTACATTAAAAATACATATATCATAGACTGAAAAATATACCAGATTGTTAGTATATTATTACAATATACCGAGGACAACAATTGGTATATATGTATGTTTAAAAAATATACCTAATTAAATATATTGAAAAATACTTAAATACCGAACCGTATATTTGGTATATCGATATAGTACTACATTAAAAATACATATATCATAGACTGAAAAATATACCAGATTGTCAGTATATTATTACAATATACCGAGGACAATAATTAGTATATCTGTATTTTCAAAAAATGTACCAAATTGAATATATAGAAAAATACTTAAATACCGAATCGTATATTTGGTATATCGATATAGTACTACATTAAAAAAATATATATATCATTGAGTGCAAATTATACCAGATTGTCAGTATATTATTACAATATACCGAAGACTTCAATAGGTATATCTGTATGCTATTATACTCAAAATATTTCATAGAGTGCAAAATATATCAGCCAACGCAATTAAGTTCTAGAAATTGCAATCTAAAAAGTGCAAAATTTACCAGACTCGCAGTAAAATTCTACTGAAAACAATATTTGGTATATTATATTATATATATGATATACTATCACACTCAAAATAACAAGGAATATTCATAAAAATAGCAATAGCAGGAAAATCTTGAATTATGAATACGTATTATGATTTCGAAGAGCATTTAATAAAAGTTAAAGTTCTTATTCATAGGAGAAAAAAATCGTATATTACATTAAATGTTTTTATAAGCTTAAAAAAACATTAATCTACTACCAATCATCATTTTTTACTGAATATGCGAAATTAATTTGCATTTAGTTATTCATACAGTTGCATTTATTTGTTGAAAGCTTTACTTTCGAAATACTTTTTGTCGAATTGCACAGCATTTGAACCCAGGACCTCATTAAACTCTAATGAAGAATGCTTTTCGAAAAAACATTTTTATTTTGATTTATTTATTAATAAGTGTAAAATCCAGACACCAGAAAATTCGACTTTAAGAACGCATGGAAGCAACTTAACAGAATCCAAAGACAGCGCTATGAGAAGTTGTTGTTGCGAAACTAGATAAAAACTTTATAGAAATTACGATTGATTTAAAAATCTGTTAACCAAAATCTGGTATTCTAAGTCTGATTTTGCCAACTTGGTAATTTATAATTTAATGTTCTTAATACTAATATTTCCCTTTTTGTTTTACAATTCTCTTACGTTAAGATCAATGTTCTTGAGTTTCTTTTAGTGTACGCATAAACTGGTTCAGTCTCTAGCATAACGAGCTTTGCTTTTCGGTTTGATTTTTTGCGCACAGGTGGCTCCTTGCTGCTGCTGTTGTTGTTGTTGTTATTATTATTGTTGTTGTTATTATTGTTGTTGTTATTGTCGTTGTTGTTGTTGTTATTGCTGAGCGAGCGATCGCGCGTAATAAGCCGCGAAAACATTGTTCAGCTACGAGGAGACGCGGTTCAGTTAAGGTGTATCGGAGCTGTATCGAAACCGGTTCTTAAGCGGCACCTTGATTTTGCAGCAAGGATGCCGATCACAGTCACAGATAAGTTCAGTGTTCAGTATTCCCCCTCTTCAGTTTTCTGTAGGCAAATTATGCGGAGCAACCTGGGACACAGTTGTTGATGCTGTGTTCTTGATGTTGATGTGTTTTTTTTTTCCCTCTTTCTTTTTGCTTTTCTCTGCTCTTCGTTGTTGGGGAGAACGCAGCTGGCTGGCAAACGGGAAAATAAACTAGAGAGCGCGAGAGGGGAGAAGGGAGAAGGAGAAGGAGAAGGGGCCAGCAGTCAACACTTTCGCAAGCCCGCTCGCCGATATAAACATTTGGCCATTAATCATTGGCCGCCTGCAACAAGAGTTTGCTGCACTTTGCCAATCTCATTATGCCACTTAATTGAAATGTCATATAGAGGGCCACAGCAAAATCGTGTGGCCAAGGTGTTGAGGGGCCGAATGGGGAGGGGGAAGGGAGATGCAGATGCAGATGGAGATGCAGAAGGCGGCACAGGAAAGTCGTTTTGCCTATTACAAAGCAGCTAGTGTGATCAAATGTCTAGCATCAGGCATAAATATAAATTGCCAGCCAGCCATAATGAGTCAAGGCCCAGCGTTTAAGCAATTGTGTAAAACAAAAGCGAGTTTATTTATGTTTCTTCTAGTCTTTGATTTAAATTCCTATTTAAATGCATGACATTTGAGTGGCATTCATCGAGTTTCCTTTTATATTATATATCTCTACCAATTACTTGCATATAGTTTAAAGTATTTATAAACTATATAAAATAATGTATTCATCATTACTATCTATTCGATATAACCCATTTGTTAAAAAAATTAATATAATGAAATTAAAATAAAAACTAAATAGTACCAATAGCATTTACTTTAAGACTTTTACTTACTATTAGTAACTATTAAATGTTCGAAACAGAAAGATTAATTTTATTGCAGAAAAATTTGAGATTTGAGTCTTTTTTAAACATTTATCATATATATGATATCTTATTTGAAGTGTTTTCAAATTTAAATTTTTTATAAAATTACAAGAATATTTATTTGATGTTTTTGTACTGAAAATTAGAAGTAAAATGAAAACTTGCCAGCATATTTAATTCGTTCGTTAGCACAGAACCAATTTTCATGATAACGTTATTTTAAATTTTTTTGAAGCTTTCATAAATAATTCGCTCAGAATGCAATCCTTAAAATTGAAGAACAAATAATTCAAGAGACGATGCTTGCAATAATATTTTGAGAAATATTGTATTAGATCGACGTCAGTAGCAATTGAGTCAATTTGCATTATGAATTCGATTAGAAGACAGACTTATAGAGACAATGTGATGTAAATGGTATTGCATTAGAGTATATGCTTATGTGTGTGCGTGTGTGTGTGTGTTATAGTATTTTTGATAAGTAGATGACATTGTCTGAGTGCGTTCCCATAATCGAATCGCATGGAATCGAATCGAATCGAGGCGAATCGAAGGGAGTTGAACTTTCTGCTGTTGGCCATAACCTTAGATTGATGCAGATAGCATGTTGTCATAACCATAGACTGTAATATTTGCCTTTGCCGATTGCCGCATCACTGCACAAGCAATTTAAAGTACCACACACACACACACACACACACACACACACACACACACACACACACACACACACATACGCATACGCATACGCATACATGTGTAAAAGTTGATGTCCTTATTTGTGCAACGACATCCGCATCCGCAGCTTGAACGTCGCATTTCGTTAGCCTTTGACTGCAGCTCCAAAACTGCTGCTGCATGCCACACACAAACCGCAGCATGCAGCAGCAGCAGCAGCAGCAGCAGCAACGCAAACAATTTGACAAGCCACCGAAAGCGAGCGAGACGGTCACAAGAAAAAGAGAAAGGGAAAGAGACAGAGTGAAATAGAAAGACGTTGGCTCTGCGTCTTAGCCTCAAAGATAGCTGAGCTTAACCCTTGGCTGGCCCCTGGGTGGCAACCGTGGCAGCGCGACAAGTGGCAAAAACCTTTTGACAACTGCAACGCAGCCGACAGCAAAATGCGATGACATTTTAATCGACAACCCAAAAACACATGAAAAAAACAACAACAACAACAACAAAATCGAGGCCAACTCCAAACATTGCAACTGCATCTGCAGCAGCTCCTGTTCATACAACTGCTTCTTATTATACCCGGTAACCATAGCGTAGAAGGTTATTATAATGTTGTGCTTTAGTATTTTTGAGTCTTAAAATTACAAAAATTTGGTTATCATAACATACAAATTGTAGAAAATATTTAAAAATTTCATTTATATAATAAAAAACCCCTCTCCTAGTTACTTTTGTTGACAGTCTAGTATATAGCTTGTACCAAATATAGCATTTGGTATATTTTGCTAGTTTTATACTTTTATGCCTGTAGGAAAGTGTATGTAAAAGGCGGAAGAAGTCATCTCCATCAGTCCGTGCTTACGAATTAACATCTAGATAGATCTAAGAGACTATGTATTATAGTTAGTAATATAATTTTTTGGTAGACAATCTGACATATTTTGTTCCTGATGGTATAATTTGAACGTTAAAGTATATCAACATACCAAATATGGTCTGTATTATATTTCAAAATATTTTGGAATTTATTGAGAATGAGTAGAGAGCATCTCACAGTCAAGTATATTTAGTAATTTCGAGGAATATTTTTAGTATGTTTTCACTAGCATATTTTTACTCGATGTCATATTTTGAACGTTAAAGTATATCAATATACAAAATATGGTCTGTGGTATATTTCAGTATCTTTTGGTATACTATTTTTTTGACAATGGTATATTTTCTACTTTATATTACATTTTGAATATTGTTCTACAGCAATAAACTCAATCCCGCCTTCACTATATTTAGCAATTTTGAGAAATAGTTTCGGTATATTTATACTAGCATATTTTCATTCGATTGTATATTTTAAATGCAAAAGTATTTCTATATACTAAATACATTCTTCGGTATACTTTAGTATTTTTCAGTATATTTGGTATATTTTTACTGAGATTTATACCAGCAAATTTTTTACTCGACGGTACATTTTAAATGCAAAAGTATGTCTCTATACCAAAATAGTCTTCGATATATTTTAGTATATTTTCAGTATATTTTTCAGTATCTTTTGCTTTTACTGAGAATGGGTTGCGGGTATCTCACAGTCGAGCATACTTCATTGTAGATTTTTTACCTCCTTTATTTTTTGCTTTTGTTCTGGCTGCAAAAGAGTTCAGCGCTCTGTGCCTCAACAGTTGTCTGAAGCGTTACTTTTTTTGTATGTTTCTTTTTTTTCGGTTACACTGGCGGCCACAGCCACAGCGTCCTTTACTCGTCACAGAGACCAAGCGCTGGCTGATAATGATCATTATCAGTTGCTCTCGCTATCGTCATCATCGCGTTGTGCAGCATCAGTGCCTCGTCAAAACGTCAATCGGTGTAATCAAGCGTTAAGTGATTCTGCGGAAGCGCATCGACGGGGCCCCCAAACTCAAACTCAGTTGCAGACTCCGACTCCGACTCAAGGTTTAAGCTGTTGTGAAAAGGGGGGCACACAAAGGGTCGACTGCAACTTGACTGATTTCACTGAGCGGCAGCTGCGACTGCGGCACAAGGCAGCAACACTTTTTGCCTTACCCCTTTTTTTTTTGTAGTAGTATGTCGTCTCTTTTTACAGACGAACAGGTAACGCTAAATGTGAATGCGAATGCGAATACGAATGCGAGTACGAGTATGAATGCGAATGCCAATATATGAATGCATTGCTGACATGCGAGTGTGCAAACAAAAGATACGAATTGTATTTGCGCCATAGTCAAAGCATTTGGCTAATATAACGAAAAAATGATTGCAATAAATTGTGCTGCAAAAGACAATAAATTATATTAAATTCAAAAGTAAATATGCAACATATTTGCTTGGTTTCAAATTAAAATTGCCATAAACATGATAAAGAGTTTTTAATAATGAAATTATTGGCACACAAAAAAATCGGCTTAAATTAAGCTGCACATTTTTTTGGTTCTTATTCAATTTTTTTTAATATTTATTATTTAAAGACATTTCTTTTTTAAGTAGTTAGTTTACAATTGTTGTTCTACTTACTTTAGTAAAGCTTCGAAACTATTAAAAGAAATACAAAGTTCAATTGTTTTTGAAGATAAATCTACACTTTCGTTTTTTGTTTTTTTTTTTTTCGATTTAATGAAAACCAAAACCAAACATTAAAAAACATAAAACTCAAGAGTAAACATGCTTTAAATATTTGCAAATATATATTTACTCTTTTCAATATTAAAATTGTAAAATACTCGATAAAGAGTTTTTAATAATCGAGAACATAAAAACCAGGCTCATATTAATATGTTTTTCTTAATACATTTCTAAGTGAGATTTTATTTATATTGAACTCCTTTACAAAAGAGTGCATTAGGTTATTTCTTTAAGGTTAATAAATATGTTTGCAAGTATGTTTATAAGTAAGTTTCTGAAATCAAAACAAAATTAAAAAATAGTATTCCTTTTGTAAACAAGTTAAAGATTACCTGAAAATACTTAATTGAAGAAAAGAAAAACTTTTCACTATAAATTTTTCTTTTTTTAAAACGAAAGCCGAATCTGACCATAAACAATTTTATACTCGAAAATAAATATGCTACAAATATGCTCGAAAAATATATATTTTTTAAAAGTTTATGTTATAGAAATGAGAAAAACCTTGACCTACAATATAAACTATCAAATCTGAAATTAATGACGTACAATTGAAATTTGCATTTTGGACTTGCTATAAATTAACTGCCATTAAAGTTTGAGATTTTTTCTTAAAACACTTTGTTTCGTATGATATCTCGATATATACTCGTTATAAAGAAGGGTATTATAATTTAGTGCCAGCAGGAAATGTAGGTAACATGTAGAAAGAGGCATCTGCGACCCTATAAATATATATATTCTTGACAAGCGTCATCAGTGTTTAAGATTGCAATAATTGGGTAAGATTTGTTTCTTTCGTGTAATTCCCAAGAACTAATATTTAGAGATAATTCCTAACTGAACAATCTCAGTTGCTAATCACAAATCAAATCAGATTAGTTTATTGCACAATAATGGGCGAGTCCCTTGCGATAATGACGTTTTTTAGGCACATGCCGCAGATAAATATAATTCCTTTCGGCACGGGGCAATTCCCAATCCATTGACTTCTTGATGGATCATAAATAATATCCGCTAATCTTGAGAAACCCAGAGTAATCGCCACCAATCCAATCGGAACAACTGACCAGCCCAATGCTAAAGAGCTGATTAGATATCTCAGAGCGAATCACGATTCATATAAAAAGCTGTGCCAACCAACGATTTGACATCACTTGCAGTCTGCAAAGTAACTGGGCATAATCCTAAAGCATTCAACATGATGAAGAGCCTTCTGATTGCCTGCTTGGCCATTGCTTTGGCCTCTGCTGCTCCTCATAGCTCCCAGCTGGATGGTCGCATTGTGGGCGGATTGGATGCCGTTGAAGGACAATTCCCTCATCAGGTGTCGTTGCGTCAGCTTACCTCGCACATCTGCGGTGGCAGCATCATTGCACCCCAGATCATTCTTACTGCAGCTCATTGCGTCACCAGCGAAGCTTCCGACGGTTCACTGAAGGTGTAAGTGATACAGAGAGAGCTGATCAGAGTTCATCAATTCATTTCTCAACTATTTTTGCAGCACGTCGGCCAAACAGCTGAGCATTCGTGCCGGAACCGTGGATCGCAGCAGCGGCGGCGTTGTCGTCAACGTGGCCAAGGTCATTGTCCATGAGAGCTATGGCAACTTCTTGAACGATGTCGCACTCCTGGTGCTCGACCAGCCCCTCACCTACTCCGCCGTGATCAAGGCCATTCCTCTGGCCAGCGTTGATACCGCAGTTGGCAGCAAGGTTGTCATCTCTGGCTGGGGTCGTCTCACCACTGGCGGAGCCTCGCCCCGCCTGCTGCAGTACAACACGCTTAGCTCGCTGTCGAAGAATCAGTGCATCAGCTCCACCTTCATGTTCACCAGTAGTTTGATCTGTTTGGCCCACACCGCCGGCAACGGTGCTTGCAACGGCGACTCTGGTGGCCCGGCTATCCAGAATGGTCAACTCGTTGGCATTGCTGGCTTTGTGATTGGCGGCTGTGGCTCCACAAATCCCGATGGCTATGCCAAGGTCTTCTATCATCGCGATTGGATTGTCAAGAATGCCAATTTGTAAGATGTCTGCTATCAACTACTAAATTAACAAGCGAGTAACTCAAGTGCTTCTTCATTTTTGGTGGGAGGGAAGGCGAGTGAATCTTGAAAGGGGAGAGAATCTTCTACTGAGAGAAACTTAATACAAAAGAAAAAGAGACGGGAGAGTTGCTGCTGGTGAGATAGCCAAGCTTGATTTTGGGTACATTTAATTAACTGATGCTCAACTGTTGACACTATTGCTCAACAGTTGTGCTGAAATGCAAGGCATTTCTGGATATTGATTTGAGGATGAAAAAAGTCATTGCCAAAAATTTTGATGTATGTCTTTCATGTGTTGTGTTTGGGTTTGACTAGGCGCCAGACCGAAATATTAGTGAAGGCGGACTGGCTAAGTGGGCGTGGTCAGGCAGGCGAGCTTCACTTATACTGACGAGCGCTTGCTTAGGGCATTTTTGATCAACAGTTGCGAAACAGTTGTACAGAACTGCAAGATATTCGGGAGAGCAAGGTCTCCCATCTGATAGTTGATTTAAAAGTCAGTTCCAAAAAAATTAGCATCAAGAGAGATGGGGACTGTGTCTGTTCGTATGAAATACTGCATCTAAGAGGCTATAATTACTTAATAAAATATATGGCAAAAAAAAAATGTCAGCTGCAGTCCGTTGAGAATCTGGCATATTTTGTACTTTATGGTATATTTTACATGGAATAATATAATTTATATACCAAATGTAGCATTTAGTATATTTTAGTATTTTGTCTATTTATAAATTCAGTATATTTTAATAACAGTGCCCTACGTAATGCTAAATTTTAAAAATAATACCGAATGTATTATTATATTTTTATGCCTTTAGACTATTGATATTTTTAAGTATTTTGTCTGTGTATTAATATGGTATATTTCAAGAAAAATACCGCTGCCTTTATTGAACAGGGGTGGCGAATATCTCAAAGTCCAACACACTCTTGTTTCCTGTAGAAAAATAAAGCTAGAAATTAGAAAACATTAAATTCAAAAGAAAATATTTATGCTGAAAACACTTACAAAGAATTTATTTATTTTTTCCGAAAAAAGTTCATTTCAGATTCTCTTTAATATTTAAAAATTCATATTTGCTTAAATCAGTTTAAAAGATAAAATTGGATATTAATAATTCAATTGTTTGTATTTGAATTAGACTCTGAAACTATTTAAAGATTTAGAAAATAATTTTGTGTTATTGCTTTTTTCCACTGTAAACCAAAAACCAACAAAGAAAGGAATGAATTGTAATTACAATACAGCAAATATTGTTGCCTGGGACATTTGGCACGTGGGGACGCTTTGTAAAGAGCATCATGCGTAGGTTATAGGTCATCATTAGTTAATGGGCCTAATAACATAATGCGTATATGTCAAAGTCACAACTTTGACTAGCATTAAAATCCATATCGAAATCAAGTAGGGCATTACTATTAGGCCATAAGGCAAGCGCAAATAGAAAGTCAAATTCAATTAGGAATTTGCTTGAGTTGTTGGCAACCAACCCAAAAAGTAACCCACCAAGTAGTAGGCAACCATCATCGGGCTATTAACCCCACTCCAAAGTGAAAGAACAATATGCGGTAATCAAAGCAATTACAGTTTAAGCAACAACACTAACAACAAATAAGTGCTGGTTAACTGGCCAAGTTGGCGACTTGGCTACGAAAACGGTCATCAACTATGCAAATTACTTGGATATTTTTCACTTATTGTGGGTTGGGTTGGGTTGCAGAGGGAGGGAAGGTGGAAAGGGGAGTCCGTTTAATGGGCTTCGGTGGTGCAACGTGCACCACAAATTAGCTGAGATACTTTTTATTCAGCCAATAAATACATTAGCAAATCAACAATAGAAAACATGAACGAATGAAAAAAACACATTATTATTTAAGGAACCAAAATAATGGTGTAAAAAATCATTATTATCAATCGATACATCGATTGTTTCTCTATCTTCATCCTCTTCGTCTTTTGCTCTGCTTTTGCCAGCTGCCAATCGCATCCTTTTCTTGAGCTTCAAGCTTCGAATTTTGGTTTTACTTCGAATTCACAGCAAATTTTGTGGCCATTGCATATTTATGCGGATTGCCATCGAAGTGAATATCACAAAGCAGCAGGAAGACGGAGGGAGGAAGGAGGGAAGCAGGTAGAAGGGCAAACGGAAGAAGTTACCTTTCTAACATGTCATTGTAGTTGTTGTTGTCGCTCTCTTATGTTTACCTTTGTCAGGCAACAATTCGATTTTATAGTCCTTCGCTTGCTACGCTTCAATTTCTGTTTATTTTTTGCTCTCTGTGACAGGATATTGCGACTTTGAGTTGACTTCGGTGACGGCGCAGCAAATGCAAAGCGAATTGATGTCAATATGCCAAAAAAAAAAAAATATAAAAATATTGCATTTATATTGCGACGAAATAGTTGGAAAGTAGTAGTAGAAAGTATAACTTTATTTACCTTTAGTTGGGGCCATTAAATTGTAAAATTAAGCTAAATAATATCTCTCTTTTACATTTTTATATACATTGATCTCTATCTTTAGTTTATTTCTAGTTATATTCAGTTAAAATAATTAAACTTTATAATTAAATTGAATAATTAGAAAGATTTAAATTACATTGGTCTTTATCTTTAGTTTATTTCTAGTTATATTCAGTTCAAATAAAGAAACTTTATTTTTAAATAGAATAATTAAGAAGATTCCCCCATTCAATTATTTTCATTTAAAAATAGTTGTAATTAGAAATTTAAACAGTTAGTTTGCTACATTTACTTGAAGCTATTAAACTTGAGCATTAATCTTTTACTTACTTTTTTCAATAAGGGGTTTTTAAATCACTGCACAAAATAGTTAAAATAAAAATTTAAAAAATATTTTTAGTTGTTTTTATGTAAAAGAATTAAGCTACACAATTAGGTGGAATAAAGGAGCATTAAGGAGCATTTAAATTTTTTAGTTAATGGTTTTATAGAGTTTAATTTAATATTTAATTCATAAATTAGTATAGTTAAAACTCGATTACATCAATTTAAATTTTTCTTCTGAAAATTACGTATTCATTACACATTTAAAATGTTTTTTTATTGCCGTAAATACAAACAACATTTTAATGAAATATTAATTAACAGATATTTTAGTTAAGAAATATAAGTAATTTAAAAATTTTCAGAATTTAATGCCAATGAACAAAGAGTGTGTTTTTATTCCACTCCTTGACGACTGAAAAGTCTGCATTAAAATTTAAATTACTCTGCTAATTTTTGCACTAAATTGTGATGCAGGTCAAGAATTTTTTTTTATTAAAGTTGTGTTTTCAATTATTTTGCTTGGAATTTTGTTTTCGATGTTTTTTTTTGATAAATTCTAAAGAAATGCAGCAAAAATTGGATTGAATCGATATCAATATTTTTGTGTATTATTCATTCGATTGTAATGCTTTTCACGACAATTGACTTTTGGTGTTTGGTCAAGTGAATACAATAAATATATGAATATATGTATATAGTATATATATTAAGGGTATGTTTAAGCATTTGTGTATATAACGAGTGCATAAATATATTTCATTTATGCTCAAAGCAAATTGCCGCTGCCAAAAGCTGCCAAAAACCAATTGCAATTTTCCATGCGCCGCATGCATAAATAATACACACACAAACACACACGCAAACACACACATACGAGGACTGCAAATAAAACAAAATTACGCATACGCCGTGTGTGCTGTTGGCCGGAAAAAGGGGAACGCAAAAGGCTGAGGCAAAGATGGCAAAGAAGTAAGAGAAAGAGAGACAGAGAGAGAGAGAGAACTCTGAGCTCTGGTGACATCGAAATGGCAATGCCATTGCCATGATACTCAGTTTTGTTTAATAATTTATGTATATGCCTTGGCAGAGCAGAGCAGAGAGTGAGAGAGAGAGAGAGAGAGAGAGCAGAAAGAGAAAGAGCAGCGCACATTGGTTACATATGTTTCATTTGCGCGTCTGTTTGTGTAATTTACAGTTACACAAAACCGCAAATAAAGTTGCCAACATTACGATCCACAATAAGAACGGAGGGTGGTTAGGGGAGAAGTGATGGGGGAAGTGGTGGGGGTGCGGCAACAGCGGGTGGAGTAACAAACAGCAGCTACTCCATCAAGTGAACAGCAGCAGCAACAAGAAGACAAAACGCTGAAAAGTCAAAAAGGGTTTAAAAAGAGCAACTCTACTCTTACTTGTGTGTGTTTTAGTGTGTGTGTGTGTGTGTGTGCTTGGTTGGGGGGCAGCAAGGGGTTAAGTGAGGGGTTGAGGCACATTATGACAATAACATGTCGCCGCAGTTGAAGTTGAATTTGAAGTGGCAAACGAGTTCGTGCCCAAGGAAACTTACCTCGTATTCTCACAATTGTTTCCCTTAAATGTTGCACACACTACTTTTCCCCTTCCCCATCCCCCCTCACTTCATGTTGTCGCAAAATGCCCGCGAAGCAATTGCAAAGTAATTGAAAGCACTCGCCAAAAAAAAAGAAGAAAGCAAAAAATAAGGAGAGAGGAAAAGCCAACGCTTAGTTCAAGTTTCTTCACTTATTGATTTCGCAAAGCGCAGTCAAAGTTGGAATTCTAGTTGAGGAGTTGTGAGGGGGGTTTGTGGCTTCAATGGGTTAATAATACCGCTAGTTGTGCGATAATGTCAAGCGATGTGCACACTCTCTTCTTCTTCTCTTTCTGCCATCAACAATCAATTGCATCGGGCAGAATATTTAAGTCAATGATGTTAGCAAATCGCTAGAAAATCATTTTTGATTGAAATTTGTAATAAATTGATGTTCATAAACATTAGTTTTATGATTTTAATTTATATTTTATTCTGGTTAGTTGTTTGCTGAAGGCTTTAGAGATAATTTGTATCGTTATTGTATAAATGATAATTTAATTTTTATTAAACATTTATTTTAATAGTAGTAATGTATTTATATCAAGTGCAAGCCAAAAATAAAAATAAATATTAATAAAAATTTGTTTATATCATATTACATTAAAGATTTGTAGCAAAATATACCAAAACCTATATTTGGTATATACCACTACATTTCAAATATACCATACAAAATAAATGTCGTTAAAACATATAAAATGAATACAGTTAAAAATACTAAAATACTTTTATATTGAGAATTAAAATTCTACTGACACTAAAAACATTCTTAATTGCAATTTTTAAAAATTATAATTAAATTTATTGTACTTTAAATATTATTCGTTATTTTGTTATTTTTAAATTTAAATTCATTTATTTTTAGTGTGTATTAAATAAATTTAAAGAAACTATTATTCTCATTCAAGGTTTGCGAGTAAAATATACCATAAACTATATTTGGTATATACCACTACATTGAAAATATACCCTAGATTCAAATATGCCATAGTTTCACTCGCATTGCATATAGATTTTTAAATAAATATTTAATTTAATAAATATTTTTGTTATTCTAATATTTAAAACTCGCATATAAAATGCATATTAAGAATTGTGCTTAGCCTTAGAATAATTTTATTTTTAATTGAATTGAATTTAATTTGCAAATTTCTAAGCATTGTTTCTATTGCCTTTATTAAATTTTAGAGCACACATTTCTTTGTTATTCTTAAAATTTACATTTTACACTTCAGTTATCTTTAGAAAATTAAAATTGACATCTATTGCTGTAATCAGTGACGAGCGTATATTCAATTCGTTATTATTAAATGCATTTAAGTGAAATTGTTTTTTTGGGTCTGATTAATTTCTCAGCACTGAAACGTCACTTCCTTATGAATTTGATTGTGCAGGGTATCAAAATTAAAGCATAATTAACGCAAAATAGTTGGCAAAGTGTAATTCTGGTATTTCCCCTCTCGACAATTGCCAGCTTCTTTTATCCAAAAACTGTTGTTGTTTGCCGCCAGACTATGGCACAACTCAGAACTGAAGCTAAACTCTCTCAAGCTAATCAAAACTTTGAATTCAATAGAAAAATCCGATGCAGCAAACGTGTTGAGGGGGGGGCAAAGCTAGAGGCAGCAGTTGTTGTGGCAGTCGAGTTGGTTGCATGCACCGGGTGTCGACTGCTTGTTGTGGTTACTTTAAGCGAAAGAGATAGATAACGACATAGTGAGAAAGAGAGAGAGAGAGCAAGAGAGTGGGAGCGAGCACAAAAGACATAAACATTTTCAATAGATTTCCGCTAACAAGATAAATAGTTTGAGCCAAGTTGGCAGCGCACTTAAGGATACAAAGCAACTGAAAAGCAGCAGACGCTTCCAATCGCCACGGCAACAACAAGCAGAAAACACAGAGAAAGGAAGAGAGAGAGAGAGAGAGAGAGGGAAATACTGGCTTGCTTTAGGGGGAATATGGGGCCTCGGTTTGCTGCTTGCCTATTATTGATATCAAATTGGCAAGTGGCTTGCCGGTCCTCCCTCTCTCTCTATCTCTCTCTCTCACTCTTATAATTTCGCTTTCAGACACAAGAAATGAAATACAACAAAAAGAAAAAGAAAAAGCGAAAAATAACACACATACCACATGTATGCCAGTTATAAAGGTTATAAAGCTTTAGGTGCTCATATTAAATATCCTGCCTAAATATCCTCATACTGTTTCCTATTGATTTTGCTGTCTCGTTTCGATTTCCTCGCTCTCTCTCTCTCGCTCTCAGTTCGCAGCATTTTCATTTCCTATCGCAATGATTTTCCTTTTTTTTTTTTGCCCGGCTATTATTCTGCCTCGTCGAAATCGGCCGTGTAATAGAAGAAACAAAAAAAATAATACAGAAGAAAGTAAAAAGTGCGCCTTGCCATCATCATGAAGAAATTTGTAATAAAAATTCAGCAGCAAATGAGAAAAGTACACACACACTTTGACTGAACGCATACCTGTGCTATATCACCCCTCTCCCTCTCTCACTCTGTCCATCTCTCTCTCTCTCTCTCTCCATCCTTGCTCTATTTGTGTTTGGAGCAGACAACGTGTCAGTTACCATTATACGCGCAAAAAACTATGCCATTGCCTTTGTCTATCTTTGGCATTTCTTTTTCCTTTTTCCTTTTTCGTTTTTTTTGTCCATCCGTCTTCTTCTCATTTTTCGCATTCACTCATCCCACGTTCGCATTTCCTCTGAAATAGCGTATATTTAATAGCAGATTGAGTAGTTTTCAAAGCAGCTAGCAGCAAAAGAAACCTTCGTTCGAATCGCTCAGGAAGTTGGCGTCGCTCAGTATATAGGATTTTCCAGTTGAATGGCTTCAAGTACATCCGTCATAAGCCCGAGGAGCATCCAATGCACTCTCTCAAAGGCAACCTTCAATTGCAGCCGCGTGTCAAAATTGTATTAAAAAAGACATAAAAAAAAAAAAAATTAAACGAATAAGAAAGCTGCAGTTGAGGGTTGTTGGCTGTGAGAGGTATTTTTCATAAGAACAAAACATTTCGATAGCGGTAAAATACCACAAAGTATATTTGGTATATTAACATACATTCTAAATCAATCATATATTCAAATATATTCAATATTGTATATTTGCCCTATCATATAAGGACGAAAACCACAATGAATATACAGACAAGTATATGTTGTCAAAGTAAACAATATAATATACTGAAAAATTTAAAAATATACCATAAGCAATACTTGGTATATCGATATACCGTTTAATATGAAAGATTCGAGATTTTCCATATAAAACAATATAGAAAGCTACAACAAAGTACATGTGTTTAATACTGAAAAATACAAAAATATACCAAATGCAATATTTGGTATATCGAACTATTAAAGATTGTAAATTGGCTATATAAAACAATAAAGGAAACTGCAATAAATGTACGGACACAGTATATTTCCATAAAGTATACAATACTGAAATATACTAAAATATACCGAAAGTAATATTTGGTATATTCATATACCGTAATATGAAATACATAGAGATTGTTAATTTACATATGAAACAGGTAAGACAAGCACAATGAATCTACGAACAAAAATACTAAAATATACCATAAGCTATGTTTCGTATATCGATATAATATCTCATACAATATTAGCTAAATTGTCACCAAAAGTTATTTGCCATATAAAATTATTTCTTCACTAACTTCTAAGCTTTTTATCTGATCGCCTGTTACAACAATTTCCTGTAATCACAAAGCTTAAATATTCTTTTACCCCATGGACAGCGTGTACACAAAAATGAAGAATATTTAGAAATGAATTTCGATTTGTTTTATTGCTGCATTTCGATTAGCATTCTCATTTATTATTAATATTAGTATTAATTTTATCGCAGTTCCTTCGACAACAATTTTTTTTGCGAGCGAGTGTGAAATTGCAATTGGCCAGATAACGGTTAACTGTAATTTAACCATTGCTGCAAGCGTTTGAACCGCACAATCAGCAGCCATAAATGAAAATAAAGCTTCAAATTACAGAAAAACATTGCCGCATATTTATTTAATTTTCAACGTTGTTGCAGCTGCACCAAACTACACACAAGTGATGGAGCGGCTGTATGTGTGTGTGTGTGTGTGTGTATTTGTGTGTATCTGTGTGTGTGGATGTGGGGAATTCTAGCTAATGTCCTTAAATTAGCGAGACTGGCCAAAAACTGTGTGTTGTGTGTGTGGCCGCCAAAACAGGAAATGAAAAGCGACGTCAAAGGCAGCTAGCTTCATTTTTTTTTTTTTCATTGTTCTGCGGCTTCATAAAAAACTACACATAACTAGCATATAGGAAATGGAACTGGTCATGAGTCAGCCGCATTCCCACACTTCAAAGCGCAGAGTTGAGGGCTACAAATCAACACGTAGCCATAAAAAGCGCTAGAAGAGCTTGTCGCTGCCCCGTTCCCTAGCTATAAATAGCTACCCGAAGAAGAAAAAAGCAAACTATATAGTACAAAAATATATATAGTAGTAGTAGTAGTAGTTGTAGCAGAAGGGCATAAACCCTTTTTAGCCATCGAGTCAAGTTTGTTTTTGTGTGCTTGGCGCAACGAAATGTTTTATAGACAAAGTCGTAATGTCCTCTCGACACTGAGAGAAAAATCCAAATTTAACTTTGGTTAAAATAAGAGATTTTATAATTCAGAACGTTCCTAAAACTATTGGCTTAAGAATATTCATAGAATTGTTAGAATTGTTTTAAAAAATCTATGTTCTTAAGCTATGTGTATAAAAAATTCGAAAATTAATTATTGTCTATTTATTTTTTTATATTCAATATTTGCTATTTAAACATGTTTATACAACTGAAAATAAATTTGTGGTTTTTAGCATTACTTAAAATTTATATTTCTTTCAATCTTAGAATCAATCACATTTATTTTAAGCATAATTAAGCTTGTTTAAATATATGCACAAAATAAACTTAATTTAAAAAACATTATTTTTAATATAATAAATTTGTCAAATAAGCAAATAAGCTAAATATTAAATACAAAATAAACTGAAAATGAAAGGATGAATTATTCTAGAAAAATTGAGATCAATACGATTTTGCTCAAAGAATTTTATTTGTTCAATGATGATGAACCATTATCTGACCATTTACAATTTCACACACATTAAGGAAGAAAGTGTTGTAGAAAAATATAAATAATAATATTAGCATTATTGATAAATAACAATGATAATCGAAATGGAGCAATAAGACAACTCGAAATTTATTTCTTAAAATTATTTTTATAATATATATTGAAACTTAGTGATTACAGGAAATGTTTGTAGATCAGATAAAAAACTTAGAAATTATCTAAGAAATAATTTGATATGAAAAAAAAATGTGTAGCAAAGTTTTATGTTCTAAGGTTTTGTTTGAATTAATTCATCGATGTACCGAATACAGTTTATGGTATATTTTAGTATTTTGTCAGTATATTTATTGTGATTTTCTTAAATGTTTTTTATTTTGCAAATTTACAGTTTCAATTATTTCGTATTATTTGGTATATCGATATACCAAATATTTTTTTTAGTATATTTATGTATTTTTCAGTATATTGTATTGAACACTTTAACGAAATATAATTCTTTGGTATATACATTGTGGTTTTCTTACTTGTTTTAAATGGCAAATTTATCAATCTTCAATATTTTATATTATTCGGTATAACATATATGGAATGAATTGTATTGCGTTTTTTTTTTTTTCTGAGTGTGGTATTATCCCTGCACTCGTTGTGCTAGACGTCAACGTAAACACGGAAATAGCCAAACTGGCTACAGTTTGCATTGCGAGCAGCTTATCGAGCCGGGGTCCAAGTAAAAGCTTAGCCATGTTGACAATTATGAGATGGTTAGAGACTAGGGAGGAGGCGTAAAAGAACGTGGTGGAGGAGGAGATGGAGGGGGCAAGAGGCGACTTCTAATGATGAAACAAAGCGTCAGGCAGACAGTAAGAGTAACAAATGCGAGGCACAATGCTGACAGCTCTTCGAGTGTATATAAGAAGAGCGTGGGCAACTGTGAGTATAAAAATAAATAAAAGCGGAAGCGAACATAAAAAAAACATGTGGCAGCCTTTTACACCACACAGTGGCCAGCTCTTTCCTTTCCCTTTCCCTTTCCCATTCACTTTCCCGCTTTCCCGCTTCCCCTTCTCTTCAACCCTTTGCACTTGTATCTTGGCCACGCACGCAAAATGTGTTGCCTGCTTTTTGGTGTTAGTCCTTTTTTCTTTTCTTTTTTGGGGGAGGGGGGCATGCAAAGCTCTTCTAATATGTATGGAGCAACGCCTGCTTTCTCCTTCTTCCTTCCTTTACTTCTTCTGCTTATCCTCGTACCCACTCTCCACGCAGCTCTTTCTAATATGCTGCTGAAAGCGCGCCAGCGAGAGACAAATATTAATAAAATATACAACTATTAGTCATTGGCTAGCTGCCTGTGTGTATGTGTGTGTGTGTGTGTGTGTGTGTGTGTGTTGGAGCTTGTATTTTTAATATGAGAGACAAAATAAATATTCATAAAATGGCGGGCAGGCCAAAGCCAACAACGACAACTTTACCAGGCGCTGTTCTAGCAAACAAATTCGCACTTACTTTCACTTACTTTTTTGAGTTTTTGTGGAAGAGCATTGCGGTAAAGAAATTTGCTACAATTTCGCACTGAAATCGCCAAGTTTATAAAGCGAGAATTACACTTACTTTTTGGAGTTTTTGTAGAAGCGTATTCCTGTCAACAAAATCGCTACAATTTTTCACAGACATCGCAAAGATTATTAAAGCTTACTTTGTGCAGTTTTTGTGGAAGAGTATTGCAGTAATGAAATTTGCCACAATTTCGCACTGAAATCGCCAAATTTATAAAGCTAGAATTTCACTTACTTTTTGAAGTTTTTGTAGAAGCGTATTCCTGTCAACAAAATCTCTACAATTTCGCACTGAAATCGCCAAGTTTATAAAGCTAGAATTTCACTTACTTTATGGAGTTTCTGTAGAAGCGCATTCCCGCGAACAAATTCGCCACAATTTGGCAAATGAAATCGCTTTGTTTCTAATGCGAAAATGTCGCTTGCTTAAAGTTTTGTGGAAGAAAAACGTGTTTTGCTGGCACACTTTTGCGTCATTGCGCCTTGCTGTGCTTATCCCCGTTTTCGAGAGTCGTCTTCACCCTCCCCTCCCCCAAACACACACTGGGCGGCGACTCGACTAACAATAAGACTGACGAATGTTGCGCCATAAAAATAAATACCTGCTGACATTTTTCATTGTAAATATTTTGTAGCTGCTGACGCGCGGCCAAGTGACTTGAATGTGGGCGTATATATGGGGGAGGGGGCTGCTAGTGTAGGCGAGGGTGTGTCATCCCTCCCCCTCCCCCTCTCTCTGCCACTCTTCACTTCTCTGTGTGTGCGTGAAAAAGGTTTTCACTCTTTTTGTCTCGTCATGGCACGCACAACATACGAAGACACTGTGAAAATTGTCCACGAAGGGCTGTTGAAGGAGTTCGAAGAAATGGTGTGGGAAGCGATGGGGTGATTGGCAAGGGTTGGGGTGGGTAGAGGAGGGGCGGGGACAGGAGCCAGGGCGAGGTTAGACAAATGGACGTCGCAATAAACGCGCTTGTGTTTCCATTTCAAGGGTGTGTGCGCTGCTGATCAACGAGTATCATGTCCGTCTATCTGTCTCTTTATCATCATCATCATCATCATCGTCCACATCGTGATTATCAACGTTATCATCATTATCGTATTGCCCACGTCCTGGCCGACAGTCATTATGGCCAACACCAACACAAACACACACACACATACACAGAGAGACAAAACACCATGATATGTGGGCGCTGGCCTTTAGGTCTTAACTTCTGTTACAGCCGGGCATTTATCAAAGCCCAAGCGCTGCTTTTGCCCAGTTCAAAGGTCAGCTAACCAGCATTAAGCCAACTTCCATTCAAGATAAACAATTTCTGCAAACTACTGAACAGAGCTGCAATTTTCAAGCAAATAATTGGAAGTAGGCGAGCATTTAATCTAACATACAAATAACTAAATACATTTATGAGTCTATTCTATTCCGTTTAAATAATAATGCTTTGTCGTGTAAAATACCTCTGTTTAATATACAAATGTTTTAACATGTTGTAAATACTTTTATCTTTGCAAAAATCGTATACTTACTTTCATTACTTTTCTTTAATTTAATTTATTTTTAGGGAAACAATGACACATTTAAATCTACTCTTTTGTTCATATTTTCTTGGGCTGACAATCTGGTATATATTTTAACAAATGATATATTTTAATTGTAGTGCAATATAAATATATTGACTCTAGTATATTTTTGTATTTTTTCGGTATATTTTTTTATGTTTATAGAATATATAATATCCGGTATCTCAGAGTCGAGAACACTTTACGGTAGGTTTCTTCTTTGTTTATAGTAGTAAAGGTTTTTTTGACTATTATTGAATAATATTTAAAAGTAAGATTTTAACAGCAAAATTTGTTTTTATATTACTTAATGTATTTGATTATTTAAATTTATATCTGCAAGGCAAGTCTCGAATTATTTATTTTACTATTTTATCACAACTAATTTAAATATACTTTATAATAATAAGTTTCATACTGTCATAATTTTGTCACTCTGTATACATGGTTTTCCTCTGCTAAGCATCTTGTAAATGTTTCCAAATTTTTCCATATTAACATAAGAGTTTCAACGCCTTTTTACTGCATTGCTTTGCCTGTTGTAATAGCGCTATTTGGTTTCGATTACACAAAATAAAGAACCAAATGAAACTATTAAAAATGAAAATTGAACCAAAAACCTAAGCGGTTAACATACGCTATAAAAATAAAATTCACAAAATTTCTCCAAAAAAAGTTGAAACTAAAAAATACAATACTAATTTATGCGTTATTTTAATCAAATTCTTGATTAATATTTTTACGAATAAATAAATTTCGGTTTTTAATGAACTCATTAACTATTCTAATTGTAATGAGTTTTCCAGAATTTACAACTAATATGTAAACGCATAAATCAGGTCAATATGCTCGTATATCAAAGTGACCTTCACAAAGTAAATTCATTTAATTAAAGACAAATTTATTGCTGATGGACTCGGTTTATTTTGTTTTTTGTTGTTTTTTTTTCGCTCTCTCTGTATTTTATTGGGTAGTTAGGGTATAGCTATGGCAATATCGAGTGGCGCCCACATCGTTCGTTCGTTCGTCGCATAAATTAATGAGTCTTTAAACATTTTTTAACTGCGCGCATTGCATAACAAAAAACAAGTAAGTAGGAAAGCTACAGTCGAGTGTGCTCGACTGTGAGATACCCGCTACTCATTTTAAATAAATGCAAAATATTGCGGTATTTTTCTTTAATTATGCCAAATTAATACTACACAAGTGCTAAAAATATATATTAAAATATACTAAATGGTATATTTTTGGTATATTGATATGATACTATAAGAGTACAAAATATACAAAATATATAATTTTCATTTAAATATACCAAAATAATATACTACAAAAATACTAAAAATATTAAAAATATACTAAATGGTATATATGGTACTACATTCAGTATAGAGTGCAAAATATATCAGATTGTCAGACCCATCATAAGTATACGTTTTTGTCGATACAAAAGTATTTCTTTAATAACTTCGACAATTTTTATCTGATCGCTACCAAATTTTCAGGAATCACAGGAATCACAGTTATTATTGTACATACCAAAATTGTTATCTTTAAAAGTGCGCTTGTTATTTGATTTTTGTTGATTTTCGGAGGCAGAAGTGGGCGTGGTAAAAATTTGAAACAAACTTGATCTGCGTGCAAACATAACAAATGCTGTCGAAAAAAATTATAGCTCTATCTCTCATAGTCTCTAAGATCTAGGTGTTCATACGGACAGACGGACAGACAGACAGACGGGATGCCTAGATATTCTCAGCTGTTCACTCTGATCAAAAATATTATAATTATAAGGTCGGAGATGCCTCTGTTACCTGTTATATACATTTCCTACCGTCACAAAGTTATAATACCCTTATACCCTATAGATAGCGGGTATAAAAAGAAGAAGAAGAAGAAGAAAAATGTAAATAAATAATTGTTTATATAAAATATTTATTGCTATGCAGCATGCAATTAAAAGCACCACCAACGAAAATTCAAATTCAAATTTTTGTATAAAAATTCAATTGATTTATGTGACGATGGCCATAAAGCAGACGCCCTCCATTATAACCGTTATCCAAAGCAATTGTTGTTGTAGCTGTTTGTTGATGTTGTATTTTTTCCCTCAATTTTTTTCTATTAAATATAATGACTTTTAAATGAGACGCGTGCCGCGGTTGCTTCATGAAAAGGCGGTGGCTAAAGCGGTGGCGGCAACGTTGGCTAATGAAGCCATCAAAGCGTTGCCAAAAAATATTTCGGTAAATTATTATTAATAATGGCAGCAACAATTAAAGCTCGTCAACAGATAAAACTGGGTGTGTGCTTGTGTGTGTGTGTGTGAATATGCGGGCCGAATTCGTTTATTGAGTGTTTTTTTCGTTCTGCTGCCGTTTTAAATTATTAAAACTATTTAAAACGCGCACGCGCTTTTCAATTAAAACAATTAATCTGCAAACTATTTGAATAATACCCAAAAGAATTAATTGACCTGACTTCAAACCGTGGGAGTTCATGACGAACAGCAAATGCGCTGCTTAAAAAAACTCATATTCAACTATCAAATGCTTTGCTAAGAATGACTTGGTTAAAACATGAAATGAATTAATCATCAAATTCTAAACTTACACTTCTTCATTACAAATTTGTTAAATACATTTATTTTAAATATTTTACAACTTTTTTACAAAGTTTAGCCATTTTTTTATTTAATTTCATCAACTAAAATTTGCAGCCAATTTTAAACATAATGCATTGAACTTGAAGTTTAATTTTAATATTATTTCACTAATAAGGAAGCTAAAATTATTCCAAGACTTTTAACTAAAAATAAATGAAAAAGTGTTTTCCTTTCTTAACTAAAAAAAAAACATTTATACAAAGTTGAATACAAATAAATACCAATAAAAATCAAAATATAATAATTTTTAAATTTATATTAATAATTTAAATGAAAGAACGAAACTTCAATTTTTGACAATTTGCAGTTAATTGTAAATTAAAAAAATTAGGTAATTGAAAAGGAAAACTGAATTTTATAACTACATTTATGCCAACAATTTAATATGAAAAATTCAACTAAAACTAAATGATTAATAATGTTTATAAATAATTTTTTTTCTAGCAACAATTTGATCAATAATGAACAACAAAAATTAAAACTAGATTTTACATTATTTAAGGAATTCAATTTTAGATTTCATTAAATTTCTGAATTTTTTTTAACAACAAAAAAGTTGACAATTAAAAAAAATAAAAAAAAAAATGTCAAATGAAAACCTTACTCTGACAATCTGGTATAATTTACACTCGACGGTATATACCAAATATGGCCTTTGGTATATTTTTAGTATTTTTGTGATATATTTTAAAATAATACCGCACAGCTTTGCCGGTTTTTATCTCATAGTCGAGCACACTCGATTTTAGCTTTCTTACTTCGTTTTTGTAACCTCTTTCCATTTTCCAAATAAAATCAAATTTCATATTACCCAGATTACAGACTGCTTCAAATAATGAAAATACTCTTTGCCATTATTGTGAAAATATATTTGCCTAAAATGCACAATACAATGTTTGGTTTGTTAAATGATGTGTTTTGAAACCTGATGCATTCGCAAATTTAATGCAAGCTATGCAAACCAAATAATATGAAATCAATGTAAATAAATTACAATTGAAATAGAAAAATAGAAAAATAGAAAAATAATGCATTTTGTTAATAGTTTTGTTAAATGATGTTAGCTTAGAAGTATGAAATGCAGTCAGCAAAGAAGCCGGATTCATAATGCACTCGAATAAACTGCTAATAAATATTAAGTAAAGCCACCTGTGAAGTGGGAAGTGAAAAGTGGGGAGTGTGAAACGTGGAGTGGAGGGAGGGGCAAATGCCGTTGGTTTAATTACAAAACTGGGCCTCATTACGCCCTCAAGGCTCCGCCAGTGTTGAAAGGAAGCTTTTGCAATTTGCATGTAACCGTTTTTTTAAGACCGAGGCCCGTGAGGAGCCATTATCAATTTCATTGGCACACAAGAAGAAAAGGTGGTAAGACAAAAACAAAAAAACCAACACGGAAAAGAAAAGGAAAGGAAAAAAAAAAACTCGTGAGGGGGGAAACACACAACAAAATATACGAGTATAACGATTTAATTAAAAAGTTACATTAAATGTAAGTTTTTTTCTTTTTATTTTTTTCGTTTCGCTTCTTGCTGTTGTTTTGCATTATTTTGTTGTACGTACGTACGTTGTTGTTGTTGTTGTGTGTTTTAAATGAAAAGTACCTCAAAAAAATTCAGGCGCAATCACTTCGTGTCCAACTCCCCAATGGGTTGAGTCGACTGAGTCTAAACTGAGCTGAACCAAAACGAAGCAGAGAGCTCTGTGAGCTGTGAGCTGTGAGCTATATATCCATATCCCTGCTCATTAAGTCATCGTTGAGTCGAGTTATTCAATGGCTCTGCCAGCCGACGACCTTTTGATGGGTAGCTAAGGGGCGCATCGAGGTCGCATCGCATTTTATTTTCATAATTTAATGTGCGCGCCTTTTGTTTTTGGCGGTGCCCAAAACACTCGACAGCAACAGCAGCAGGCGGCAAAATGCGCGGAAAATCTGTGCTGCCAAAAAACGAAAAACAAAAAAACTGTGCAAACAAAACAAAGCAAAAAAAATAAAAAAAAAAGAAATGGGGAATTGGGGGAAATGTGCGAAATGTGGCGTATGCGTGGCAGCCACAGAAACATCTCCACCCCCTTCCCACCAAAAATTCCGCCCACATATTGTCCCGTTGAACTTTCACTTGTGCCCAGAGCCTCAAGCAACAGAAATGAGCAGAAAAAAAACCAACAAAAAAAATTAAGCAACGGCTGCAAAATGAGCGGCAAAACGTTTAGCGAGTTGTTTACGAGGCTGCCATTTTGTTTTGCCTGCTTACTGCTTGCTCTTGTTTTTCTCCACATTTTTGCCCTGTTTTTCCTGGTTTTTTGTTTTTTTTTTTTTCAGTGATCCGACATCTGTTGAGTGCTATATGAAAAGAGCGGCAACGAAAAGCAAAAAAAAAAAAACACAGCAAAAGGAAACTTTCGCATCAGCAGCCGACCGACGAGCAACCCAATTTCCAATTGAACTTTAGCCCAACAACTCCCACTTCAGAGAGTGGTGTAATAAAGCAGCTACAGCAGTCGGCAATAAGGCTTACGAAATTAACTAAGTGTGCGAGTTATGCAGCCAAAGATACACATCAGATACACCAGATACAGATACAGATACTGAGTCACAGCTGCAGAAAGAGGTACAAAAATCCAGATACAGATAAAAAGAAAATGAGGCCTGAAGCGTTCAATGATGCAGAGATATGAAGATACCTATCGAAACATTTGTCTTAGAATATATTTCTGTACTTATCTAACTTATTAATTTATCTAACAGTTGTACCATATAATTCTTTATATACTTATGTTACTATCTACTATCTGTAGTATCTATTTCTTTGTCTGTTTATCAAATAGATACCAAAATGCAGATACAGATAAAGACAATATGAGGCTTGAAGTGAGTTTTATGATGCTGAGATATGCAAATATATATTGAAACATTTATCTTAGAATATATTTCTCTGCTTATCTAACCTAATTATTTATCTCTGTACTATCTATCTTTTTCTTTCAAACTTTTTCAGTAATTGCATTTTAAGCATGAGGTTCCAAAATGCAGACACAGATTAAGAGAAAACGTGGCATCAAGTGCTCAATGATACAGAGATATGTCGTTAATTACCTATCAAAATATTTGTCTTAGAATAATTTAATATATTTTACTAGATAGATAGTACAGTAACATAAGTAGATATATTCTTGTATAGACTGGCAGATAAATCAATAATAAATAAAAATCTACTTATATTATTATCTACTATCTGTCTTTCAATTCATCTATATTTAGCTACTAATATTCAAAATTTGGACATATAACCTCATCTGCATTTATCTACCTATCTATAATCTATTATCTATCTATAAATTTATCTATCTATAGCTACTTTTATACACATTTTAGACATGATGCTTCTTATGTATTTATCTACCTAACTATATAAACTTATCTATCTTTCAATTCATCTATATTTAGCTACTAATATTCAAAATTTGGACATATAACCTCATCTGCATTTATCTACCAATCTATAATCCATTATCTATCTATAAATTTATCTATCTATAGCTACTTTTATACACATTTTAGACATGATGCTTCTTATACATTTATCTACCTAACTATATAAACTTATCTATCTATCAATTTATCTATCTATCTACCTATATACACAATTTGGACACACAACTTTATCTGTATTTATCTACTTACCTTTATAAACTTAACTATCCATCTATTTATCTATCTATATCTACTGCTATTGGCAGCATGCTGTTATCTATTTATCTATTTCCATTTATCTATCCATCTATGTACGCATCCAAGTTGGATTTATCTAACATATTTATTGGGCTTAAATTTGTTGTGCACAGCGGCAGGATGCTGCAGGATGGAATTCAAGTACCTAGCGACTACTATGTTTGGGCTTTAAGTGTGCTGTCCGAATCGATTAATGTGGTTAGAGATGCTTATGCTAATTGCACGATAAGCCGCTGGCGACGTTAGCATACAAACATACCTACATATACAGTATATATTTTGGCTTACGGGGCGTATACATTATCGAGAAACAGCGGCAAGATAAGCGAGCCTCCCGGCTCCACGAGCCAAACACACTCCACAACAAAAAGTAAAGCAACGAAAAAAAAAAATAGAAATGGAAAATCCTATTTTGTTGTTGTTAAGCTCTTGGCGTTTATTAGATTCCTTCAGAGTTGCGGCGACAAAAGAATTTAAAATTCCAATAAATCTGCCAGCTTCAATAAGTGCCGGGCAGTAATTCTTTTTTTTTTTTTTGAAGGGGGGTAACACATTAAAAGCCTTGCAACAACAAGCAAGTGAATAACTGACTGACTTAGCAGCTGAAGCGCAGTTTTGTGTGGATTGGAGTCCAGTTAGTCTGGTGGTTGCTTGTTTCTTCTCTAACCAGGGTCATAAAAAATGCCAACGCATTTCGATTCACCCCCTCCCCCTGGGCATCCCTCTTCAGCTTGAGGCCTTGCTGACAATACACAAATTTGATTGGCGCCACCCTAATGTGATTTCTACCCGGAACTGGAAGTTTGACAACAAACATTTTGCTTGGCAATTTATATGCTTTATAATTTTTATTGGTTTTATCTTGGCTAAATCGATTTTAGGCCAAGCTCTCTGGCTGACTGTCTGACTGACTGTCTGGCACAGTAGGTAAGTTGATGACGACCCCTCTCTCTTTCCCTTCTTTCCATCACATTTTATCCCATTTAGTGGCACCCCCTGCAGTGAAGTACAGAGGCCAAAGTCCCTTACAATTTCACTCTTTCTCGCTGTCTGCATTTTCGCATTTCGCATTTCAACTGGTCGCGGGCAACGACAACGACAACGAGGCCATTTGTTAGCCATTTTCAGTGCTGAGGGCCGTAAAATAGAATTTATTATTTGAATTATAACACGACGCGCGTTTGCCCGCAGCCTTTCCTCCTCCTCCCCTTTCCCCCTTTTGGTCACCCCCTTTTCCATTTTGAAAATGGCTTAGAAAACTCGCTCCCTCTCTCGCTCTCTCTCTCTCTCTCTCTCTCTCTCTCTCTCTCTCTCTTTCTGGCTCTGGCATTTTTGGCGGTCAGGGTCCGGCTTTTGTCCAAGTCCCCTTTTTTTTTTTTTTTTTTGAGCACTGCCAAGTTTTCCTGCGACAGTTTTTTAATTAAAGCGTCGCCCAGTCAGAACACAAAATGAACTGCAACCTGCTCCGACAATCAGATATATACTCTATATAGTAGTATGTGTTGTTCTCCGCCTCACTCCGCCCCACAAGCAAAAATGTGCCACAAGTTATAATATTCTTTTGCTAAAAATGTGTCTTTCTTTCTCCGTTTTTTGCTTTATGTGACTTTCAACAGTTTAGATTAAAAAATATTTTGAATATTCTAAAACTTTATTAATTTTATTTTTATTCATCTTATTTTTATTAACTTGGATAAGATACGATATGAAATGCCTTTTAAAAGAATTGCTTTCATTCCTCTTTAATGTACGCCGAATTGATTTTTTAACTCCATTTATTTATATATCGATACAGAGAAATAA